>OX439386.1:6637029-7239311 GCA_949319315.1 Zelleria hepariella | reverse complement strand
AAAATGGTTAAATTATTTTTGTCAGCTGACTTTTTTGGGTACTTCTAAATGGAATCCAAGCCTGATTTTGGTGTTTTTGGATAGCCTATAGTATATACAAGAGGAAACCATAGCGTCTAGAGTGGTAAAAAACTCTGGCGGCTTTTAGTTTTCAAAAAACTGAAAATATAGAAATCGTCAAATAATTTTTGTCAGCTAAATTTTTTGGGTACTTTTAAATGGAACCCAAATCTCATTTTAGTGTTTTTGGATAGCCTATAGTATATGCAAGAGTAAACCATAGTGTCTAGAGTGGTAAAAAACTCTGGCGGCTTTTAGTTTTCAAAAAACTGAAAATAGTTGGAAAAATGGTTAAATTATTTTTGTCAGCCAACTTTTTTCGGTACTTCTAAATGGAATCCAAATCTGATTTTGGTGTTTCTGGATAGCCTATAGTATGTGCAAGAGGAAACCATAGCGTCTAGAGTGGTAAAATACTCTGGCGGCTTTAAGTTTTAAAAAAACTGAAAATAGTTGGAAAAATTGTGAAATAATTTTTGTCAGCTAACTTTTTTGGGTACTTCTCAATGGAATCCAAGCGTGATTTTGGTGTTTTTGGATAGCCTCTAGTATGTGCAAGAGGAAATCATAGCGTCTAGAGTGGTAAAAAACTCTGGCGGCTTTAAGTTTTCAAAAAACTGAAAATAGTTGGAAAAATGGTTAAATTATTTTTGTCAGCTAACTTTTTTGGGTACTTCTAAATGGAATCCAAATCTAATTTTAGTGTTTTTGGATAGCTTATAGTATGTGCAAGAGTAAACCATAGCGTCTAGAGTGGTAAAAAACTCTGGCGGCTTTTAGTTTTCAAAAATCTGAAAATAGTTGGAAAAAATGGTTAAATAATTTTTGTCACCTAACTTTTTTGGGTACTTCTTAATGGAATTTAAGCGTGATTTTGGTGTTTTTGGATAGCCTATAGTATGTGCAAGAGGAAACCATAGCGTCTAGAGTGGTAAAAAACTCTGGCGGCTTTTAGTTTTCAAAAAACTGAAAATAGTTGGAAAAATGGTTAAATTATTTTTGTCAGCTAACTTTTTTGGGTACTTCTAAATGGAATTTAAGCGTGATTTTGGTGTTTTTGGATAGCCTGTATTATGTGTAAGAGGAAACCATAGCATCTAGAGTGGTAAAAAACTCTGGCGGCTTTTAGTTTTCCAAAAACTGAAAATAGTTGGAAAAATGGTTAAATTATTTTTGTCAGCTAACTTTTTTGGGTACTTCTAAATGGAATCCAAATCTGATTTTAGTGTTTTTGGATAGCCTATAGTATGTGCAAGAAGAAACCATAGCGTCTAGAGTGGTAAAAAACTCTGGCGGCTTTGAGTTTTCAAAAATCTGAAAAAAGTTGGAAAAATGGTTAAATTATTTTTGTCAGCTGACTTTTTTGTGTACTTCTAAATGGAATCCAAGCTTGATTTTGATGTTTTTGGATAGCCTATAGTATGTACAAGAGGAAACCATAGCGTCTAGAGTGGTAAAAAACTCTGGCGACTTTTAGTTTTCAAAAAACTGTCAATAGTTGGAAAAATGGTTAAATTATTTTTGTCAGTCAACTTTTTTCGGTACTTCTAAATGGAATCCAAAACTGATTTTGGTGTTTTTGGATAGCCTATAGTATGTGCAAGAAGAAACCATAGCGTCTAGAGTGGTAAAAAACTCTGCGGCTTTTAGTTTAAAAAAATCTGAAAATAGTTGGAAAAAATGGTTAAATAATTTTTGTCAGCTAACTTTTTTGGGTACTTCTAAATGGAATTTTAGCGTGATTTTGGTGTTTTTGGATAGCCTATAGTATGTGCAAGAGGAAACCATAGCGTCTAGAGTGGTAAAAAACTCTGGCGGCTTTTAGTTTTCAAAAAACTAAAAATAGTTGGAAAAATGGTTAAATTATTTTTGTCAGCCAACTTTTTTCGGTACTTCGAAATGGAATCCAAATCTGATTTTGGTGTTTTTGGATAGCCTATAGTATGTGCAAGAGGAAACCACAGCGTCTAGAGTGGTAAAAAACTCTGGCGGCTTTTAGTTTTCAAAAAACTGAAAAAAGTTGGAAAAATGGTTAAATTATTTTTGTCAGCTGACTTTTTTGGGAACTTGTAAATAGAATCCAAGCTTGATTTTGGTGTTTTTGGATAGCCTATAGTACCTATGTACAAGAGGAAACCATAGCGTCTAAAGTGGTAAAAAACTCTGGCGGCTTTTAGTTTTCAAAAAACTGAAAATAGTTGGAAAAATGGTTAAATTATTTTTGTCAGCCAACTTTTTTCGGTACTTCTAAATGGAATCCAAATCTGATTTTGGTGTTTTTGGATAGCCTATAGTATGTGCAAGAAGAAATTATAGCATCTAGAGTGGTAAAAAACTCTGGCGGCTTTTAGTTTTCAAAAATCTGAAAAAAGTTGGAAAAATGGTTAAATTATTTTTGTCAGCTGACTTTTTTGTGTACTTCTAAATGAAATTCAATTTTGATTTTGGTGTTTTTGGATAGCCTATAGTATGTACAAGAGGAAACCATAGCGTCTAGAGTGGTAAAAAACTCTGGCGACTTTTAGTTTTCAAAAAACTGTAAATAGTTGGAAAAATGGTTAAATTATTTTTGTCAGCCAACTTTTTTCGGTACTTCTAAATGGAATCCAAAACTGATTTTGGTGTTTTTGGATAGCCTATAGTATGTGCAAGAAGAAACCATAGCGTCTAGAGTGGTAAATAACTCTGGCGGCTTTTAGTTTTTAAAAAACTGAAAATAGTTGGAAAAATGGTTAAATTATTTTTGTCAGCTGACTTTTTTGGGTACTTCTAAATGGAATCCAAGCCTGATTTTGGTGTTTTTGGATAGCCTATAGTATATACAAGAGGAAACCATAGCGTCTAGAGTGGTAAAAAACTCTGGCGGCTTTTAGTTTTCAAAAAACTGAAAATATAGAAATCGTCAAATAATTTTTGTCAGCTAAATTTTTTGGGTACTTTTAAATGGAACCCAAATCTCATTTTATTGTTTTTGGATAGCCTATAGTATATGCAAGAGTAAACCATAGTGTCTAGAGTGGTAAATAACTCTGGCGGCTTTTAGTTTTCAAAAAACTGAAAATAGTTGGAAAAATGGTTAAATTATTTTTGTCAGCCAACTTTTTTCGGTACTTCTAAATGGAATCCAAATCTGATTTTGGTGTTTCTGGATAGCCTATAGTATGTGCAAGAGGAAACCATAGCGTCTAGAGTGGTAAAATACTCTGGCGGCTTTAAGTTTTAAAAAAACTGAAAATAGTTGGAAAAATTGTGAAATAATTTTTGTCAGCTAACTTTTTTGGGTACTTCTCAATGGAATCCAAGCGTGATTTTGGTGTTTTTGGATAGCCTCTAGTATGTGCAAGAGGAAATCATAGCGTCTAGAGTGGTAAAAAACTCTGGCGGCTTTAAGTTTTCAAAAAACTGAAAATAGTTGGAAAAATGGTTAAATTATTTTTGTCAGCTAACTTTTTTGGGTACTTCTAAATGGAATCCAAATCTAATTTTAGTGTTTTTGGATAGCTTATAGTATGTGCAAGAGTAAACCATAGCGTCTAGAGTGGTAAAAAACTCTGGCGGCTTTTAGTTTTCAAAAATCTGAAAATAGTTGGAAAAAATGGTTAAATAATTTTTGTCAGCTAACTTTTTTGGGTACTTCTTAATGGAATTTAAGCGTGATTTTGGTGTTTTTGGATAGCCTATAGTATGTGCAAGAGGAAATCATAGCGTCTAGAGTGGTAAAAAACTCTGGCGGCTTTTAGTTTTCAAAAAACTGAAAATAGTTGGAAAAATGGTTAAATTATTTTTGTCAGCTAACTTTTTTGGGTACTTCTAAATGGAATTTAAGCGTGATTTTGGTGTTTTTGGATAGCCTGTATTATGTGTAAGAGGAAACCATAGCATCTAGAGTGGTAAAAAACTCTGGCGGCTTTTAGTTTTCCAAAAACTGAAAATAGTTGGAAAAATGGTTAAATTATTTTTGTCAGCTAACTTTTTTGGGTACTTCTAAATGGAATCCAAATCTGATTTTAGTGTTTTTGGATAGCATATAGTATGTACAAGAGGAAACCATAGCGTCTAGAGTGGTAAAAAACTCTGGCGACTTTTGGTTTTCAAAAAACTGTAAATAGTTGGAAAAATGGTTAAATTATTTTTGTCAGCCAACTTTTTTCGGTACTTCTAAATGGAATCCAAAACTGATTTTGGTGTTTTTGGATAGCCTGTATTATGTGCAAGAGGAAACCATAGCATCTAGAGTGGTAAAAAACTCTGGCGGCTTTTAGTTTTCCAAAAACTGAAAAAAGTTGGAAAAATGGTTAAATTATTTTTGTCAGCTAACTTTTTTGGGTACTTCTAAATGGAATCCAAATCTGATTTTAGTGTTTTTGGATAGCATATCGTATGTACAAGAGTAAACCATAGCGTCTAGAGTGGTAAAAAACTCTGGCGGCTTTTAGTTTAAAAAAAACTGAAAATAGTTGGAAAAATTGTGAAATAATTTTTGTCAGCTAACTTTTTTGGGTACTTCTAAATGGAATCCAAGCGTGATTTTGGTGTTTCTAGATAGCCTATAGTATGTACAAGAGGAAACCATAGCGTCTTGAGTGGTAAAAAACTCTGGCGGCTTTTAGATTTCAAAAAACTGAAAATAGTTGGAAAAATAGTGAAATTATTTTTGTCAGCTACCTTTTTTGGGTGCTTCTAAATGGAATCCAAGCCTGATTTTGGTGTTGTTAGATAGCTTATAGTATAGGCTCAAGAAAACCATAGCG
The DNA here is from genome assembly GCA_949319315.1 of Zelleria hepariella. Lineage (NCBI taxonomy): Eukaryota > Metazoa > Arthropoda > Insecta > Lepidoptera > Yponomeutidae > Zelleria > Zelleria hepariella. The sequence goes on along the minus strand of OX439386.1, from coordinate 7,234,500 downwards.
TCTAGAGTGGCAAAAAACTAATCTGGCCTGGAATCTTAGTCGGTTCGCTTAAAATTAAGGTTGAACTGAGAACAGTCATATTAAAATAAAACTATTTAATTTGCTTCCGGTTCGAACTTGACCGTTTTTATCTGGGCAATCATTTTTTACAGTTACAGGCTTTCAGGATACTATCAAGGCCTGAAAAACACCTTAAAAAAAATGACCATCTTAATTTAACAGTATTATAATTGTCAGCCAAGTTTTGTCAGCTAACTTCACACCGGTGCGCTTCGTGCGGAATACCACCATCGCACGAGACTTGCGAATGGAGAGCCTCGACGACTTCATCGTACGCCTAAAAAAGGTCATGTTTAGGGCATGGATTCCGGAATTCCGAGATTTCGTAACTCCGGAATTTCGGATGATTTTTTACAATATTATAATTCCGGAACTGAAGCAAATATCGCAATCCGATACTCATATAATTAATTGTAAAATAAGGTACCACAATAATAAAATTTGCATATTTGTAGTACACATTTTGTACTCTCTTGCGAAATGCACCGTACCGCGCGCGAAGTTTCAATTCAAATCACCGCCATCGACGATTGCGTTTCGTTGGTTCACCATTTCGCCAACCAGTCAGTCAGCGGCGCTAGTGCAGCGCCGCTCTCGCTCGGGAGTGCATTCGTGCTACACAAAATAAATCAAAACTCTTATAAAAAATGTAAGTATTGGCTTTCGTATTTAATTAATTGTATTTTGAAATAATTTAGAATGATTTAAGTTAAGTTTTATCATGCCACAGTGTACAGATTAGACATGTGTAGGTAATGCTAGTAATATTACAAAAGACATATTACACAACTTTGTCATGAAATATTACCCATTACACGAGAGAATAAAGCATGGCACATAGCATTTCATTACACTATATGACATGAAACATGACACAATGGCATTTCAGCACATTGTACGTACTGCAATGAAAGTGTGCTGAAATACCATCATGATGTCATGTTTCATGTCTGCAATGAAGAAATACCATGATGTCATGTTTCATGTCATCTGGTGTAATGAAATGAATAACTGTACTGCAATCAAACTGTGCTGAAATACCATGTGTCATGTTTCATATCATCTGGTGTACTGAAATAAATAACTGTACTGCAATGAAAGTGTGCTGAAATATGACGTGTCATGTTTCATGGCATGTCATGTTTCATGACATGTCATGTTTCATATCATGACGTGTGCTGAATTGAATTGTCATGTCATTGTGTCATTTTTGGTGCCATATAAGGTAATATCACGCGGTATGAAATATATCATGACTTTGAAGTGCACTGTTTCGCGCATGTCTAGTACAGATTAACTTGAATAAGTCAAAGCATGGAAACATCATAACCTCACTTTTTTGAGAACATTTTGAAAAAACATATTCCTTAGATTAGATTAGATTAGAATATTCTTTATTGTACTAGAAAACATCCTTGTTATTGTTTTTTATTATATTTATTAAGAAAAACCTAATAGAAGGCTGTTTAATTGAACTTAGTCAAGAGTTTTGTTGATTTATTTAGTTTTTATAATAAAGATTTGATTTAACAAAACAATTTAAATTGTTTATTAATTGTTTTTTTAATTTCCTATACTATTTTCTAATTCCGGAATTGGTTCCGGAATTCCGGAATCGGACCAGTAGTATCGTAACTCAGTTCCGGAATCGAAAGTCATCCGATATTACATGCCCTAGTCATGTTCGGCCGCTTGAAGACCGTCGGCTTCCGCCACCTGCGGGAGCTGGCCCCCTATCACTCGCGGTTGCCTGACGGGAGAGGTTTGCCTCGGGACCTCCTTGGCCCCGCCACCGCCTCTCCCAACCACGACTGACAGACTCCACTTACCTGACTTGACACCCTGCACCGCCGGCCCTGAGTCGCCCGCTGGTAGTCTCCTCGCGGAGCTGCCAGTGTGAGCGGACCTCGCCGGCGGTGCGAAGCAGATGACCTCGACACCGAAGAGCCGCCGGTTGAGTGTCGCCTGCTGGCTCTCTCTGAACAGAGACCCCGTCAGCAGTGTTGACTTCACCGGCGGCAGAAAATTCGAAGAACCCGGAGAAGACCCAGGGTTCTTCGAATTTTCGAGCCAATCGGTTCCCCACCCCGTGACCCGTCCGCCTTTGCGGACGGCGCTCGACACTGCGCAAACAGGCCGTCGCCTGGACGCGCCTCCCCTGTGCCCCCCCTCCCTCTGTGGATCCCCGAAGGGGAGACGAGAAGACATCCACAGAGGCGCGCACGCCATTCACCGACCAACACGCCGAGCGAGAAGACGTCCCGAGAAGAGGGATCGCGGCGCCATTTACCGAACTCTACCGAAGACATCCCGAGAAGAGGGAGAAGCCCCCCGCCCGCGCGCGCGCCACGCTGAGAGACCCTGCCTCGCTAGAACGTTGTTGTGCCGGCAGATGGAACAGTCTTTCTCAAGACTAAGTCTTTTTCAAGGCTGACATACTGTTTCTTACGACTCACAGTTTCTTAGACGAACGTCGATGGTCAACCTTATTCCTATCCCTATCCTTTCCTGCTTGCTTTACGTGCCTTAGATATAAGAAGCTTACGCATGTTAGAATTTAAGTGCAAAAGGGGTTGCTTATCTTAGATCATAAGGCATGCACGCAAAACTAAGTGCCAAGTCATATGCACTATCTTTTAGTGCACCAGGCTTGACATTAGTGCTAAATTAGAAATAGTGGTGTGCATGTAGTAGTTATGTTATTTACATAAAGGCTTGCTGCACCACCTCCATGTCCAATTTTTCCAAAAACTTATACCTTATTTGCCATACCGGCCGTACTCCGTAACATTCCACCCCCTAGTTGAGGCTTCAACCGTAAACTAAAATCTTTTGGGAGTGCGGCCCATATGGCTACCAATTATTATAACAAAAACATTACATACTTAATGCTAGCCATTCTAAAACTGTCCATGTAGTGCCCCAGTGAGATGTAGACCATCTGTCACTGAAACTACTGAGAAGTGACGGACCCGAAAACCACATGCTAGATTGCCAATGAGACCAGAACAACTGGTGGCCTCGTCTTCAGGGTTTTCGTCAGAGGGGTCCCAGCACCGGTCACCTCTCCTTGAGATCTCGTGAATCTCAGCTAGACTGCTAGGTTCTACATATATCTGGTAGTCGCAAGCGTCGACAGCTGTCCTTATGGTTAGTAAAAGAAACTGACACTACATGTGGACACTTGCGACCTCCAGTCCCAGCTCCCTCCTCATAGTCCGAGCCAATCTACACGCTAGTACCGCAGCCTGCAGCTCGAGACAAGGAATTAGTGTCACCTTCATAAGGCCCTACGTTCTGTACCAATAACAATAGTGGCGTGACAATTCCTGTCTTATACAAATAATGTAAGCAACGGCAGCGTACTCGCCAAAGACATGCAGTTCAATCGGACTAGAAACAAAAAACGGAGAACTTGGACATTTTAACTAAATCAAACTAGCAACGGGAAACTTGTATAAATTAAATGATACCAACCAAAAAACAAAAACTTGAATATTAGACTACCAACCAAACAACAAAAAACTTGAACTTATTACGGAAATAAACTAGACATGTGTAGGTAATGCTCGTAATATTACAAAAGACATATTACACCACGGTGTCATGAAATATTACCCATTACACGAGAGAATAAAGCATGGCACAAAGCATTTCATTACTTCAGATGACATGAAACATGACATCATGGTAAATGCCATGAAACATGACATCATGGTAAATGCCATGAAACATGACATCATGCTAAATGCCATGAAACATGACATCATGGTAAATGCCATGAAACATGACATCATGGTAAATGACATGAAACATGACATCATGGTATTTACCATGATGTAATTTTTAATTTCATCTGGTGCAATGAAACATGGTATCATGGTATTTCAGCATACTTTCATTGCAGACATGAAAATGACATCATCGTATTTCATCACACTTTCATTGCAGTACAGTTATTCATTTCATGACACCAGGAGGATAATTCTCGGGCATCGCGCATTGGATACATCTCGAAGGATAAAAGAATGTTTGCGCCAAATGTCACATCTTTTCTCACAAAATAAAAAAATAAAATAAAATGAATCGAAACGAAACGAACCGAACCGAGACGAACTTTTTTTTTGCAGAAATGTATTCAGTATGTAGTTCTTAACATACCTTCTCAAGAAGCCATATCAAAATTATGAATATTTCTTACAAAAAACGACGTTAAAATTGCAACCCGCAATGTATTCTAAACATCGGCACTTCAAGCTTAAGTAACATAAACTTATACCTACGCTTGCTCAATATGGCTTCTGTGCGTTACCCGTCCACTGCGTGATAAAATATTTTTCAAAATTATAACCTAAAAAACCAAAGTTATTTCCCAGCAATAATTTATGGAAAAAGTACTTTGTTTTGGTGTCTAGTATGAGTGGCTTTCGGGTCTGTTGGCGGTCTTTTAACACCCTGTATACTTGGGGCCAGAAAAGTTGCATTATAATACCAAACTAAAAAACGCAAGGCTATAGAACACAATGGGGCCAAAAATGCTTATAATGAAGCTAAGAGATTGTAGCTCTGTAGGAACATTTGTCCTATATACCAAAAGGCTAGACAATCTCTTCGAAGACAGGTCGAATCCCAAAAATGAAATACTAACACAGTAGGAAACTCGCGTAGAGCAGGCGAATGAGTCATCCACCCCCTGATATGAAAGCTAGCGGCTTTGTGGCTGTGACTCACAACATATACAAACTTGTTCGCTCGCTCTACGGATCCTACGCTATACAAAAAGTCATGACCTTGTAAATTGCCGTAGTCGTACTTTTTTGTTTTTGGTATTAGCTCAAATTTAAAAATATGTTTGTGTGTGTAGGTGCAATTGCATAGCTTTGAGTTGTTAAAACATTGTAAAAGTCAATGAAAACAATATTTAAAAAATACTTTTCTCCCGCCACAGCGTTCACATTTTATTAATTTAAAAATCAACGGAACGTCATAGAGCAAAAAAAAAAATTAGGTTGTGATCTCTATCACCGGGTGCTATTACCCTGTAAAAAGAGTTAGCATCTTTTGTAACACCTTGTAAATGGTGTAACTAACACGACTTTCTTTTATGTGGGTGGATTTTTGAGACGGGGCAGTAAGGGCGAGTACCCTAACCGTTACCTATAGTTAAAGGAAAACTTTCTTAGGAGACGTTCCATAACTTTTTGAGACTTTTTGAGGAAAAATGTACGGTCAGCGAAAAAAATGCTAAATTACCTTTTTTTTTTATGCCATTGATCCTCTTTCGTGTAGAGATCAAAAGACTCTAAGGCCCGGTTTCTGAGTTGAGAATTTTACTAAGCACATACTTAAGTATCGCTCTGTCACGCTCTTTTGTGAGAAATCTGCAGAGACAGGACGATACTTACCCATTTGCTTAGCAAAATTCTCAACTCAGAAACCGGGCCTAAGGAGCCAACTAAGGTTTGAGTAGGTACTAGAAATGTCACAAATTTACAAAAACTTTTCCCATACATTTTCATAAAGAAAAAAAAAAATTTTTTCTAATGCCATTCGATCCTCTTTCGTGGATGGATCAAAAGTATCTATGGAGCTAACTTAGGTTTGGGTACAAGAAATGTTATAAATCGCGAAAAACTTCTCCACGTACATTTTGTACGGGGGAAAGTTTTTGCCCATTTCTGTCATTTACACCTCAGTTGGCTCCTTAGAAACTTTTCATCCCTACACGAAAGAGGATCGAATGGCATTATATTTTTTTTCCCATAGAAAATGTATGGGAAAAGTTTTTGTAAATTTCTGAAATTTCTAGTAGGTACTCAAACCTTAGTTGGCTCCTTAGAGTATTTTGATCTCTACGTGAAAGAGGATCGATTGTCAAAAAAAAAATTTTTGGTTTTTAGAATTTTTTTACGCTGACCGTAATTTTTTTCTAAAATCTGAAATGAAATGAAATGAAATGAAATAGTTTATTGGTTAAACAAAGGTTGCAGGTGACAATGTCCTGGCTCCCAAACTAGGATTCCCTGTGCTATGGGAAGCCAGGCTACTTCTTATGTGTTTTGTGGTATTGTTATAGGTAACTAATAAGCTTCACTATTTACTGTTCACAAAACTTAAAAACTAAAAAATAAAATAACAATAGCAGTTTTAGCTATAGGGCTCTTGTGAGTAAGTGAGTATGTGTGTGTCTGTGTGTGTGCGTGAGTGTGTTTGTGTGTTTTCGTGAGTGTGTTTGTGTGTGTGCGTGTTTGTGTGTGGGTGTGTGTGTGTGTGTGTGTGTGTGTGTGTGTGTGTGTGTGTGTGTTTGTGTGTGTGTGTGTGTGTGTGTTTGAGAGTGTGTGTGTGAGGGTGGGTGTGAGGGTTTGTGAGTGAGAGGGTGTGTGATTGTGTGTCTGAGGATGTGTGTAAGATGAGTGATATTATGAGAGAACAAGGAAAAAATGGAATCTGTGAATGCAGTTCATAATAAATATCTCAAAAAGTTATGGAAGGTCTTCTAAGAACGTTTTCATGTAACTGTAACGGTTAAGGTACCTGCCCTTACTGCTCCGTCTCAAAAATCCACCCTGTATATTAAGATTTCAGATAATAAAATTCATAGAAAAATATAAAATTCTTATCACCAATAAATTCTGTTTAAAAACATTAGAAATTAAATGAGATCACATGCCATAAATTTAGATTAAAAATATTGTCATTATCAACCGAGAACAAATAAATTAATAAAATAAAATCGAGGTCAAATAATTAAACACTTTAAAATAGGCAATATAATATAAGAATTTAGGCTCAGTATTAAACACGTTTGGAAAAATAGTATACATTCAGTCTCGTACCTAAAGTATCGTTTGCTGACCAATTTTAGAGTATTTTGCCACTGCATTTTAGCCACCGCTGATATAAGTGGTATAACAGACAGCAAGCCGGACATAACGAAGAAACAGTCAACAATATAAGGCAAACCATATGATAAATTGTTTGCTGCACTTTGAGACATCTGCAATTGTATAAAACATTTTGTAAACGTTACTTACATACAACTAATATCTAATCGCTATTTATTGGATATGTAATAATTAGGTACAAATTACACAAGACAGCACATAGTCGCTTACACGCTTGGACGTAACGGGTTACTACGGGCGACTTTGCAACGAAAGTGTAAGGGTCTACATGCTGTCGTGTGATCTTGTGTACTTGAAAAAACACTTGATGAAATCACAATGGGCAGTAAGTACAAGTAGGTAAGTACGTAGCCGAGAGTATGGAAAAGTTGCAGCCGAAGCCAAAGTTGGAAAAGTTGCAGCCGAAGCCAAAGTTGGAAAAGTTGCAGCCGAAGCCAAAGTTGGAAAAGTTGCAGCCGAAGCCAAAGTTGGAAAAGTTGCAGGAGGAAAGCTCCGTCTCTGGCTATTTAAAAATTAACTTGTAATTAAAAACTAAAAACCGACAAAAGGCTTGAAACAAAACCCACTTATCCTTAAAATAGACTCATAGGTAATTTATCGTATTAGGGGGCCAGGTTATCAAAACTATGTTATTCTTTTTAATTCTTTAGTTGAAATAAATATTTTGTATTTTATTTCAATGCAGTTGTGGTGCCCTCCAACCACCACCACAGCCGCCATCATCGATTGTAATGAATCGGATTTAATGTATTCAATTAACTCACTTTAATGCAGTCTGTAAACATAAAATGTTGTATTTTCCTGTAAAGGTGTTTCACACGGAATAATAATTTAAGATAATTTTTTAAGAAATGTCATGTGAAAAACTGTTGGAAAATCTAAAATTAATCTAAATAAATTTGAAAAAAAACTCGGATTTTTCGAAAATTAAACTATCCTATGGCACCTGTAATGACCTGGGCCCTTAGCCTGTAACGCAATGGCGGGTCAATGGCGTTCCGGCAGAAGGACAAAACCGGGCTCTCCTCGTTTTTCTCCTAAAACCAGAGAACTAATCCTCTAGAATTAGAATCAAAATATTCTTTGCTGTACTATAAAAACACTAAAAGGACAGACAGCGTTAGCAAATCGTAATTGAAGTCGTCACCTGACAGCCCATTTTGGCACCATTGTCTTACAGGCTAAGGGCCCTGTATCATTGTGACACCTCATTTGTTGAAATCGGCCGAGGAGTTAAGGCACTGCGAGGGAACAGATGAACACACAAACATACATCCAAACATATAAACATACAAACATACATACGCTGCTAAAATCATAACGCTTTTTATCAGGGTGTCATTTTAGCCCGGCAGGACTACAATAGCAGCAGGCTGGATGGTTGATATAGAAAAAACATGATGAGTGGACAGAAAAAATCTGTAGAACAAGGGACAGCATAATATTGCACACTAGGTTTAGGTTCATAAATACTAGATTTTTTCAACTAAGCCATTATGGCATTGATTGTTATTTGTTATACCAAGGTATTACCTCTTCAAATTCCCGTACTCTATTGAACGGGGCCGCATAGATGGTTATAAACATTTGGTGTAAAAGGACTATTAAAGCGGCGCAAAAGAATCGTATTCCGTTGAGGCTTTCTAACTCCTCTGGATGCCATCTTGTTAGCTTATCAACATTTTCTGTAATTGAAAACGCACGAGCTATTTCCATCACTGAAACAATACAATTATTTACTACATTATTATACTTAGGTACTTACTATTATTCAGGGTGTTGTTTTGGTCAGGGACACCCGATTCAGGAACACTACAGGGTGCAGTCTAAGTCGATAGCGGAACTTAAATAGGCTTGCTATTGATCACTACAAACAACGAAAAAAATGGAGCGAAAAAAATATCAGCTGTTCCATACAAAAGGTCGACTCAGTACTGCGCCAAATGTATGAAACAGCTGATATTTTTTTCGCTCTAGAGAAATGAAAATTAAGTGTAGATACCCTACTTAAAGTTCCGCTATCGACTTAGAGTGCACCCTGTAGTTTGAGTAACGCTTGTCTACTAGAAATAAGTTTTTTTTTCAAAAAAATTGTTGTTGGACAAATTACCTTGTTCAAGTTGTTCTTTATTAACCGCGACGACGTGCAGACACCCCCGCCTTATCAAAGAGCGCGCGCGATGTGGCGTCCGACTTGCCGTGCAACTTGTGCAAGCGTTTTTAATAGTGAGGTAGGCCACAATTTAATGATTTTTGGGTATTTTTCACTGACATCAATATTTTATTTTTTTAAGCTTCAGTAAGGTGTAAATAATCACCCCTGAGTCGGGTGTCACTTTACAAAACAACACCTTGTATATGTACATTCGGCCACAAGCTAGGATACCCCTTTTTGTTCGATTGGCGCCCTTATGCCGCGCGCGGTAAGAGCTGCCATGGGGTATCTGTGACTGTGGCCGACCGTACCTACGTAAAGAAAAAATATAATAAACAGTGTTAGGTACCATTTGAATTGACGCCCTTTTTGTACGCGTATGTTGAAGTTACTGCTATGATGGTCAAGACAGCAAATGTCGTGCTGTAAAGCAACAAACATACTCTTGTTTATATTGTTTAGCAGCTACTTATAAGTAGAGTCGGACACATGCTAGGAAAGGGGGTTTGTTCAATTAGCACGCTTATGCCGCGCGTGGCAAGAGCTACCATGGGGTATCTGTGACTGTGGCCGACTGTACCTACCACCCTTTAGGCTGCCTAAACTCTGAATCGATCCCAAAACATTTAGCTTTTGGTTCAGTAAACGTTGTTTAAACATTCGGCACATTTAGTAAATTACAGTTTCTTACATGAAAACGCAGTTGAGCCATGAAAATGGTTTGGTGCCACCAGCAACGTAACAATTCTCAACAGTGATTGAGGTTTTGGCAAAATCGTTTCCAAAGTTGTTATATTTCAGCAGAACGGACGTAAATGTTTTGACAAATTCGGCGTCACAAATCTCCGGCAAACACAGGCCCCAGTAAAAACTGGAAAAGTCTTTCAAACTTCGTCTAGGAAACTGAAATAATCAATAGATCTTTATTGACAAGACAAATTCAGGGGTTTCCGGATCTAATTAATAGTCACCCTTAAACTTCCTATAGATTTTATTTTTATTTGTATGTAGCCTCTAACTAAAGTCTCCCATGGCTGAGCAAAGGCCTCCCTTTTATTTTTCCATTTCTCCCCGGCAATAGGGTTGTGAGGTCGTTCCGCCATCTCCGTCTCGGTCTGCCGCGGCGCCGCGCCAGAGGCGTTCTGTCGGTGACGAATTTCATCCATCTATCGGACAAGATCTGGAACCATGCTGCAAACATGGCCAGCCCAGCCAGTTCAACTTCAATTTGGTGGTTGCAGCTCCAAGATCCTTGATTTGCGTTCTGCGAAGAGTGGTTGCCGTCTACTAGACGCGGATCGGGCCAGGCGCATCGCAAGATCGCAACGCAAAAATCCGTCTGCCTGTATTTATATGAAACAAAATCCACTAGCGGCTCGGGGCGGGGCGGGCCGCAGCGCAATAGTCCGCCGCTAGTGGACGCTGTTTCATATAAATACAGGCAGGCAGATTTTAAGTTCCGGCCGCCCCGGCCCGATCCGCCGCTAATGGACGCCTAGCTTTAGACTAAAATGTTGCGCCCCATCGCACGTCGCAACTTTGATTTTGGACTTCAGACTTTCAGTCAAATCTGAGCATCATAGGATTCTATAGGTAAGTATTTTAAAACTTTTACGTGGGTGAACGTATTGGCAGCTGCAAACGGACTGATGTCCGTATCTCTTGTTGTGTTAGGTGCAATGTAGGGTCCTTCAGGTTGGATGTACACCAGGCAGTACTTCGTGCGGAGCTCGGGGTGGGACTCCAGCCAGGGTGGGTTGAGGCACTGGTCATAGCTCCCTAGCTGATATCGTGTACCGGAGAGGTAGCCCACTGGCGCAGTGCTCATTGAGTTCCAAACTGAAATTATTTTTATACGAAAACGAATTACCTTATGACAAAACTTTGTGCTGTTTCATGTTTTTTGCAAAAGGTTTTAAGCATAATTAATTTAATTTTATGTAGAGCAGCAGATATTATTTTATTGAAAAGTTTCCATGGCGTTATACTTCCTAATGTTCGACTTTTTCGGCTTCACAGCAGAACTGGAAAAGTTGGGTAAGAATTAACAGAATTAAAAATCTCCAGCAATCAAAAAAATACTTACTCCAAGAAGCCCAAAGTGTATTATTTTGGACATTGTTCAGCAGGTTTATGACAGTCTTTTCACACGGTGTTTCACTTTGGTACTGACTTATTTCTTGTAAACCGTTAATAAATTCATCTAAATACTTTAAATGCGACGTCGTATCATTTTTCAGACATTCGTAAATTCTGCATTGGCCTAATAGGGAAGAAGCAAGTTTTCAAAATTATTCATAGAAAAGTAACCCTAAGTATAAGTATTTTTTGGTCGCTTATGTTAACTTTTGCATGCGAAATTGTAGCCCCGAAAAATGGGTTTGCTGACGTTGACAAATAAATTGGGTGAATACTTAAACAAATTTTGTTTTTTGTGACTGACCCTAACCTGAATCTGACCGATCAGTCATGGCAAAGTATAAAATAAAGTTCATCACCAAATCATTACGAGATAGAGATCCCTGACATATCGTGTGAATGGACAAACATCAGAGAGCAGAGCAAGAGCAGGGTGATATTAGAGCTCAATTTTGCCCTTTGGGTACGGAATCATAAAACAATGTACACAGCTGCTGTTTCTGTAAACAGATTATAAATATTATATGAAAAAACTTACAGCTTACTATTATTAAAACCACTTTGAAAATACTGTTGCTCATTTTCCTTGACTTCTTTGTACAACTGATTAAAAATCTCTGAAACGAAACCGGGTAGGTACCTACTTATCTACTCGAAATAAATTGTAATTAATGGGTTTAATAAAAAAATAACTTCATTTGATTTTTGACCCAGTTTTTAGGGTTCTGTATCCAAATGTAACTGGTCTCTTTTTGTATTTTCTAAAGCACTAACCCGTGCTAGGGGATTTTTTAACCTTATAAAAATCTTTGTAGCTGGTCTCTTTTACGGAACGTAATACTTCAGAGGTGGTCCCTTAAACATTTTGGCGAGGATCTGATTACTAACTTCTGAGATGAAAACTTTAATGATTCGCGATATTCACACATAAGTAGGTACCTACTTAATTTGGTTCGAAACGGTTCAAATCGCTGTTCGGAGATTGACAGCGGACAGCAGCAAATATAATATAAACTAGCTTTTGCCCGCGACTTCGTCCGCGCTGACTAAGATTAACAGTTGCAGCTCTATTTTTCTCCCGCCATCGAAGTCAGTCAGGGGAAAAGCTACTTAGCAATGTATAGCTAGTGCCCACGACTTCATTCACGTGGATAAAAGAAAAAGGATAAAAGTTTGTGGTGATTTAGCAATAGGGTTTTTTCCTTTAGTTATAATAAAAATTCTAGATGGCGCTGTATTTTAGTAAGAATAAATGTCAAACTAGATCACAGATAACCAAAAAGAACGCCAGATAAGTCTGCGCGCGTCGGGTGGCGTACCGTCGCGACGACGGGTGTTAAGTTGCGATGGAAAATAATCACCTGACCAACCGCTTGACCTGACCCCTAATACCTAATCCTTATTCTCTTGCCATTTCTGTTGTATTATGTTACCGGCCAAACCCGATTTCATGATAAACTAGTTTCGCCTCGGCCAAACCAGTCTAACCTAAGCTCGTATGAACGAACCAGTATAGCCTAGGCCAAACTAGTCTAGCCGAAGCTCGTATGGATAAACCGGTATTTCCTAGGCCAAACTAGTCTAGCCGAAGCTCGTATGGAGAAACCAGTTTAGCCTAGGTCAATCCAGTCTGGCCTAGCAAGAATATTGTACGCTCCAGGATAAACTACAGGGTGCACTCTAAGTTGATAGCGGAACTTTAAGACAGTAGGCGTTCTACTGACCAATACAAACAACTTGTACTAGGTGGCGACAAAAATGGAGCGAAAAAAATATCAGCTGTTCCATACATTTGGCGCAGTACTGAGTCGACCTTATGTATGGAACAGCAGATTTTTTTTTCACTCCATTTTTTTCGCCGCCTAGTAAAAATTGTTTGTATTGATCTGTAGACAGCCTACTTAAAGTTTCGCTATCGACTTAGAGTGCACCCTGTAGTGGCCTAGCCCGAGCTGATATTGACGAACGATTAGGTATGAATGTTACCATATCTCGTAAACTAAGAGGTTTAGCGCAAAAATAACGAAATTTTCGAACCCCTTAAGAACCCCGAAACCAGGCCTTTACTTTTATATGTGTTCTAAAAACCGACATAAAGGGTGTTAAACATACAGGGTATTCCTGGAAGTGTGGCAGACAGTCGAAAAAGACTGTAAAATGGAATGACGGCTACGACGATGAAAGATGAAGTCACAGAGCAATGAAGTGAAGAAGTATTTTCGCTGTAGTAAGCACTAATTTACTTTGTGATAGAAAACATGTCGTATCAACGCCATCTGTCATAGCTTTTAGAACAATTTTTTTATTTTTTCTTAGCCGTCAGAAAATCCCTTTTTGTAGTAAGACCGCATATTATTATGTTTTTTTTTTTGCATTCGCAGCGCTAGTTAGTGGATAATATTTATGCTAACCTTTTTGGGTCTATTTACTTTTTATAATTTCGGCCTCCTTGTAATCGTTGAAATGTGCCGAGATTATTAAAATGATCTAGGTAGTTTACGGAAATCCGGGGTTTTCATTTAAAATCAGTGCAAAACCACCGATAGCTTCCTCCAGTGAGCTTTCCGTCACCCATCACCTTATTTCTTTTTGATAAAGTTAACTTTTTGCGTCTGTCATTTGTTTTATGGGTACTTCTTCAGAGACAAAATTTTCGGTGTCTGTGGGTATATCTCTGTAACTAACTAACAAAACGGCATGTATTTTTTTTGTACAATTTAGCTTTATCCTTAACCTGGTGCAATAATATTCTTTAAATAATTGCAGTCTAGTTACAAAATAAAAATATTTAAAGTTCGTTCTTCTGATTCATATGACGCGTCCGTTTCCCATTTTCCGGATCAAAATGGTCGATGTCGCATTTTCCCTTTGTTAAATCAATATAAATTTCAATTATAACAAAAGAAAATGTAATGCCCTCTTCCAAAAAAAAAAAATGTGTATGTTATAACTACCTTTATCTACACTCATGTTGTAAGATTCGAATTATGATCTTAGAAGTTGATACATAAGACTGATTATTATTTCACAGACAATTGTAAATATTAAAAAAATAAATTACGACACAAGTTTTGTAACAGAATTTTTGCCAACCTGTATCGTAAAATAACTTTTTTTGTTATTACAATACACTTCCGGTGTAAATTCTCCTTGCTGATACACTTCCGGTTAAAATTCTCCTTGCAGTAATTATTCTGTGAATTGAGCACTGGCTTTACGTAAGTATGACTTCTTTGCCTCTATACCAAATGGAACAAATAAAAAAAAACGTCCGTTTTTTTTTTGACATTTGTGTTTAGTTTGGATTTGTTTTGCCGCCATTATTAGTTTACAACTTTTTCTGTGCGGTTCCGTGACAATTAAACTAAAAAAAATGGAAAATGATAAATGAGTGAAGATAAAGTAGTGCATATAAGACGATATTTAAAAAAAAAAAAAAAACTGTCAAACTTGTAACATCGACTTTTTGCTTTCTATATCATTTATAGACCACGAGTGCTTACTGTCACTGTCACTGAAAGTGATAAGTTGGATAAATAACCTTACTAGGTACTACAGTAGAATTAGGATACATGACAGACGTCCGGCAGACGTCCGGCACAGCTTTTTCGCACTCGTGGTACCTAGCTGCTCAGTTCTTATTAGATAGGTACCTACCTACATTGATTCATACTAATTACTTTATTATTAGTAATAGGGTCACAGTTGGTATTCTCTCCACCATGCGATAATAAACACATCTCACATGTTTACTAGGTTTCAGACAGTCTTAGACTATATAATAGAAATAATTTTCCTAGAATAAAAATAACATATTATGTATCTAGCCTGTCTGAAACCTAGATATTCATTTCTGCATGGTGACAACAAAACTGAGCTCCGCACGCCAGCGCAGTCTTTCATATAGCGCGCGCATGCCGGCCCCCCTTATGGCGGTAGTGGAGAGAAAATTTTAAGACCAATTAATTATTATCAACTGAGACCCTCATAACGCCGAAAATACAGAGAAAGTCGAAATGCCTATCTCACATGTTTACTAGGTTTCAGACAGGCTAGATACATAATATGTTATTTTTATTCTAGGAAAATTATTTCTATTATATAGTAAATGTGTTTAATTCTATTCTATTCTATTATTTTTGTCAGTGTGGCTTGCATTCAAAATTCGCGAAAAAATAAAAAAAATATAGATAAAATATTTTTATTTTTTGTGCTTTTTTTTCATTATTAGAATTTTAAGTTATATTATTACCGAATTCACTTACAAAACACAATGAAAAAAAAAAATTAAGAAAAAGAAATGTTCGAAAATTAAATGAGGATTTTTTTAATTTTTTCCTTGACTTTTAAATGCAGGCATTTTATTTCAATAGATTTTAATTTATTTTAGTTTATTCGGACAAAAATCATTCTGATAGGCGATATTAAGCCTACCTGCAATGATTTTTGAAAAATTATGATCAGTTATGGATTTCTAGAAGTTACCTCAATTTTGATCCAAAGTCCCAAAATGTTGTTTTCGAGAAATCATCACTGAAACAGTTAGTATGGAGAAAAAATTAAGTAGAGGTCTGAAAAACTTTTTTTTAATTTCAAAAACTTTCCCGAAGCTTTAGTGCTCAGAATAGTAAAAAAAAACTGTCAGTTTATGGGACTTTTATTAAAGTAATTGGTGATCAAAGTCGAAAAACTGGAGTTGGTTAAAAATTTTATTACAATAGATTTTAATTTATTTTAGTTTATTCGGACAAAAAACATTGCAGGTAGGCTTAATATCGCCTATCAATGCTCAATGCTAAAATAAATTAAAATCTATTGTAATAAAAATTTTATCCAACTCCAGTTTTTCGAAATATATATACAACGTGTTACAAAACATCCTAACTCTTTTTACAGGGTGTAACCTAGTGGTCAACAAGATGTCAAATTTGTAAAAAAAGTTGAAAAAAAACAATTTTTATTTTATAACCTCAACATTGAAAAAAAAAATCATAACTTTTTTGTTTTTGGTATTAGCTCAAATTTTAAAATATCATTGGGTGCATTTACATAGCTTTGAGTTGTTAAAACATTGTGAAAGTCAATGATAACAATATTTAAAAAATACTATTCTCCCGCCACAGCGTTCACAATTTATTAATTTAAAAATCAACGGAATGTCATAGAGCAAAAAAAAATATTTAGGTTGTGATCCCTATCACCGGGTGCTATTACCCTGTAAAAAGAGTTCGGTACTTTTGTAACACCTTGTATATCGAATGCTAGGTTTTTTTTTTAACTTCTAAACGACAAAAAATATTTAAACATACATGGGGGTGATTCGGGTAGCCCTCGGTGTCAGCTATCTAGATTTTCTCGCTTGACGTCTATGTTTGGGCCACCCTGTATGATCCTTTTTTGTATTTCGTAAACGGTTAAACTTACTTTTATTATGTCGGTGTAGCCGACTAGTTTCGGTTCTCATTCGGAGACCTTAATCATGGAGCTGAGACGGCCCTCGCGACGCCGTGGCCAGTCTCAGACTGCGTGTCACTAGGCGCCGCGCGCGCGCTGACAGTTCCGGTGCGGGGGGAAGGGGCGGGGGCGGCAGCGGGGGCGCGTCCGCCCGCCCTCTCACAGCAGGATTAATATGTCCTTCGTCGCGAAACAGGTCGGGTATGGTCACACATGACAGGCGAAACTCACGGTGTCGTTCGTTTGAGTGTTTTGGCTACTTTCTCTCGGCTCACTATACAAAACCGGTTTCCAGGCAGGAGATAGAGCCCATCCACAGTCTCTGTTGAAATTCGGGTGTCTACTTATCTCGATTGCCTCGCGCACTTTCCGCGGCACGTAGAACTTCTCCCTCGCTAACACTTTGGCCTTGTCAAAGCGTAGGAAATGCTGGGTGTCCGTTATTAAGGGTAGACGATAGCAAGGTGGCGGGAAATTCAAAATTATCACAGACTTTTACATTTTGTAGCTAAACTGAACAATTTTTGTTCAGCGATTTTTCGTTCGCGAGAATAAAACCGTATTCTTTTCATTATTTTAAACAATAGAACAACAATAATTCAGCCGATTATGAGTTCTGGTCTACGAAGCAGTGGTATTGCCCAAAAAACTTGTCGTAGACCAGAACGCATAATCGGCAGAATTATTGTTGTTCTGTTGTTTACAATAATGAAAAGAATACGGTTTTATTCTCGCGAACGAAAAATCGCTGAACAAAAATAGTTCAGTTTGGCTATAAAATGTAAAAAACTGTGAAAATTTTGAATTTCCCGCCACGTTGCTATCGTCTACCCTTAACGCATGTTCTGCTACCGCGGATCCGTCGCTGTTCAAGTTTTTGACACATCGGATGTGTTCAGTGAGTCTTGTAGAAACGTTCCGTAGAGTTTCACCTATGTAACATTTTCCACAGTCGCAGGGAATCATGTACACACCGGGGACGTTCAATGGATCACTGTCTTTGGGCGAACGAAGTGCCTCAGTTGAGATGGAGGTCGGTAGATCGTCTTCACGTCAAATCTCTTGCGCAACATGTAGCCAATCCGATCTGTGATCCCCTTAACAAAGGGCAAGTAACTCGGTACTCGTTCCGCCGTGGTGATTCGCCGCTGTGTAGAGACAGCTGTGGCCACACGCATGCTTTGCCTCCATTTAAAACCATTCTCCTCCTACACCCCTCTCACATGTCGCAGCTCATCGTCCACATATTGTGGATCACACAGTCGGAGAGCTCTGTTGATGAGGGTACGGGGCACGGAGTAGAGATGGGATGGGTGGTGGTGGGAGTCTGCCCTCAGGTATCGGTCAGTATGTGTCGGTTTGCGATAGACCGTGTGAGATAGTCGGCCTCCCGATTCGCGCACTACCAACACATCCAGGAAGGGCAGTCGGCCATCTTTTTCCTTCTCTATCGTGAAAGATATTTTTGGGTGTATGCTGTTGATATGCTCTGCGAACTGGTCGATGTTGTCTCGTCCGATCACAGCAAAAACATCGTCCACATATCTCCACCAGTATCTTGGTCCGCCCGGTACATTACTTAATGCTCTGTGCTCGAACCACTCCATAAAAATATTTGCCACGACTGGCGCTATTGGCGAGCCCATTGCCACCCCGTCAATCTGCAAGTAAAAGTCACCTCTCCATTTAAAGAAACCGCTTCGTAAACAAAACTCCGTGACATCTGAGTAAACGGTAGGCATATTATTTTGCTTAATTTGCTTAATGCATGTCTCCGAATGAGAACCGAAACTAGTCGGCTACACCGACATAATAAAAGTAAGTTTAACCGTTTACGAAATACAAAATGTGCAGTGCTTACGAAAGTTTAACTGTATGATCCTTTCTCAAACTGCGTTGATCTCGGATTGAACTAGAACTACGAGGGTTTGTCAAACAGTTATTTGGGCAGTCCAGTTTTGATAATCCCAAAAAGTAGAGATGCTTAATAGAAGTCGAGCCTCCTTATTGAGAATATCCGCTCGATTTAGGTTCGGGTTGATGTGAGTACGCAGGGGGATATTTAAGCAGAATCGGGCGCATTATGCATTCTGATGTCTTTGTACTAGGCGCAACGTTTTTTCTTAATAAAGATGGTCCATAAACGTTCAATCAATAGGTGAGCTTAGAAAGTAACAAAGATTCGCACAGCCTTACACGTAGATCAATACGTAATTAATTTCTTCGTGTATGCGGTACAGAACATTGAGGCGATAGAAACAAACTCTCACCAACTCAGCCACATTTTTTTTTTATGTAGCCTGTTTTGTGTCCCGCTCCTGGGCAAAGGCTTCCCCTTGTTGTGTCCTCAACTTTTTTCTATCTGGGGCCACCACACCAAGGTATCGAGATCGTCCCGCCATCTCCGCCTTGGCCTGCCACCGCGGAGCCGGTGTACATTGTGAGGCAACCAGTCAGTGGCGATTTTCGCCCATCTGTCTGGACTAGAGATGGGCGGTGAGTAAATACTCAATGGTATTTACTGAGTCGGTAAAGAAAATAGGTACGAGTATTTACTGTGCATTTATCATTTCTACTGAGTACCTATTTACCCAAAAGCATGAGTAAATAGTTATTTAAGCTGTGGATTGCCATTTAATAAGATTTATTGGTAATTTTAGCAGGGATAGGCTCGTTGATATGGACCAGTAGAGAAAAAAACTGAAACTATACACGAGAAATAGCAAAACATGTTTTAAGGAGAATTGTTATCGATTTTGAAGATTAAAATGGCTGACGACGAAGATAAAAAAAAATCTCACACATTTATCGTTGTTTAATTTCAAAAGTTATGTACATTTGTGAATTTGTAGTAGCAATACCACTCGCTGACGGTGAAGGAAAACATCGTAAGGAAACCTGAGCGTATGAGGCATTATACCCTCAACGCAAAAATCGCCAACCCGCATTGAGCACGCGTGGTGATTAAGCTCGAACTCTCTCTCTGAGAGAAGGCCTTTGCCCAGCTAGTGGGACATGTACAATTGTACAGGCTACATCTTACTTATTTTTTTTTTTTTTTACATTTATCGGGAGTCGAAACATGTCATATTAAAAAAAAAAAGTTTTATTCGTAGTATATTGATAGTGTAGGTTGTAAGGAGTAAATGTTGCAAAAAAAACCTTGTATCTAAAATGAATAATAAGTACTGTATTTAATGATTTCATGACATTTTGGATGTTTTTTTCGTCTGTACCAAGCAAGGTGGTTATAAAAAATACTAACATACCTTAAATACCCGATAATTTAGTAAATCCACATTATCATATCAAAATAATTGACTAAACAACGAAAAAAGTATTACTGTCGATTTCGGGTAAAAACGTGTATTTATGAGTATAATAATTTATACATTAGATTTTTTAGAATTGGCTGTGAACCAATCTAATACACGTGAGAGAGCAGTATTTGCATCACTTAGTTAGGTCATCTTGTATCCATAATTTAAAAATAAGTGACATGTCATCAGCAAATAATACTATCTCCGATATGTTCTTCACCATATGAGGCAGATCATTAATGTAAACAAGGAATGGAAACGGTCCTAAGATGGATCTTGCGGAACTCCTATCTTCACCTGGGAACCCGCAGATTGTGTACGATTTATGTCAGCTTTACTGAAAGGGATCCTGATTGATGCTGTTAGACAATGATACTATAAAATAATTGCTCGTTTACCGATAATTTATAAAAATATTTTTTATTAAAAGTATTTGCATAATAAATTCGTCCTCATGGAAATAAATGAGTTTTATTCCATTTTCTTATGCACTGGAGGTTCATCGGCTTGTCCAAGGTTACTGGTTCCATTTATTTTTGTTGTCTTTAAGGACGATTTAGGCCTGCAATTAAGGTAACACAATTAGTAAAAGCGTTCACATTGGTCACCGTAATCAAATATTCAAATGTAGTTTCAAATATGTTGTGGTACGATGTTATTTTATGTTTTCTTATATGTTTTCTTTCAGGCTATTTTTTTTTATTATAAAAACTATTTGTAAACCTCCGTATTTATTGGTCATCGACTAATACAAACCAAGTTTCAGTAAAATCCAGCCTATAGTTTAGAAATTAAACCTGAACTACGTTTGTATGGGAAAATAGTGCTCTAACGCCCTCATAAGAACGCCCTGAATCAGCGATTTCCCATACAAACGTAGTTCAGGTTTAATTTCTAAACTACAGGCTGGATTTTACTGAAACTTGGTTTATATCAGAAGATGACTAATACGGTGGTTTGCAAATAGTTTTTATAATAAAAAAAATAGCCTGAAATAAATTAGAGCGATTGCGTTTTTCGCGTCGAAAAAGGGGTTACTTTCAGCTGTTATTTACTTACATTATTAGACTGTCTATTGGAGTCTAACTACCTTGGGAACATCAATAATATATTTTACTAGGGTCAGAAAAAAAAAGATTTTTGAAATAGCTAATAAAATGTAGAAATGGCAGCTGAACTACGAAAACATTTGGGAAAATAGATCAATAACATTACAACTACAACTACATACACGCGAAAGGACACGCACACAGGTAGACTCATACAGCTGCATTGCCTCTCACTTTTCCCGCGCCCTGTCTTGCTCTGGGTGAAACAGCTATAGAAAACAGTGTTTCACGCGCTTGGCCGTCACCGAGTTCCCACGGTCCTACAGGGGCCTCTTAAGTGGAAGTGGGCAGGACACCCTGGCGAGGCGGGAAGATGGCCGGTGGACAAGGGTAGCAACTAGCAACAGAGTGGCGTGCAAGAACTGAGGCCCGGTCTGTAACGCAATGGTCCCAAAATGGGCTCCCAGTTGACAATTACGATTTATTAATGCTGTCGGTCCTTTTATTGTTTTTGTAGCACAACAAAGAATAATGATTATAATTCTTAAGGATTAGTTCGCTGTTGTAGAAGAAAAAACGAGGCAACCCCGGTTTTGTCCTTCTACTGGGACGCCATCGATACGCCATTACGTTACAGACTTAAGCCCCTGGACGACGATTGTTGGGCAGAGCAGCAGCCCGATGGTCGTACGACATCGTAACAAAAGAATTTAAGGATCCAACTGAGGTTTGAGTACTTAGGTACTAGAAATACTCGTAACAGAAATCGCAAAAACTTCCCCATACATTATGTACGAAAAAAAATTTTGTGTAGGGATCAAAAGACTCAAAGGAGCCGAGTATGTGAGAAGTTTTTTGCGATTTTAACTTTTTAATGAAACGTCAATTGGCTCCATAGAATATTTCGAGCCCTACACAAATTAGGATCGATTGGCATAATAGTTATTTGTTCTGCAAGGATGCCAAACGATTTTTTTGCATTCAGAAACACGAAATAATATTGCATCCCTGCGAAACACACTACTTTTCATCTCCCAGAGCGAGGAAATGATTATGTTACATGCAAGAAAAATAAAAGACAAGTAAGTACATAAAGGTTAGTGTAATTGCTTTGTCAGATGAGTCAAAGGAAGGAGTTCCTTTATTTCTTTTTAAACACCATAGGGCGTCGCGTTTAAATTTCTAAGCGCTCAAAAATGCAAGATTAAAATTGAATTTTCCACAAGCGTAAGTTTAAAGTAACATTATACTTTCCAAGCTTAGGAGATGAAAAGAAAATGTTTCGTATTTTTTCCGAACAAAATGTATGGGGAATGTTTTTTGCAATTTTTGTCATTTCAACTACTCAAACCCAAGTTGGCTCATTAGAATCTTTTGATCCCTACATGAAAATATAGGATCGATCGGCATAAAAAGAAAATGGCATTTTAGCATTTATTCGCTACCTGTTTTTTTTTTCAAAAATCAGTGAATGTTGTTCATAATATTATTTTTTTATAATATGTCATAAAGTTATGATTGGTCTCCTAGGAAAGTTTTCCTGTAAAGTCCGTTCGCTTAGATAGTGTCGGTACACACGATGGCAAGCTTGGTTCTTGGGATACCAACTATTTTTGAAGTATCTGTGATGGGTGCAGACAAATTCATTTCAACACAATGCTGATGGACATTTACTAGAGTTTGCTGACATGTTTTACAAAACCTTCGTCTTTTAATTTTTGGGTCATTCGAAGTTTTGTCTAGAGGCACCTCGCTATCCTTCCACGGACGAAAAAAAAATTTTTTATCTACACGCAGCGATCGACACTCAATACAAAATACTAAGTCAAAAGTCACAAGCACAACCTCTCAATACGACGACGCTTCTTTATAGAATGACGAGCGGCGAGCCAAATTCACTGGCGTGTCTGCACCGCGTCGGCTTCCTTTACTTTCTTTTGTGAAAAGCCGCTGCGTGCCAAGGCGGCAAATATCAAAGTGACATATGATATGATAAGTGAATTATGATAGCGAACGGACTTTAACTGTAACGCCCTTACTGCCCCGTTTCAAAAATCCACCCTGTATAATTAATAAGTAATAACATGAAATGAAATGTCTATAAAATGAGTCAGTAGGCAGGTTACCATGATTTCAGCCAATGGTTGCACAAGTGATTGACTGGAGCCTCCACCAACAACCACGCGATAAATGCGAGCAGTACAGAAAACACGAGGGTTCCTAACCCATCCAAAAACTGAAATAGAAATAAATTTGAAATTATTTAATAAAATGGTCCGTCGTAGTTTTCCGACAGAACTTGTCAATCACCGATTAATTGTGCGTTTCACGAAAGAATTCCCTTGGGTTAAACAAAAAAAGTCCCTATTACATTGTAATAGGAGTTTCGTCAAGGGAACTCTTTCGTGAGACGCACTCTATCGCAGCATAATAATTTAACTCAGTGCAAAAACCACACTGGTTTGTCAATCGGTCAGTAGGTAGTTATGTGAAGGAGGATAAACGGATGAGTTTTTTATTTTATTGAATTAACAATATATTTTTCGAAATTTTAGAAAGGTAGCAAGGGAAAAATAAAATGAGTTTTTTTTTAATTACTAGAGTCATCAACTCATCCGGTACCTATTTATAGGAATTAAGACGCCATACGTCTCACAACTAGCGCCGCCAATGGAAAAAAAATCTTTTTTTTGGATGCGTTTTTAGCAAAAAACGCTCCTGCGATTTCTCAACGCGAGCCTTAACTATTTTTAGGACCTAAGGTTTGGATTCCAGGATTGGATTTCCTACTAATGCAATCGATTCTCGCCAAAAGTGGCCACTTTTGGCGAGAATCGATTGCATTCTTAAGTTCTAGGATCTGGAATCCAAACCTTAGGTCCTAAAAATAGTTAAGCCTCGCGTTGAGGAATCGCAGGAGCGTTTATTGCTAAAAACACATCCAAAAAAAAGATATGTTTTTTTTTCCATTGGCGGCGCTAGTTGTGAGACGTATTTCACCTTAAGGGTTATTGTCTGCTCATAAGGTAGCATGCTACTCACAGTTGTAGGAATGGCACCGTCGACGGGATCACGGCTGTTTGAGAATCTTAACAAGATCAACAAAAAATGGAAGATATAAACGCCGTACGAGAGTCTGGATAGCGGCCGGAACACTTTCCAGCACAGGAAATCGTTCAGTATGGCTGAAATAAAGGAAAAATAAAATTATTGTTTTATGCAATGCAATGAAAATTTATAATGCTTATGCGTATTTATAAAGTTGATTTGCGGGAAAATAGGAATGAAAATATTTTTTTCCACAAATATAATACGTAGTATTTGTAAAAAAAAGTCTGTTTATTTCGATAACAGTAATTTTCCCGCAAAAAACCCGGTTTTGAGGACTAGTAACGTTGCTGTTTTTTTTACAGAGTAAACAACACTGATTTGACCTTGTTTTTAGGTAGAGTGGTTTCTCATATAGGTTAGTTAGTAGTTGGGTTGTGTGTGTGTCGTTACGAAGTCAAATAACAATTTTATTTAACATAGGCACTATAGCTTTAGAACTCTACATTACATAAACATCTACCTATTCATCTAAACAGGATTTTTTTAAATAGCTTTATTCCTGAAACACGTTACACAACTCCTGAAATGCTACCAAGGAGCGAAAAAAAATCTGCTGTTTCATACATTTCGGGCAGTACTGAGTCTACCTTTTGTATGGATATTATTTACGCTCCATTTTTTTAGCCACCTAGTACAAGTTGTTTCTATTGTTCAGTGGACACTTGGACAGCCTGCTTAAAGTTCCGCTATCGAATTAGAGTGCACCCTGTAGATACTTGATACTAAACAAATTGTTGTTTTTTCTGTAGTCCACCCGGACGAAGTCGCGGGCAAAAGCTAGTTATTACGAAAAAGTACTTACGAACGGTGCCGTAAACAAAGGGGAAGAAACATAGACCGAATGCAGCTCCAAACGCCGTCCTGTACGATGCAGCGAATAAGATCTCTATGATGCGTGGGAATCCTCTATACATGCTCCAACCGGACGTCATACCGATGGCTACCATGATGCTAAAGCCAGTGAATACCAACACGATTGAAAAGGTCTGAAAGCATTTACAAATTTATTGGAGCATATAGAAGGACAGACAAATCTGTTAAAAAATCTCGGGATCCTTAGGAGCTGCCGTAGTTGAGGTGTGATGTTCATGTTTTCTTCATATTTTATAATTTTAGGGTTCCATACCCCACAAGGGAAAACGGAACCATTATTTCACGCTCTTCGGACCCACACGGACCCCACAGACTTTATTCTTTGCTCCATAGAAAGCCATTCATTCAGTCACTAGAAAATATTGTTGCGTCAAGAAGTCCATGCCCAGGATAAAAAAGTACCAACTCACTTTTGAAATGCTCTTCTTGTACGTTTTTGGATCGAAAACTGACATACCGTAACCAAGTGCCATTCCAATCAAGTAAGGCCCAATACGATTGTGAGTTTTTATGTAGATCGATGTAAAATATTTGTCACGTATAAGACCGTTCATTGGCCTAAAACAAAAGAAGTTAGACAATAGACGTAAATATCAACAAGTCCAAGTAAAAAAATCAAGGCTTATAATCCGTGCGGAATCAGAATGGGATAATACCTCTTGGAACTGAATCGAAAATGACAGTTCTCGAGTAGCGTCAGTAAAAAAATTGTTAGTTCTACGTTCTATCATAGGGTTATGAAATTGGAAATACACAAAAATGTTTAATGGTTGTAATCTAAAAGGATTCAATGTTATTGCATTAATTGAATAAAACGTGATAAAACTCGAGCAGACACCCACGCGCACAGAAAACACAAGCAAGTTTCAACGCGAGTTTGCCATAGACAACTAGAGTTTGCCGAAATGCTGACGCTACAGGACCGCGAGCTTCTCAGTTCCAAAAGGTATTATCCCATTCTGATCCCGCACGGATTATCCCTAACTTTACAGTATACAGGTTGTTACAAAACTCAACGTCAAGCGGGTCGGTGAGACCATTTTTGAAAAAGAAAACTGTTCAGTTTTGGAACATCCTGTATACATATTGTAAGGTCTTTTAGATATTTATTTATTTCCAAGTAGTGTGCTTCATGAACATGTCTTACATGAGAAGTGGCATTTGGGCCGGAAGGTCATGCTTGTACGTTGTGACAGCAGGCATTATCAGAGATAAGGCAAAAACGAACGCGAACGCTTTGATCCCGATGTGTCGCTTCTTACTATACAGGTACAGTAATATTACGGCAACGAAAAACATTTGGAAGTCACAGGGTATCGACCACGAAGGTGCGTAACACTGAAACAACAAAAATATATTTTTTACCTACGAATCGTAGTTTTTTACTTACTGTTAACGTCGTGTTAGCCGACTAGTTTCGTCCTACTCCGGAAGTTTTAGTCATGGATAATCCTGCAAGCCTGTAGTGAGAGATCAATTGCCACGGCGAAAGCATCGCCTCTCTTTCTCCATGACTAAAACTTCCGGATGAGGTTGGACGCGTTGTAAAATAAAATAGAATATGTTAGAGGAAGCCAGGCGAGGCGGAAAGATGGCCGATGGACAAGGGATGAATAGTGACGGCCGAGAACTGGGGCCTGAGTCTGTAACGCAATGGTGCCAAAATGGCCTCCCAGTTGACAGGAGAAAAACGAGGAATCCCCGGTTTTGTCCTTCTACTGGGACTTCTTCTTCTTTCTTCTTCATCTTTCTTTCTTACAGACTTAAGCCCCTGGACGGTCAGCGGGAAGACCAGCGGCCAGATGGTTGGACGACATCATCGTTTCTTCGGAGGGTCTTTGAAGCCTTTTGGTAGTCGGGTTTTAGTTTTTAACATACATTTTTAACTCCTACCAAAAAGAGGGGTGTTATAAGTTTGACCGCTATGTGTGTGTGTACCCTAACCCTAACCGGGTTCCTGCCCGGGTGAATTTTTTAAAACTTATTATAAATGTTTACTTCAAGTCCTGTCCCGGGTGAATTTTTTCTACTTATTATAAATGTTTAAAATGTATCTGTTTACTTACGACCTCATCACCAAAATAGTTATTTATCAGAAGAAGACTTATCCACCATGATTTTTTGCATTCATCTAGAGTGCGTGCACCGGTAGCGTACCACATTGGGCCACTTCCAAAGTGGTCTAGCATGACAATGCATGCAAATAGAGTCAAAGCTAATAAGGGCGCCAACCTGTAAAAATTAACCCTTTGATGTAAATGGGACAGCCGTGTCCCTGATTATTATCGATACTTTTTCCTCTTAAATATGCGCCAAGTGAGGCAAATTTAGAATTGCAACACTTGGCGCATATTGGGACACGGCTGTCCCAAGTCTTTCCAAAAAATATACCTCCTTTTTTATAGTTTGTGTGATAAATATAGTAAAATAATACCAAAATGAATCACTGAAATCTATTGATCCACTGAAATTGATACAATAACTTCCCAATCGACTTTATGCGTGAAAGGGTTATAAAAAAAAACTTCCCAATACTTTCCACCACCATTGAGCGTCTGCGTGACTTTTTTCTAGGTGGGCCGACTTTTTTTTGTTCCCGTGTGGTCCCATAAAAAACTGCTGAAGATCTGATGAATAACTTCGTAAATGGATTCCGAGTGTTATAAATAACAGCGGACCTTTTCACCAGTGAAGTCAGTTTTTTTTATTGTTAATTTTAGTTACCTTGATCGCGGGATTATTTTGTTACATTTGGTAGGTAGTTAGGTTACTGTATTTTTTTACAAGTTTAATGTCATAGGTAATTTCACCCCTGACAAACAGAATTTTACAAAAAATATATACCCTCAATGGGCAATGTTCAGTCCTCCTATTCAGTCACTTACCTGAAGTATCGCTTGATGATCATTTTCACAAGACTTTGCCATTCAATTTTATCCACCGTTGCTATGACCGATTTAAAGGTAAGCAATCCGGATATTAGGAAGAAAACGTCAACACCCAAAAGAGTTCCAAATAGGAACCAGCGTGATGGATTTTGAGCATCCTGAAATTTTTTCCAAAATTGGAACGATGGTAAGTACATACAGGGTATCCCGTAATTCAACGTCATGCGGGAACTGGGTGAAAGGGCAAGTCTTAAGGGTACAGGGAAAAAAAAAAAAAAATCCTAGCCGGTTCATTCAGAGATTTCAGGGATTTTTAGAAAACAATTAAAATAGTCCACATATTGAGGTACTGTGGTCGCATATTTCCTAATTTTGCCGTGATTTTTTTCCACTGTATCCTTAATAATCTTGCTATCAAATCGCATTGATAAATCAAACAGTTAAATTAGTTGATTAAAATAAAAGGTTTGATGGAGTCGTAGTTTGAAAAAATATTTTCACTAACTTTGACAATCCATCGATAAAAAAAAAATTACATTACCCTTGGCAAGTTATCTGAAAAATTGGCGCATTTAGTCAAGATTTCAATAATATGGTACAACACTTGACACTTTTGATACCAAGTGAAAAATTAAAAATATTTTTCTGAAGAAGGACACCATTTCAGACCAAGTACCGTTAAGACCTGCCGTTTCACACAGTTCCCGCTTGACGTTGAATTACGGGACATTCTGTATATGTATATTATTCGAAAAGAGATACTCGGCTACCAAACTGACTAATAATATAATGATTAAAAAAAACTTAACCTCTTCCAACTGTAGTAATTTATTGTAAGGGGCAAGAGTGAAAGTTAAAAATCCTTGGTGTACAAACAGTTCTATAAAGATTATTAAGAACCGTATGCCGTCGAGGATATTTAACTCCCCCGGGTGACTTCTTGTGAGCTCATCCAGGTTTTCTTTCATTGAAAATGCACGGGCTATTTCTATCGCCACTGTAACAAAACACTTGATGAAGTTTTGTAATAATAATAAGGTGGAAAAAGAAGGGAGAGAATAATGTTACCATTTTTATTATTATCGCCTTTTTTATACACGTATGTTGAAGTTACAGCTATGATGGTTAGGGCAGCCAACATCGTACTGTAAAAGAACAATCTTATTACCCTAAATAACTTTACCCTAAAGTTATGCAAGGTGTTACAAAAGATCCTAACTCCTTTTACAGGGTAATGGCACCCGGTGATAGAGATCGCCACCATTTTTTTTGCTTTTTGGTACCTATTCCGTTGATTTTTAAAAAATAATAAAATGTGAACGCTGTGGCGGGACAATAAAATGTGAACACAAATCGTGTCTTCGTGAAGTGTCATAAAATCAACAACCCGTTGCCAGGCAAAGCTACAAGTTGAAGGAGTTCCTTATATGTGTTTTTTTTATTAGGGCGTGCGTCGAGTTCACAAAGCGCACAAAAATGCAAAATGGTTTAAAAAAGGATTTTCTACGATCGCATGTTTAAAGTAACAGCGTACTTTCCGAGCATGAGAGATGAAAAAATAATTGTTCCACTTTTATCTGGTGCCGCCGCCGCCAAGTTGAGCAATGCAGAGGCACCCGTACTTTTCTCGAAGCAACTCGCAGCACTTTCGACCCCCTGTATCTTCGTTGTGTGAGTCAAGCTAGAAGTCTGGAATTACAGAATTGACATCCTGTTGATTACACCCTGTAAGTAAAAAGAGTTAGGATATCCTTACATGAAAACGTAGTTGACCCATGAAGACGGTTTAGACTTGCTGGCAACATCGCAATGCTCAACGGTGATTTCGGATTCAGCGAAATTGTCAAGTTTCAGTAGAATGGAAGTAAATGATTTGACAAATTCGGCTTCACAAATCTCTGGCAAACACAGGCCCCAGTAAATACTGGACAGGTCCTTAGTGTGTAATCTGGGAATCTGAAAATAGTGAGTCGTCGTAAAAATTTTTAAACTATGATAATCAAGTCCGCATTCTCAATATTAGTACGTAAGGCGAGTACTAATTAATGGTAGAGTTAATTGCCCTGGTGGAAGCTTCTCGACTTTACCAAATTTTACTTAATACTGTATTTATCAAAACTGTATTAGTAAGTAAGGTACTCTACCGCGCTATTTCACCACTAACTCTACCCGTGTACACCTTTTAAATTGGAACAATCTTTTGGGTCTCACTGTGACATATGTCATATTTATAGCCATATTTATATTTTATGTCATATTTATAGCATAAGAGGGAACGCGGGTAACCTCAACTCCATACAAAAGGGGAGACCTGTTTCCTTAATTGTTTTAGAAAAAATATGTTTATGCCATTCAATCTATATTTACCTCTGCCATGTCCCTATGTTTTCCTTTTTTAATTATTTAAATAAAATTTATTTAAATAATTAAAATAATAAAAAAGGAAAACATAGGAACATGGCAGAGGTACATATTAATTGAATGGCATAAACAATTTTTTTCCTAAAATAATTATCCAGGGAGGAAACAGGTCTCCCTTTCTGTATTTTTTGTATGGAGCAGCCGGCTACCCGCGTTCCGTCTTAATGGGGAAGCCTTGCATGTTGCGATAGTACATTTTTCTATGTACGGTTGAAAGTATGATACCGAATATGGTAAAAAATTATGGCGTAACGAAGTCGATCGTAACTATCATTTTTGGGAAGACGATTGGATACATTCTGCAAGCTATTTAATTTAAAAATATATTTACGTGAGGGAACGTTTTAGCAGCTGCATACGGACCGATGTCCGCATCTGCTGTTGTGTTAGGTCCTTTGGGTTGGACGTATACCACGCAGTACTTGGTACGGAGCTCGGGGTGGGACTCCAGCCAGGGTGGGTTGAGGCACTGGTCATAGTTCCCCAGCTGATATCGTGAGCCGGAGAGGTAGCCCACTGGAGAGGTGCTCATTGAGCTCCAAACTGAAGAGGTTTATTTTTCAACGTATAAGATAATTTAAAATGGGGAAGTAACAGTGTTATAGATTATCTTGATAAGTTGGGTTGGGATAAGGGTTACCATTTAACCACTTTTTGTTTTTTCTAAAGCACTAACCCGTGCTATAAATGTTTAGGTTACCATTTATTTAGGAATTTGAAAAGTTCTTGCAAAAAGCCGGACTATTTAGTCACAAAATGGAAACATTAGTTCGTTGTTGATTAAAGACAGAGTAGCTACCACGAGCGCGAAAAGCTGTGCCGGACGTCTGCCGGACGTCTGTCATGTATATATGTAGTTTTATTTTATCCGGACGGATGATAGCCCTAGTTGGTATCCAGCATCCCCGTAAAAAATAATATACAGGGTGTTAAAAGACCGCCAACAAAGCGGGAAACCACGTATTGTCCTCGTCAAAATGAACATTTTTGCCCAAGGAACTATGCCTGGGAAATCAACGGTTTCCGAGATAATGAGGTTCAAAGTCGGACTATTCAACACTTTTTTTTGCAGAAATGTATTCAGTTTCTAGTTCTTAACATACCATCTCAAGAAGCCATATCAAAATTATGAATATTTCTTACAAAAAACGTCGTTAAAATTTCAACCGGCAATGTATTCTAAACATCGGCACTTCTAGCTTAAGTAACATAAACTTATACCTACGCTTACGTAATATGACTTCTGTGCGTGACACGTCCATTGCGTAATAAAATATTTTTCAAAATTATAACCTAAAAAACCAAAATCATTTCCCAGCTATAATTTACCGAAAAAGTACTTTGTTTTGGTCTCTAGTATGGGTGGCTTTCGGGTCTGTTGGCGGTCTTTTAACACCCTGTATAAACAATTGAAAAACAAAATGTCCTAATAAACGGTAGGACAGGATAGAACCAAGGAACTATAAACCCTCGCGGGACAGCGACCTGGGGCAAGTATTTTAATTGGGTAATGATATGTCATTGTCTCGTCTTGGCAACATTTTTTACATCAAAATGTTTTTGGTGGGATTGATTTATTCTATTTATTTAGCTATACACCAAAAAATATGTAATAAATAACAATAACTGTAGACAAATGGTTAAGTGCCTTATTAACGTCGCCACAGCATGCAATTTTACATTTAAAAAAAACTTAATGGTACCTAATTAAAATGTTTTTACAACCTAATACAAGGTGTTACAAAAGATGTTAACTCTTTTTACAGGGTAACAGCACCCGCTGATAGGGATCACAACTTATTTTTTTTTTCTGCTCTATGACGTTCCGTTGATTTTTAAATTAATTTATTAATAAAATGTGAACGCTGTGGCGGGAAAGTATTATTTAAATATTGTTTTCATTGACTTTCACAATATTTTAACAATCAAATCTATGTAAATGCACCTACAGCCACAAAAATATTTTTAAATTTAAGCTAATACCAAAAACAAAAAAGTTATTAAAAAAAACAATTTTGAGGTTATAAAATTTTTTTTTTCAACTTTGTTTACAGAATTGACATCCTGTTGACCAGTAGGTTACACCCTGTAAAAAGAGTTGAGATGTTTTGTAACACGTTGTAAAAGACAATAGATATAACAATAATTTAGTGCAAAAGAATAAACAATTAATAACCATAATTTGTAATTTAAACACAGATTTTCACGGATTTAACACTCGTTTTATTATTATTTTACATTTTCCAACATTTTGAGACCTTTGTAGGGCTCGTGGTCGCGGTATAGTGCTCGTGCAAACCTAAGAAAATATTATGTAAACCTTAATTTGGAAAAATCTTCCGCTCGGAATACACAGGTGTGTTATTTATTATAATGTTAGATGTTAGTTTATATTTGTGAGCGGAAGAGTTAAAAAAAACGTAGGCCTTTGAATCAACTTAGTTATTTAATATTGAGATGATAATTATACAGCGTCCATTGGCACTTTTACTCACTCGGTGGTCACTTCACCCATCAGTCAATCAATTGTAGGTAATTTATTATTATGTACTTACTCCAAGAAGCCCATAGTGTATCATTTTGTACATTCTTCAGGAGGTTTATAACAGTCTTTACACATTCCGTTTCACTTCTGTTCTGACTTTGATCTTGTAAATTTATAATAAAGTCCTCCAAATAAGTATCATGCGATATACATTCGTAAACTTTGATTTGACCTATGGCAAGAAAGAAGCAAAAGTTATTTAAGAAAATCATGACAATCTAAAAAACCCCCACGATTCACTTACAGTTAATTAATATTAAAACCACAAAGAAAAAAGTATTCCTCATTTTTCTAAGTAACCGAACCGGTCAAACTACACCGAAGGAAAACCATTAAAACCTAAACTAAGTAGAGATAGAAGTACTTAGCTGGTTGGTAATTTAATTCAACAAAGTTTAACAAAATCTATATAAAGCAATATACATAAAAGGCTTTGTCGTGACTGACTCATCACGCTACAGCCCAAACGGTTAATCTGACGTCGTAATTGAAAACACAGTAACTTCAGTTACTGTGTTCATACTTTTTTGGTTCTTTAAAACCAGGAGCTCGAGTACCTACCTACTATCTGGGAAAATTTTCGGTTTGTCTGTGCGATGGATAGTTCCCGAGATCACTCAGATGAAAACACAGTATCTTTAGAAAAATCAAGATATTTTAAAGAAAAAACACAGTAGTTGATAGTTTTTTAGGTTATATATAACACAGTAAATGATTACTTACTGTGATCTTATTTAAGATATAATATAAGTATTTAAGAAATACGTTGGCTTGGTTATAAACTTATAACACGGCAGACGGCGATGCAGAAGATCCAGATACTGTGTTTTATTCTAAAATTGATAAAAGTGTATTTATGAAAACATGACTAAATCACAGTATCTCAATAACTGTGTTTTAAGTGCTTACAGGTTTAATATTATTTTCGAAAAAACATCGCTATAACATACTACTAACTAACTATGTACACACGACAGCACGTCGACCCTTACACGCTAGTACTCTACTCGGTTACGTTACGGGCGACTTTACAACAAAAGTGTACAGTCTGACGTGCTGTCGTGTGTACTTACTCTGTTATAAATAAGCTAAATATAGTTTGAACTAACAGTATTTTATGCTCCATTTTGGGTGACATACAGAGGGAGGGGTATGTTGTTGGCAACCGCCACGGGAGCACCGCACCATCGCCACACAACGGCACTATCAATCGCACGGGTCGTTGTCGTGAGAAAAAAAAAAGAAAGTGCCTGCGATACTAACGTGCGAAATAGTTATAAATCCTGTCAGAATTAAAGTGTTGGTACAGCTTACAAACACACTATGATGACTCTATTTAATGATGGGAAAAAATATAGGCAACGAAGTCGCGGGCGAAAAGGTAGTTAATAATATACGAGTAAGTATTCTAATTTTAAAATAAGATATTCTAATTATACAGGGTGGCCCATTTTAAGTGGTCCAAAATTTGAAGAGGATGGCATTGTAACATTTGTAACTGATTGTAGGTATAAATATAAAACGCTTTTGTCCTACCAAAATGTATTGCTTAGAAGCTATGATTTTTTTTACCCTGGCAGAAATATACGTGGGGCAAGATTGATTGCAAAAGTATTGTGAATTTCTTTATTTTTTGTTACACAAACCACCATTGGTGTAAACACTATTTGATTGGATCGAATGAAAGGCATGATAGTAGTTAAGTGACACAGCTAGTTTTTTTTTTACTTAGTTATTCCAATACCATTAATCGAATATCCATTAATCGATAGTCTGTTTCGAATGGCTTCTCGGAGCACTTCGAGTACCTCCACCGATTAAGAGCCACTGATCTAGATACCTACTCTACGCTTTTTTTTTTTTAGATGGAGTAACCCCTTCGGGTACCCCGCCTTTGGGGAGGCGGCAAGTTATGTTTTTTTTTTTGTGTTAAAATATCAGATTTTTTTGTGAAATTTGTGAAAATAAAAAGTTTGAAAATTGCAATTTACAAATAAAAATAAAAAACAACAAAAAATTGTGGTGTATACGGCTATAGGGGTGATTCGGGTAAGTAGCTTTTGGTATGATGTATCTAGATTGTCTCTCTTGAAGTCTATGTTTGGACCACCCTGTGTAGGTATTACCGGCCTAAAATCCTATTTTACATTTAAGAGTCATTGCCTTTGACATTGGACTTTGTACCTACCTAGGATTAACAAAGGGCTAATTGATATACAAAGTCGTCTAACTACGTATAGTTTACATCACAAATAATAATAATTAATATACCTACTTATTATACAGTAGAGTCACCAACTTACACAATTGACTTGTGCTCACGTTATTCAGCCGGCCTATAATTCGCTATAACCAATAGAGTCTACAACAACTCTGTCAAAAGATTTTTATATCGCTTTAACGGTTTCACTTACTTTAATTCTGTCAAAAGATGATTGTTGCTAAGAACAATTTTCCGGCAAAAAGATGGTTTCACAGTCGAAAATGGGAGTTTCTTGGCAAATAGGCCGCACGCAGCGCGTCTTTTCACTTAAAAAATTACTCACGCGTCAACCGGCAAAACCGGTTTATTTGCGGAAAATACTTATTTAGCTCTTATTGGAATCAACAATTTTATTTAAGAAATTTAATCACTACTCAAAAACTCGATGTCCACTTTTTAAATGGTTATTTTTGCCCAAGTACAGTTCTAGTTTCAGTATTTGGGCAGCAGTGGTCCCGTTTTAAACTTGAAGGGGATCGTCCTATTCATGGGACAAATCATCACGATACCTTTATTTATAGTTGGCCGAATTTGGGTTACCTACCTAACCTTCTGGGCATGAGGTATGGCATTATGAGAACTGTAGTATGTATGGGTATTGAGAAACCAATAACGTTTATTCAACTTTATTATGTATCGGAAGTCCCGTGACTAGTCCACGTTTACTGAATTCTTTTGATTGTGTTATCCTCGAGGACAGCGGAGGCCTGAAATGCAAAAATAAGATAAAGAAAAGTCATTTACCTGCGGTCTGCGGTAAAACATTGAGCGACCGAATGCTGGTAAAAGTTCGAAATTTAAGTTTATTATAGCAATTCGGACTTTTACCAGTAAGACTTTGTAAAGCTTGTAGGATTACCACAGTTCGAGCTTTTACAGTAACATCCCTACTAATATTATAAATGCGAATGTAAGTTTGTTTGTTACGCTTTCACGCTGAAACGGATGAACGGATTTTGATGAAATTTGGAATAAGACATCAGAATAAGACATAGGCTACAATATATTATCACACTTAGGAGCAAAGTAAAGCACATAGCATTTTTCTGTAGTCCACGCGGACGAAGTCGCGGGAAAAAGCTAGTAATATACATACAAGGACGTCAATATTAGATTAGGGTTATTCCTAACAAGGGTTAGTGCTTTAGAAAAAACTTCTTGAATCCAAACTTACTTAGTAAATAGGTTGTAGAGATTCATGGCGGGTGTTTCTACAAGCATCCAGAGAACTAGTGATATCACGTAGCTCACTGCCAGGACTCCTATTCCTTCTGTAAGCTGAAACAAAAATAGTCAAAACTTAACGTACTTCCATCATAATCTTAATATATAAAACAAAGTCGTGTTAGTTACACCATTTATCTTAATATACAGGGTGGCCCAAACATAGACGTCAAGCGAGAAAATCTAGATAGCTGACACCAAGGGCTACCCGAATCACCCCCATGTATGTTCAGCCATTTTTTGTCGTTTAGAAGTTATGAGGCTTTTAAGATTTTTTTGAAAAAAATCCTGGCATTGGATTTTATTTTGTTACTTCTTTTTCTTTTGACTTGTCAGAGATATTATTTATTCTTTAGTGTCTCAGATAACTTATCTATCACCAAAAAAATAATGATCAGATATGGACTTCTAGAACTTACCGCAATTTTGATCCAAAGTCGAAAAATGTTGTTTTCGAGAAAACATCACTGAAATAGTTAGTATAGGGAAAAAAATAAGTAGAGGTCTGATGGACTTTTTATTGATTTTAATAACTTTTCTAAAGCCTTAGTCTTCAGAATAGTACAAAAAACCTGTCACTTTATGGGACGTTTATTCAAGTAATTTGCGATAGAAGTCGAAAAACTGGAGTTTGAAGAAATTTTATTTCAATCGATTTTCATTTATTTTGGTTTCTTCGGACACAAGTCCTGCCGTCGTAATTGAAAACACAGTAACTCGACAAAAGTCGTTTTGAGAAAAACGCGGTTAAAGTTTTGTTGTTAAATTTTGTTATTATGAACAAACCAATCAACAAGGATTACTGTTTGTATTTTTTTATGTTGATAAATAATTAAAACTTCAATTCGGTATCAAAATATCTCAAATATTATAGTTGTATAATTAATTAAATTAGATAATGTGTTTTAGACTAGGATAATTAATTTAAACAATATCATATTTTTAAGCTAAAACACAGTAATTGATTGGTTACTGTGTTCTAAGCAAGTTTTACTCATTACTGTGTTTTAACCATGTAAAGATGATAGTAATAGGGAAATTGCAACACAGTAACTTAACACATACTGTGTTTAAGCTTAATACAAGTAGCGTTTGTGACTTAAATCAAATCCTAGTAAGTGAAGATGCTGGTTTTAAAGCTAATTTATGGCAAGATTCTCATAAGTGCAATTATAGTATCTGAATATACTGTGTTCTAAGCTTGTGTGTGTACATTTTTTTATTACTTAATACTAGGGCGATTTTAGTCTTAACAATGAAATCGCCTTAGTTTTGCTGAAAATATCTATATATATAAAAATGAATCGCCGTGCATTAGTCTCGCTAAAACTAAGAAACGGCTTGACCGATTTGCATATTGACTGTTTTGTTTAGTTCACTATACTTCAGGGTAGGTTTATAAGCAAAGAAATATGGGAAAAGTTAAAGGATTAGCTGAAAAACGGAAGAAATAAAAATTGGTCATTTTGTATTGGAATCGCCATTTTTGACGCGGAGAGTCAAACTATTTCAGGTGATACGAAGTTCACCGGGTCTGCTAGTATGAAATAAAACAGTAAAACGCCATCATATCAATTAAATGTTATTTATTAAATCTTTCTTCTAAATCAACAAGGTTCAGTGTCTAAAACTAAGGTGTAAAATGAAAATATCAGATCAAATTATTCTCAAAATCAAACAAATCATCAAATAACGAAAAAATTTGAATTTCGTGACGTGAATTTCGAATGCAAGCCATGCGGGCAGGCGATATTAAGCCCACCTGTAATGATTTTTGCCCGAATAAACTAAAATAAATTAAAATCTATTGAAAAAAAAATTCTTCCAACTCCAGTTTTTCGACTTTGATCGCGAATAACTTGAATAAAAATGCCATAAAGTGACAAGTTTTTATACAATTCTAAGCACTAAGGCTTTGGAAAAGTTATAAAATTAAAAAAAAGTCCTCCACACCTCTACTTAATTTTTTCTCCATACTAAGTATTTACTAACTATTTCAGTGATGATTTCACAAGAACAAAATTTTTGAACTTTGGATCAAAATTTCAGTAATTTCTAGGAGTCCATAGCTAATCATGATTTTTTCGGTAATAGATGACTTATCTGAGACCCTAAAGAATAAAAATATCTCCGAAACGTCAAAAGACTAAAAAGTTACAAAATAAAATCCAATGCCAGGTATTAAAAAAAACTTAAAATCCTCATAACTTCTAAACGACAAAAAATGGCTGAACATACGAGTACAAGGGGGTGATTCAGGTAGCCCTTGGTGTCAGCTATCTTTTCTTTTCTCGCTTGACGTCTATGTTTGGGCCAGCCTGTATAGGTAATATCTTCGTGATTTCGTTTATTTTGTTATCAGTCGTTTTTATAGATTTTAATCTATGTCTATACGCTTTCCCTTTAAAAAACGATGGATACCTACTTTAGTATACTTTACACTTTATAGACATATTAAATATCATTTATAAACTTTATTGGACAAAATAAAAACTTAAATAACAAAGGTGAGAAATTACGTACTCAATAGAAATTTCTTCCAGCCAGTCAAATAAATTGTGAAATATTGTTTTGACGGCGGGAGACGGCCAATAAAGTAGGTACATAAACAAAACACGACAAATAATACAGTAATTGATAACATACAAGTACATGATAGTATACGTATACCCAAATACTTTCATTAAAGAAAAAACTAGATGTATAATTTGATAGACTAATGCCATACAAAATAATAAAGTTACTTGCGGGTTATGACTTACAATACATAAACATACGCTAAGATATTATATTGAAAGGAAGTGCTCTTTGAGTTTGACTTTAAACCACGCTACGGAGGGACAGTCTCTGATCGGCTTTGGAAGAGAGTTCCACAGTTGAGCAGCACTCACCGTGAAAGAGTTCGATTAGAATTCGGTTCCAACGTGGAACTTGTAAGGTTCTGTAAAGGTCTGGTATCACACGTTTTCTGTAGTCTCTCACGTGGGGAAAGTAACGAGAATCTCTCACGAAGGTAGGTCGATTGCACTTGGGTTCTTTAGGATATTACCTATACAGGGTGGCCCAAACATAGACGTCAAGCGAGAAAATCTAGAAAAGAAAGATAGCTGACACCAAGGACTACCTGAATCACTCCCTTGTACTCGTATGTTGAGCCATTTGTTGTCGTTTAGAAGTTATGAGGATTTTAAGTTTAAAAAAAAAAAAAACCTGGCATTGGATTTTATTTTGTAACTTTTTATTCTTTTGACGTTTCAGAGATATTTTTTTATTCTTTAGGGTCTCAGGTAATGTATCTATTACCGAAAAATTATAGTTAGCTATGGACTCCTAGAAATTACTGCAATTTTGATCCAAAGTTCAAAAATGTTGTTCTTGCGCAGTGGTTCTTAACCTTTTTTGGACCACGGACCACTTTGATAATTTTTTTCTTAGTGCGGACCACCAGATCCAAGGTACATCGTGTTTCACATGAAATTGTTTCACCTGTGACCTAGAGTATAATGTATGTAAGTAAGTTGAATACAGGAAATTAATATGAGTCGGTTTTGGAACAATGGAACATACACGCGAAAATTCCCCAATTTTACTAAAATTATTAGGGAGATTTAATTGGTAGGCGATAGCAATGCGCGCGCAGCGCCCCCGAAAATTCACCGATTTTACCCTTTTTAAGCCGCAAGATGGCCAGATAATCTTCCGTCAACATCAAGATTTCATTTGTTTGTAAAAGCGCGCGCAGCGCGCACGAAAATTTTACGATTTAACTCTTAAAAATTAAGTTTACCTTAGCACGTGTATTAGGTGAGTGAAAAATGCGCGCGCAGCGCGCCCGAAAATTCAGTTTTTTCCCTTTATTAATTATATGATGAAGATTTATTTAGCTATTATTTGAACAAACGCACCCAGCGCGGCTGAAAATTAACTTATTTAAGTCTTACATACAAATAGAAGACACGCGCGTAGCGCATTTGAAAATTCACCGATTTTAACCTAAATATAGTCTACGTGCGGTTTGACATGGGCTAACGACATACTACGAGTGAGCACTGATTACTCGATTTTTAAGGGTTTTGATACTAATACAATTTATTATTTTTTGCGTATGAACTGAAGACCGCAACTTTACATCGGAGCCTGCCGCAGGTTACGTATAGGCTATTTATTGTATTACAAGTATCCTGTCAAAATCTGGCGCATTCGGTAATTCCTTGGCGCGATCTGCAGTCACGCGGATCTTTGGAGGTTAAACATATTTTTCAATAGGAAGTAAGAGCGCGCGCCAGCGCGTACGAAAATTTCAGTTATTTTATTCATTGGGAACTTATTCAAACATGACTTTCAAAATCAACATTAAAATTTATTGACAACTATCGGTATGTGCGCTGGACTGCAGGACCCTCCCGCGGACCACTAGAGAGGCCCTCGCGGACCACCAGTGGTCCGCGGACCATAGGTTAAGAACCACTGTTCTTGCGAAATCATCACTAAAATAGTTAGTAAATACTTTGTATGGAGAAAAAAAATTGTAGAGGTGTGAAGGACTTTTTTTTAACATTATAAATTTTTCAAAGCCTTAGTGCTTAGAATGGTATAAAAAACTTGTCACTTTATGGGATTTTTATTCAAGTAATTCGCGATCAAAGTCGAAAAACTGGAGTTGGAAGAAATTTAATTTTAATAGATTTTAATTTATTTTAGTTTATTTGGTCAAAAATCATTACAGGTAGGCTTAATATCGCCTGCCCGCATGGCTTGCATTCGAAATTCACGGAATTTTTTTCGTTATTTGATGATTTGTTTGATTTTGAGAATAATTCGATCTTATATTTATTTTTACACCTTAGTTTTAGACACTGAACCTTGTTGATTTAGAAGAAAGATTTAATGAATAACATTTAATTGACATGATGACGTTTTAATGTTTTATTATATATATTTTCAGCAAAACTAAGGCAATTTCATTGTTAAGACTAAAATCGCCCTAGTATTAAGTAATAAAAAAATGTACAAACACAAGCTTAGAACACAGTATATTCAGATACTATAATTGCACTTATGAGAATCTTACTATAAATTAGCTTTAAAACCAGCATCTTCACTTACTAGGATTTGATTTAAGTCACAAACGCTACTTGTATTAAGCTTAAACACAGTATGTGTAAAGTTACTGTGTTGCAATTTCCGTATTACTATCATCTTTACATGGTTAAAACACAGTAATGAGTAAAACTTGCTTAAAACACAGTAACCAATCAATTACTGTGTTTTAGCTTAAAAATATGATATTGTTTAAATTAATTATCCTAGTTTAAAACACATTATCTAATTTAATTAATTATACAACTATAATATTTGAGATATTTTGATACCGAATTGAAGTTTTAATTATTTATAACATAAAAAAATAAAAACAGTAATTCTTGTTGATTGGTTTGTTCATAATAACAAAATTTAACAACAAAACTTTAACCGCGTTTTTCTCAAAACGACTTTTGTCGAGTTACTGTGTTTTCAATTACGACGGCAGAATAGCAGAATAACCATCAAAACAACGGAAAAACTCACGAGAAAAATAATAAGTCTGCGCGGACGAAGTCGCGGGCAAAAGCTAGTAAAAATATAATACTTTAGACGACATTTTGTTGGAATTGAATAAACATACCTACCGTAAAACGGGGTGAATAGAAAACAGAGTATCTATGAATAGAAACATAACTGAGTAATTCTACGGCAGAGCTGCATTTATGCAATTCCCGTGGATTTTTTTATTTAAGGGTTTTCAGATAATTTGATTTCA
Source organism: Zelleria hepariella (assembly GCA_949319315.1). Classification (NCBI taxonomy): domain Eukaryota; kingdom Metazoa; phylum Arthropoda; class Insecta; order Lepidoptera; family Yponomeutidae; genus Zelleria; species Zelleria hepariella. Next base: position 7,192,293 of record OX439386.1, on the reverse strand, counting down.
GATAGGTAATTTGATGTACTTTAGAACACATTAGTAACAATTTTATAATCATGTAACAATAAAATTTTTACTAATGTGTTCTAAAGTATATAATCTAAAGTTTTGGACCATTCCAGTTTGCCCCACCAGAGTTGCCCCACTGGTAGAGAAAAATGAAATCACACATACAATAATTCCATTTTACCCTACCAGTGGGGCAACTCTGGTGGGGCAAAATGGAATGGTCCCAAAATTTTCTAATTCTAAATCTAATTCTAAAGTATATGTTCTAAAGTATTTTATAATCATTTAACAATAAAATTGTTACTAATGTGTTCTAAAGTAATGTGAGAACATCAAATTATCTGAAAACCCTTAAATAAAAAATGCCACGGGAATTGCATAAATGCAGCTCTGCCGTAGAATTACCCAACTGCTACCAGTCTCTGTTTAGTAGGTAGGTAGGTACTGTAATGTTGTCCACTATTCAGTAGGTCACTATTAGGGTATCTGATCATTCTCCAGTTTCTAATCAGCCCGTTTTACGGTACTGAAATAGAACAAAATAACATTTTATTTTTATTTTTGAGTTGAAACCCAAAGTTTTTTGTTCGAAAGTCTGTTATTGGCTTAATCTTATCTTTAGACAATATTGAGAAACTAATTTTAATATTTTTTTATTTTGGTCTAGTAGTTTTGTTTTTATGCGCTAAAATGTTTTGTTCCTATGACTGCCAACAGTATGCAGACCGTCGCGTGACGTCATAAAACCGTATCTTTGAAACGTTGTAAAATCCAAACTACTGAACCAAAATAAACTAGTGGTTCGCCCCGAACTGTGAACTCGCGACCCCATATAAACTTAACAACCCCATATCTCGGCAACCCCTAGACCGATTTGGCTCATCTTCGAACTTAAAAATTCTTTTAATTTCATTTACCCGCCCACCAAATTTCATAACGATCCGACCAAATTTACTCAAGTTATCGTCGAACGAACATTCATACATACATACATACATACATACATACATACATACATACATACATACATACATACATACATACATACAAACGCCGGATTGTTCCAGTAGACTCGGAGAACTTCGCTCGCTTCGCTCGCTCGTTCAAAAATATTGAAATTAGTTTCTCAATATTGTCTAAAGATAAGATTAAGCCAATAACGGACTTTCGAACAAAAAACTTTGGGTTCCGAATTCACGCTCTATTTTCTCCAAAAACCATATTTTTAACTCAGAGAGTTAAGTTCTAGCTAGCGATAGCAATAAGCAAATGTGGGCTGATGCATGACTGAATGACTGAATGACTGGCTCATCACTGATATTGACTGACGCATTCAGTGGCGAGAGGATGGTACCGCATCGCCACCTAACCTTTCCACCACCAACACTCACCATTTTCGTAAAATCCATGTGGTACGGGGTGCGAGCACTGAACATCGTCCTCAAGTATATTATGGAGTGAAACAAGTAGACCCCGTAGGTCAGGCGGCTTAGCGGCCTGAATACGTCCCAGCAGAGGAACGAGTTCACTATCGCTGAAACAAGCGCATTAATTAATCAAAGACTTGGTTGGTCAAGGAATATTCTCTCTTATTTCAACACCATCCAGTCCGTTCGGTTTATAAAACTTTATTAGACTGTAGTTTTTGGCTCTCAGTGTTGATAATTCCAGCTTAATCATCATCGATGAACTAACGGTATCAGAAATTTTGCGGTAATCCATAGCGATTCAGCGCGCAGGCTGAAAACGCATCGACGAGCTTTTTCTTCCCGAAAAGAGTAGCACCAACTTGCTTTATTTAATTGCGTAAAGCAAGATGGCGCTACAGCTGGCTTAGCATAATAATTGGTTAGTTAGTATGAAGGGTATTAAAATACCGCCAAGAGACCCGAAAGGTACGCATACTAGACACAAAAATAAAGTTATTTTTCCATAAATAATTGCTGGAAAATTATTTTGGTCCTTTAGGTAATAATTTTGGAAAATATTTTATCACACAATGGACTTGTTTTAACGCAGAGAAGTCATATTGCGCAAATGTTGACATAAACTTATGCTACTTACGCTTGAGGTGCCTATGCTTAGAATACATTGCGGGTTATAATTTTAACGTCGTTTTATGAAAGAAATATTCAAAATGTTCATATGACTTGCTGAAAAGAAATGTACTCTGTATACTGAACAAATTTTGGCAAAAAAAAAGTTCGTCTTCGAACCTCATTAACTCGGAAACCGAGGATAATCCGTGGTTGGCGGTCTTTTATCACACCGAATCTATCTCACTCTTTAGAGAGGGATAGATAATTATAATAGTAGATAGTTATAAACCCATACTTTCGGCCTAACGCTAACTCATTCTAGTGCTAAGCCAGCTGGAGTCGCGCTGGGCTTGTTCCGCAAACGATCGTCGACGATGATGTTGCTCTCCCAGGGCCGAATCGGTGCCAACCAACATTCCGATCCCTAGGTGATAAATAGAGTCACTCACGGACTGTCCCATAGAGACAGCAGGTGATGAGGATGGCAACACCGATCGCCCAGAGTGGGCGGTTGAGCGACGAGCACAGGGCCGCCTCCAGGGGACTGCGGTCCTGAGTCCCAAATTGCAAGACTGATACCAAAAGGCCCACTCCAACGCAGGTGCCGGCAATCGACCAAGTCTGGTGAAAAATATTAAAAGTTAGAAATCGGGTAGAATAAAAAGTAGAGTCAACTACTCTACCAGGTCTACTAAGTATTCTTCCAGTTTAGTAGAGTATGTTTTGTCGAGTTTTTCCTTGAAGTTATGCCATGAAAGACAACTACTATTTGAAGTTGCAACTGTCAAAGAGTCGTACGGAATTAAAATAATTCACTGTTCGTCTCTTACAAGGAATTTGACACTCCCTCTCATAGGGATCCTCTCCTCCTCCAGTCCTCTCACTTACGCTTTATATTTGTTTTTAATTGTTTTTACTTACTTTAGGAATGATCCTCTTATATTGGCTTGGCTTGAAAACTGCTACGAAATATCCCAAAATCATGCCGATGAAATACGAAGCCACACGCATGTGGCTAGGAATATACAGCGTATTGAAAGCTTCGTTATTACGCAGATCTTTCATCCCACTAAAAAGAGAAAAACTTTAATAAATAAACAGTTACATTTTAAAATAAATATAAATTTATACCAGTCTTAATCTGGTTCCTACTAACCAGTAACTATAGATATTCATGCCGCATGCATAGGTAATACAAATATGGTTCGTTCTTTCAGGTGAATGTTTTTCCACGTCCAACCGATTTTATTAGCCTACCCTTAAAAGTTCTACCATAATACTTACTCTATATAACCGAGGATCAAATGCGGATAGCCTTTGGCATAAGTGTAAATTCCGGGCAATACTAAGGCCGTAATAAATAATGCAGAAAACACTGAAGCACCAAACGTTCGATGCCTTTTGTAGAGATGGAATAAAACGGTGCCCAGGATCGTGAAGTGATAGTCACTTGTGACGCTCCAACTTATCATGAAGCACTGTTGAACAACGAATATGCTTTAAACATCTATCGCAAGAGATCGGATTCACTTTTCTTCGACCATTTTGGATCATTTTGGATTAGGTTGCATCACTTGCATCGTAACGTGACAAATAGGTACAGTCGGCCACACTCTAGGATACCTCTTTTTGTTCGATTCGATGCCACGCGCAGTAAGAGCTGCCATCTGTGACTGTGGCCGACCGTACAAACGCAACTCTTGACTGTATTTTCTTCTTCTTGGATCCCATAATTCCTCCGTGGAGTCTGGGCTTAGATACAAAAATGATTTATGTTGTAATAGATGCCATTCCGGTTTTTTTTATATTAGGTTGAGCAGAGCCGAGAGCCATATTATTGGATGATTATTGGTAGATGTGAAATTGCAAAACGCTGAATAAAAGGTAAGAAAGCTGTAGCTTTACAAGCTGTACAAAGATAAAATGTCGGTGTACACACGACAGCACGTCAGAGTGTACACTTTTTTTGTAAAGTCGCCCGTAACGTAACTGAGTAGAATGCTAGCGTGTAAGCGTCTACGTGCTGGCTGTCGTGTGTACAAAAGTTACCTGTTCGCTTTGATTGATGTAGTTGTTCGCCATTAGTAGATTGAGCCACCAGTTTTTCCGGCAAGAATTTACTTCATTTGGTGCCAACCTTGACCAAATAGGGCCCGAACCCGTGTGCCAAAATACAGTACTTATGAAAAATATAATAACAGCGCATGTTGGGGCCAATCTGTAAAATAAATGGTACAAATATTTTTTCGTTGCACTTTTGTTTTGCTCGGGCGGATATGGCATTTCTGTCAAAGTTGGATAATTATTTGTGATTTATGAATCATCTACATTCTACAAGATGCGAGTGCTTTTGCTATTCAAACACTCAAGTGATGGACCAGCGATAGATTAAGAAGCTAGGTACTTTGCTAAAAATAAATATTAAGGCTGGAAGATAGCAGCGTGGCGGGAAATTCAAAATTTTTAAAAACCGCGACGTGCGGACACCCCCGGCCTTCTCAAAGCGCGCGCACGTTGTGGCGCCCGATATTGCTAGTGCGGCCACAAGCGACACTACAATAGTAAGGCAGGCCACAATTTAATGATTTTTGGGTATTTTTCACGGTTTTATGGTATGGATAGGTATTATTTATTTTTGGCTTTAGTAGGTATCGTCGGGTGTCACTTTACAAAACAATCCTTGTATAAATTAAGTATGAAAGGAAGTTATTAGCTTAGGCACCTTAAGTAACGCTTAAAAAGCTGCTTCAGTGGGTTTTCTAACTGAGTTTCTAGTTTTGGCTTAAATGACTTCATGAGCAGCAATCCCGACATCACAAAGAACGTGTCCACAAGCAGATCTAAGTGGGGAACCCACGGGTATTGTGTAGCCAACATCTGAAACAAAAGGATTCGACGTTGACACTGCAAAGTGCTATTGAAAATAGCTCTTATTGAAATAAAAAATGTATTTTATTTACATTTAATAGTGGGAATATTTACAATATTTTAGAGAATACAGGGACTGGACCACAGCACATTGGTTTACAACTGTCACTTTTACAGGTGCACAGCGGCGCCAACTACTTTTATAGAAGTATGTAAAACTGTCACTATTTTACCGACAGTCCGAAAACACTGGGCGATAAGAGAAGATAGCAACGTGACAAGAAATTCAAAATTTTTACAGTTTTTAACATTTTGTAACTAAACTGAGCTATTTTTGTTGAGCGATTTTTCGTTCGCGGCAATAACATGGTATTTTGTTCATTATTGTAAAGAACAAAAGAACAAAAAATCTGCCGATTATGTTGTCTGGTCTACGAAGCAGTGGCACTGCCCAAAAAAGTTGTTGATGACCAGAACACATAATCGGCTGAATTATTGTTATTCTGTTGTTTACAATAATGAAAAGAATACTATGTTATTGCCGCGAACGAAAAATCCCTGAACAAAAATAGCTCAATTTAGCTACAAAATGTAAAAAACTGTGAAAATTATGAATTTCCCGCTGCTATCGTCCAACCTTAAGTAGCGTTCTGTAATACCACCCTTATTACACATACCTTTTCAAATCCATTTCCATTAAACATAATATGTGTGACGATGGTCAAAAGAGGATCGTGAATCAACACCACAATTACAGAGGTCAACACCCTGATCCCATTTAGTAAGAGAATCTCATCAGCATCTACTTTAACCAGCTTTTTGTAGTTCTCTTGTAAAGAGAAGCATCTGGCAACGTTTGCGAAACTTATGGATCTCGTCTCTTCTTCTTTCTTTATGGTTGTGGCGTTTGGTTCGTAGACGTAGCTTGACACGAGTGTTATGGTAATCAAGCTGACCAGGAAAATGCTAGAAAAATAAGAAGTTAACAATTAGGTATTGCAACTATAAATTCACAAAGGTACGTGAGGACATTCTACCCAGCAGAGGTTTACCTTCTTGATACCTTCTCTTACGGTCTTAATTTTACCGGTGTGAAGTTGGCTGACAAAACTTGGCTGACAAAATAACCCGAACAAATTAAGATGGTCGATTTTTCATAAGACGGTTTCAGGCCCTTTCAGGCCCTGAAATGCACTGAAAATTAAGAAAATGTTGCAGGTTCATGTCATAGGCCAAGCCCAAACACACAATCTATTATTTGAATTGAAACATACTTATGTAAAAAAAGAAAACACTAAAACCCGTCCTTCCCTCTAGATTTTCTCCCGAACAAGGCTTGTTAACACTGTGAATTGTATTTGATTATATTACCCGCACAGCCAGCTATCTGGAAACACCTAGTATAGACCCAGAATCCATTTAGAACTTCTCCTAAAAGACAGCTGACACTTTTATTTTCTTATATTTTCACCAAAACTCAACCTTTGGTTTAAATTTTCTCCCAAACCAGGCTTGTTAACACCCTGACTTGTAATTAATTGTCTTGTTGGCATAGTCAGCTCTCTAGAAACAGCTAGTGTATACCCAGAATCCATTTAGAACCTCTCCTAAAAGGCAGCTGACACTTTTGTTTTTTTCAACTTTTCAACAAAACTTCTCATTTGTTCTAGATTTTCTCCCAAACCAAGCTTGTTAACACCCTGAATCCTACTTGATTGTCTTGTTGGTACAGCTAGCTCTCTAGAAACAGCTAGTTTATACCCAGAACCCATTTAGAACTTCTCCTAAAAGATAGCTGACACTTTAATTTTCTTATATTTTCACAAAAACCCAACCTTTGGTTTAAATTTTCTCCCAAACCAGGCTTGTTAACACTCTGGATTGTACTTAATTATCTTGGTGGCATACAGCTCTTTAGAAACAGCTAGTGTATACCCAGAATCCATTTAGAACTTATCCTAAAAGGCAGCTGACACTTTTGTTATTTTCAACTTTTCAACAAAACTTCTCATTTGTTCTAGATTTTCTCCCAAACCAAGCTTGTTAACACCCTGAATCGTACTTAATTGTCTTGTAGGTACAGCTAAGGCTCTAGAAACAGCTAGTTTATACCCAGAACCCATTTAGAACTTCTCCTAAAAGATAGCTGACACTTGAATTTTCTTATATTTTTACCAAAACCTAACCTTTGGTTTTAATTTTCTCCCAAACCAGGCTTGTTAACACCCTGACTTGTACTTAATTGTCTTGTTGGTATAGTCAGCACTCTAGAAACAGCTAGTGTAAACCCAGAATCCATTTAGAATTTCTCCTAAAAGGCAGCTGACACTTTTGTTTTCTTATATTTTCACCAAAACTTGACTTTTGGTTCAAATTTTCTCCCAAACCAGGCTTGTTAACACCCTGACTCGTACTTAATTGTTTTTTTGGCAAAGTCAACTCTCTAGAAACACCTAGTGTATACCCAGAATCCATTTAAAACTTTTTCTAAAAGGCAGCTGACACGTTTGATTTTTTCAACTTTTCAACAAAACTTCTCATTTCATCTAGATTTTCTCCCTAACCAGGCTTGTTAACACTCTGGAACGTACTTAATTGTCTTGTTGGTATAGTCAGCTGTCTAGAAACACCTAGTGTATACCCAGAATCCATTTAGAACTTCTCCTAAAAGATAGCTGACACTTTAATTTTCTTATATTTTCACAAAAACCCAACCTTTGGTTTAAAATTTCTCCCAAACCAGGCTTGTTAACACTCTGGATTGTACTTAATTATCTTGGTGGCATAGTCAGCTCTTTAGAAACAGCAAGTGTATACCCAGAAACCATTTAGAACTTATCCTAAAAGGCAGCTGACACTTGTGTTATTTTCAACTTTTCAACAAAACTTCTCATTTGTTCTAGATTTTCTCCCAAACCAAGCTTGTTAACACCCTGACTCGTACTTCATTGTCTTGTTGGTACAGTTAGCTCTCTATAAACAGCTAGTGTTTACCCAGAATCCATTTAGAACTTCTCCTAAAAGATAGCTGACACTTGAATTTTCTTATATTTTCACCAAAACCCAACCTTTGGTTTTAATTTTCTCCCAAACCAGGCTTGTTAACACCCTGACATGTACTTAATGGTCTTGTTAGTATAGTCAGCTCTCTAGAAACAGCTAGTGGATACCCAGAATCCATTTACAACTAATCCTAAAAGGCAGCTGACACTTTTGTTTTTTCAACTTTTCAACAAAACTTCTCATTTGTTCTAGATTTTCTCCCAAACCAAGCTTGTTAACACTCTGGATTGTACTTAATTATCTTGGTGGCATAGTCAGCTCTCTAGAAACAGCTAGTGTATACCCAGAATCCATTTACAACTAATCCTAAAAGGCAGCTGACACTTTTGTTTTTTTCAACTTTTCAACAAAACTTCTCATTTGTTCTAGATTTTCTCCCAAACCAAGCTTGTTAACACCCTGAATCGTACTTAATTGTCTTGTAGGTATAGCTAACGCTCTAGAAACAGCTAGTTTATACCCAGAACCCATTTAGAACTTCTCCTAAAAGATAGCTGACACTTGAATTTTCTTATATTTTTACCAAAACCTAACCTTTGGTTTTAATTTTCTCCCAAACCAGGCTTGTTAACACCCTGACTTGTACTTAATTGTCTTGTTGGTATAGTCAGCTCTCTAGAAACAGCTAGTGTATACCCAGAATCCATTTAGAATTTCTCCTAAAAGGCAGCTGACACTTTTGTTTTCTTATATTTTCACCAAAACCTGACTTTTGGTTCAAATTTTCTCCCAAACCAGGCTTGTTAACACCCTGACTCGTACTTAATTGTTTTGTTGGCAAAGTCAACTCTCTAGAAACACCTAGTGTATACCCAGAATCCATTAAAAACTTTTTCTAAAAGGCAGCTGACACGTTTGATTTTTTCAACTTTTCAACAAAACTTCTCATTTCATCTAGATTTTCTCCCTAACCAGGCTTGTTAACACTCTGGAACGTACTTAATTGTCTTGTTGGTATAGTCAGCTGTCTAGAAACACCTAGTGTATACCCAGAATCCATTTAGAACTTCTCCTAAAAGATAGCTGACACTTTAATTTTCTTATATTTTCACAAAAACCCAACCTTTGGTTTAAAATTTCTCCCAAACCAGGCTTGTTAACACACTGAATTGTACTTAATTACCTTGGTGGCATAGTCGGCTCTCTAGAAACAGCTAGTGTATACCCAGAATCCATTTAGAACTTATCCTAAAAGGCAGCTGACACTTTTGTTATTTTTAACTTTTCAACAAAACTTCTCATTTGTTCTAGATTTTCTCCCAAACCAAGCTTGTTAACACCCTGAATCGTACTTCATTGTCTTGTTGGTACAGTTAGCTCTCTATAAACAGCTAGTGTTTACCCAGAATCCATTTAGAACTTCTCCTAAAAGATAGCTGACACTTTAATTTTCTTATATTTTCACCAAAACCCAACTTTTGGTTTAAATTTTCTCCCAAACCAGGCTTGTTAACACCCTGACTTGTACTTAATTGTCTTGTTGGCATAGTCAGCTCTCTAGAAACAGCTAGTGAATACCCAGAATCCATTTAGAACTTCTCCTAAAAATCAGCTGACACTTTTGTTATTTTCAACTTTTCAACAAAACTTCTCATTTGTTTTAGATTTTCTACCAAACCAAGCTTGTTAACACCCTGAATCTTACGTGATTGTCTTGTTGGTACAGCTAGCTCTCTAGAAACAGCTAGTTTATACCCAAAATCTATTTAGAACTTCTCCTAAAAGATAGCTGACACTTTAATTTTCTTATATTTTCACCAAAACCCAACCTTTGGTTTAAATTTTCTCCTAAACCAGGCTTGTTAACACCCTAACTCGTACTTAATTGTCTTGTTGGCATAGTCAGCTCTCTAGAAATAGCTAGTGAATACCCAGAATCCATTTAGAACTTCTCCTAAAAAGCAGCTGACACTTTTGATTTTTTCAACTTTTCAACAAAACTTCTCATTTTTTCTAGATTTTCTACCAAACCAAGCTTGTTAACACCCTGAATCGTACTTAATTGTCTTTTAGGTACAGCTAACGCTCTAGAAACAGCTAGTTTATACCCAGAACCCATTTAGAACTTCTCCTAAAAGATAGCTGACACTTGAATTTTATGATTTTTTTACCAAAACCTAACCTTTGGTTTTAATTTTCTCCCAAACCAGGCTTGTTAACACCCTGACTTGTACTTAATTGTCTTGTTGGTATAGTCAGCCCTCTAGAAACAGCTAGTGTATACCCAGAATCCATTTAGAATTTCTCCTAAAAGGCAGCTGACACTTTTGTTTTTTTTCATCTTTTCAGCAAAACTTCTCATTTGGTCTACAGGGTGCACTCTAAGTCGATAGCGGAACTTTAAGTAGGCTGTCTACTGATCAATACAAACAAGTATTACTAAGTGGCTAAAAAAATGGAGTGCACCCTGTAGATTTTCTCCATAACAAGGCTTGTTAACACCCTGGATTGAACTTATTTGTCTTGGTTACTCAGCTAGCTAGGTATCTGGAAATACATAGTCTATATCCAGAAGTCATTTAGAACTTCTAGTAAACTACAGCTGACGCTTTAAAAAATATATATTTTCACAAAAGCTCGAGATTTGGTTTTGATGTTCTTCCTAACAAGCAAGGCTTGTGTAGACCCTTAAGGCGCGGTGAATAGTGAATCAGCCCGCGTGCAAAGAAAAATGCACAAATTCGATTTCTGTATAAAATACACTAAACAAATTGAAAATATTCACATATCAAACCCTAGAATTAGGTGAAATCTATCTAAAACAGTCAGTTTCGTGTTGACATTCATAAACGTTTTGAAGATATTTTGCTTGAAAAAAAATAGCCCTTTACTAGAGAGTTAGCTGTACCAACAAGACAATTAAGTACGATTTAGGGTGTTAACAAGCCTTATTCGGGAGAAAATCTAGATCAAATGAGACGCTTTGTTGAAAAGATGAAAAAATCAAAAGTGTCAGCTGCCTTTTAGGAGAAGTTTTAAATGGATTCTGGGTATACACTAGGTGTTTCTAGACAGCTGACTATACCAACAAGACAATTAAGTACGATCCAGAGTGTTAACACGCCGGGTTAGGGAGAAAATCTAGATAAAATGAGAAGTTTTGTTGAAAAGTTGAAAAAGTCAAACGTGTCAGCTGCCTTTTAGAAGAAGTTTTAAATGGATTCTGGGTATACACTAGATGTTTCTAGAGAGTTGACTTTGCCAACAAAACAATTAAGTACGAGTCAGGGTGTTAACAAGCCTGGTTTGGGAGAAAATTTAAACCAAAAGTCAGGTTTTGGTGAAAATATAAGAAAATAAAAGTGTGTGTTTTAGGAGAAGTTCTAAATGGATTCTGGGTATAAACTAGCTGTTTATAGAGGGCTAGCTGTACCAACAAGATAATTAAGTACGATTCAGGGTGTTAGTAAGCTTGGTTTGGGAGAAAATCTAGAACAAATGAGAAGTTTTGTTGAAAAAAACAAAAGTGTCAGCTGCCTTTTAGGAGAAGTTCTAAATTGATTCTGGGTATACACTAGCTGTTTCTAGAGAGTTGACTTTGCCAACAAAACAATTAAGTACGAGTCAGGGTGTTAACAAGCCTGGTTTGGGAGAAAATTTAAACCAAAAGTCAGGTTTTGGTGAAAATATAAGAAAATAAAAGTGTCAGCTGTGTTTTAGGAGAAGTTCTAAATGAATTCTGGGTATACACTAGGTGTTTCAAGACAGCTGACTATACCAACAAGACAATTAAGTACGATCCAGAGTGTTAACAAGCCTGGTTAGGGAGAAAATCTAGATGAAATGAGAAGTTTTGTTGAAAAGTTGAAAAAGTCAAACGTGTCAGCTGCCTTTTAGAAGACGTTTTAAATGGATTCTGGGTAGGTATACACTAGGTGTTTCTAGAGAGTTGACTTTGCCAACAAAATAATTAAGTATGAGTCAGGGTGTTAACAAGCCTGGTTTGGGAGAAAATTTAAACCAAAAGTCAGGTTTTGGTGAAAATATAAGAAAATAAAAGTTTCAGCTGTGTTTTAGGAGAAGTTCTAAATGGATTCTAGGTATAAACTAGCTGTTTATAGAGGGCTAGCTGTACCAACAAGACAATTAAGTACGATTCAGGGTGTTAATAAGCTTGGTTTGGGAGAAAATCTAGAACAAATGAGAAGTTTTGTTGAAAAAAACAAAAGTGTCAGCTGCCTTTTAGGAGAAGTTTTAAATGGATTCTGGGTATACACTAGGTGTTTCTAGACAGCTGACTATACCAACAAGACAATTAAGTACAATCCAGAGTGTTAACACGCCGGGTTAGGGAGAAAATCTAGATAAAATGAGAAGTTTTGTTGAAAAGTTGAAAAAGTCAAACGTGTCAGCTGCCTTTTAGAAGAAGTTTTAAATGGATTCTGGGTATACACTAGGTGTTTCTAGAGAGTTGACTTTGCCAACAAAACAATTAAGTACGAGTCAGGGTGTTAACAAGCCTGGTTTGGGAGAAAATTAAAACCAAAGGTTAGGTTTTGGTAAAAATATAAGAAAATTCAAGTGTCAGCTATCTTTTAGGAGAAGTTCTAAATGGGTTCTGGGTATAAACTAGCTGTTTCTAGAGCCTTAGCTGTACCTACAAGACAATTAAGTACGATTCAGGGTGTTAACAAGCTTGGTTTGGGAGAAAATCTAGAACAAATGAGAAGTTTTGTTGAAAAGTTGAAAATAACAAAAGTGTCAGCTGTCTTTTAGGATAAGTTCTAAATGGATTCTGGGTATACACTAGCTGTTTCTAGAGAGCTGACTATGCCACCAAGATAATTAAGTACAATCCAGAGTGTTAACAAGCCTGGTTTGGGAGAAAATTTAAACCAAAGGTTGGGTTTTTGTGAAAATATAAGAAAATTAAAGTGTCAGCTATCTTTTAGGAGAAGTTCTAAATGGATTCTGGGTATAAACTAGCTGTTTCTAGAGAGCTAGCTGTACCAACAAGACAATCAAGTAGGATTCAGGGTGTTAACAAGCTTGGTTTGGGAGAAAATCTAGAACAAATGAGAAGTTTTGTTGAAAAGTTGAAAAAAACAAAAGTGTCAGCTGCCTTTTAGGAGAGGTTCTAAATGGATTCTGGGTATACACTAGCTGTTTCTAGAGAGCTGACTATGCCAACAAGACAATTAATTACAAGTCAGGGTGTTAACAAGCCTGGTTTGGGAGAAAATTTAAACCAAAGGTTGAGTTTTGGTGAAAATATAAGAAAATAAAAGTGTCAGCTGTCTTTTAGGAGAAGTTCTAAATGGATTCTGGGTCTATACTAGGTGTTTCCAGATAGCTGGCTGTGCGGGTAATATAATCAAATACAATTCACAGTGTTAACAAGCCTTGTTCGGGAGAAAATCTAGAGGGAAGGACGGGTTTTAGTGTTTTCTTTTTTTACATAAGTATGTTTCAATTCAAATAATAGATTGTGTGTTTGGGCTTGGCCTATGACATGCACCTGCAACATTTTCTTAATTTTCAGTGCATTTCAGGGCCTGAAAGGGCCTGAAACCGTCTTATGGAAAATCGACCATCTTAATTTGTTCGGGTTATTTTGTCAGCCAAGTTTTGTCAGCCAACTTCACACCGGTCTTAATTTTTAAGTCACCAGCCAAACTTTGAGGGATCTTTCTACTCATATGTCCAAGTACGGAAGAGCGGAGCTTCCTGATACAGGTATTTTCATACTTAAAAGGAAGCTCTTGCCCTATTTTGTTATTGTAAACCTTTTTATGAAAATAAACGATTATTCAATTCAATTCAAAAGTTTTTATTTCGGACGAATCCATAGTGTTAGTTATAATAGTAACTTATTCTAGTGTTAGTATTAATTTAATTTAAATTCACAAATAAAATAAAAAAAATAAAAATTAAAATAAATAAATAAAATTATTATTATTATTACTCATCAAAACAAACGACTTTTAGGTCCATGCTGTTACTGTGGGGCCTAATATGTGAAATAAAAAAAAAGTTATACCTACCCCGCATTGAGCACGATGGTGATTAAGCTCGAACTCTCTCTCTGAGAGAAGGTCTTTGCCCAGCTAGTGGGACATGTACAATTGTACAGGCTACATCTTACTTTTTACCTACTTAAGGTGAAATACGTCTCACAACTAGCGCCGCCAATGGAAAAAAAATCATATCTTTTTAAAAATAGTTAAGCCTCGCGTTGAGGAATCGCAGGAGCGTTTTTTGCTAAAAACGCATCAAAAAAAAGATATGATTTTTTTTCAATCGGCGGCGCTAGTTGTGAGACGTATGGCGTCTTAAGTACTAAAATTATATACCTTTGTTGTATGTACGTTTCTGTGTTTTTTTTTCTGACATGTTTATTTTCGGCGAAGCTTTTGCAGCTGTTACTTTTTTCGGGATTAAAAACTTTGCCGGTTTTACAAGAAGGTCAAACCGCGTTTTGACTAATTTTTGTGTGGTACTTTAGTAACTAAAACATCTTGAGTGAAGGTTCTTGGGTACTTGCAAAAACATGTAGTATCCAGACGTATACTGATGCGGCTCTCCCGCTATCTGGCACGGCGACTCGACATTGACTCGAATCTCTGACGTCATTGCTGTCAACTGGCTTCGTGACAGCAGCACTTCCAGAATGTTCAGAACAGATCGGATGTTACAAGAAGCAGGAACACATAGGCCCCACGTTACAGTGCTAAGCCTGCGGTTGTATCTTGTTTGCGTCTGGGGGGTGTACAAAGAGAAATAAGAAAACTTCCTTTTTTTTCGAAAATGAAAAGAGGCTAAATGCCTCTTTTCTTTAGAAAAAGTGAAAAACAAGCGTTGTATGAAAAGGAAAAAGATAAAGCTCGGAAATCAAAATGAAAAATAGCACCAAAGAGGCCAGTGATCGGAAAGCAGTGAGGTTGCATTACCGAACACTCGGCATTCCTTCTTGCACTTTTTGTGTATAGCCGAGTAGCCGGAATTATTGCTCAACTTACATGTAAGTACTTATTTGCACCAGCATAAGGATCAAAATCAATCGGTTCTCTCTTTAACATGCTACCCTCAATCTTAATATCAGCTAGACAGTACTGGGTTCGAAGTTCAGGATGAGCATCGAGAGACCAAGGAGGCTCTAGGCACTGGTCGAAGCTACCCAGGTGGTACTGAGAACCGTACAGAAAACCAATCGGTCTTGTTTGCATAGCATCCCAGGCTGAAAATAAAACAGTTTTTTGCTATGCAGAACCAAACTTTCACACTTTAAACGTATACCTACATGAGCCGAGTAGTCGGTAGAGAAGTTGACGCTAGTGTGAAGGGAGGCAAATGCTAATAAGTGATAGAGCAATTTGCGCCCGGTAGAATCTTATTTTACTTTTTTTTAGGTACTCTACTCTACCAAAACCTGCTACATTGCTAAACAGTTCTCTATTTATCTAAAGTAAAGTAAGTAGTTAGTTAATACTCTACCGTGCTACTCTACCGCTTACTCACCTCATGTACCCATTTGACATAAATCTAGTACTTACCCCAAGTAGCCCAAAGGGTAAAATTCTGAGTGCTTCCGAGTATTCGTATCATTGTCTCTAAACATTGATTTTGATCTCCACTCCAGTCATGTTCTTGCAAACCCTTCACTAGGTCTTCTAAAATTAAATGTTGCTCTCTTTTATGAACAACACAGTCGGTGAGTAATAAAGTTGCTAGAAAAAACGTTTGAAAATTGTTACGGTAGCTTTTTTATTCCTATTAGATAACTTTCATCGTCATCAACTTCATTTCCCAGTCACACTATTTCTCCTGAGTTACCTTCTGCAGTAGAAAAAAATCTTGAAAAACAAACTGCGGTCACTGCGGTCTGCGTGATCTATGGTTACAACTCTACAATGCGAAAGGCCAACTTGGTGATTTTTTAAATTCAATGGTCGTCGTTGTACCTATACTGTATCCAAAAATAAGTCTTATAGTGTAAACAAATATGGCGGAATGGGTAACCATAGACCACTATAGTGCTGTGATGAGTGAAGAGACCACTCGGCGCTGCAGTGCCTGGGACATTGTTTTAGACAAAGCACATTAGCAAACAATATTTAGTACCTTTTGGCGACTTATGGAAGACTTATGGAAATGTCACTTGTAAGTTTGAGGTTACAGAGAATTCGGCTTTCTGTAAAAAAAAAATAGTTTTACGATGAAATGGACGTATTAGTACAAAAATAATGGTATTGCATGAGATTATCCAGATGCTACAATAATGATCTACTAGCTATTGTGTGTGATTACACAGGGATCTTCCGGTAAGTGGTTTGTTTACACAATAAGACTTTTATTTTTGGACACAGTTTATGTAGTAAAATTTCTGTTTCGCTTCAAAAAATTTAATCAAACTTATTCTACAGCATACACGGAAAAAGTATATGATATTCAAAAACTGTTTTAGCCAAACAGCCAGTAGGTTTATTTTGTAATTTTTTTTATTATGTAGTATACCTAAATTATTAATATAACAAAGGATAGGAGTCTTTACAGAGAAGAATCTTATGCACAGTTGAAGATAAAACCTGAGAACTAAACATAGTGTGAAGACTGAGGTGAACCTCATTAACTCGTCCGAAATAAATAGGTACTTACTTTGAATTTTAACTAGGTACGGTTGGCCACAGTCACAGATATCCCATGGCAGCTCTTAGCTCTTGCGCGGCATAAGGGCTTCAATCGAACAAGAAGGGGTATCCTAGCGTGTGGCCGAAGTACTTATTTAAAAAATAAAATTTATGTAATATACTCAATACTTACAAAAGCACGTAACGAAGAATAGTGTAATTTTTAAATTCATTTTGATCAAAATCACACCGATAAAAAGATTATGGGACGCGGATACCAATCACCGTTTTTCTTTATCAAATGGCCTCTTGCAAATTTATAGTGCACTAAGCTGTACCTATCATTAAAAATAACACATACTTACATTGTTACTCATCGTTATCCAAACATATTATAAGAATATGGAATGTGTTTGCACCGAGAAAGTTGCACAAGGAACAGGGATTTTCGGAAATTTTAAAAGAAACATTCTCTTTCGACACGGCGTGTTCGACATTACCTAGAATTTGCCCACAGAGACTTATACAAGATGTTACAAAAGGTATAAGGTCATAGACATCGTGAAAATCAATGAAAACCATATTTTAAGGATACTTATTTCCCGCCACGCGCTTACATTTTATTTATTTAAAAATCAACGGAACGTCATAATATTATAGAGCAAAAAAATATTTGGGATAGTGATCCATATAACTGGGTGCTATGACCCTGTAAAAAGAGTAAGGGCCTTTTGTAACATCTTGTGTGATGAAAGTTGTACGAAAAGGGCTACCTCGACCAATACCACTACACTTTCGATGCTCTTACCCTATGATATGAATGGAATGAATGGCTCTACATTGAAATTGTTTTTTATTTTACCATGACCTACCTCTCGAAAAAACTTTACCTTATATAATAAAATTAAGATTGAGACCTAAGGGTGTTAGGCCCGGCTTCTGAATTGAGAAATTCGCTAAGCAAATGGGTAAGTATCCTTCTGTCTCTGCAGATTTCTCATAAAAGAGCGTGACAGAACGATAGTTAAGTATTTGCTTAGTAAAATTTTCAATTCAGAAACCGGGCCTATATCTTAATTATAAGGTCAAGTTTAAGTCAGACAAATAGGCTACGTGTTATGTGACATCTAGATATTTTTGTTATGTGAAAATAATTAAAAGAACATGCAAGCGAAGACACAAGCGACAAATAGTTTACTAATATAGGGTCAAATATGATCGTTAACCCCCAATGATACAATAATGTGTTGTTTATTACTTTGTAACTCGGATCCAATATACCTAGCATGATGACTATAAATTAAGCTTTGATAACTCTACAAAACCCACATTTTCATATAAGGTTTGCAATCGACACCGTTTGCGATAGGTTCATAGGTAGGTACGGGAAAGTAAATAAAAAAGCACCAAATACATTTAAACACGTTTGTAAGTTTGTGCATTAACAATTTTTGACACAAAAACGATAACTTTATAAACATTTATAAACATTTATTTAATTTTTATCTCTTAATATTCCGAAATAAATACTTTGAATTGAATTGAATAAACTTTAATTTAATATTCGATAGATATTACAAGGTTCTATTTAATTACTATTAGGTATACTTAATATAACTTATATTTTAGAAATTAATGTAGATCTTACGAAAATTAATCAATAAAACGGAATAGGAGCAAGCACGTAAATCAGTAGAAATATCTGTGTTCCATCCAGTTTGAAATATAATCGCTAGATCGAAAATCGGACAATCGATTTGGAAAAATAAGTGAGCCTTGTTTGAATTTTACTTTTGAATTTTAGAATGGTCGATCTCATTTGTTCAGTGGTATCCCTTTTTTATTTATTGGTCTCCTCAGTACTTTGAACAAAATACAATCAGACCAGCTCCTATAAGATGATTATGGGAAACTGAACCTTATATCAAGGAAATAAGTGGTGCGCGTTTTTTCGACTTTTATTATAGCAACGTGGCGGGAAATTCAAAATTTTCACAGTTTTTTACATTTTGTAGCTCAACTGAGATATTTTTGTTCAGCGATTTTTCGTTCGCGGAAATAATAAAGTATTCTTTTCATTATTGTAAACAACAGAACAACAATAATTCAGCCGATTATGTGTTCTGGTCTACGAAGCAGTGGTATTGCCCAAAAAACTTGTCGTAGACGAGAACACATAATCGGCTGAATTATTGTTGTTCTGTTGTTTACAATAATGAAAAGAATACGGTTTTATTCTAGCGAACGAAAAATCGCTGAACAAAAATAGCTCAGTTTAGCTACAAAATGTAAAAAGCTGTGAAAATTTTGAATTTCCCGCCACCTTGCTATCGTCTACCCTTAAGTTTAGCTGCAAACGATTCAGTGGTATTCGCGTTTATCGTGTTCATACAGACAGACAGATATAGTTTTTTTTACATACCTATTTGGATTCAGGATAGTTTACTTAGTAGCCCCTTTTTTCTAAAAATATTCAGTGTACAAAATTTACTTCTCTAGAGTTTTATTATAAGTATAGATTATGACTTTGACATTTGGCTTTATAAGGGTTTAACCACAGCCTTGTTTAACCTTATCCAGCTAAGAGCTGTTGATTTGAGCAACCAAGAAATAGACAACGACTGTTTTAACCTCATCCGGCACTGATCCGTTTGATTTGAGCAAACCAAACGATAATTAATTATTCTGGCTTCATCCCTTATCCGACACTGAGGCCCGGTTTCCGAGTTGAGAAATTCACTAAGCAAATGGGCAAGTATCGCCCTGTCTCAGCAGATTTCTCACAAAAGAGCGTGACAGAACGATACTTACCCATTTGCTTAGTGAATTTCTCAACTCAGAAACCGGGCCTATATCGTAGATTTGAGCAGCCATGAAATAAACAGCGATTCTGATTTAAGAGATTTAAATCCGGCATTGACCGTTGATTGGAGCAAATCGAGAAACATTCAACCGAAATTGGAGCTAATGATTGATTGGATTCAAATGTACACTGTGTTGAAAGGACTGTCCTTTATGAGACCAGGGGAAGAAGAATCTTAGATAGCGCAAGGACTTGCAGGAAGTAGATACTTGAAGACCTAAAATTTACCTAATAAAGTGCTCAGTTAAATATTCAGCTCAATAATTTCACTTAAGTCACTACACTTTATGATTGCAAATTGCAATCATAATGTTTTCTTAAAATCTATCTTTATACAATAACTTTTAGGCTAACTAGAAGTATTTGGGCGCCCTTCTTAGGGTACCTAGATCATCACTGTATAATGCGGGTCTTCGTTGTGCAGCTGCCTTTATGGGCTCTTGGGCTCTATGGAAGATTCGTCAGCATTTTCTACTTGAGTGTTAGGTATGTACTTGTCCGCATGGGCCGAAGCTGTCTCAAATTCTTGAAGCGCGAGTTGTATGTCTTCTTTTGTCATCTCTCTGTCCACCATCTTTTGAACCATTTTTCTGGGAGGCATAAAAAATATAGAAGTAATAAATATCGACAGGGAGGAAAGTCCTTATTCAACACAAAATTAAATATGCTAAGAAGTTTTTTTAAAAGTAGGTACATAAGTACCCAAGTTATAAAGCATTCTAAGTTTTTGAACTATGGTTTGCTTCATCTGGAACAGGAACAAACTTAAGGTAAAAAAAAAAGTTTTTTATTTTATTTAGTGCCAAATGCCAATCGAAAGGATAAATTATAAGTAAGTTCCCCTGAGTAACATAGCATCATAGCATCTTAAAATAAAGGAACACAGCGATAACCATATTTCAGGGTTACTTTCCTTCTATGTCGCATATCCGTAACTACGACCGACGAATTTGAACTTGAATTTTACCTTGGTGTCATCAAGATATTGAAGATATTGCTGACGGGTGCTTCGACGAATATCCAAAGCAGGTAGGCGAGAATAGTACTCCATACAAGAACCCCCATCGTGTCAATACCCTAAATAACATAAAATAATTAATATTTAATCTAGCGGTCAAGCGAGGAGGGAAGTTTGAAACGTTTGGAAACACACCAGTAAAGTTATAAGTAAAGTATTGTATTAGGTACACAAAACAGCACGTAGACGCACGGTAGCACTCTACGCGGTAACGTTACGGGTGACTTTACAACAAAAGTGTACACTCTGAGTCAGAGTGTACCTACAACAGACGAGCTGTCGTGGTACCAGACGTGCTGTCGCGGTACCAGACGTGCTGTCGCTTGTTCGTACATGCTTGTAAAATAGTGGATTTCTATTAGTGTGTTCGTCTCTTGTAAATTACCTACAAGTTACAAGTGATTGAACTTGTAAATAGTCCTTATCGACTTGTACCTTGTACATCGACTTGTGACTTGTTCATGACATTTTATGAGACTTTTGAGACCACTTTAAGAAGTTCCAGCTAGTTATCTCTCATTTCGAGGTGAAACCTTAATATGACAGGGGCATGACATTGTAAAAAAATACTTATAACCTGGGAACTTGTAAGTTTTATTACGCCAACGAGTGAAATAGGGCACTCATTGAATTCTGGGCCTTAGACAAGAAATGGTGGAATATTCGGTGTAAATGTCTTACAATGTTCCCGTTGTCGTGGTGGTGAAGGTTGCGCGTAACGAAGATGTTCCGGTAGATGACGAGGCCATGGGTGATGTTGATGCCAAAGGCTAGCTTGCTGAGTGGCACCCACGGGTACCAAGTCAGAATCGGCTTTATTATGGCTGGAAAGAACCGTGAAAACTAAATAGTTAGGGCGGTAGATATACATGATTGTGTATACCTACATATGTGGCCGATGGCCGTCAGCGCAAAGGCTGTTTTTCAAGACACAATTAATTTCAAAATATGGTGGGTGCGGTGCGAGTGGAAATTAAGTGTACTATATATCCGTATATGAGGATGGGCAAGACACACTGATTAAATGTCTTGGTCTTCAGACATTGTGGGATCTTTGATATATTTTTTTTATATCTTATCTTATCTAATCTTCTAATCTAATCTAATCTTCTAATCTAAATTAATCTTAAAACGTCGGTGGGACAATAATTAGATACTCAATAATACTTACGCACTTCGGTAGCAGCACAGGCTATAAGTAATAACATCAGGCCAGAGGCCCATAGTCCGCGATTTACAGCAGCAAATATAACACTCGCAGTCTTGGACCAGCCACTTCGATGCAGATAAGCTCCGTTTAGAAGAACGCCCAACATAATCAATAGGCCGACGCTGGTAAAGACGTATCGTACAAACTGGAACACAAATTGTTACACTTTGCTGTCAGGGACATTGTCAGATAGGTAGAAACCGAAGACCGACATTCTAAATTTTACTCTTTTGCGCGTAAGGTTATTATCCAACTTTGTTTGATTACCCATTTATTTCTAAACAAAACTTCCTATCCTAACAACAGGGAAGGAAAAAATCGTGAGAAAACCCGAGCGTCTGAGGCAATAAGTATACCCTCATCGCAAACATCGCTCAGTGGCTGAGAGGCCTTTGCCTAGTCACCTGTAATTCCACAAGGTCATAGAGTTCACACGAGTCATACTTTATTGGCCTCTCTTTGCAAAACGATTAGGATCTCTATGATTGCCTACAGTTTATCTACACTAATAATTTGCCCTGCTAGTGGTTCATGTGGTTACGATCGGCCACAGTCACAGATACCCCATGGCAGCTCTTTCTGCGTGCGGCATAAGGGCGCCAATCGAACAAAAAGGGGTATCCTAGCGTGTGGCCGACTGTGGGTACACTTGTACAGGCTTGTACGTTTTTTTAACCTTTTTACCTACATTTGGAAATAATATGCATTTTCGATGTTTAGCCGGTTCTCCTGGACCATCACTTGGCATGGCTCTTGGCTTGTCTGTTTTACACAGTATTCTCCCGGTACTTAAGCCCAATAAGTACGGTGTGATGCGGTTGTACGTCTTTATGTAAAAAATATTCAGTGGTATACTGCGTCCGCTGTCTAGTAGTGTCCTGTAAAGGGAAATATTGCATTATTTTCAGACGTCAGCTTTTGTGTTTTGTTCATATCAGGTGCTAAGTGTAGGGTAATGCGGACGCGGAGCTGATTTGGCATCTTCCTCTCGGCACAAATTTTACAGATGGACGCTTACAGGCACATTCAAAGCAGTTCATAGATGGCGTTTATAGGCGTGGCCATAGAAGAACCGGAATACGGCTGTCAAAATTAATCTGTGGGAAGCGAAATTTGACAGCCGTATTCCGGTTCTTCTATGGCCAAGGCAATAAACGCCATCTATGAACTGCTTTGAATGTGTTCTTTGAAAACTGCTCATTGCGTATGAATTTCCCAATAAGAATACCATGTCTGTAGATGCTGTTTCAGAATAAGCTGTTAGTATGGTATAGGTGCTGGACATAATCCATCTAAAATAATATCCCAGGCACTGCAGCATCCGAGTGGTCACTTCACGAATCTAGGGTGAGTGAAGGTGCCACTGGACGCTATAAAAATCATCTCATTGCGTAGATGCAAAGGCCCGTTTTTATATTTGTTACTGGATATCTACGGAGTCCTAAACAATCCAATCACTCACTCAGATAAGATAAAAGATAAAAAAGATAATCACTCACGCATAAACCATCAGGGGGACTGGCGGGATGTCATAATAATAGGTAATATAGCCCGGTATGAGGATGGAGAGCACCGAGATTGCCCAGTCGGCGTATCGGCCCACGCGGCGATTCCACCCTTTCAGTTGGGTCAGCATCAGCGCGAATAAGAACATCTGGAAGTCGCACGGTATGTACCAGGTGTTGTGGTAGCACTGAAAAAGAAAAATAAACTTACATGAAAAAAGAAAACTTTAAATACAACAAGTTTAGTTACGAAATACAAAAAAGAAAACAGTAGGTACCTATAGCAAAAATTACAAATACTAGTTTATCGGGTTAGTATAAAAATGGGATCCTGTAGTAAGAGTGCCTTAAGGGTGGACGATAGCAACGTGGCGGGAAATTCAAAATTTTCACAGCTTTTTACATTTTGTAGCTAAACTGAGCTATTTTTGGTCCGTGATTTTTCGTTTACATTTTGTAGCTAAGCTGAGCTATTTTTGTTCACGGAAAAAACAAATATTCTTTTCATTATTGTAAACAACAGAACAACGATAATTCAGCCGATTATTTGTTCTGGTCTACGACAAGTTTTTTGGGCAGTGCCACTGCTTCGTAGACCAGAACACATAATCGGCTGAATTATTGTTGTTCTGTTGTTTACAATAATGAAAAGAATATTTGTTTTTTCCGTGAACAAAAATAGCTCAGTTTAGCTACAAAATGTAAAAAACTGTAAACATTTTGAATTTCCCGCCACGTTGCTATCTTCCAGCCTTAAGGAATGTGGGCCTCAAGGAATAACCTGTTTTCTGGCTGAGTGAAACTCTCCAAATATTGGATTCACCTCAAAGTTAGTGGATAAATGGGTGTGCCATCAAAATAAAAAAGAATAAAAGTCAGCAAGTCAGGTGACTTAAAAAAAACAATACTCCGTGCAATTTTAGTGGTTTTAAAGCCGAACGTATTTTGTTGCACTGGTGATTCTGAGCTTACAAAATTTCATTCCAAAACGCGCGAAAAAAAAATTCACTTCTCCCTACAAATGGTGTCGATTGGCGATAGCCGTTTGTATTGGGAAGTGTTTTTTTTTTCGCTCGTTTTGAAGTAAAATTTTGGAATTTGGCTCAGAATCACGACTGCAACTAAATATTCGGCTTAAAAACCACTAAAATTCCACGGTGTTTTGTTAACGCACGCATATTTTTTGTTTGATTGGTATGGTTATCCTTTGCTGGCCCTTTTGGCCACTATACCTACACGCTGAAATTAGCCAAAACAACGAAATTGAATTTGGTTCGGCTTTAAAAATTTCAGCGTGTAATGTGTATTGCGTGTTGCATACCGCTTATTACTCTCCTGCTAACTACTTAGTATTTCTTTACGCACCATGTTTTCAGGGTCAACGAAGTTGTTCACCATCAGCAGGTTAGCCCACCAATTCTTCGTGCAGTAGCCTGTCTCTTTCTTCACGTAGTTAGGCCAGAGGGGGCCTGAACCCGAGTATTTGAGCGTTGTGGTAATGTACAAAATTACCAATGCTAACGAAGGCGCAAGTCTGCAACGACAATAATAAAAAAAGTGTATTAATAGACACTAGATTGAAAAACCCCTTGGCGATATTATATTAAAGAGATGACAGAACAAAGAAGAAAAATAAACAATAATCTGTTCTGTGGTAGAGATCATAAGTTTGCATAAACTTTTTAAATACGTTTAGGTGCTTGTTGCTAAGGGTAGGTTGTAAAATTGCTGTTCGCATTTGGTTATCGCGCTTTTCTTTGCAACTCTGCTTAGATACTAATTGTTTAACTAAAATTATGGTCCAAAAAATATTTTGGTATAGATTATAGTAAAGGGATTGGTTACACAGTTTACTAACTGGGAAATATTTTAAAATTAAAATCCTCACTTTGTAACAGTGTGACATGAAGGGTGTGACATAATGGGAATCTATTCTTTTAAAAATCCCATTAAGTAACAGTAATAAAAGCTGTGTGACATAATGGGAAAAAAGTCCCAGTATGTAACAGTGTGGCATAAGGTGGTGTGACATACTGGGAACAAAAGGTTATCTGACTGTATTTTCCAAAATATCCACCTTAAAAATAGTGCAAGTTTTACATTAAAATAAAACTTGTATTATTAAGCAGAGACGATGCATAGCATCTAAGTGAGAGAGCGTCACTTCCGGTTTAGCTATTCTCCAATCAGAGTCCGTTTCCGGTTGATATTATTGGTAACAGATTTGACTTACTTCCTGTTGCCGCCATATTTGTCACCTGGGGTTGAATCCGTTCAACGTGGCTTCATAGGTCTCTCACCAGGAGGCCTTAATGGGATGCTATGCATCGTCTCTGCTTAATAATACAAGTTTTATTTTAATGTAAAACTTGCACTATTATTCGGCATGTGACGATGCATAGCATCTAAGTGAGAGACGTGTTTATTAGCTCCTGGTGACTGGATGACGACGCTATGTGATGTAAGCTGTAATAGTCTGCAAGAGAACTAGGCACAGAATAATTAAGATATGTATTTACTTGTAAAAACAATGTTTATAAGCTCTGAATTACTGGAAATTTAAGTATGCTGATAGAAAAAAGGCAATTAAATTGGCTGAAAGTTAATCGTTAGGACCTTTCTAGGCACTTCTACCTTTTACTTTTCTACATTAGCACTTTACAGTCATAAACCCATTAATAATATACATGATTGAATCTTTAGATAGGTAGGTGCATTATCAAGCATTATGATGCTATAACAGCGGAGAG
Source organism: Zelleria hepariella (assembly GCA_949319315.1). Classification (NCBI taxonomy): domain Eukaryota; kingdom Metazoa; phylum Arthropoda; class Insecta; order Lepidoptera; family Yponomeutidae; genus Zelleria; species Zelleria hepariella. Next base: position 7,166,407 of record OX439386.1, on the reverse strand, counting down.
GGAACCCTGATATGGGCATCCTTCAACACGTTTTTCACCCAATATCTGACCAAAGAGATTATGCGAAGAAATCTCGCTTCACCTGTTATGGAAATAAAAAGGGCATTGTCGTACTCCGTTGTTAGTCTCTGCTCACTGAATTGTAGAACTTAAGCAGTCCAGAAAATAATTTCAGACTTGTTTTGAATTTTATATAATGTTCCATCCTGTTTGCCTGGTGGGTGCGTGCGTGGCAGTGTCAGTTTTAGTCAAATAAAAGCTTATTTACGTGAAGCCACAAGGTTCACTTTGTTAGTAGCGTTTGAACCCAGCCAGGCAACCAGATTAGCGGGGTCTTTCGCAGCTTCTTCCGAGCTATCAGTTTTGGCTTCGTTTTTAAGTTGCTTTACCAAAACATCTGAACTAAGATTTTCTTTAACTAAAAATTAAAATCAGTTATGTATGGACTAAAATAGCTGAAAGAGCAACTTTATATATTAAAATCTCAATTTACGAAATATTTTGTTAAAAACACTGCCCCTGTGGTGTTTATAATCTAGTTATTCTTTATCACTCCACAACCAGTCCAACTTTACCATGTCGGTCGGTAAGTTTTAAGTGTGGATTCACACCAACTGCTTGCTAGCGTGGTTTTTTCGGCTGTCGACCAGTCAAAACTTCATACCTTGGGTTTGAGGAGGTGGAAGAACCTTGGTTTGGCCTCTCGGTGATGTAAATCCGGTAACCGATAGACTCTCGGCTGTATAGGAGTTATCAGGGGGAATGTGCCTTTCACGGTGTTCGCGTGGAAAGAGCCAAGCCAGATTATGGCCCCCGCTTTGCTGAATGCGTTGTGAAGAGAGCTGATGGGTCGCATTGATTACTGATACATACGTTAGTACAACCTCTGTGTCCTTTAAGGCAAACCTTTGTAGGTGTTTCCGGCCTGCGAATTTCTGAAAGAACTTTACTCACGGTTGAAACTTGAGCCTTGTTCCTTGACAGACTGTCCGCCATGAGATTAAAGCAACCTGGGAGATGCTCGGCCGCTAGGTCTATTTTCCACTGATTCAGTAGGCGAGACAGGTTGTTTAGTGGGTTCTGGTATGCATTCAGACTGTTCTCCCCTCGTTTCGAATTTAATAAAATAAAAAGGATACAAAATATGGATGCAAATCTGAAATAAATTGAATTGAATTGAATTGGCCACACATGGCGGTTCTCAGATTGCAGAGTAAACGTGTTTTCTCTTCCACTGATCCTTAAATTGACGCATAGCCCAGATTATCGCGAATATATCCTTGCATTGTCATTTGGCTGCGGTTTAACTCGTCTGCTGGCAAGTGGTCTTCTAGTTGGGATACCCAGTCCGCGGCATATGTGGAAGATATGTTCTATGACGTCTAGAGTATGGAGCTTCTCATGCGAGTCCCTTAGTTGTTGAAAGCCACCAATTGATGACGAGTATTATCTACCTGGAGACGATCTCTCGGGATCTGACTTGGCTAGCATAGTTGAGCATGCGTAGTAAGGTCTGGCATTATTTTAATACTGGTGACGTGCCTTTAACCTAGAATCATACCTTCTTTTGAGGAAGAGACTAGAGGTTCATAGCTGTATTCGAATCAATGTCCAGATAATGTAGCCCTTCAGTAGGCTTTGCCACAATTCTCTTGGTGTCTGGTCCATCTCGCTATTTGGCAGTCTTTCCAGAGCTGCTGTTTCGATTGATTAGCTAAGAAACCGGCGATGGCACCTTGGATCGTGAAGGTAAGTTGATGAAAAGGGACTTACTTTGTCTCATCCGGTAGATATTTCCAGCACATTTTGTTCCCGCTGAGCGTTGATTAGTAGTCGTACCTGGTGACTCGCGGCCGTTGAAGCGCCGCTGACAACGCAGCACTGGCTGGGTAGGAGGTTTCCGCAGTGTTGACAGGACAGACACTGGCTTTGGATGTGACTGGATTGCGCAGTGTTGACAGGACAAGCACTGGCTTGGAGCTGAGTGGATTGCAGTGATGGTAGGACAGGCACTGACTTTGTGTGCGACTGGATTGCGCAGTACTGACCGGACGTGCGCTGGCTTCGAGGTGAATGAATTGCATTGTTGCCTGGACAGGCACTGGCTTTAGATGTGGCTGTATTGCGCAGTGTTGACAGGATATGCAATGGCTTGGAGATGAGTGCATTGCAGTGTTGACGGGGGACAGGCACTGTCTTTGGATGTGACTGGATTGCGCAGTGTTGACAGAATATGCACTACCTTGGAGGTGAATGCATTGCAGTGTTGCCGGGGGACAGACACTGTCTTTGGATGTGACTGGATTGCGCAGTGTTGACAGAATATGCACTAGCTTGGAGGTGAATGCATTGCAGTGTTGCCGGGGGACAGGCACTGTCTTTGGATGTGACTGGATTGCGCAGTGTTGACATAATATGCACTAGCTTGGAGGTGAATGCATTGCAGTGTTGCCGGGGGACAGGCACTGTCTTTGGATGTGACTGGATTGCGCAGTGTTGACAGGACAAGCACTGGCTGGAGGTAAATGGCAGACGCATCCCTGACATCACTGCCAGGTTGGCCTACGGAGCCTGATAACGTTCTGCCACTGCCTCCGATACGCTCAGAGGCAGCCTCCAATTCCATGAACCACGGTACCATGGTGGTAGGTCATCATCATAATCATCATCACCATCATCATCATCGTCATAATCATCATCGTCATCATCATCATCATAATCATCACCACCATCATAATCATCAATTCCTGTTCTCCCTAATCAGGGACGTAGCGCTGTTAAAACAGTTTCCATTCTGGCCGATGTGTAGTTGGGTAAGTAGTTATTTGGATTTTCTATTGTCATTTAACTGTCCTCTCTGAAAGGTTTCATATTGTAGGATTTGAAGCACATGCAATCTGAGCTGTTTCCTTGGACTTCGTCGTTGGACATTGAACCATGGTTAGGTATATCCGCTTGCCGATAACACTCACCCTTAACTACTTTGGTCGTTGGACTTCGCGGCGCTGTTGTCGAACAAGTGCTCCGCGCTTGGAATCTTCTTGCGCAAACCTTGGTGCAAGTTCTTGTTCGATAAGTTTGCTAGAATAAGTTCCCGCAGAGATACTCGGCGCGCTTACCACGAATAATCTGTGTTACACACTAGGTAACCTTAAAGTAGGTGTTTGGATTTGTTACCAAAAGAGATATTTTGTCATAAAATAACTGAAGGGGTTCGTTCCGTCCCAGGCGCAGCCTACAATTTCTTGCTAAAGCTGTTAGAGAAGATCTTGTAGCGTAAATAACATATTGGAGGTCACAGCATAGGGTCTTCCAGCGAGCGCCATGCTAACCTTGCGCTTTGTAAGTTGCCAAAGTTCGTTGGTCACGTTGTGCTCCACAAAACCAGGGCCTATTGTTTAATGCATGAACATGACGTAGCTTTATCCAGTTGGGATTATTGAACTTCTGCAGCTCTTCCGATCGTTTGCCGTGAAAAAGGTCGAAACGGAGGGTATTAGGGTCCAAGAGTTATGTTAACTGGACCTAAATCAAGTGAGAATATTTTCGGCAAAAGCAGCCGGGCGAGTAGAAAATAGGAAGCAGATGAAATATCTTGTTGTGGGGTAGACGGACAAGATTTAATAGCGGTCTGCCCACTATGGTGCAACGAACAAGGTTTGTCGCAATATTCATCCGATTCAAGAAGTTTTTGAAAAAAGTTTTCTGTCCAAGGAAATGTTTGGTTTACTTTACCTTAATTTCCGTGGTATTCTCGCTGCTATCGGAACTTGTAGCGCGTTTTCTCGCGCTCGTTCGGCGCCTCGGCGGCGCCAGGGTCCGATTTCTCGCCGTTATTACTCACACACGTGGCACGATCACTGCTTTCTTGATCCCTAGCCACACACAGTGACTTATACTTTGTCATCACTGAATTTAACTTTTACACTTTTAGATAAAAAGTTATATAAAACTTTAATTTCAAAGAATTTAAAATAATAAATTGAAAAACTAGCAGAATTTCTGCTTAGATCTTGCTAGTTCGAAAGTAAAAGACGCTATGAAGCCACGTTGAACGGATTCAACCCCAGGTGACAAATATGGCGGCAACAGGAAGTAAGTCAAATCTGTTACCAATAATATCAACCGGAAACGGACTCTGATTGGAGAATAGCTAAACCGGAAGTGACGCTCTCTCACTTAGATGCTATGCATCGTCACATGCCGAATAATAACGGTTTTTAAATGTCAAAATAAAGATTGTTCATTACAATACGGGCTATCTTCGAGTGTTTTGACGCTCAAAGGTTGAGTGTTTTTTTTACATAATAGACCCGCAGCACTTAATTAGGTACCTTCTTATAGTTGTGTAAAAAACTTGTCTGTAAACTACTCTCTTAAACTACCTGTATGCTGCAAACCAATAGTAGAGCAACTGTTAATCTCAATTTGAACCTTACCTTATATAACGTTTCATCAAAGCACCAAAGACATTCGGAATTTTCTTCAAGAGCAAAATCGTTCGCATGTACAGGACACCTGACATGAAGAAGAACGTATCTACAAGCAAATCATCGTGTATTATCAGGCTTGCCATGCCGGAGTCCAGTTCCTAGAAAAAAATGCCGATCGTCAATGTTTTGTGCTTAGGATTTTCACAGATAAGTAGGTAATTATGCGAAAAAGTTAAATAAACACACGAACGTAGCGATGTTTATTATTATTTTAAAAATCGGTAGCTAGCCCGATAATGCGTGACAGTGCGGCCGCAAGCGTTAGCATAATAGTAAGGGAGGCCACAATTGAATGATTTTTGGGTATTTTTCACTGTTTTTTTTTTTGCTTCAGTGTCGCGTAAATAGTCACCCCTGATTATTTACCCCAGCGTGAATAAACACACCTCTTTTTGCGTCAGGGGTTAAAAAGTAAGGCCACGGTAACATCTACCTGATCAGCTTTCCATCCATTGCTAATAGGTCCTATGTTGGAGTACATGATCTGGTGGCCAATCACAATCAGGGCTATACTCAAGAATCTTATACCATATAAGGGTGTCAGTTTGTCATCTGTGTTATGCATTAATGCCTTTGAGTTCTCCTTTATGCTAAAAGCCCTTAAGTAGTACCATACTGAAAAATAAAATATGAATTTGTAAATAACGAAATAAACTGTACAAATAAAAAGGGCATCCAAAGTGTAAAGAATAATGTATCCCACCAAAAACATTTTGTAAAAAACTAGCCAGGTCTCGATGGACCTGCTTGTTTATCTCTAAAAAGTAATGAAATCTAGACAAAGTCGTGCCAAGTCTAAGGTTCCTTACTGCGATTTCTTTAGTATTATAGTTAATGTTGTGTGACTTGGCCGTTGAAGGGTACACAAGCGGTTCTGGCGTCAGATTGGTGCAATGGTGTCATGGAGCACCTGGTTTTGTACCCTTGTATACCCTTCAACGGCCAAGTCACACAACATTAACTATAATACTAAAGAAATCGCAGTAAGGAACCTTAGACTTGGCACGATTTTGTCTAGATTTCATTACTTTTTAGAGATAAACAAGCAGCTCCATCGAGACCTGGGTAGTTTTTTACAGAATGTTTTTGGTGGGATTTCACATCTTTTTGTAGAAACGTGGGCATATTGATTTATTTCATTAGATTTTCTTATTGGAAACAGTTTTTTAATTTGTGTAATGTTCGAGTAGAATAAAGTTGATCATTCGACTATTTCTTCTTGTTAAATTGTAAGTATAAGTATAAAAGCCAGTCTAGTCTTATCCAGAGATTTCCTTTAATTTTATTTATATGCGTATTAAAAGCAGAAGGGGAGGCATTCGCCCAGCAGTAGGACGCTATAGGCTAGATTAAATTAGAAGATGCAAATTGCAAATAATCACTACAGAGACTTCTTTCAAGTCGTTTCAGATAGCTTTGGAAAAGTGTTTAAGCTGAAAAAAGTAGGCACAGCTAATAAAACAGGATTTAGTGAGTGGGCAACAAAGGGTATTCGAAATAGTAGGAATACACTTTATTCACTATATGAGAAGAAAACTTACACATACGATCCCCGTTTTCTAAAAAAATATCAAAAAATATTTAGGGCAGTCTGCCACAAAGCTAAATGCGCACACATAAAGAACACTATAGACAAATCAGCAATAAATATAAAACAATTTGGACTATTATAAATAGGGAAACAGGTAAAACTAAAACAGGCGAGCGCGAATTTTCACTGAATATCAATAATAAGGTAATAACATCAAATGAAGATATAGCCACGGCATTCAAAAAGTTTTTTACAAATATTCCATTAGAAACAAAAGCTCATCTAGCCTCGTCTCCGGATCTTGCAGCTAATATATTAAGAGAAAATGTTCGACCTTGTGATCAAAAATTCTCAGTTTCTCACATAAATCCCCAAATAGTAGTAAAAACATTTAAATTGTTGAACCTAAAAAAAACTGAAGATTTATGGGGTTTGTCAGTAAAAATTGTCAGCTCAGTAATACATGTGTTAGCACCACAATTAGCTAGTATTTTTAACAAATGTATAAATGAAGGTCTATTTCCGGACCTCATGAAATATAGTAGGCTTGTACCATTATTTAAAAATGGCGATAGGCAAGATCCTACAAATTTTAGACCAGTTTCAGTCCTACCAGTATTAAGTAAAATATTTGAGAAAGTCGTGGTCGCTCAGCTACTATCATACTTTGATAAAAATAAACTTCTCCACGACTAACAGTTTGGTTTCACAAAAGGACGCTCAACGACGGATGCGGGAGTGATGTTAGTTAGGCACATTTATAGCGCATGGGGGGCAGGGTGACCAGATTAGGCGAATTGTCGCCATTTAGGCTACCTCAGGGGGTGAAACGGCGACCATAAAATGCGATCGGCGACCATAAAATGCGATCGGCGACCAGTAGCCATTTAGGCTACCTTAAAAAATGGGAACAAGCGATTTAGGCTATCTCAGGATTATTTCGCATTTATTTAGGCGATTTAGGCTATTATCGCAAATTTATTGAACCATTCCTTGATTATTCCTTAAAATGCTTGTAACGAAACGTAATATTCACGTGGAAAGGAGGCTGATGGTGACGGAGAACTTTTGCGGGAAGTTATTATTTTAGTTTGAGATCAAATAAAAAAAAACAAATTAAAATTATCAGATTTTATTAAATTTTTTTTTTGCTCTACACGGTCTTTTTTTTTGTTTTTATTATTATTTTGGGCTAAATTTAGGCTTCTAGGCTCAATAAGTGAGGCGATTTAGGCTAAATATAGAGAAAAAAAATTAGGTGATTTAGGCTACTCGGAAGACAAAATTAGGCGAATCGAGTTAGCTAAAATCTGGTCACCCGATAAGAAAGATGCTATAGGCGTATTCTGTGACCTTTCAAAGGCATTTGACTGTGTAGACCATGAAACACTTCTCATAAAATTAAAATACTACGGAGTAAAGGGGAAAGGCTTAAAACTAATGAGATCATACTTGGAAGGGAGGGTTCAAAAGGCTGACATAAATCGTACACTGTCTGCAGGTTCGCAGGTGAAGATAGGAGTTCCACAAGGATCCATCTTAGGACCGTTTCTATTCCTTATTTACATTAAATTCGCTGGTCCCTATTAAGAAAGTCGGAACTACGTTTTTGTCATTTTTTACTTTTTTGCATCAGTATGTTATAAATTCGAAGAGCTATAGGTACAACATTTTATTTTTGTGATAACTCGTAATATGAAGGAATTACCAGTAAAAAAAAAGTCAGTTGTAGCAATAATGTCCGTGCAAAAATGGCGGTAGTTACGTACCGCTTTTGTTAACCGGAGGTTGAGCGCACGGGCATAGTCGTATGTACCATTACTGTCAATTTTACTGGGAAATGCGCCAGCGCATAAATATTGGCAAAAGTGCTATTGGTTTTTTGTATTTTTGTGAAAAACGTATGAAATTACAATGTTATAATATTCCAATCTGAGACGGATAAAATTGTTGGTTCAGGTAGTTACAACATTATTATCTGAAACTTGATTTTTACTTTTTGTTGGATATGCCACTAACGACATTGTTAAGTTATCACAAGGTAGGATGATTTGTTGCATCTGACTCAACCGACATTGTTTCATGTGATTGGTTAGGTAATCAATGTAGGATATGTCACTACCCACATTTTTAATTAACATTTAGGTACATTATTTTGCAGGATGTGAATTAGTCTTAAGCGAAAATTTTAAATTATTAGTAGGTTACATTAAAATGTATCAGTTGTTTATTTTTATTTTGCGTAGGTATGGCACATTATGCAGCGAATATCAAAGAAAAAAGGGAAGGCCATTGATCCAATCTGTCACTTCCGCATGGGCCTCGTAGATATTTTGGATCCCTCCTTCTATTGAGCACTGCAGGCAATGGTCCGTGATATGGGACATGCTCTGCATCTCTCCGCAAGAGCAGTGCGGGTCCGTCCCAAATTTCCATCTGTAGATCAGCTCAGCACATCAGCTACCCTGCGAAGTTCGGCACCTGTTTATTTGAGTCCAGTATTTTCGATAGATGCCTGGCATTCGTACATTACGATCGGACACAAGAGCTCTATTTGTCACATCAGAATCATTCCCCCTTTCTGACCATCTTTCCTTGAGAGTTTTGTCAGCTTTTAGGGCTTCTGACGCCATCAGTCCAAATGGTCTACGTGATTTGAGGCGCAGAGCGCTTCTTGTGTGTTCCAGTTCTTGGTATATTGGAAGCTGCGGCATTTGACTGATCTTCTCATACTCCTTTCGAACGCATAGATCCCTTCTGAGGTCTGGAGGTAGGACGTGGCACAGGACCGGAAGCCAAATAGTTGGTGTCGTCTGTACGGTGCCAGATATAGTCCTCATAGCACAGAGTTAATCTCCACATCGAATAGATTAGTATGGTGGCTGCTTGCCCACACTGGTGCACAGTATTCGGCTGCACTGAAGGCTAGAGCCAGTTGACGTGCGTAGTGTATTCGCATTGCTGCCCCATGAAGTTGCTGCTAGCTTCCGGATAAGGTTACACCTGGCAGAAACTTTCTTTTTGACCTTTTCAAGGTGAGCTTTAAAGGCAAGAGTCCTATCAAGCGTGACTCCCAGGCTCTTGCAGAAAACCAGATTCGCTTTCTCATTGGCTTGTTTGTTGTTGAGATGGAAACAGCACCTAGTTGTTTTCCGCGGGTTAGGTCTCAGAGCCCAGTTTGCGAAGTAGTGTTGCAGCTTAGCAATGTCCTCTTGTACGACGGTAGAGGCTTCATTTATCGTCGAAGCTTGTGCTGTTACTGCAATACCATCAGCATACCTACATAAATCGGCGCCCAGTCACCTCCGTTATGTCGCTTAGATAGATATTGAACAACGTGGGGACTAGGACCAAGCCATGTGGGACATCGTTGTTCAGGGTCTTAAGGTGGCTCAACTTTCCGTCCATGCTCACTTGAAATAGTCGGTTTGATAGGATAGCGTCAAACAACTTCAACGTGTGTTTGCACCTGAAGATTTTAGTCAGCTTCAGCAAGAGTCCCTGTTTCCAAACGGTATCAAAAGCTGAGTTGAGGTCTACAAACACCGCTACAGTTTTCTGCTTTCTCTGGAAACCCGCTTTTATGTGTGATGTCAGTGCGACAACCTGATTGCTACAGCTTCGAGGGCGGAATCCTGCTTGGTCGACGGGAAGATGTAGTTTTACTTTTGGTGTAATGCGTGCGAGTAGTATTCTCTCGTACAGCTTGTAGGTGGTACAAAGGAGCGAAAAGGGTCTGTAGCTAGATGAATCGTCTAGTTTATTTTCTGGTTTTAGCAGTGCAACCACTTTTGCCGATTTCCACTATTTGGGGAGTTTGCATTTAGCGGTTATATCTGAGAAGAAATCTGCTAACCACTTTTGTGCTAGGGGCCCTAGGTGCTTCAGAAATTCTGGTAGGATCTTGTCGATACCCGGTGTTTTTTTTTTTTGCATCTTTTATGCCTCTGATAACTTCAGGGATTCTGATGGGCTCTACGATTTCAGATTTAAGATTGCATTTGTCCAGAAGATGGCCAAACTCCATTTTGACTTTATTTTAGATATCATTTCGGATGTAGAGAGAGCTGTTAGATAGCTCTCACCTAATTCTTGTGTTTTAAATGTGTACTTTTTTTATTCGTTTAGTGTATCAGATACAGGAATCGATTTTTTACACTTTTCTTTGCGCGCGGGCTATTCACTATGCAGATGCGACCTAGCAATTTTTTAACAATTTCAATTAAAAATGTAGTATATGCCACATCCTACTTAAAATGTAGTGAGTAACCCAAACAAAAATGTCGCATGTAGCACATCCGACAATTTTGTTCTATTTTTGTCCGAGTAATATTGTCACTAATAGCTTTTCTCAAAAACTACAAAATATTATAACATAAAATAATACGTACAAATTGACGAAGAACTATCCAAGTAACATGCAGTAAAAATTTCAGAGTAATGACTTGTTACTTAGGTTTTATCTTTAAAATTAACTTTAAACTGCTCTCCTGTAAAGTTGTCATTTTGTAGTTCCGACTTTCTTAATAGGGACCAGCGTAATGATCTGCCACATAAAATATGGTGGAGAACATGTCTGAGATAGTACTATTTGCTGATGAAACATCACTTATTTTTAAAATAAGGAGACAAGAAGATGACCTAAGTGATGCAAATACTGCTCTCTCACGTGTATTAGATTGGTTCACAGCCAATAATTTACTGTTAAATTCTAAAAAAACAAAATGTATAAAGTTTACCCTACCGAATGTGATACAGGTAGAAAACAATATTATACTAGGAAAAGATAAATTAGAGCTGGTAGAAGAAACTGTATTTCTAGGCATCACTATTGATGCAAAGCTTCAATGGGGCCCTCATATTGTGAAATTATCTCACAGGCTCAGTTCTGCAGCTTATGCTGTAAAAAGAATCAAGGAATTGACTGACGTCGCAACTGCTAGGCTTGTCTACTTTAGTTACTTCCATAGTATTATGTCATATGGCTTACTACTATGGGGTCGGGCAGCAGATATTGAGAGCATCTTCATCTTGCAGAAGAGAGCCATCCGATTTATCTAGGTTCTAGGCCTAGGTCTATAGACAAGGTAGTAGAGTGTCTTTAAGAGAACTTTTCAAAGAAATTGACATCCTGACAGTTGCAAGTCAATACATCTACGCCAACATTGTTTATGCTAAGAAACATATTGCAGAGTTCGATACATTAGGTAGCCATCATAATATAAATACTAGGAATAAGCACAAGCCTACAATTCCAACTCTTAGGCTTAAGAAGGCTAGAGGCTCATTTCTCGGCAACTGTATACGCTTCTATAATAAGATCCCAACAGATATCCTAAGTTTACCAGAGGCCCGATTAAAAAAATGTGTAAGGCACACCCTGTGCCAAAAGGCCTATTACAGAATAGATGATTATCTAAATGACAAAGAAGTCTGGCACTAAACCAGTTCAGCGCACGATCACCACACTTACCAATGTGTTATTTTTTAAGTACCTACCTGCATTCAAATCGCCAACCCGCATTGAGCACGCGTGGTGATTAAGCTCGAACTCTCTCTTTGAGAGAAGGCCTTTGCCCAGCTAGTGGGACATGTACAATTGTACAGGCTACATCTTACTTACTTACTTACCTACCTGCATTACAAAATGTATTATTTTTTTTAAGCACGAGATACTTGGAGTTTCTTTACCATGCTTCTTCTCCAAGAACGATCAGAGCTAGTGAAGCTGGAGAAAAAAAAGTAGCTAGATACTTAGTATTAGATAGTAATAAGTATCTGATTTATATACATTTTTTACTTTAGATAATATTTTGACGTTCAATGTAAATAATTTATTTATAGCATATTGAATAAAAAAATTGAATGTGAATCTGAATCTGATGTGTCCCACTACGCTGGATTTCTGCAATGACAGTCGATATTTTTATGTACCAATAGTAGAAGGGGGCATTACCATAATCTCTTATACAGCTGAGACCAGCTGAGGGTTCTTCATCAGATACTTCAGACCTTCGATTTTTGACATCAAATGAAGCGGCCCACCAAGTTGAATATTTTTTGTAAGGGCGGTATATGTCGATCTATAATAGTTTGGTTGGGCTCTTGTGTTTTCTAATCAGGGTCACCAGGTACTCCAGATCTTCGATTATTCTACTTTTTATAGTTTTCCCTTTATGTGGCCATTAAACCCTAACTCTGTACCAAATTTCAGCTCTCTGAGTTTATGGGAAGTACTACTTCTATTAGGGCTCTTGTGTTTTCTAATCAGGGTCACCAGGTACTCCAGATCTTCGATTATCCTAGTTTTTATAGTTTTCCCTTTGTGTGACCATTAAACCCTAACTTTGTACCAAATTTCAGCTCTCTGAGTTTATGGGAAGTACTACTTCTATTAGGGCTCTTGTGTTTTCTAATCAGGGTCACCAGGTACTCCAGATCTTCGATTATCCTAGTTTTTATAGTTTTCCCTTTATGTGGCCATTAAACCCTAACTCTGTACCAAATTTCAGCTCTCTGAGTTTATGGGAAGTACTAGTTCTATTATGATGATCATGAGTGAGTGAGTGAGTGAGTGAGTGTGTGTCATAAATGCGAAACTTTGCTTTCGCTTAACTTCGGAACTAAATGACCTACAGACTTGAAATTTTGGATTTTAAGTATGTGATTATAGCTTACTAGATGATGAAAATTTCTGCGTTCTGGGGGGTTACCCTTGACGCTATTGCGATCAAAATGAAAAAGTTTAAAAAATTATTTCTCTTTGAATTCGCATAGTAATGCTTTGATTTTAAATACTTTGTAATGTTTATTCAAAGGTAAGGCTGTTCTATTCAATAAAAACTCAAAATGCGTCTTCATTTGTAAAATATCAAATTTTGTAAATTGCGCCATATTGCGGCTGTATTGGAAAAGTGCGTCAAGGGTAGAGGGGCTGGTCTTATCCAGAGGTTCTCAAATAGGGGCCTGAAAATGCGGCGAAATGGTTCCAGTAAAGGATGGTACGGCAGTGTTTGCTTCGCGCTCGACCTGGCGGGGGCACTGCCGTGCCCCCAGATAGTGCTCATGGAAACCTAAGAGATAATGAATAATGAGTGCTCACTACAGGGTGCAATCTAAGTCGATAGCGGAACTTTAAGTAGGCTGACTACTGATCAATACAAACAACTTGTACCAGGTGGCGAAAAAAATGGAGCGAAGAAAATATCAGCTGTTCCATACAAAAGGTCGACTCAGTACTGTGACAAATGTATGAAACAGCTGATATTTTTTTCGCTCCATTTTTTTCGCCACCACGTACAAGTTGTTTGTAGTGATCAGTAGTCAGCCTACTTAAAGTTTCGCTATCGACTTAGAGTGCACCCTGTAGTTGGCGCCACTGTCGAGTAAGGCAATGAAGTATAGCTCTTCAAATAACTAAGTACTTAATGAATGACAATGTTATGACTGTTACTTACACATCTCATCTGGGTGTTTTCCTTTGTAGTCGACGATAAGCGAGCAAATGACTGATGTAAGGACCAGTGACACCACGAGACCGCTGAAATTCATAGGTATCTACATAAATAAAAGGGTTTAGGTATACGAGTACCTAGATACGTAATTTCAAGTTTTTTTATTACCTCCTTTTTTACTGAACGTTTACGCTTAGGTATCTTTAGTTCTTGAGTTTTTAAATACCTACTTGTATTTATTTTCAAGGTCACATATGTATTTACATGCTGTTTTATGAGATTCTTTTTACGTGCGGATAAGATTTATATTTACGAGCCTTAGTTCAAGGGTTTCAAATGAACTTGTGAAGAAAACTACAATAGCAAGGTAACTGAGTCGCCGCTTCATTCCATTTAGCAGCCTATCTGTATTTTTTTTTAAATTTCCACTTACCAAAACACAAAGAACCCAATATCATACGATTCCCGAGTCTCCGCATCGTGAGGATTTTGGCACTGGTCGATGGTTAAATTCGCGGTCACACCAGTTATGTTCCAAGGGCTGCGCTCAAGCATAACTTGAGCGAATACTCGAGCTGATTCGACGGAGCAGGAGGCTGGGACACAAATACCCCAGACGAATAGGTCGATGTGACGGGAGTAGCGGGTGTGAAACTGGAACAAAGAGTTGGGAAGTCAGTGTGTCTAGCATAAAATACTCTACCTATCCCTATCCCCCTCCCACTCTACCTATTCCACTGTCCAGCCCAAGATGGCAGCTGAAGACTCAGCTTTTGTCTACGTTTTGGTCTAGGGTCGTGTAGGAAATAGTGGCTAGGATTTTTCAGGCTCTTTAAGTATTCAATAATATTTATACTTATCTATATTTGAATTTATTGATAAAACCCAAACAGTTTAGTTGGGGCCCCAGTTAGTTTTTTTGCCCCAGGGCCCCTGGTCACCTAGCTACGCCACTGAATCAGGTAGATCGATTTCAGTAAGCAGGTCGACAGGCTCTACAAGGTGTTACAAAAGTACCTAACTCTTTTTACAGGGTAATAGCACCCGGTGATAGGGATCACAACTTAAATATTTTTTTTTTGCTCTTTGACGTTCCGTTAATTTTTAAATTGATAAAATGTGAACGATGTGGCGGAAGAAAAGTATTTTTAAATATTGTTTTCATTGATTTTCACAATGTTTTAACCACTCAAAGCTATGTAAACGCACCTACACGCACCAACATAATAATATTTTTAAATTTGAGCTAATAACAAAAACAAAAACTTATGATTTTTTTTCAGTTTTGAGGTTATATAATAAAAATTGTATTTTTCAACTTTTTTTTACAGATTTGACATCCTGTTGACCAGTAGGTTACACCCTGTAAAAAGAGTTAGGCACTTTTGTAACACCTTGTATACCGAGCGCAACGTCGTAAGCAGCCTAAACGCCTGCGTAGAGTTTTCACGGCAATCACCGGCATTCCTTATCTTACTTGCATGTAATCCAGCGTAGAGGCGTAAGGGTTGACTGCCGTCACGTTTTTCCTCGCTTCCTTGTTTACGTGAAGTGTGACGTTGGCGAGGCAGTACTGGGTACGCAGTTGAGGCTCACGTGCTGCCCATGATGACGTCACACATTTGTCGAAGTTGCCCAGATGGTGACGCGAGCCATAGAGCTGCCCGACCGGGATGTTGTACATGGACTCCCAAGCTAGAAGGGTGGTAGAGATTTTAAAGTTAACACTCATGATGATAAGGCTCTATAATATTGGTTCACTTTAAGGCTCGGTATAAGGCTAACTAGCGCCACCAATGTTAAAAAAAACATATCTTCCTTTAGAAGCAGTTTCTGAAAAAATCCTAAGATGAGCCTATGGGCCATGCTTTTCTAGATTTTTAAGTGTATGTACCCAACTCAATTTCTAGTCTTAAGCTAAAAAATGTTCGATAACCGCCAAAAACGGGCGCTTTTGGCGGTTATCGAAAATTTTTTAGCTTAAAAGTAAATTTCGAAGAGGGTATCTACACTTAAAAATCTAGAAGCATGGCGCATAGGCTCAATTTAGGATTTTTTCAGAAACTTCTTCTAAAGGAAGATATGATTTTTTTAACATTGGTGGCGCTAGTTAGCCTTATACCGATCCTTAAGTTCCGGACTTAGGTACCTACGATTGGATCGCAAAGTTACAAAACTTTCTACTCACGTGAACTCTGCCACCCTGCAAACCCATTTATTGTAAGACAAGACAAAAGACAGATACCTACTTGCAGTTAATTAAATTCAGGAGATATGTTGTAATTTTAAAGCTCTTGACAAAATTGTTCTTAATTTAGTAATAGTTGGAGAGCTGGTGACCAATCGAGATATTTTTTCGTACAAGGCTAGGAGTTAGTAGGCTGATAGAGTAGATAGACTTCGCTGAGTCTGGGAATAGTTATTTGTTATGCAAGAATGCAAAATTATTGTTTGCGGCGAGTGCTTGTATTGAATACCGAGCTAGCGAAGGTTTCTAAAATTGAGCCACGAGCGTAGCGAGTGGTTCAAAAAAAGAAACCTGAGCGTAGCGAGGCATTCAGAAGCTCGAGACGCAAATAATATTGCATTCGTGCGAAACACAAAACTTTTCATCTCACAGAAGCGAGGAAATGATTTTGTTAGCCAAGCGTGACAAACAATAGACATAGGTAGTTAGGTACCTACCATAGAGGTTAGTGAAATGAGTTTCCTTCTTTTTTGCTTCTTCACAAAGGAGTATGTGGCCTTGCCTAGCAACGGGTTGTTGATTACAAATGGTGTCTTCTTGAAGTGTCATAAAATCAACAACCCGTTGCTAGGCAATGCTACAAGTTGAAGGAGTTCCTTTTTTTTTTTTATTAGGGCGCCGCGTTCAAATTTCGAAGCGCACAAAAATACAAAGCGGTTTAAAAAAGGCTCTTCTACGATCGCATGTTTAAAGTAACAGGGTACTTTCCGAGCATGGGAGATGAAAAAATATTTTTTTGGTTCGGTCGCGGTTGAAAGTTAGATTTTTTCGACTTTGAAAGTTTAAATGTATGGGTTGAGTCATTTCTTTTTTGTCTACAAGGCTGGGAGTTTTTAGGCTGCCTTTTTAGTCTCCGCTGATCACGAAATCACTATTTATTACTAGCCAAACGCGCTAGAAATATTGTTTTTTATAACCTAGAAAGTGTGAATTTTTAGGTTATAAAATCAAACTTTCAACCACGCTCGGCCAAAAAAACAAATATTTTCTTGTTCAACGGAGTCTCAACCACTAACCTAGAAGTTTCTAGCCTTGTACGACAAAAAAAATATACTGAACCCTAATAATACATTTAAACTTTCAAAGTCGAAAAAATCTAACTTTCAACCGCGACCGTGCCAAAAAAATATTTTTCCCAGACTCAGCGAAGTCTACTCTGTCAGCCTACCAACTCCTAGCATTGTACGAAAAAATATCTCGATTGGTCACCAGCTCTCTAACTATAATGAGCAGTTTTCAAAGCACAAATTCAAATATCCACTTCCTATATAGCGCTTGGGGGCGTATGGGACAAGAACAGGGACACGACTGTCAAATTTCGCTTAGCACAGATTAATTTTGACAGTAGCGTATTGAAACCATGCTTACCTACAGCAAGTAGCCAACTCACCCCACGTAGACCATAGCGTATGGTTCTGTACCCCTTTCAGCATGGCGGTAGTTTGGTTCAAACACAGTTGCGCATTCGGAGGCCAATTTTGATTTCTTAACTCCAGGATAATGTCCGTGATATAGGCGTTTATGTAGCTTGCTGCTTTGGTAACAGCTGGGACTTCAGCCTGCGTAAAGATCCCATTGCTTCGGGTGCCTGGAGAAACAGTGAATTCAGGGGTTTCGAAATATACGATTACATAATATTCCCTTCTTCTATTATGACATGAACGAGAGAAAAAATTATGAAGGAAAAAAATCACACAAATAGGTATCTAGTTACGCCTGGCGATCCAGCCTCAAAACCCGGAGTCAGCTCTATATTCCCAGAGCCCAGACGCTGAGTCGGCAGACGGATGTAGATAAGCCTGGGCATCTGCGGTGCCCCTAGCAGTTAGTTAAGTCAGTCTTAAGAAAACCATGGTAGAGTCAATACATGTATTTTGCTCTAATATTTGTGTTTTTTAAAACGTCCTCCGGCTCCCAGAAAACTTGACTATCTACCAGATAATATTCACAACAAATAGGATAACAAATAACTAATAGGGTTCCAGATAACAAATAGGTTGGGGAATGCTAAACAAGAAGCTCACAGTTTCGGGATGACCATGTCGGAGCAGGCGCAAAATCGGCCAGAATGGAAAACCGTTTTGAGACCCCTATGTCCCTGATTAGGGATAATAGGAACTGATGATGATGATGATGATTATCAACGTATCTAAAAATAACATCCAAGTACGAGTATTTTACTAAGATAAATAATACTTACCAAACAAAATAACCAAAACAAAATAGAAACGGCACAAACTAATATTGGGCATTATTTTTGTGAATTCTCAACAATCATCCACATTCGCGAAATCTTGACAACTGTTGAATTAGGTCGAAACACAATGTAGTGCTGAAGTGCTACTGGTGACACCTTGATCTCTTGTGACGTTCTATTTTTACCGTATTATTAGGTGAAGCTTATTTTCCTTTCTTCAGTAGCGCGAACTAGCCTGACGAAGAGGTATTTATTATACGTACACTACAGCGAACATCCTTTCAATGTGTTAACAAAACTACACAGTCAGTAAGTCTGAAAATATAAAACCGTTTGTTTAGAATCGAAAATAGAATACCTAGCTTTTATAATTTTTTATCACATCTATTCGAAAAGAAAATTCGGATATGAAGTTAATTCACGTAAAAGTTTTTAACCCCCACCGACCCAAAAAGAGGGGTGTTATAAGTTTGACCGCTATGTGTGTGTGTGTCTGTCTGTGGCACCGTAGCTCATACCTAGACCAGACCAACGTATGGTGGGTGGTTGGTCACCCTTGACGCTATTGCGATCAAATTGAAAAAAATTTAAAATAATGTTTATTCAAAGTAAGGCTGTTTTATTCAATAAAAACACAAAATGCGTCTTAATTTGTAAAAAAATAAATTTTGTAAATTGCGCCATATTGCGGCCGTATTGGAAAAATGCGTCAAGGGTAGAGGGGCTGCTTGGTTCTTGCCCCCTTTCTGCTTTTGCCCCCTTAGTGTGATTGGTCTTAGGCCAGGTTTTCTGAATTGAGAATTTTACTAAGTAAATACTTAACGTTCCGTCACGTTCTTTTGTGAGAAATCCGCAGAGGCAGAACGATATTTAAGTGCTTGCTTAGCGAATTTCTAAAATCAGAAACCGGCAGTTAGTAGCTATCTGTGATTTCGAAATTAGGCACGATATGAACGTGTACTTTTCGTTCGCCGGTTCGCATGCATGCATCTTCAAAAACTATTATTATCTACGGAAACTAATAGCGTTAGTAAATTTTCACACTGTAGTCACTCGCGAGTCACAATGCGTGCAGCGAGCTTTGCAACGTCACACAAACTGGAAGTTGCGATCCTATGCATAGGTTC
Source organism: Zelleria hepariella (assembly GCA_949319315.1). Taxonomy (NCBI): domain Eukaryota; kingdom Metazoa; phylum Arthropoda; class Insecta; order Lepidoptera; family Yponomeutidae; genus Zelleria; species Zelleria hepariella. The sequence goes on along the minus strand of OX439386.1, from coordinate 7,147,357 downwards.
AGCTAATGAGAAAAAAAAATCTAAAACCCTATCCAGGGGGCGGCGGCGGCGGCGGCGGCGCTATGACGTAGCTTTCAGGTGACTTGCAGGGATCGCTCTTGCACTGCATCATTGCTTCTTTTTAAGCTAGACGTCCATTAGCAGTGGATCAGGCCGGGTCGGGTTGGGTCGATATCTATGTACTTGTATAGTCTGACTGCTGCTTTTCATTGCGAGACCTTGTTTTCAAAATCATTGATTGATAATCAACCATTATTCCGAAGGAACTGCCCCTCTACCCTTGACGCGCTTTTCCAATGCGGCCGCAATATGGCGCAATTTACAAAATTTAATATTTTACAAATTAAGACGAATTTTGTGTTTTTATTGAATAAAACAGCCTTACCTTTGAATAAACATTACAAAGTATTTAAAATCAAAGCATTACTATGCGAATTCAAAGAGAAATTAATTTTTAAACTTTTTCAATTGGATCGCAATAGCGTCAAGGGTAGAGGGGCTGTTATTATCTCGCCGCTCTTGAAAATAGAGTAATTGCGTTGGGGGAGGATGGACCCTAAAACGGGTTCACTACGCCTTACCGAAAACGAATAAGTATTACCTAACCGAACCCAGACATAAAACATGAAATAACGGAAGCACAGCTGAGTTCCGCGGATGGGTCCCACCCAAGGAATTTTAAATGACATAGCTTTTTCCCGCGACTCCATCTTCGTGGACTACAGAAAAACAAACAATAATGTAGGTAGTAGTCATTTATATTCAAGGCAAGGGCGTCACGTTACTTTTGAAACCTTTCATTAAGAGGCAGAGAAAGGATGAAAATGTGCTATGATGCGAATGGGGTCTACCGGCTAAGACGAAGCCGATTACCATTCGCGAAAATCGAAGTTCGATTTTGAAAAATGTACTGCCACCTAGTTTATTTTACTACCACCCAGTTAATTTTTCATAAATCGATCTTCGATTTTCGCCAACTGTATAGCTACCACGAGTGCGAAAAAGCTGTGCCGGACGTCCGCCGGACGTCTGTCATGTATCCTAATACTATAGTAGTAAGGTTGTTTATGCAACTTGTCACTTTCAGTGACATTGACAGTAAGCACTCGTGGTACCAGTAGGTAATCGGCTTCGTTTCAGCCGGTAGACGTGTTTCCAATGTGCCAACCTTTCAAAACATTTATCAATGCTATTATTTAAGAAATTCAACGTCCATTATCGTTTCTTATTGACTGACTTATTGACATAGATTTATTGACTGGTTAGATATCACACTGTTGCATCGCATGCATTTCGATTGCGAACTCAGCCCGTAGGGATAGAAAGTTAAATTGGATCTACCTATGATCTGTTGCGCATTTGTATTAGAATGTCATTGGTTGCGAATATAAATTGCTTATTCCCTGAACTTTACTTATTTACTATAAATAGATAGATTAGCTTTGATGTACCTAACAACGGGATTAGTCCGCGAGGATCACAGTCCTTCGAAGTAAAACCATCCTCTCAATCTAAAACCCTCCTTACGGGGTTGTCCCTTCTTTACCACAGTTTGTTTATACCACAATTTTTGCGTTCATGCGAAGTTTCTTGTTTTGCCACACTTTCCAAATATTAATTGAGCTATTATTTTTGACTTTCTCTTTTGCCACACTTTTATTAAAGTAAAGTGGGCAACAAAGCTTTATGAACGCTTAAAGTTCCTTTTTCGCGTCATCTAAATTCGGAATGTCTTCAACGAAATTCACCCCCGGACCTTTGACCAACAACTGACGATAATTAAATCGCGTTATGAGCCTGAAAGATACTAGGCTCAATAGGAGGCCAGTAGGCTCAATAGTATCTTTGCGCCTATCTGGGTGGTAGCCTCTTACTATATTTGGTATTATAGTACTTTTGTTCCAAAATCTTACTACCTAATTCCACGTAGGTTCTCAACGCGAGGCTTAACTATTTTTACGAGCTAAGGTTTAGATTCCAGAGGTATGAACCTACGAACAAATCCCGAAATACCTATCCTAATCCAATCCAATAGCATAGGTAAGGTAAGGTAAAATAAGCATGGCTAGCCTGTTTTCCGGTATCAACAAATTACGTCAAGATTATAGATAGACCATAGAATTAGGACACCTAGAATCGCAATCAGTGCTCGCAAAGTGAAGCAAATAAATGCATACCAAATTGGTACGCTTTCCAAAACGGCATGTCAGTGTTCAAGGTCAATTTTTTGCGTGACGGGTTTTTGCTGTGTTTGGCTGCAGAAACAGCACGGATAAGAAAGATGAAGGCACGAGGATCACTCCACTTTATACTATGTCGAAAAAGATCGTGTTTAGATTCAAATTTTTTCTTCCGTATGACATTCAACATGTTTTATGGGGTTGCCAGTAGGTAAAATGTCGAAAATCACAATACACAAAAAAATAATTTTAGAAATGTCAATCTAGAGAGCTTTGTTTTAGTTTTCCTTTAACAATGAACGAATTATGATCCGACTTCAAAAAAGTAGGAGGTTTCCAATTTGTGTAGCTTTTTTATAACAATAGCTTTTTACCTTTCGGACCGATTTTGATATTTTTTTTTAACCACCGATCCAAAAAGAGGGGTGTTATAAGTATGAACGCTGTGTCTGAGTGAATGTGTGTGTGTGTCTGTGGCAGCGTAACTCTTAAGCGAGTGAACCGATTTGGATGACATTTTTTTTATATGAACGAAGGTTTATGAGATATTTAGGAGATACCTGCACCTAAATAAATTCCTTCGAAAGCAAAGTCGAGTAGCATTTCTCATTTCAAATTACATTTAAACATTAGTTGTACCTATATATTTTTGTAAGCCATTGTAAAACCCTTCATTCTGATTCTCCACTCGATAGGTTTAAAAAAATAAAAAATACCTTTGTTTGGGGCTAAACATCGGCTATTTTTGTTTTTTTGATATACCCAGTGTCTTACAATCAAGATGAATCTAACGACACTTCGAAAGCTAAAATTCATCAAGTCGTTTAGGCTGCAGAGCGTGCCAAAGAAATGTACATACATACATACATACACTCGAAAAACATAAACCTCCTTCTAGGGCAGTCGGGTACAACAGATAACTTTTTTTTGTTTAGATCGCAGATCCTAGATTTAAAGTTCATACGCACAAATATTGAGCAATGTTACTGAAAATAACATGGACTTCTTGTCCGCAAACATAATTTAATATGTTTATCACCTTACCAACCAGAAGGAAAGTCACAATATTGTGAAAAGCTTATTACGCTGGTAGCATTATTAGGGTGCATGTGTTGTGTAGGCGATTGTCACAGTCAGCAGCTTTACGCACACATTCAAAGCAAGGCGCCTCAATTTCGGGCGGCGTTTTCGGCGGACTCCGTCTAATAGACTAACCGTGACGGGAAAGGTGGAGGGAAAGAGAACTCGAGGCAGACCACCCGCTAGATGGACGGATATTATAACCAAAGACACGCAAAAACACCTGGGGCCTGTAACGCAATGGCGGGTCAATGGCGTCCCGGCAGAAGGACAAAACCGGGCTCTCCTCGTTTTTCTCCTACAACCAGAGAACTAATCCTCTAGAATTAGAATCAAAATATTCTTTGCTGTACTAAAAGGACAGACTAACATTAAAAGGACAGACAGCGTTAGCAAATCGTAATTGAAGTCATCACCTGACAGCCCATTTTGGCACCATTTTGTTACAGGCTAAGGGCCCTGCACAAACTGATCCACATCGCGAGTGATAGAGCGCAATGGACAACTCTACTCTCTGCCAACCTCTATGATGGTCACGATCCTCAGCATTGAGGGAACGACTGAATGGATGGAACCGTGTTGTATGTATATTTGACACTATTATTTATTCAGACAACTAGAAATTACAACATAGACACGTCTTAACTATTTATAAAAACTTAACCTAACTAAACACAATATTCGAATAACGACGGTGAACATAATGTGACACTGATCATATCTCTGCAAGCTCATGACCGATTTGACTCATGTTCGAATTAAAAAGATAAATAAAATTGTTGTCTCATTTCTTACCAAACCAGCGGTTTCCGATTAATATATTTTTTGCATTTTAACATATACAAGGTGTTACAAAAGTATCTAAATCTTTTTACAGGGTAATAGCACCCGGTTATAGGGATCACAACCTAAATATTTTTTTTGCTCTATGAAGTTCCGTTGATTTTTAAATTAATAAAATTTGAACGCTGTGGCGGGAGAAAAGTTTTTTTTAAATATTGTTTTCATTTACTTTCACAATGTTTTAACAACTCAAAGCTATGTAAATGCACCTACACACACAAACATATTTTAAAATTTGAGCTAATACCAAAAACAAAAAAGTTATGAAAATTTTTCGATTTTAAGGTTATAAAATAAAAATTGATTTTTTCAACTTTTTTTTACAGATTTGACATCCTGTTGACCTCTAGGTTACACCCTGTAAAAAGAGTTAGGATGTTTTGTAACACGTTGTATAAGTAGCTTTTTTTCGCACCAGCATGCGTCGCATAAACATCAATCAAAACTACATACAATCATACACATCGGACCCAAATTTCATGACGTTCCGATACAATACACGATCCTCAAGTTATCGTCGAACGAACATACATACATTGTAGGTATACATACAATTTGCTTTTTTCAAAAAGGTTATTAAATGATTAGATTGTTTTTACTGGTGACACCGGTTTTGCATGGTAAATTGGCTATTATATTTCGATTCTAATTAAATCTTTGACGAAAACTGAATGGTCGCAGGCATATTGTCTTGGAAGTGACCCTTGCCCTCAGTCATCGATAGATTGGCAGAGCTCGTTCCACAGGATACTAAGTTGTTGCTACTTCGAGCACCGACGATCTCTTCATCCTGTGACGGCGCTTTTGTGACCCTGAAACAAAGTAAAACGATGTACTTAGGAAACAATTTAGGTACATCAATTTAGCCAACCCCGGTTAGACTACAGGGGCATTAGCCTGTAACGCAATGGCGTATCGATGGCGTCCCAGTAGGAGGACAAAACCGGGATTTCCTTGTTTTTCTCCTACAACCAGCGAAGTAATCCTCTAGAATTTGAATCAGACTATTCTTTGCTGTACTACAAAAACATTAAAAGGACCGACAGCACTAATAAATCATATTATATGAAGCCGTCAACCGGGAGCCCATTTTAGCAACATTGCGTTACGGGCTTAGGCCCCTGCGCCCACTGGCTGGCATTGCGCCCCCAGACGTTCGTATGGCTGTGGAAGGTTCTCTGGAGAGCGCTAAAATGGACGTTGACACACGTCATCCCATGCACGGCTCTACCCTAGTGCAGCAAAGATTGCCAAGCCAACGCATTTTTTTAAGTGTGTCAACCCGCTGACCACGGAGTCACACCAAGCAAGGTGCAACCTTTGGCGTGAGAGTGCATCTCATTACAATAATGTTGTTTACAATAATTCAGCCGAAAAGTGTTCTGGTCATCAACAAGAATTATTGTTGTTCTGTTGTTTACAATAATGAAAAGAATACGAACGAAAAATCGCCGAGCGGAGGCCATTTTGGTGCCAAGACCACATTGTTATTTTTAATTTTAGCTTGTAAGAACAATAATTTGGTACCAAATAAACATTTTACTTACTTACAAACTGAACAAAATTAGCTCAGTTTAGCTACAAAATGTAAAAAACTGTGGAAATGTTGAATTTCCCGCCACTTTGCTATCGTCCCACCTTAAGAGTCCCCTTCAGGACCGTGGGAACTCAGTGACGGCCAAACGCGTGAAACGCTGTTTTCTATAGCTGTTTCACCCAGAGCGAGACGGGGCGCGGGAAAAGTGAGAGGCAATGCGGCTGTATGAGTCTACGTGTGTTCGTGTCCTTTTGCGAGTAAGTAGTTGTAGTTGCAACGTAATAGATCAATTTTCCCAAATTATTTCGTAGTTCAGCTGCCATTTTTACATTTTATTAGGTATTTCAAAAATCTTTTTTTTTTCTGACAAGTACAACCACATTATTGATGTTCCCAAGGTAGTTAGACTCCAATAGACAGTGTAATAATGTAGGTAAGTAAATAATAGCTGAAAGTAACCCCTTTTTCGGCGCGAAAAAGGCATCGCTCTAATAAGGGATTTTCTGACAGCTAAAAAAAATAAAAAAATAGTTCTAAAAGCTGTGACAGATGGCGTTGATACGACATGTTTTCTATCACAAAGTAAATTAGTGCTTACTACAACAAAAATACTTCTTCACTTCATTGCTCTGTGACTTCATCTTTCATCGTCGTAGCCGTCATTCCATTTTACAGTACATGAAAAAGTGCACGACTTTGTTAATGTTCTTGTATGAGTGAATGGTAAATCCGGAAACACTTCATTTTGCTCCACGACTAATACCTAAATGTGTTTGGACGTATGTACGTAGGCCAACGAGCGCGGATTGGCATAAAAAACGAACATGTCTCGTCAGCGACATCTAGTTACAAATTTGGAACTACAACTTATGAGCTGTCAGAAAATCCCTTATTTCTTTCAGGCTATTTTTCTTATCATAAAAACTATTTGCAAACCTCCGTATTGGTCATCTACTGATATAAACCAAGTTTCAGCAAAATCCAGCCTGTAGTTTAGAAATTAAACCGGAACTACGTTTGTATGGGAAAATGGTGCTCTAGCACCCTCTTAAACCCCGTTCCTGACAGCAAATTAAAATATAAGTAAATTTTTGAGGTAAGCGAATTTGTCATAATTTGCTGATTCAGTCCAAACATCATGTAAAGTTACGAAATTTTTGAGGTCTGTAATTTTTGTACGTAATGGTCGTAAACTCGTAGAACAATATTATAGCAAGAGGAAGTTATTGGTTAGTGGACCATTTAATGCAGATTTGTAGTTTATAGTTATGATAAAAAATTACGTCCACACGGCTTATTTTTTTTCCCCTATTTATTCAGTTTTTTGGCTCTGGTGTAAAGTTGAGTTTGCCAGGGTTACGTACGCCCTTTCTGTTTTCCACCATCGGATTTCGTTGTTATACTGCACCGTCGAATTTTGTTGTTAGTCACGCAAACGTTGATGCTTATAGGCAGCTTATAGGTACCTAGGCTTTACAGTTTTTGCGATGGGGCAAAAAGTATAAAAAGACGTTTGTAGTGTGGGGCGTCCCCATAATAATATAACAAACATAGGGGACCCCACTTATTTTATTGTTTGTTGGGCAATCCGCCTTAATAACACATAATCTGTGTACAATCGGCTACCTATTACGGTTGCAAAGATACAGCTTTTTAAATTTAGGAGCAAAAGACGGACAGACAGCGAAGGTAGAGTAATAGGGTCCCATTCGGCACCCTTCGGGTACGGAACTCTAAGAAAGGTTAATTTTTCGTCATTTGTCAGCGCCCCGACCAAAAGGCGCCAAAGCGCCAAGAGACAATCTCACTTTATCCTGATCATAGGCTAGGGCCGGCACTGGATGCTACCTACTACTGTATTATATGCTCTTTGCTACTACCAAAAAGTTTACTCGATAATTTATGGGGAGTTAAACCTTTCAGGCCCAGGGTGCACACACCACTGCTAATCGACTAAGCAATGTACATAATGATACATACCTTGATTTCAGTAATAACGTGAGCAATCTGTTCGCTGGAGCCTCTGCCAGTAACCACATGACCAATGCAGCTAGGCATCCAAAAAATATGACACCAATTGATTCGTTCAGCTGAAAAATAAATAACACTGAGTGAGCAGATTTCATAAACTGCTATCAGAAACTGGAGTTATAAATGGTGTAAAAAACTAACCCGACTTATGTACCGGGTTGGTTTCTTACACCATTTTTAACTCGAGAACGAACGGACCGATTTTCATGTTTTTTTATTATTAGGATTTGTCTCCGCCCCAAATAGTACAATAGCTATTAAAATAAGAGAGTAATTCACGAGAAAACCAAAATAAGTCTGCGCGGACGAAGTCGCGCGCAAAAGCTAATTCACAAAACAAAACAAAAGACCGGCTGAATTCACAAAACAAAATAATGAGGTTAGAGCACGACTACTTTCCGCGGCGATATTTCCCAAAGTGAAATAAGTGAACGCGCCGCCCGCGTCCGCCCCTCTACCCTTGACGCATTCTTTTCAATATACCGAAATTTACAAAATTCAATATTTCACGATTTAAGACACATTTTATATTGGTATTGTACAAAATAGTATTACCTTTGAATAAACATTACGAAGTATATAAAATCAAAGGATGGCTATGCGATGTAAAAGAGAAATAAATTTTCAATATTTGTAAATATGAACGCAATTGTGTCAAGGGTAACCCCCCTGTAGTCGAGGCTTTCACCTCCGGTCCCTGCTGCACGTAGCAACGCTTGTTTATTTATTTCTCTAGCACGGGATAGTGCGATAGTCTCTATTGGTAGTTTATAGAAGGCTATCTGCCGATTTCTGAATTGAGAAATTCGCTAAGCAAATGGGTAAGTATCCTTTTATCTCTGCAGATTTCTCACAAAAGAGCGTGACAGAACGATAGTTAAGTATTTACTTAGTAAAAATCTCAATTCAGAAATCGGGCCTATTGCGTCTACGTAATGAAATGATTTAAGTATATCTACAGTGTTCAGTGGCATCATTCTCTCACACTATACAGGGTTTTAAAAGACCGCCGACAAACCCGAAAGGCACGCATACTAGACACCAAAACAAAGGAATTTTTCGATAAATTATTGCTGGGAAATGGGAAATGATTTTGGATTATAGGTTATATTTTTGAAAATTTGTTTATCACGCAATGGACGTGTCACGCACATAAGTCCAGGGGCCTTAGCCTGTAACACAATGGCGTATCAATGGCGTCCTAGGTAGAAGGATAAAACCGGGATTTTTTCGTCGTAGGACAACCAGCGAGCTAATCCTCTAGAATTAGACATAATATTCTTTGCTGTACTACAAAAACATTAAAAGGACCGACACTGGACCGACAGCATTATCTATACTTATAATAAAACTCTAGCGAAGTCAATTCTGTACATTGAATATTTTTAGAAAAAAACTAGCAGGGGTTATACTAAGTAAACTATACTGAATCCAAAAATGCAAAAAAAAACGGTCTATGTCTGTCTGTCTGTCTGTCTGTCTGTCTGTCTGTATGAACACGATAAACGCGAACACCGCTGAACAGTTTTCAACCAAACTTAACATGGTCGTAACTCACGTTTCTGGGCGTAACTTAGGCTATCCAATGTTTAGAATACATTGCGGGTTGCAATTTTAACTTCGTTTTTTGTAAGAAATATTCATAATTTGTTCCTTGGGCAAAAATGTTCGTTATGATGAGGACTAGACGTGGTCTCCCACTTTGTTGGCGGTCTTTTAACACTCTGTATAATATCACGCTACGACTTTTGGCATTTGGGGCGCCATATTGAAAATGAATAGTCGGCATTTGTTTTTATTTTATTTTGGCGGAAAATGTTAGTTCTGCAAGCGTAGAATAAGGCCGGGTTAGATCGTATCTATGGGTTTAAAACAATAGGTACTTATCTCACTCTTTTGTTTGACGTAGAGCGGGATGGACAGAGCCATAGATACGCTCGAACCCAGCCTTATGATCCTTGCTGGAGGGAATTGTGCGTGGTTTTCGGTGGAGGTCGGACAAAGTATATCGATGTTAGAAATGAAGTACTGTTGCGTCGCGGTCGAAAGGTTCTGGGTTTGAACCCACGCGAGGTTGAATTTTTTATTTGTGCCTTTTTAAAATATTTACTCTACTGAGCACAACTTGATATAAAAAAAAATATTTTCTTTGCCGTAAAGCGGGATAGACAGAGTTATTTGCCGTAGATACGCTCTAACCCAACCTTATGCTTTGCTTGCTGGCTTAGCATGAGAATGGGTAAGACCTTATCTATGGGCTTATAACTTTAACTATCCCACTCTACGTCGAGGGCGATAAAATAAACCCCTTTACTTCCTAAGCAATTCTTATGCTAAGCTTCCTGGTATCTTACACGGGCGATACCTAATCTAAACAATACATATTTTATTATAAATGTATTGTTCAGATTAGGGCACACACAGATAGACACACAGACAGGCACACCCTCATAAACACATAAACAGACACACACACAAAGCTATCAAACTTATGACACCCCTCTTTTTTGGTCGGGGGTTAAAAAAAACCTTCCTTTTGAGTTTTCCTCCACAGTCGAATTTAAATTAAATGTCAAATGTGTAAAAACGCATACGAAGTCGCGGGCACAACTAGTAATTAATAAATCGTAATTGAATCCGTCAACCGGGAGCCCATTTTGGCACCATTGTGTTACAGGCTAAGGGCCCTGTCAAAGCCCTGTTCCGCAAGCGATGGCAAAGTTTATGATATTTACGCTTCAGGTACCTACCTACCGATGTTAGAATACATTGCGAGTTGCAATTTTAACGGCGTTTTTTGTAAAAAATATAATAAGAAGAAATGTAAGTACCTACGTTTTTTAACATTTATTAAACATATTATATTTCTTGATACTAAATAGATTACTGCAAAAAAACGATTCTGAACCCCATTATCTCGGAACCGTGGATTTCCCAGGCACATTTCCTTGGGCACAATGTTCGTTATGATGAGGACAATACGTTCCCTCTTTGTTGGCGGTCTTTTATGACCCTGTAGGGTGAAGTGACCACTTGGACGCTGCAGTGCCTGGGACATAGTTTTAGATGGAGTAAGCTTGCCCACCACCCATAACATCCTGACAGCTTAGTCGGCCTAGCCCACAAGAAATACAAGTATGAATACAGAGCCAACTAATCCGCGGGTTTCTTCACGACAAAAGATAATCTTTAATGGAGGAAAGACGCTCACCAGTTGCGAAGGGTTGTAATGGCCAGGGTTTCTGGCCACATAGACATTCCTTATGATCAGGATCGAGTGGGTCAGATACAGGCCGTAGGAGAGTCGACTCAGCGGCACCCAAGGGTACCAGCTCAGGAAACCTTTCACCAACGCTGTTGAAGAAGGAAGGATACGAAGGTAAATTAAAATTGTGTTAACCGATCTTTGGCAGAAAGTGGTGTGGATTTAATAGCTGGAGAGCTGGTGAATAATTGACTTATTTTGTCGTGCAAGGCTGGAAGCTTCTATGGTGGTTTTTTAGACGGTACTGCTCACGAAAACACATTTTTTTGGCCGGTCGCGCGCGGTTGTAAGTTTGATTTATATAACCTAGAGAATGTGTAAATTTTCGGGTCATAAAGGGACAGCCCAATGGTCAGACGAAATCTCCAATTCGACAAATAATACGTGGATGCATGCGGCGAGAGACCAACGAGAATGACTTGAAAGGGAAAAGGCCTACATTGGTTGCAGAACCCCTAATCACATAATATAACAATTCACAACATATCTACGTGCGGACTCTGGCAACGCGGAAAGACGGTAGATGGACCAGGGCAGTAACTAAGTGGCGGCCGAGAAAAGATCGGCGGTCAGTGGGCAGACCAGCAGCCCAATGGTCGGACGAAATCTTCAAGTCGCTAGAGGATCTATGGATGCGTACGGCGAGAGAGAGATCGAGGAGGATGACGCGAAAGACCCAGCATTGGGCACAAAAATGATGTAGGTAAACTGTATCCAAAAATAAAAGTCTTATTGTGTAAACAAACCACTTACCGGAAGAAAAATACGCATTCCCTGTGTTATCACACACACTAGCTAGTAGATCATTATTTTAGCATCTGGGTAATCACATGCAATACCATTATTTTTGTAATAATACGTCCATTTCATCGTGAAACTAATATTTTTTTACAGAAAACCGAATTCTCTGTACTGTAACCTTCGATCAAGGATAAAACTAGATACAACATAGAACTCTGAAATGTGTCTGGAAAAATAGATGCCCAAATTGCCTTTGGGAGCTTATTTGCTCGTAGTCCATGCAATTAAAGTAAAACTGTACACTAATGCAATAAGGTTGACATTCGAATATTAGACGTATGGTCGAAATGATGTTTCGTATTGTTCTTTTGCTGATATCTTTTGTTTCTGTGGGGACAAGTTTTTATTGTGATTTTATACGTGATGCGGATTCTATGGGATTTAGTTCGGTGACTGTAACCTCAAACTTACAAGTGACATTTCCATAAGTCGCCAAAAGGTATCAAACATGGTTTGCTAATGTGCTTTGTCTAAAAAAATGTCCCAGGCACGGCAGCGCCGAGTGGTCTCTTCACTCTTCTTCTTCTTGGCGTGCCTCTCCACTAATGGAGGTTGGCTGTCAGCTCTTCATATTCTTTTCTATTTCTCGCCAAGCGAAACAGTTGTTCAACGCTGGCTATCTCCGTCCATTCCCTGATGTTTCTGAGCCACGACTTTCTTCTTCTACCAGGACGCCGCTTCCCCTCAATCTTGCCCATCATGATCAATTGAAGAAGTCGGTACCTGTCGTGGCGAAGCACATGTCCTAGGTAGCTAATCTTCTTCCTTTTTATGGTCAGCATGAGTTCTCGGGAACGATTGACACGTCGTAGAACTTCCACATTCGTGACTCTATGGACCCAACTTATCCTCAGCATCCTTCGGTAGCACCACATCTCGAATGCTTCCAGCCTCTTGCAGGTCGCATCCTTCATGGTCCAGGCTTCACAACCATACATCGCAATCGGCCAGATGTAGCATTGCAGCATCCTAATTCGGAGATTGATGTTGAGGTCTCGGTCGCACATCACCTTCTTCATTTTATTGAAGGACGCACGGGCAATTTCGATCCGGGTCTTGATCTCTTGGTCAGACTCCCATGTTTCATGTACCCATGTGCCTAGGTATTTGTACTTGGTGACTCTCTCCAAACTAGTTCCAGCCACTGTGATTGTCGGGTTCATGTCTTCTTTTCTAGAAACCACCATAACCTTTGTTTTGGATAGGTTCATCGAAAGCCCCGCTTTTTGACTGCACTCGTACACACTATCTACTATCTTCTGCAGATCTTCAGGCGTGGAGGCTACAAGAGCGGTATCGTCGGCGTATCTCAGATTATTAATCACGTGCCCGTTTATTGTGATACCCCACTCTTGGTTTTCAAGCGCTTCTGAGATGATAGCTTCCGAGTATAGGTTAAATAGAAGCGGGGACAGGATGCATCCTTGCCTTACTCCGCGACAGATTGCTATTTCGTCGGTTTCGTCACCGTCCACTCTCACCGTACTGGTCTGGCTCCAGTAGAGGTTCCCTATAATTCTCATGTCCCTGCCATCAATTCCAACTTCTTGCAGTCGACGCATTAGAATCTCGTGTTTGACACGGTCGAAGGCTTTTTCATAGTCTATGAAGCATATAAAGGCGTCTGACTGCATCTCGCGACATTTCTGGACCAGGACATTTAGCGCAAACAAGGCCTCTCTGGTTCCTAGCCCCGACCGGAAACCAAATTGGGTGTCGGAAATCTGTGCGTCGCACTTGACTCTTATCCTCTCGTGGATTATCGATAGGAAGAGTTTTAAGACTTGGCTCATAAGACTTATTGTGCGATATTCTGTGCATTTTTTAGCCGTTGCCTTCTTAAGGAGAGTGATAAAAGTTGACTTTAGCCAGTCTTTAGGTAGGACCCCAGTACTGTAGATCGAGTTGAAGAGATTAACTAAAGTGTCCATGAGGTGTTCTTCGATGAGCTGTATAATCTCCACTTGTATTTGATCAGGCCCTGGAGACTTACCGGTTTTAGCCCGTTTGAGAGCCTTAACCACTTCTGATCTCAATATTGGAGGACCAGTATCCTCACAAGGTGGTTTTTCTTGGCTTCTAGTCGCGTCAGCAAACATCTCTTCGACATAGAGTTTCCAAGTTGATTTTTTGCTCTCGGAATCAAGTAGCAATTCATCTTTGTTATCCACCAACGTGTTCCGGTTTGCCCCTCTGCGCAGTCCAGCCATCTCTTTGATCTCCTTGTGCAGGTTAAAGCTGTCGTGTTTGATATTCAGCTCTTCCAACCTTGCACATTTGTCCTTATAGAATTTAGAGCGTGCTACACGAATTCTCCGTCTTATTTCTCTGTTGAGATGTTTATATTTTTCTGGATTTGTGTGTTTGTGCAGTCGTCTTTCTTCCATAAGGTCCAAGATGTGTTCTTCCATCCATAGCTGTTTCTTTTTCAGAGGTGTTGGTCCCAGAATGGATTTATTAATCCTGACGACGGTGTCTGTCAGTGTCTTACTAACTTCCTCAATGGACGTGGTCTTCATATTTTCGTCGGCCCAGCAGTTTATAGCGTTTGACACTTTTACTCTTTTCTCCGGATTTCTGATACTAAGTATATCCGGCCGGTTGTTAGGTCTCTTTTTCTTTAGGTGTTTTAGTTGGCATGTCAGTTTTACTACGACGGGGTTGTGGTCAGAATTAATGTCCGCACCAGGATAAGTTTGAGCACTTTTAACACTATTCCGGAATCTTTTATTAACTGTAATAAAATCGATTTGGTTTCGAATAATGTGATCTGCTGAATGGCCTGGTGACGTCCAGGTATAGAGCCTCCTCGGATGATGTTTGAAGAGGGTGTTCGCGATAACGAGTTCGTTCTCTTGGCAGAACTCAATGAGAACTTCTCCACGATCATTTCTGTCTCCCAGTCCATACGCTCCTGTCACCCCAGGTACCTCCCCTGAACCCACTTTTGCATTGAAATCCCCCATAATAATATTGATGTCATGCTTTTTAGTATGCTGTAAGAGTGCTTGAACATCTGCGTAAAACTCATCTAATTCTTCCTGGGGCTTATCAGCTGTTGGGGCATACACTTGTATGAAATTTATATTTTGTGGTTTTGCTTCGAGACAAAGTAGCATACTACGGCTGGAATGCGGTATAAAGCTACGAACTGCCTTAGCTGTTTCTTGGTTCAGCAGTATAGCGACTCCGTAGGGTTCTCTTGAGCCATCGTCTTTGCCGGAATGGTACAGTACTTCACCTTCCGAGGTTGTATACCGGTCTTTTCCTGGCCATTTAGTATCGCTAATACCCATTACTGCGATTTTCAGGCGCCTCATCTCTTTGATGACATTGTCTAACTTCCCGTGTTGCTTGAGACTCCTTGCATTCCATGTTCCTATTTTCGTAAATTGCTTTGGTTTTTTATTCCCTCCGGAGATTCTTCGCACCCCTGTCCCATTTAAGGGACGCCGGAGACTCGGGGCCGTGGCTTTATTCGTACTGTCCATGTTTTATGATCAGAGCTGATCAACTGATCTTCACTCATCACAGCACTATTATAGTAGTCTATGGTTACCCATTCCGCCATATTTGTTTAGAATTTTTTGATACACTACAACGTGTTACAAAACATCGTAACTCTTTTTACAGGGTGTCACCTACCCAAGCAGCAAAAATTGGTTTTGTAGTTATCCTGGAACCACCATTTTATCAGGTCTATAACGGGATAGTAAGCGCTTATAACCACGGAAAAGGGCCCATTTTATAGGCATACTTTTTCTTCTAAGACACCCATAGTAGACTTTGTGACTACCACTTACACCAATAGATTCCTTATAGTTGGACTGCGCAGAACTGAGTGCACCCCGCGAAGTCAACTATAAGCGCCTAACAGAACCACACACGACTCTAACGTACTCCGTGCTTCTGTTACAAGCTCTTTCAAAAACAGTTGTATTGAAAGTGGTTGCTGCTCTAGGATTTATAAAAAAATATATATATTTCATGAGAAAAGGGTAAGTTATCTTGGTTAATTATTTTCTTTAATAATGTATAATCTGCAGTGTGGCATAAAAATAAACGAGTGTTCGTGTGGCAAACGAGTATTGTCGATGAAGTATATTATGTTTTAAATCAAAATTTTTACTCGCCTCTCGAAATTAGTGTATTTAATAAGTTGCATTTGAAAATAATATTCGTTTCAATAAGACATACAATGAAAAGTAGCCATTTTTTTCTAGTTAGGCTTCCTAAGTTCGTTAGAGAACCGTTATGGACGTACTTGGTTTTATAATGCTTTGCATTAGAACCATATCGCCATATTTTGCAACTTAAATATCGCCATATTGTTAGGAATTAGGGTTCCACAATTATTGTTCCAAAGATCGAATGATTTTGTTTATGGGGGGTCCTTAACATATAATTTAAAAATAAAATAGTTCCTAAATGATCGATAGGTGGCGTTAACAAATAATAAAGTGGCCAAAGATATAATATTAGCGGCGTTGTTATTTTGAAAATGTAAAGTTTAAACTTAAAATTGCAGCAAAAATTACTTCAATACGTGATAAATATATGGTTATTAAGGACTTTTATTGATTATTTCTCAATGAAATAAATATTTAAAAATAATGTACTTGGTACTTCATTATTTATGAACGCCATCTGTTGCAGTCTTTTATAACCATTTGTTTCTATTTCGAGCTATCAGAAATCCTTCATTTTATTATGGTGTCTTATTTTTTATATTTTCAGGTTTATGAGTCAACCTTTGAATTTATCATGGTAGTGACATCGACCGCTTTATGACAAAAAAGGATTTTCAAGCTTTAAAAACCTTATGATGGCCTTGGAATGAAACGCACTTCATTTTGTCTCACAAATGCCATGGTTGTGGCCATAGAGTTTCAAAAAAATCTGGAGAAAAGCCTATTTACTTTGTTATGAATGAAGAACATAATTATAAGATTTTTGTTAAAAGAAGATTTACATTATAATTTACATCCAAACTTTCTTTATTTGTGTCCAGAAGTGTTCCGGCGTCCTTAGGCAGGATCTCTTATGTTATAATTTAAAATTTCTAATAAAGAATTTAAAGCCGCATGTCATATATTTTACTCTACAGCCCATTATCCAACATCACCACATTCAAAATGTTCCTCATATTTTAAACTGGAATCGTCTTCAACATCACATTCTTCTTTGTGCGAAGATTCCCCAATGTTCTCTTCGTAGATTGAATCTAAATTAGCTTCGTTTTGTCCAAAAACATCAATATTACCACTTTGTGTAAAATTTTCAGATTGACTAATTTGTACGGAACCTTCGCCAACTTCTAAGTTACTTTCTTTGACTGCTATGAGGAAAGAAAATGGCTGCTATGAGACTATAACAGTCTATCCGAGACCATTAAAAACAATTATACTCTTTTAGGGGACTTCACGAAGACAATTTGGGATAGTAATTATATTACACGGAACCCTTATAAAAGTGTTAAGATTATAACTGCGTTCGACAAATCCACAAGAGAACCAAGTACACTTACTCTTGGAATAAGCGGTTATAGAACTAATTTACTTATTATTGATACGCATTATGAACTTATAAACCCTTATAAATTAAATTAAAAAGTGCAAATGGTTCCAACTACGTTTAGTTCTATTTGATACTCTTATAAGCATACTTTACTTATAATGGATGTATAATTATTCTTGTAGGCAATTATAAGGATAGCTAACAAGAGCATGTATTCTCAAGCGCGTTTACACCTTTGCAATACTTGTATAGGCCATCTTAGCTTATACTGTGCTGTTAATTTAGGTCTATAGACGACAATAAGTCAACGTATAGGAAAGGGTGTACTACAAGGACAACTAGACTCTGTACATGCTATTATAAGCGTGTCAGCAAATTCTAGAACCACTAAGAGACCGTTATAAGTGCTTCAGGCCTATAAAGCGTGCACTAGAGAACAATTTTGTTGCTTGGGAGTGGTCAACAGGATGTCAAATCTGTAAAAAAAAGTTGAAAAAAACAATTTTTATTTTATAACCTCAAAATTGAAAAAAAAATCATAACTCTTTTGTTTTTGGTAGTAGCTCAAATTTTAAAATATGTTTATGTGTGTAGGTGCTTTTACTTAGCTTTGAGTTGTTAAAACATTGTGAAAGTCAATGAAAACAATATTTAAAAAATTGTTTTCACCCGCCACAGCGTTCACATTTTATTAATTTAAAAATCCACGGAACGTCATAGACCAAAAATAAATATTTAGGTTGTGATCCCTATCACCGGGTGCTATTACCCTGTAAAAAGAGTTAGGTACTTTTGTAACACCTTGTATAGGTAGATGACTTACGGACTCGGCCAAAACTACAGCTCAGCACCAGCAGCATTAGCCCGGCAGCCCAGACGGGCCGGTTGAGGGCGGCGTACACGGCGTTCTCCAGAGGGTTGTGGGCCCCAAACAGGAAGGTCCATCCGAAGAACATGATCGCATGCATCACTATCACGCCGACGGAAGCGCCGATTAGAGACCATTTCTGAAAAAAAAAAGGTACTTATACGACGTGTTACAAAACATCCTAACTCTTTTTACGGGGTGTAACCTACTGGTCAACAGGATGTCAATTCTGTATATAAAAGTTGAAAAATACAAATTTTATTTTATTTTATAATATTTAAAAAATACTTTTCTCCCACCACAGCGTTCACATTTTATTAATTTTAAAATCAACGGAACGTCATAGAGCGAAAAAAATATTTAGGTTGTGATCCCTACCACCGGGTGCTATTACCCTGTAAAAAGAGTTAGGTACTTTTGTAACACCTTGCATACGATGGTGTACAAAATAACATAGGAACATATACATTTTATAGCGTTAGTTCCACTCAGCGGATCGCGGTATGGTTTGGACTTTCGACTGTATCTTAGCTAGCTATGAACGTTTATGCGTAGACCTAGCGCAGACTATTTTGTGTAAGAAAATCTGCTACGAATATACTACATTGTACGGAACCCTCTCAACGCGACTTATAAAATAATAGTGTAACTAACCCTTCTTCAAAAAAAAAGAAAGAAGATGAAAGAAAAACCAATGCTAGGCACCATTAAAAAAAAAAACCTTAATAGCCTCACGATTTCTAAGCGACAAATAATGGCTGAAAAGCTGAACATACAGGGGGTTGATTCGATTCGGGTAGCCCTTAGTGCCACGTATCTACAGGGTGCACTCTTAGTCGATAGCGGAACTTTAAGAAGGTTGTCTATTGATCATTACAAACAACTAGTACTGGGTGGCGAAAAAAATGGAGCAAAAAAAATATCACCTGTTCCATCAAAAGGTCGACTCAGTACCTACTGCGCCAAATGTATGAAGCAGCTGATATTTTTTTCGCTCAATTTTTTTCGCCACCTAGTACAAGTTGTTTGTATTGATCAGTAGACATCCTAGTTTCGCTATCGACTTAGAGTGCACCCTGTAGATTTTTCACTTTATCTATTTTGGGCCACCCAATGTACATACTGTGAAAAGAAAGGTTATTGGTGTTATTTGTGTCGTAATCAAATAAGTACTTTTGATGTGGTGAATAGTGCTAATGCTAGTGGTATAGTATACTGCACCGAAGGGTATCGTGTAAAATGGTAATTATTTAAAATTCCAGTGAACTCAGATACTGGCTTTGAAAGGAAATCCTTGATATTACGAGTAGGTACCTACCGTGGGAAGACAAATGAATTGTTGGATTGAAGTGCATAACCTAGTAAAATTATATTAACCCAGTAAAAATCTGATAGCAGTTTAATTGATATTAGATTTCATTTTCAGTGAGCAGGGAGTATACAACGTGTTACAAAACATCCTAGTTCCTTTTACTGGGTAATACCGGTACTGGGCACCCGGTGATAGGGATCGGGTAGTGGTGGAGTAGTGCTGGTAAATGAACTTTTATTTATTCGTATGGTCACAAAATTATATTAAAACAAAATAAAACACATCACGGGCGAACATTCATAGCTGTGAACTTACTTAATTGTTTCACTTCGCTATATTCGGTACTAGCTTTTGCCCGCGACTTCGTCCGCGCAGACTTTTTTCTCGTCAGTTTTTCGGTTGTTTTAATGGTTATTCTGCTATTCGGGGCGGAGAGACATCTCGGATCGCGGTATTGCTTGGACTTTCGACTACTGAATCTTAGGTAGCTATGAAAGTTTATGTGTAAGCTTAGTATGAAAATCTGCTTCGAATATACTACATTGTACGGAACCCTCTCAATGGTAGTTAAACTCGCACTTGCCCGGTTTTTCGGTTTTCACGTGCCGTGTCGTTGTTAACTTGTTGTAATTACAGTCCGCACTTTTTTTATTAAAAATAAATGGAAAACGCGGTCTTCTGAGTGGCAAGACTTTATTAAAATAATGTGCAAAGTGCATTTCTTAGTATCCAAGCGAAACATTCCAATGAAATCTTCAGATTCGTGAGTAAAAAGCTTGCATATTCTACTCAGATTACCAAGAAGAAGTCTAACGACATTTGGCGAGAAAGAGAAGGCGATATGAATATCAAATTCGTTTGACGTTGTCATCGGACTGACAGCTAGGCGGCCAATCGCAAGCTACAGCGTACTGTCATAGAGTTGTCACTGTCAGTTGTCGCTCCGTTTTACAAATTCTGATGGAAGATAATACGAGTATACAGTCGGAGAAGTTCGGTGATTCGTCGCGATTCCACCGATTGATAGATGTGGGGTCACCAGAGCTGCTGCTAAAAGAAGTCTGCGTTTGTCCAACTGAACATTATTCGGAGTTTCGCTGCTAAACGTGATTTTGTTTAGTGCTTTCTTCGTGGTGCGTGCTTGATGGTGCTTGCTTTTATGAACAATAGTATTTCTGGCTGTCCTTTTTATGGCTTTTTTTGAATGACCATAGCTGATGAATCAATGCTTTTTATATTTTGTTTGACTAGGTTTGCATACAGCTCTAGACTTTTAAAATTAGTTTACCCAATTTGGGCGTTTATTTTAATATGTGACATTTTAATATTTTAATAATTTTAAACAGCCGCTTGCTTTTATTTCAGGTTTTGCTAGCAAAAGTTGACATTAATTTTCTATTTTGTGCTTTTATTTTTGACTAAAGTCTGCTTTGACATCTACATTGTTTTATGACATTTTTTGTAATTTACATCGTTTTATTTTATATGACGTAGTACGTTATTTTTTTGTAATAGTACACCAATTTTTTATTTAATTTTTTACATATTTTAGCTAAGATGCTTGTAAAATAATGAATGTTTCTAGGGCAGTGTGCCCACATTGCCCCGGTTCCTCGAGGCAGTACATTGTGCCGCGTGGCTTGAATGTGCATATAAGTAGGGTGCATAGGGCCGGTCTTGCTCAACAGACACAGGCGGTTGTTCAGGACGGGGTTGTCGACGGTCCGCAGTCGCCTTCGTTAGACGATTTGTCTTTGTTGCGAAAAAAGGTCAGGGTTTTAAAACACATTCCCAAAGGAGCTAGATACTTGGCAGCTGGCAAACTTTCGCACCTGATTGAGAAGTGTGTTGGGTCGAATGGAACAGAGGATTGGTTTAATCTTTTTACTTTTTCGTACTCGTGTCTGAGAGTTCCATTTTCGGACGACCGGAGCAGATCCTTGACCTCAAAAGTTAAGGAAAATATATCTAATGCTAGTTTGGACGGGTTGTTGATGTTGGATAGAGCGCCAAGGAATGGTACAATAATTAGTCAGCGCTCTCTTTATAAGACAGTTGAGGCCAAAGTTCATGATGGGGACGTGAGTGGTGCGGTTCGAATTCTCCTATCAGACTGTTCGTTGGCAGAGGACAACGGTAATACTTTGGCGGCCTTACGACTCAAGCACCCGGCGCCGAGTCGTGCATTGGATTTTCCTCCGGAGCCGAACAGCACAGATGAATTCCTGTGTGTGGACGCAGCAGATGTAGCTCAGGCCATAGGCTCTTTCAATAATGGGTCTGCGGCGGGGTTGGATGGTATTCGTCCGGAACTACTTAAGGAGCTGACTTCCGCGGGAGCAGGGGACAATGGTGCGGTGCTTTTGAACTCTTTATGTAGCCTGGCAAATTTTATGCTCAAGGGTCTGGTTAATAGGAAAGTTTGTCCTTATTTATATGGCGCTTCCCTATGTGCATTAACCAAAAAGGATGGAGGTATTCGTCCCATCGCCGTGGGCAGTGTCCTTCGTCGTTTAGTGGCAAAGCTCGGTTGCGGCGCTGTCAGGGACGTTGTGGCATCGCGCCTACAACCTCGGCAATTGGGATTCGGCGTTCCTTTAGGCTGTGAAGCTGCAATTCACGCCACTAGAGCGTTTGCCATTTCGAGGAGCAGCTCGGATGATATCATCGTTAAAGTGGACATTAATAACGCCTTTAATTCTGTCGAACGAGAAATCATCTTGAGCAAAGTCAGAGATTATGTTCCTTCGCTCTACCCTTTTCTCCACCAGTGTTATTCGAGGCCATGTAACTTATTTTATGGTGATAACCTGGTGGAGTTACAGGTGGGAGCGCAACAAGGAGATCCCTTGGGTCCCCTCCTTTTCAGTCTCGCTATCCATGATGTGATTGCCTCATTGCGCTCACCTCTAAACGTTTGGTACCTTGATGATGGCACTATGGGGGGTAGCCCTGAGATAGTTATGGACGACATTAGTACCCTGGTTCAGGCTTTTGGTTCTATTGGACTAACGTTGAACACTCAGAAGTGCGAATTGTTTCCGTGCTCGGGGCAGCTTTCACACGACATCCTTTCGCAGGTAGACGTTTTGGTTCCGGGGGTGAAGTTGTTAGACAAGGCGGGTTTTTCACTTCTGGGTGCGCCAATTTTTCCGGAGGGGGTTCCAGGTGTCGTGCTTTCGAAGATGCAGGTTTTAGCTGCGACCAAGCCGCACCTTAAACAGCTTTCTGCACATGTCGCTCTGACAATTTTACGAAGTTGCCTGTCAATTCCAAGGCTGACGTATACTTTGCGCACTTCACCAGTCTGGCTGTTCAAGGAGGAGTCGGGTTTGTACGACAACACTCTCAAAGAGTTGCTGGAGTGTGTGCTAAACGTGGAAATGTCTGCTTTCCAGTGGTCGCAGGCAGCGCTGCCCATAAGGCATGGTGGCCTGGGCATACGTCGTCTGCAGGATACGGAGCTGCCGGCTTTCTTGGCCTCCTCACGGAGGGTGTTGGACCTTGTCACTCGAATTTTACATATCAATGGTGACGGGTTTTCCATCCCTTTTGCTGAGGAGGCGTTGGGGTTGTGGCAGGCTCTTTGTCCGGCTAGTGATGTGCCGGAGCAGCCACAAAGGCAGCGCGCGTGGGACGAGGAGATGTGTCGGGTGGCCTTGGACGGGATGTTGGAGCAGTGTTCAGGTGTTGAGTTGGCGCGTTTGAAGGCTGTTTCTGAACCAGACTCGGGGCTTTGGCTTCACGCTCTACCTTCGCCACAGCTGGGGACTCTCATGGACGACAATACGTTACGTGTGGCGGTGGCTCTTCGTCTGGGTTGTGGTATATGCCAACCGCATCGTTGTATTTGTGGTGCAGAGGTGGATTCGTTGGGGCGTCACGGTCTCCATTGCGTTCGAAGCGCAGGTAGGATCTCACGGCATCACTCGATCAATGACATCGTCCGGAGGGCTCTCATTTCGGCTGATATCCCTGCGGTTCTCGAGCCGCCAGGGTTAATCAGAAGTGATGGGAAACGTCCGGACGGTCTCACTTTGATCCCGTGGGAGAAGGGTCGGAGTTTGCTGTGGGATGCTACATGTGTTTGCACCTTCGCACCATCGCACGTGGGTTCTACTTCCGTAACCCCTGGGGCGGCCGCAGAAGCAGCTGCGAGGCTTAAATGCCTAAAATACAGCCAGTTAATGGGCTGTTATTATTTTGTGCCCCTGGCTTTGGAGACTTCAGGGGTTTGGGGTTCGCAGGGGAGAGCCTTTATTAAGGAGGTAGGGCGTCGCCTGAGGAACCGCGGATATGACTACCGCTCTGGGGCATATTTGATGCAGAGGATCTCCCTCGCTGTGCAGCGGGGAAATACTGCCAGCGTGATGGGGACCTTTGGGTCGGATATGTCTCGGAGCGGTTTGATAAGTTGATTTATTTATTTTTACTATTATTTTATATTATGATTTCTTTTTTATTTTTTTTATTTTAGCATTTTGACATTTTATATTAACCTTTTGTATTAAGTGTGTGTGTGTGTGTGTGTTCTGTTTTGACATTTCGGTAACTTTTAATTTTTCTAATAAATAAATATATACTTTATATTTTAAATCGAGAGCACCGGACATTTGTCAAAACCTAAAATAGTAAAAACGGGCGGGAACTTCCAGTGCATTGACGTAACCGCCACGCGGCAGCGCCACATATTTTGAGTAGATATTTCTATTATTTCGATTGTGCTACGGGTGACTTTTCCACTTGCGTGAATGAAGTTGCTAATCAAAATCAAAGCTACCTTTCCTTAGTTAGTGGACTTACCAAATTCAATGGCTGCCGTAAATGGTCGCCATTCTTGTAAGATGTAAATATGCATCCTCCGATAATGCCGACGATGTAGGCCGCGATCCTCGTGTGACTCTTGATGTAGACAAGCTGGAAATGCTCGCTGGTTCGGGGGCTTTTGAGGAACCTGAACAGTGCACAGGCATTTTAAGAAACGAATTTGTTTTTAATTTGCTGTAAGAGTTTAGGCAGAACATTTTCTATTCTATACATCTATTCATGCTCGTATAACAATCGTAACTTAGGGAACAATGGTGTATTCAGGGACAAAATAAAACGCGTATGCTATATCACCGTTGAATTGACTATAGACCAGACTATAGTCCCAGACTATAGTCCCAGACTATAGACGATGCCGTCACTTACGAGTTTTTTAAATGTTTCTGAGCGCGTATCGATAGATTTATGAATGCAACACAAACTCTACGTACTCTAGGCTGTTAAAAGACCGCCAACAAAGCGGGAAACCACGTATTTTCCTCATCATAATGAACCTTTTTACCCAAGGAACTATGCCTGGGAAATCAACGGTTTCCCAGATAATGAGGTTCAAAGTCAAAACTTTTTTGTTAAAAACTTTTCAGTATCTAGTTCTTAAGATGTCTTCTCAAGAATACATAATATCAAAATTATGAATATTTCTTACAAAAAACGACGTTAAAATTGCAACCCGTAATGTATTCTAAACATCCGCACTTCAAGCTTAAGTAACATAAACTGATACCTACGCTTGCGCAATATGACTTATGTGCGTCACACGTCCATTGCGTGATAAAATATTAGGTATTCAAAATTATAACCTTAAAAACCAAAATCATTTCCCAGCAATAATTTATCGAAAAGTACTTTGTTTTGGTGTCTAGTATGGCTTATTATCGAAAAAGTACTTTGTTTTGGAGGCTTTCGGGTCTGTTGGCGGTCTTTTAACACCCTGTCTGTTCATCTGTACGTTCAAACAAATAAAGACTCAATAAAAGGCGGGCCGATTTTTCTCCGATAACATTTCAGGTTTTATTCCCGAAAGTTCACAAAACCAATTTAAATTCCTTCGGTTCTGACTCACCAGTTGAAAAAATTCAAAATCACGAATAAATAGCTAGGTATTATAATTACACAGGTGTTCAGTATTTTATTAATACCTATTTATTATAAACTTCCCCTATTATAATCAAGTTATCTCTAAGCAAGGAAATTATACTACAAAGTCTCATTGTGTACATTTTAACCTGTAAACGCCATAAACAAGTTAATTGCAAGGACCTATTTCATCAGCAAGTAGTTAAGATTACCTACCTGGGTGATATTGAATTAGTGGTCACCGCAACTCTGTTCATAATTGCTTGAAACAATAAAGGGCTCCCTGTAGGAAGTCACGCAAGCGTTGTGAAGAGAAAATGGTTGGGCTTGAGTGGAAAAATACACCTTATAAATCAAGTAACTACCCACTTAAGACGAGGCTTTTTTTTAGTGGGCTCTTTTATGTCCTACTTTACTGGGCAAAGGTCTCCCGTCGTGTATTCCACTATTTTATATCTGGAGCCACCTCTTGCCACCCCATAAAAAAAGTTTTGAAATCGTCCCGCCATCTCCTCCTTAGCCTGCCACGGTGGGCGTCGGTGATGAGGTAACCAATCAGTAGCAATTTTCGCCCATCGGTCTGGAGTGGACCCATATGATGATGATGATGATGATGATGATGATGATGATGATGATGATGATGATGATATCCTTTAATCCCTTATCAAGGACATAGGGCTCGAAGAATGGATCTCCATTTTTCGCGGCTTACGCCATTACAAACCATTTTCTGCTTGTTCTACAATTGTGTAATTTTAGTAACTTTAAAATCATCCTTTCTCGGTAAGCGTACCTTATCATCAGAACCGTGATTTGATAATTTTCGCTCGATAGATTTTTTGATCGAAATCAGTGCCTTTTATCGTCTATTATCAATTTTAAATTAAGGACTTTTATCTCTTAAACTTGTACAATAAAAAAAAGAAGCATTTAGTAATCATCCTTTTTTATTCAAGTTGATTTACCTTGAACAAAAGGGACAAAAACAACATAACATAAAAACGGGCAGGAACTTCTAGCGTGATTGTCGTAACCGCAACGCTGCAGCGCAACATACTTAAGGGTGGACGATAGAAACGTGGCGGGAAATTCAAAAAT
This sequence comes from Zelleria hepariella, assembly GCA_949319315.1. NCBI lineage: Eukaryota > Metazoa > Arthropoda > Insecta > Lepidoptera > Yponomeutidae > Zelleria > Zelleria hepariella. The sequence goes on along the minus strand of OX439386.1, from coordinate 7,120,921 downwards.
TTCACAGTTTTTTACATTTTGTAGCTAAACTGAGCTATTTTTGTTCAGAGATTTTTCGTTCGCGGCAATAAACCAGTATTCTTTTCATTATTGTAAACAACAGAACAAAAATAATTCAGCCGATTATGTGTTCTGGTCTACGAAGCAGTGGCACTCCCCAAAAAACTTGTCGTAGACCAGAACACATAATCGGCTGAATTATTGTGCCACATTGCTAGCGTCTACCCTTAATGTGCTATTTTGATCGCGCTTCGGGTGACATTTCCACTTGCGTGAATAAAGTGGCTATTAAAAATCAAAGCTTTATCTTAGGTAATGAATAATCAACATAGTGACGCACAATGACTCTATAAGACGGTAAATTGTCATTATAACAAAAATGTATAGCACATACATAAAGCACATGACTATGACTCCTTTACATAAATTAATAAGATTACATAGTTTGCTAAATAAATCTGTCTAGTAACACCGCTATTAAGAAGTAGTAAGTGTAAGTAAGTACCGCTAGTAACAAGGTACACACGACAGCACGTCGAGGCTTACACGCCAGCACTCTACTCGGTTACGTTACGGGTGACTTTCCAACAAAAGTGTACACTCTGACGTGCTGTCGTGTGTGCTTACACTTACTAATAAGAAAAATGGAAGAGTTGGCACAAGTGAAACGGTTTTTCTCATTTAAGGTGGGATGATAGCAACGTGGCGGGAAATTCAAAATTTTCATAGTTTTTTACATTTTGTAGCTAAACTGAGCTATTTTTGTTCAGCGATTTTTCGTTCGCGGAAATAACAAAGTATTCTTTTCATTATTGTAAACAACAGAACAACAATAATTCAGCCGATTATGTGTTCAGCAGGCGTATTAGCTATAATAATCCGCATAGTTATAAGTGGTTACAAAAGTTGTCCATTGCTATTTTGAACTTGCAACTGTAAGCGATTATGTAAGAAAAAATGCCACGGTGGAAACGGATAGTGACGTGATTTGAAGTGAATACCATATCGACACTTTACTAAGACTTTAATCTATGAACGTGTGATTTCATTCGGTACTTTCGTCTGTGACACGCAGCATTATTTTTGTCATGTTGGTACCTGTGGTGGATGCACCACAGAACAATTAGATGTTCTGTGGGATGCACACAAACACGCTGCAAAGAGGCAATTTCGTTACGATCGCTAGCAAAACTGCCATTTTGCGACGACGTTTGTTTGCCCTTGTGTGCGACAAGACAAATGTCAAATGTCACCCATTATGAATGTGTGTGTGTGTGCTATCTTGTTTGTAAACAAAAAGTATTCTAAAATAATAATGTTTTATGTGCGAATTTAGTGAAGAAAGCTACCAAAAACAAACGTTTCAACATGTTGGACTAACCCGACACGCTTTACAACAACCCATATAGCATCTACGATAAACTTGTGCCCTTCAATTAGCCGCAGAAAGAAACAACTTTACTAGCAACGCTCCTTACGAGCCTCAAATTAACTGGCCAAACCAGCGTTCCGCCGCCAAGATGGAGTTCAAAGTGATCTACTATTAACTACATCAACGGCAAAGTGACATGCATCCAACTTGACCCACCGACCCTGAATACAAATCCATTTGGGAACAACGAACCCTGTGCAGTTGGTGACAAAGAAACACTGAGAATTCAAACAATACAAGTTACAACACGACGGGCGCCGTACATACAGCGAGAATCCATCCAGACCACAACAATAATTATAACAATATCGGCGCGGCTCGCTACGTGAGAAAAATGACGGTCGCGAGGGACCTCAAGTGGACGTGAAGAGGCATGACACCTTCGTAGCGCGGCCCGCGACCGACCGAAGCCCTCTACGATCTACGACGGCCAACAAGGACCCGTGACCACGGTCTCAGAGAGGTGTCCTTCCCCGGAAGGCCGTCAAAAGCCATGGACAGTGAGACTTGCACGGCTATGTGAGAATTGCAAAAAGGGAAAACATGCACAGACTGACTTTGGCCCGGTTTCTGAGTTGAGAATTTTACTAAGATCATACTTACGTATCGCTCTGTCACACTCTTTTGTGAGAAATCTGCAGAGACAGGACGATACTTACCCATTTGCTTAGCAAAATTCTTAACTCAGAAACCGGGCCTTTGTCTTGTACTTCAGCTAGAGTGTAACTAATGGATGACTAGATCTTTGTATTCCACAGCTAGAGTATTACTACGTACTGTGATGTAGGTACTGTGAAAAGTTTCCTGTTAGGTAAATAAAACTCTATTACTTATGAATTTTGTGGTGTTTATTTTTCCCTCTCCAAATTTTATACTTGCAGAGTAGTAACAGTAATAATGAATGTCAACAGAATGTACTTCATATTCAGTACTTACATATTATTAACTTTTGCTAATAAACTAATAAAAATTAAAATCATTTTCAGCCCAGATAAGGCCGTAGGCCATATATTGGTAAATATTAAATATCTTATACACTCAGGCCTTTGCATCTATATAAGTAACTTAATAATTTAAACAGCATCCAGTGGCACATCTACTTATGATATATTTTATGAATATTTGTTTGGATGGATTAACTTTGTAACTTTCTTCTGCAGCAACAGCGTTTCACTGTGGGCTTGTGTCTCATAAAACTGAAATAAATAAAGACTCTTATTGCAATTGATTTTAGTAAGGTAAAACATAGAAATACAGTGGTGAGTGGCTTGATGTTAGTTAGAACTTAAGGATCTCAATAATGTAAAGCGGGGATTCCAACGTAACGGGCACATCTTCTGTAGTGCACATACTTAATAAAAACATAGGCCTTTGCATGTAGGACTCGTACAGCATCCAGTAGCAGTAGCATGTAGCATTTCACACTAGAGGTAGATGGGGAAGCAACCTCTAGCAGTTTTCATTACATTACATTCATTACAACGACCAACTAAGTCGCTGGCTTCGTTAAAATATGACTGCACTTTTGTAGGTACTTGTCTTTCATGGATTGTAAGTCAGAGAATATTTGAATATACAGGGTGCTACAGAAAGGTCGTGTCATACAAAAGGGAGTTGCATAGCTTTTTTTTATTTCACATTTTGTCCCCTAGTAAAAGTTGCTTGTTTTGATGAGTTAATCGACTCTCTTCGGTATGACCGGATAAAGCGGTGACAGCCCAGTAGGTAGAACGATGGACACATAGCGTAAGGTCTCAGTGCAGGGATGTAGGTACAGTCGGCCACAGTCTCAGATACCCCTTTTTGTTCGATTGGCGCCCTTATGCCGCGCGCGATAAGAGCTGCCATGGGGTATCTGAGATTGTGGCCGACCGTACATAAGACAAGCTTATTTCAAAGTTAAGTAAATGCCTACATTTGTGACTTTACAAGTCACTATCTGTGTAAAATATCAAAAGGTTTTCAAACAGACCCATTTACACAATAACTTATTTGAGACACACATTATAGGCTGACTTAGCTGAGAGGATGGTAGGTAGACCTAGGTGCTGGCCGGGCAAGCCTACTTCATCATCAGGCACAAGTCGGCACAACAGCGTCCAAGTGGTTGTTTCACCCCTGTAGGTAAGTACCTCTACTTCGAGTGAGTGCCACTTGCCACACACACAGTAGACTTGGAATTATAATTTGATTTGGTTAATAGTGTCTATAGCTCTAGCGGCACCTCCATTCATGCTTCGATAGTGAGGACGCAGACACCTCACTGTATAGTGCGTGGGACATGTTTAAATGCAGTAGGCTTGCCCACCATCTATTTATGCTATCCTCTCTGCTAATTTGGCCCAGTCCATAGGAATTGACAAGGTCAATACATAAATATGTACACGGGGCCGACTAAGCAGATTTTCTCAAAGTGGTTTCATTCACAATAAAATTACCAAGTGGATAACCATAGTATAAACTGTCGGCCAAGCGAAATAGCTTACCTTCCATTGCCTTCCAAATTTTCTCCTTTCTGCACTTGTTGGGATGTTAGGTAGGTGTGTCCCGGGTATCTATGTAAAACTTCAGGGAAAAGGGGGCTGTGCCATCTTTAGATTCAGAGCGCCCACGTTTTACTAATAAGTACCTACGTACGACCCGTTCGCGTACTTAGATACTACCTAGTGCGTGATCAACCTGGAAAACAAAAAATAATAATTTACTTATGTCAAAAGGGGTTGATATGTAAAGTTGTTAGGGTAGGTATTGTATAAATATATTCTTGCCTTGCATTCTGCTGCAACGTTTTTGAGGACAAAGGAGTGTCATAGCAGTCAAAAGTGCAATATCTGGCTATTGCGGGTCATTTATGCGAAATACATATTTATCCTATGAAAAACAAAACTCGACACAATTTCCTCGCTTTGGAAGAATTAATTTCACTTTTCCCTTACTATGGGACATATTTCTTGCTTTTATAAGTTAAAATAACGCAATTCCACTTCAAAAAAGCTGCTCCGTATCAGTGTTTTAAAATACAGTGGCTGTCACTCACTTTGACAGTTGAGAGTGCTTATTTTTTTTTACGGAATGCCGTTTTCTTTCCATCGACCTATCGTTTATGACCAAATATGGGATTTGTCTATGGTGGAGTGGATACTTTTAGCAACCGTGATTTTCTGGAGTTACGTAATACCAAATCGTGTTTTTGACAGTCGAAAGTTGGGTTTTTTTCTAAATCAGTGGGTTATTTTATTTACGTAATAGCCCCACTGGTCTACGACAAGTTTTTTGAGCAATGCCATGCTTCGTAGACCAGAACACATAATCGGCTGAATTATTGTTGTTCTGTTGTTTACAATAATGAAAATAATACTTTGTTATTTCCGCGAACGAAAAATCTCTGAACAAAAACAGGTCAGTTTAGCTACAAAATGTAAAAAACTATGAATATTTTGAATGTCCCGCCACGCTGCTATCATCCCACCTTATGTGGTCTACATTCATTTGTTTTTTTATGGTTTGTCCCCTCACCATGAATAAACATTTGAATGTATAATTCGTAAGGATGTAAGGACTTATTTGTATATCATCACTGATGCTTGATATACTAAGAAGTGGTACCTCATCATCAGCCTGTTGACAACTACTGCTGAGTAAAGGCCTATTCATGTTCACGCGACTGCTCACGATCAGACGCAACCACTGCTTCCCGGCTACTTGGGCTATGTCATCGAACCATCTGGCTGGTGGTCTCCCATCCGATCTGGGGCCTTAGCCTGTAACACAATGGCGTCTCAATGGCGTCCTAGGTAGAAGGACAAAAACGGGATTTTTTCGTTGTTCTCCTACAACCAGTGAACTAATCCTTTACGATTAGACTCATAATATTCTTTGCTGTACTACAATAACATTAAAAGGACCGACACTGGACCGACAGCATCAATAAATCGTAATTAAAACCGTCAACCGGGAGCCCATTTTGGCACCATTGCGTTACAGGCTAAGGCCCCTGTTCCCCTCTCGAGGTCGCCATTCCTTTTTTTGAGATATTTTTTTATTAACACGAAGAAACTGTATCAATTAAAATATTCTCATCTTCGAGTCAAAACTAGCCAAAGCCAATGTAATAGACGCCCAAGGTTCGCAGTTCGGAGTGAGTGTTCTTTGTGCTATGGCTTTTCAGTCAACTCCCATAATCTTGCATTGGACCTTACTATACCACAATGAACCTTAGTCAATATTTTATGTCGATTCTGTACATCCCTAGGTATTATTTTTCCGTCAAAAACTGGTCACATCGCAAATGTCATTTTACTGACTAAGATAAGGATAGAGTTTTAGTTGGTAAGTGTAACCATGCTGAAACCACAGGGTAAAACTTACTCATAAGTAAAGAACTGCACGGCAGGCAGATCATTGTAGTAGTTGATGGCTCCGGGCACCACTATGGAGGCCACGGCAAGGGTCCCTCCACAGATCTTTGCAGCAAAAGGCGATTTCTTGTAGAGCCAGAACATCAGAACCGTCAAAACGAAGAAGTGGAAGTCGCAGGGGATGTACCAGGCTACGACGATACACTAGAATAGAACGTTACGCATAATGAAGGTTTTATATTTTCGTTGTTGATATAGCTAAGATGATTGCCAACCTCCGGAGCCTTTAAGACCGATGTACCTTAACCCTTTATAGGACGGCCCATACAAAGTGGCCTTAAAAAAGGCCACCAATTTGAAATGTACTATCAAAGAACCCTATGCGTCTAATGCACATACGATAACGCAAGGCAGCTTGTAATCTAACCTAGTAGTCTATGTGACGCGGCATACCTACATCACGAGGCAAAAACTGCGGTGGCCACTAAACTGGCCACCGTGCGAACGGTGAACTTTGAACTTTGGCCGATGCGGCGATCTAAGAAGTTTATTTACGTGCTGCGTATTTATTATTAGATTGATCGAAAAACATATCAGTATATCACGTTACGTAATTCGTTATCATTCACGTGGAGTGTTAACTACTGATCTGTGATGAAAATTTCGTTAAAGAACTGAGTATTTTGCAAACCATGCCGGAAAAATATTCCAACTTCAAAATGTTCAAGCCGGTAACCCGAGAGTGATTTGGCTTACTGTAATATTATTTCAACACTAAAACATTACTGTTTTTTTATTGAAAATAATGTCTATTTTGACAATCAAGTGCAAACTATACGGTTAATGCACGAGCCGACGAGTTATTGAGACATTAGTGTTCACCTTTCTACTACAGGGTGCACTCTAAGTCGATAGCGGAACTTTAGGTGGGCTATCTACTGATCAATACAAACAACTTGTACTAGGTGGCGAAAAAAAAGGAGTGAAAAAAATATCTGCTGTTCCATACAAAAGGTCGACTCAGTACTGCGCCAAATGTATGAAACAGCTGATATCTTTTTCGCTCCGTTTTTGTCGCCACCTAGTACAAGTTGTTTGTATCGATCAGTAGATAGCCCACTTAAAGTTCCGCTATCGACTTAGAGTGCACTCTGTAGTTTGGTTGATTTTTTTGTCACTGATTTCACAATGTAAATAAAAGATCCAGCGCGCTCCGATCGTGCGTGTCAGGAGACTCAGGAGCAGGAGGACCAATATCCATACATTTTGCTCTTGCTAGCAGAACTTTATCTACTGATCAATACAAACAACTTAATAAATTTATTTAAATGAATTTAAATTTGTAAAAATTTATTGAAAGTGGATTTAAAAGTAATTTTAATTAATTTATTAAAATGATTAAAAATTAAAATATGTACATATTGCCATATGTACATGGCGAAAAAAAAGGAGTGAAAAAAAAATCTGCTGTACCATACAGTCAGCAGGCTCCTGAGTCTCCTGACACGCACGATCGAAGCGCGCTGGATCTTTTATTTACATTGTGAAATCAGTGACAAAAAATCAACCAAACTACAGAAAACGTCGCTGGATCGGCCGGTGCGGACCCGGCAGTGTAATGATATGCAATGAGTAAGCCAAGGTGGAATCATCGGTTTTTATTCAGGCAGGAAGAATTATGTTTTTAGTTTGTACATTAATGTGAATTTTGTTTTGTTCATTTGTTCATTTTAAGAAATGCAAACATAAATATTGTTTCCAGCGAGTGCTTGTATTGAATACCGAACGGGCGAACGAAGGTTTCCAAAACTGAGCCAAGCGTAGCGAGTGGTTCAAAAAAGAAACCTGAGTGTAGCGAGGTATTCAGAAGCACGAGACGCAATTAATATTGCATCCGTGCAAAACATTATTAATTACTTTTGTTTAAAAATGCTCTGGTTTGAGGCCTGTTGTTTCGAAATTCCCCAAACAAATAATGACTAGCGTCCAAGTTTTAAGTCTACGCAATGCAGTGAAAATTAGGTACTGGCTAAAGCTACGTTTAATGTGTAAAGAGAAAACGAAGCAATTTAAATGGTTTAATTAAAATTCCTTCTCCTGCCCAGCTTACCATGTTCTCAGCATTGATATAGTTGTTCAGCATCAGCAGATTGACCCACCAATTCTGGCGGCAAGCTTCTTGCTCGGCCGTTGCCATCTCTGGCCAGAGCGGGCCATCCCCGATGTAAGGAAAAGCAGCCGCTATGAAGAATATAGTTGCGGCGAAGCCTACCACAAGCCTGTTAGAGACGAGATCTGGTTAGGAGGTAGCTGGAGCTTTGTTTTTGTGGTCGCTGGTATTCTACAATGTGTTACAAAAGATATTTACTCTTTTTACAGGGTATAACCTGCTGGTCAACATAATGACAAATCTGCAAAAAAAGTTGAAAACACAACTTTTTTTTATAACCTCAAAATTGTAAAATTTTCAAAACTTTTTTGTTTTTGGATTTAATTAAGAATATGCTTGTTTGCTTACTATCTGTATTTTAATAGCTTCAGGCTGTTAAAAAATAGTGAAAGTCTGTGGAAACAGTATTTTAAAAAGGGTATGATTTAAACGGCCGGCAGTATATTCAGGTTTTGGGTGGCTCTAAAATGTTTTTGGTTGGCAAAAATAGCTAATTGAGCGGCAACTAGTGGCCAGCAAGAATAAAATAAATGGTCAGCAAGTAATGTCATATTGGGCAGCTCAAAAATTGGTTGTATAGCTAATTAAGTATATGTTCAGCCATAAATGTAATTGAAAGGCAAATTGTGAGCTACATTTAATTCAGTTTTGGCAAGCTGTAAAACTATTATTGGTTGGCGAACTAACATTGTTCTTACAGCAACAAATGTACGCAACTTCTGTGCTGCATTAAGTAATTGAAAATCATTAAAATAATTAATGATTACCTACCTAACCTACGGTTATTTTATTTGGTTTACTAGGTAAATAATAATATTATGAATTGTATATTTAAATCAAAATGCTTTATTTACAAAAAAAAGTGCATTAGGCAGGAACTAGGTATCTTGTACTGATTATAAAAAAAAAGATTACTTACGAGTATTATATTTTGCAATAACGATATAAAATATAGATAAAAAAAATTCAGGTGCTAAATAAAAAAAATCTTGGTTATTTATTCTTTCCATCTTCTCTTTCGTGACTATAGGTTCAAAGATCAAGTACCTTCTGTTTTCACTGCCAAAAATCAGTGTCAAATTACGTTAATCTTAATACGTCCGATGACAACGCCCACACGCCATTGACCGCTCGTGTAACCCGCTTTTCCAGTAAAATCGCACATCAACTTAACATAATGAAGCTCATTTTAATTTATTTGCTTACCAATACTTTAATTTCCAGACCCATCAATATTATAGCTTATTTATTTATTTATTTATTTATTTATTTTTGGGAAGGCTAACAGCTTTAGAAACACATTGTAGATACGAAGTTTAGAAACAGAGAGCCAATTAGAAGCCTTCACAAGTAGATACAGACTAGTTAAATGTGGAATATAGTCAAAAACACGAATACCTATATGTGTAGTAAATTACAAAATATATAAATATAAATGCAAGATCTTACTTAACATACATTATTGTTCGCTGCTACACTCGCATCTTAAAAAAGAAATAAACAATATTTTAAGCATTAAAAAACAACTTACTTAACGCGTCTCTCGCTTCTGCCTGTTTGGTATTAAATAGGTCTAAGTCTAAGCTAAGGTTAGAATCACCACAGAGTGCATTAAATCTATCGCACGCACGCAACATATATGTGTTTCTCCTATAATTAGTTGAGACAACGGGTACATATATGATGTCATTATTTCGCAGGATTTTGGCCGGTGCACGGACATTTATCTGAGCCAAGAGATCTGGGCAATCAATACCACCATTGGCTATCTTTAGCAGAAATAGTATACAGATATTATTTTTGATCTAACCAATTGTATAATCTTGCCGACCAATTAATTATTCTACCTATCGTTTATTTATTTTGCAAACACATTAATTATTAAGCTGACACAAAATGTTATTTCTTGCTGTCAATATTATAATTTTTTGCTAACCACTTATTGCGAATCATTTTGATTTTATTGCCGGCAAAAAAATTGTTCGCTGCTCAAATGAAATAAGAGCCGCAATTTCTTGCTGACCAAATAGTAATATATTGCAGCCTGAAAATTTACTTTCTTTTAAAAATACTTTTCTCCCGTCACAGCGCTTACATTTTAATTATTTAAAAATCAACGGAACGTCATTGAGCTAAAAAAATTTTTTGGTTGTGATCCCTATCATCAGGTACCATGACCCTGTAAAAAGAGTTAGCATCTTTTGTAACACCTTGTATATGTCGCAGGGATATTGTCAAACCAGTGATATTATAATTACCCTAGTGAAATTACAATTACCCGGTTTATTGTCAACCGTCACCAATTCTCACAATATCACAGGCTTATTTCAGTGAAATTATAATTTCACTAGACTCACGCAGTGATATTGCAAGGCAGCAATAAGTTGACAATTTCACTGCCGTTAGATTGTCAGCCGGTCGATGATTGGTCCGTTTTCAAATTGACAATTTTGAAATCATAGAGTTACAAAATAATAGACAGGTTTCTGGAAATCACAAGCTTTATTGCAAGGATGTCTAATATCGCAGTTTTATCTTAATGTAACTCACAATAAGTTAGATTGGTTTTTAGGGTTCCGTACCCGAACTCTCTGTCTGTATTTCCTACCCTTATCTTTGGTACCGTAATAGGTAGCCAGTTGACATTTTGACAGAATATTTTTTATGTGTGACACTACAAATTAGATATTAATAACAAAATAAGGGGTGATTTTATACTTTATGCTCTATCACAAAAATGGTAATACTACAAGCGTCAAACTTGGTGTAGATCTAGAGCTTTATAGTATAACAACAAATAATAAAAAACAGCCAAGTGCGAGTCGGACTTATGCATGAGCGTACACACAACCATATACACCGTGGAATTTTAGTGGTTTTAAAGCCGAAGGTATTTAGTTGCACTCGTGATTCTGAGCCAAATTCCAAAATTTTACTTCAAAACGAGCGAAAAAAAAAAACTCTTCCCAATACAAACGGCTATCGCCAATCGACACCATTTGTATGGAGAAGTGAATTTTTTTTTCGCGCGTTTTAGAATGAAATTTTGTAATTTGGCTCAGAATCACCAGTGCAACTAAATACCTTCGGCTTTAAAACCACTAAAATTCCACGGTGTATTTTTTATTGTATGGCGGTACGGAACCCTCAGTGCGCGAGTCCGACTAGCATTCGGCAGATTTTTTGTTTTATCAGTCTGGTCACTATAATATTTTCTTAGCTCTATGTTGAATTCCTAAGCAAATGGCGGTTAAAGAAGAGTTGACCAATCAAAACGCACGAAGTCCCCCACTACAAACTTGACTCATAATATACCTAGGGTTATTATAAAATCACTACAGCGTTCTCGTGAAATTACAATAACACTAAAATAAGTCCGTGAAATTGTAAGTAATGGAGGCGATTGACAATAATCTGGGTAATTGTAATTTCACTAGGGTAATTATAATATCACTGGTTTGACAATATCCCTGCGACATATATACAGTGTCCAGCTTTATTGTAGAGTCAAATTGGAGACACATTGGTTGGTGCAGTGGGTAATGGACAGACACAGACTGAACTATAAAGTAAATGACTAGGGAGCGGATAAAAAGTCCCACACAAAGCCCGCAGGTGTTACGAGTATGTCTAGTGGTATTATAAATCGTATCTAAAAGCCCACCCGAACAGTTTCGTTGCAGCAGCGAATCAGCAGACAGGTTGTAGTCTTCAGCTTCAGTGAACAGGCAAAGGCGGATTAAAAAGGCGTACAAGATGTTACTAAAGATCCTAACGCTTTTTCAGGGTAATAGCATCCGGTGATAGGGATCACAACCAAATTATTTTTTTCTCTATGACGTTCCGTTGCATTTGGAATTAATAAAATGTGAGCGCTGTGGCGTAAGTTTTTTTTTAATATTGATTTAATTGACTTTCACAATGTTTTAACAAATCAAAGCTATACAATGCACCTACACACACAAAAATATTTTTAAATTTTAACCGCTTCTATGAGGGCGTCTATGAGCCGAAGTAATACCAATAGCTACCTAATACCAAAAACAAAAATTCGTTTTTAGTTTTCATAGACAGCCTCTGTAAAATACATGTATGTGTACTGTATAGGTAGGTACGGTCGGCACAGTCTAGGATACCCCATGGTACCTATTACCGCGCGCGACATAAGGGCGCCAATCGAACAAAGAGGGGTATCCCAGCTTGTGGCCGACTGTACACACGACAGCACGTGTAAAGTCGCCCGTAACGTACCTAACCAAGAAAAAATGCTTTTACGCTCTCTTAAAACATGGAAAGGGCCTTTGGCACTTACCTAATGTAACGTTTCAGTATCATCAGCAGTGGATTGGGGAGGTTCTTCAGCCTCATCAGGTTGATGGTGACCAGAAACCCTGATAGGAAGAAGAATGTGTCCACGAACAGGTCATCATGGAGAACCAACATTGCAGAGGGCAATAGAGTTGCCTGGAAAAAAAAAATCATTTCCCATGCTCGGAAAGTGTGCTGTTAGGTACTACAGGGTGCACTCTAAGTCGATAGCGGAACTTTAAGTAGGCTGTCTACTGATCACTACAAACAACTTGCACTAGGTGGCGAAAAAAATGGAGCGAAAAAAATATCAGCTGTTTCATACATTTGGCGCAGTAGGAGTCGACCTTTTGTATGGAACAGCTGATATTTTTTTCGCTCCATTTTTTTCGCCACCTGTTACAACTTGTTTGTAGTGATCAGTAGACAGCCTACTTAAAGTTCCGCTATCGACTTAGAGTGCACCCTGTATTTTTCCAGACACATTTCACAGTTCTATGTTGTATCTAGTTTTATCCTTGATCGAAGCCAATCCCAAACTCGCTCTCTATATCTTGTTTTCTCTTTCTTTCCATCATCTCTCTCTCTCTCTTTCTATCTATTTCTTTGAGTTTCTCCTTTTTCGCACGATACCTAGCACACCATTTCAGTCTCGACTCAGTCATCTTGTTGGTTACGAGTTGGTGATTTAGAACAATATAATTATCTATCTACTGTTTATGAAAAAAATAAACAGTAGATAGCCCACTTAAAGTTCCGCTATCGACTAAGAGTGCACCCTGTAGATGCCCAAATTGCCTTTGGGAGCTTATTTGCTCGTAGTCTATGCAATTAAAGTAAAACTGTACGCTAATGCAATAAGGTTGACATTCGAATATTAGACGTATGGTCGAAATGATGTTTCGTATTGTTCTATTGCTGATATCATTTGTTTCTGTGGGGACAAGTTTTTATTGTGATTTTATACGTAATGCGGATTCTATGGGATTAAGGGTAGACGATAGCAAGGTGGCGGGAAATTCAAAATGTTCACAGACTTTTACATTTTGTAGCTAAACTGAACTATTTTTGTTCAGCGATTTTTCGTTCGCGAGAATAAAACCGTATTCTTTTCATTATTGTAAACAACAGAACAACAATAATTCAGCCGATTATGTGTTCTGGTCTACGAAGCAGTGGTACTGCCTAAAAAACTTGTCGTAGACCAGAACACATAATCGGCTGAATTATTGTTGTTCTGTTGTTTACAATAATGAAAAGAATACGGTTTTATTCTCGCGAACGAAAAATCGCTGAACAAAAATTGTTCCGTTTAGCTACAAAATGTAAAAGTCTGTGAAAATATTGAATTTCCCGCCACCTTGCTATCGTCTACCCTTAAGTTCGGTGGGGATTGGACTTAAAATCGCTAGGTAATGGTTCTTACCCTGTCCACAGCTCTACCATCGCGCACAGCGACGGGGCTCAGGAATCCAAACTGATGGACGATCACAATTAAGCATATTGACAAGAACCTAATGCCGTAAAACACTTCTATGCCATCTTCCTTCATCTTCAGAAGGTCAGCGGCATTCTCAGCTAGGTCAAAGGTCTTGATCACGCTGTCTGAAAGCAAAGAAGCATTTTAAATAATACAATTCTGCAGTGATCGTAGCAAATGGCTCTGCGCTTAGCTTCCCTCTCGCGCATTTCAATTATTTTAATTATTGTAAAAAATATTTACGAAAACTGTTATATTTATTGAACGAGCGAGCGAAGCGAGCGAAGTTCTCCGAGTCTACTGGAACAATCCGGCGTTTGTATGTATGTATGTATGTATGTTTGTATGTTTGTATGTTTGTATGTTTGTATGTTTGTATGTTTGTATGTTTGTATGTTGAATGTTCGTTCGACGATAACTTGAGTAAATTTGGTCGGATTGTTATGAAATTTGGTAAGCGGGTAAACGAAATTAAAAGATTTTTTTAATTCAAACATGAGCCAAATCGGTCGAGGGATTGCCGAGATATAGGGTTGTATAGTTTATATGCAAAGCGCGCGCGCGCCAGCGCGAATGGCGTAAGCAAAGTTACACATCTGTAACTGGGGTCGCGAGTTCATAGTTCGGAGCGAACCACTAGTCATAAAAAGTATGATAAAAAATAATCTTCTTTTTATTTTTTTTAGTAACCCGTGCTAAGGAACTTTTTAAAGATTTATTTGAAAAAAATCGCTCGTGATGTCGGGACAGGACCGCAATCAACTACTACTGAGGTACTACTCACACTAGGTGGCGCTGTCCATAAGACGAGATTGAAAGGGTTGGATAGATTCGCATCGACACAGTTACTTAGCTCGGTCGGTAGGCCAGTTTGTAGAGCGCCTGCACGGTTTGCAAGAGGCTGCAGGTTCAAATCCTGTCTGGAGTGATTTTTTATTTTATGCCTTTTAATAAATCTTTAAAATACTCTTCTCCCAAAAAACTTCATTGAAAATTTTAAGTAGAATAGTGCGAGCTAGAAGGATGCTAAGCGTCCAATAAATTAAATACAAAAATAAATACATACGTGTATCTGCACCCTTCATGTGGTTCCAACACGTACAAATGAGGGTTGTTGCTGCTAGTAAGATGAGCAAAGAGCTGAAAGCCAAACGTAGATGCTACAATACAAGTTTATGAATTGTTTCTATTTTAGAAAAGTATCAAAGTCAACTTATGAGGCACTGGGCAGGTATGCATGCTAGTAAAGCTAGGTACAAAAATTGAGTACCAAATGTATTTATTTATTCAAATTAAACTATTCAATTAAATTGTTAAAGTAAATTAAATAAAAATTAAAATTATACAAATTAAATTATTAACCTAATATTAATGCCCCATTCGGCCAGATGTGTTTGTTTATTCTTTCTGTGCGTGAATTATTATGTTTTGTCTTAATGTAATGTAAAATGTAAATCTCGCCTGTTATGGCCCTGAATGGGCTGAAATAAATGATTTTTATTTTTATTTATTTTTAAAAGTAGTACACAAAAATTGAAAAGGGTGGCAACCGGTATGGAACGATCTGCGTCGATACGCTGTGCCCTCCCAGGCATGTTGGCAGAAGTTGGTGCGTTTTTGGGAGCGCGAAGTTTGACGCTTTCGACACGAGAGAAGAAGAAGACCGATAGAAAAAAGAACCAAAACATTCACTCACACAAAAGCATAGAACAGTCCATCGAACCGCGCCGGCTCATCGGACCTTTGGCACTCTCTCTCCACCGTGATATGGGGGACTATTCCAGCAGTCCCCAGGTGACTCCTGGCAAGCATCACAGCCAGAAGGCGCTTGACGGACGCTGGGCCGCAGGAGCTGGGCACGCACACCCCCCATGTCAGCTCGTTGAGAGGGCGATAGTGGAGAGGGACGTCCTGATAGATCAAGGATTAAGGTTAGTTGCTTACCATTCGCTTTTACTCACTTGATCGAAGTTTTTACCGTCGAATATCCAGAAGGCCAAAGAGCTGGCCAGTAAGACACTGATATAAAGAAATTATGGTGACTCAAAGCCGTTTTCCAACTTTTCAGAGTAACTAAGGCCCGTTTCTGAGTTGAGAATTTTGCTAACTAAGCAAATGGGTAAGTATCGTCCTGCCTCTGCAGATTTCTCACAAAAGAGCGTGACAGAGCGATACGTAAGTATGTGCTTAGTAAAATTCTCAACTCAGAAACCGGGCCTTTGCATCTACGTAATGAGATGATTTATACAGCGTCCAGTGGCACCTTCCACACTAGCTGGGTAAAGATACCACTCGGCGCTGCAGTGCCTGGGACATTGTTTAGATGAAGTGGGCTTGCCCAGCAACTATACCATCCTGACAGCTTAGGCCCGGTTTCTGAATTGAGAATTTCACTAACCAAATGCTTAAGTATCGCTCTGTCACATTCTCTTGTGTGACATCTGCAGAGACAGGACGATACTTAAGCATTTGGTTAGTGAAATTCTCAATTCAGAAACCGGAACTTAGTCGGCGTAGCCCACAGGAAAGACAAGGTCAGAGAGTATAGTTTTCAGAGTAAAGTGTCAAAAACACGTCAAAAACTTCAACCTAAAAAGGTCCTACCCTTTTTTACAGGGTAAATAGCACCCGGCGATAGGGATCGGGATCCGAAAAGTTGTTTTCTTTCTATGACGTTCCGTTGATAAAAATTAAGCGCTGTGGCGGGATTTTTTTTTAAATAATCATGGTTTTCATTGATTGCCACAGTGTTTTATGAACTTAAAACTAAAACTATGCAAATGCACCTACGCATACAATCATGTGTTTGAGGAGGGTCTGTCTTTCGTGCGGCCTTTATATGGATACCTGTATAAAGTCCAGCGCAGAAGAGTAAGGGTCGAAAGGCTGGTTGGTCCTCCTCAGCGCCTTGTTGCGGGTCCCCTCGAGTCTGACCTTGGTTAGACAGTACTTGGTCTGCAGCTCAGGGTGCGTCGTGGCCCAGGGTGCTCCGAGGCACTCGTCGAAATTACCCAGTTGGTAGAGGTTGCCGAAAAGGAGGCCGGACGGCTCCGAGGCTATGGAGTCCCATTCTGGTGAAGAATGGTGTGCGTTACCCCAGCAAAATTTGGTCGCCAATCTTAACTAATAGAGATTTCAGTCACATAGAAAATTTGTGCATCGTCTCCTGTAAATGTTATCAAGAGATGAAATTTGTGTGTCCTGTAATTACAGAAAAAAATACAAAATAGAGATTTTGTCAAAAATGTCGTCGCCAATCAAGATAAGACTTGCATAAATAAATTAGTGTGTTGGCTCGTGTATAAGTTAGTAGCATATGAAGTTTGTGCATCCTAAGACTTCGGAGTAATTCAAGATTTTGCTGGAGTAACGTTCGGCCGATTCTTTAGTTTGCCCTGAAGGGATTAATGGGTGCGCCTTAATTGGTGTATTACGTGAGCGAAACAAGAATTCATACGAAGAGCCAATAAAAAAATATAAACCACATTTTCCAAATTACATGAAAGTAACAATTATTATTAATGGATCGATAGAACAGTTAAAAAGATAATAAAAAAGGTACTTGCCTATGTTTCATAATTTACAGTAGGTATTTATTTGCTACAGATATATGTATAGTCTTTTACCAACTGAGTTTATTATGATGACTTCATTTTTATAGTGTACCTAACACTTCGATCGCTAATTATCTATTTAAATTTATGATTTGAATCAGTTTTTCTAAGTCACTACAAGTTTCTATATATGGAATGGGATGTCAATTACATTGGTTTTACCTAAGCCTATGCGAAGTTGCGAACACTACTAAATTACTAATACTAGAGTGAGCGTGTGTGTTTGGTACTCTATAACACATTTAAAACGGCTGTACAGTGGACGGATTTGGCTGTTTAGAATGGAAACTTAGACTCTAAGCTATTTCTAAGCCATCTAAGCCTAAGAAGTAGGCTATAATTTACTATCCTTTTGCCGCGTCTTCATCTACGCCGATATCGGGGCAAAAACTCTACAAATCTACTTTTTGTTTTTTCCAAAACACTAACCCGTGCTAGGGAACATTTAAAAAAATTGCACGGTAGATATGCAAGAGGTTGAAAGACGTTGCAAGTGCAAAGGTTCAAGTCTACTGTGTGATTTTTTTTTTCCTTTAATACAAAGTGTTACAAAATATGCTAACTCTTTTTACAGGGTAATAGCACCCGGTGATTAAGGATCGCAACCTAATTTTTTTTTTGCTCTATGACATTCCGTTGATTTTTAAATTAATAAATGTGAACGCTGTGGCGGGAGAAAAGTATTTTTTAAATATTGTTTTCATTGACTTTCACAATGTTTTAAAAACTCAAACCTATGCAAATGCACCTACACCCAGAAACATATTTTTAAATTTGAGCTAATACCAAGAACAAAAAAGTCATGAAATTTTTTTTAAGTTATGAAAGGTTATAATATAAAATAGAAAAACAAATCTACTTTTTTTTTACAAAATTGACATCCGTTGTTGATCAGTAGGTTACACCCTGTAAAAAAAGTTAGGATGTTTTGTAACACGTTGTATATCTCAAAAAATCTAGTTACTGTCTAAAAACTTACCCCAAACCGCCCACAGAGTGAAGTTCTGTAAACTCTTAAGCATTTGCAGGGTCTGGTTAAAACAGGGCTCCTCCTCCATGGTCCAGTTTTGATTCCTCATATTATACAACACATCCTCCAAATAAACGCGATTATCATCTGACAACACTGTTTTCACCGTCGTCGGTTTTCTTGGGTCCTTGGTATCGAAATTGTCTCTATTAGACCCATCGCCTACATCCACTTGATCCACCCTTTTAGTTTGAGTCTCTAATAAAACGTTACATTTCACCTCAATGAACACCACAACAAATATAAGAAAAATAAATTTCATCTTCGGCCCTTAGCCTAGTTCAACCCGTCACTGACTACTGCTCGGACTGAGTGTTAAGAGAGATATACTTTTATTATTATACTTTGCTATTTCATAATCGAGACGGACGATCATCGGAGGCCGGTAATTATAACAGATCTATTGTATACAGACACCATTTAGCTCGAGCGTGTCTTCAGCAACTACTGTCTCAATAAGCATTATTTGCAAAGGTAAGTCAGCTTAGTAAGGCGATGACAAATTTTATCGACCTTTACAACGAGTACCTTTTCATATACAGGGTGTTATAAAAAGGTCACGTCATACATAAGGCGCCATGCATAGGTAGTTATTTGTATGTTAACTCTTTATAAGTAAAAAAGTAAAAGTAAAAAGCATTTATTTGTTACTGCAATCACACACACATAATACAATTATTAGAACCTTATGAACTAAAAAACTATTAAGTAGAATAGTTACATGACACAGTTTAGACATTAAAAGTAGGTAGGTACTTATATTTATATATTATCATATGTGTGCTGCAGCAATACAAAATGGTCATATCTCAGTGTAAGTATTTACTTCAACAAATTGAAGCAAATCGCTGGTTTTCAGATATGACCGCGACGTGAGGGTGCGATCACGGAAGCCCTAAAATGACGTGCCAAAAGTGAATAATGTAGGTACATGCTTTACAGAATTACAGAATTAATTAACAAAACAAAACAATATGTAGGTAACAGTTATCAGTATAATAAATAATAAATTATAATAGATTGTCCATGAATATAATAGAAGCGTAAACATATTTTTGAACATATTTTAGGAAGAGCATACTCTAGTGCTAATATTAAATAACAAACAATATACACCAAAAAGAAATCAACATTGCATAGACTTATATTAGAAATACAATCTGTCCACTTTTCAATTAGTAAGTTTTTAGTAAGTTTTTGTTTTATAAGCCCGCGCGCAAAGAAAAATGTACAAAATCGATTCCTAATACGATATATTCTCACCTAATTCTAAGATTCTTTATAAGCACTTTTTCGATTTGTTTAGTTTAAGTATCTATCTGATATAGGAATCGATTTTGTATATTTTTTCTTTGCGCGCAGGCTAATCACTTTGCACGGCGCCTTAAGGGAATCGTTTAACTCGTCAATACAAGCGATGTTTACTGTAAAATCTCGATTAAAAAGTCAGCTGCTCCATATTTTTAAATGCTGCATCGAACGTTTTTCGAGATTTCAAATCTGGTCCCACCTTAAAATTTGTTTTCGTTGATAAGTTTAACGACCCCCAGGACCTTATTGTAACATCCTGTATGTATACCTAATGCAAATTACCATAAAAATCCATATTATATTAACTCTGAGACTTGACGAGACAAAGTCAATAAAATATTATGGTATTTTTGGTCATTGTATACGTGAATAGAATTGATTGTTTACTTTCGTACAATAAGAGTCGTTGTATTGAACATTAGCGACGATTAGCATGCGTACAAAGGTGTCAAGGCCTGCAAGGACATTTTCGCCAACTTTTTATTATTTCCATTGTGGTGTAGCAACATAATTATTATATCCTAAAAATGTCCGGTCAGCGCCACCTACGCGTTCTTGCTGAAATTACACTCTTGCTTTATGTTTGTGTGCGTCGGGGTGGCACGATCAAACCCCCCTTCACACACCGTACGTAGTACTATTTGATGAGGGTTGTATACAAAGGGTTTCGGATTTTAGAAGAAAGATGGCGCTATACGAAAGGTGTGGTCTTATAAAAAATAAATATGAAGGTACTTAAATAAGTAAATATATAAAATTATTTTTAAAAAATAACTTGGTGGATGGGTGTTTGAATTTACCCTTTCACGCTGCAACAACTATAACAGAATGGAGATAGGTAGGTAATACCAGAATAACACATAGGCCCGGTTTCTGAGTTGAGAATTTTGCTAAGCAAATGGGTAAGTATCGTCCTGTCTCTGCAGATTTCTCACAAAAGAGTGTGACAGAGCGATACGTAAGTATGTGCTTAGTTAAAATTCTCAACTCAGAAACCAGGCCATAGCCTTTAAATGACTCTGGCCCGGTTTCTGAGTTGAGAATTTTGCTAAGCAAATGGGTAAGTATCGTCCTGTCTCTGCAGATTTCTCACAAAAGAGCGTGACAGAGCGATACGTAAGTATGTGCTTAGTAAAATTCTCAACTCAGAAACCGGGCCTCTATTATCTAACTTATTATCTAAGTCTGCACGGGCAAAGTCGCGGGCAAAAGCTAGTAAATAATTTCCTATAATTTTAAGTGGACCGTACGGAACTCTCAGTGCGTGACTTCGACTCTGACTTTACTGTTTTCATTTTATGCACAGCAAAGTCGCCCGTAACGTAACTCGGTACGGTGCACAGACAATAGTGTAAAGGTCGACCACGTGCTGTCGACTGTATGTGGGTATTTCTCCGAAATTTTATTCTTTGACTGATTCATCTGGCACAAATTTTATTTCAGTTTCAGCTCTGTAACACATGTTTATATGAAAATAGGTATATCAAATAACATATATTTGAATGAGGGATTCATTTTTACAAAATAGTTTTCAAGATATAGATGTTCAAAAATTTTGTGCCCAGATGAATCAGAATTTGTTACAGATGAATCAGAAATAGAAATAAAAATTAAAAACTCTATGTAGATGTGGGTTCTTTTATGTAACTTTATGTAGATGTGGGCGAAAAAAATCATATTTTAATAACTACAACAATCTTTTTTATGAAAACAATTAACGGGGATCATATCATGAAAAAAAAAACATTCACCAGATTCAACAAAAATAAATTTTTATTATGGAAAGTTATTATAATTGTTACGATATCCTTTTTTGTGTGCTGTTTATTATACTTATTGACTTAGCTACAACCATTCATAATAAAAAAATCACAGAAGTACAAACTTATTCAAATAATGGCACTTTTGACTTTTGTCTTAGTTATGCAGTACTAATTATTAATCTGAATAAACAATCACAACATATTTATAAAACATAATTATTTATTTCTAAAAATAAAGTATCAACTTTTTAAAATATTAATCTTCCTTATTAACTATCAAAGGAACATAAACCCTTAGAATGCCTGGCAGTAGTATGGGGAATAGAGAAGATGAGAGCCTTCGTGGAAGGATATCGCTTCGTAGTGATAACAGACCATCAGGCATTAAAGTGGCTGAACAATCTGAAGAACCCATCCGGTAGGCTAGCACGCTGGGCACTACAACTACAGCAGTACGATTTCGAAATCGTCTACAGAAGCGGGAAAGAAAACAAGGTAGCAGATGAACTATCACGGAACCCGATGTGCGCAGCAACCGAACAAGCTCCTAACGATTGGTATTCTAAAAAGATAAGGGAAGTGGAAGAAGGAAGAAATACAGAGGGAGACTACTGCATAAAAGACCAAGAATTGTATAAAAACGTTTGTAGCAAGAAGGCGTATGGATTTAAGCTGGATCCACGGACAGAGTGGAAACTCTGCATAAGGGACAAAGATAAACAGACCATAGTACAACAGAATCACGATTCTTCTTTAGATCCCTACCTACATGAAATACAATCGATTAATTTAAAAAAAAACGGTTTTTTTTTCATACAAAATGTATGGTGAAAGTTAGGGATGGTGTTCTAGGAACGTTTTCCCGTTACTACAACAGCTAAGGTACCCGCCCTTACTGCCCCGTCTCAAAAATCTACCCTGTATTATGGTTCATATGGTGTTTTGACCATATGAATCAGGCACAGAGGAATCAGGATTTTGCCTACAATTATGCATAACTCATCCTATATAAAGACTTCAGTACTGGCATTTTTCTACACGAATCTATAACCCAAAAGCATCATACGAAATACAGATTGAAGTTGTAAAACCATAAAATACATTTTATAAACTAGGCATTGTAATCAGTATGCCCCCTGAACCAAGCCCAGATGAATCAGATGTTTACCTTCTTTACACCGGGTTCTAAGCATACCAGCCGCACGTCCACCTTCTAGCACGTCCGTTGCACGACTGGCTTCCCCCCCGCGCGGGAACCAGTCTCTCAATATTATTACCCGACCAAGTACGGTCAAGCGAAGCTCACGCCACATTAATCAGTATTATACGCCGGACACTTCTTATCTCCTTATTTATAAACAAACTAAGGTAGTTATAACTTCCACATATTTTTTTTGTAAGAGGGCAATTCATTTTCTTTCGGTATAATTGTAATTTATATCGATTTATCAAAAGGAAAATGCTACATCGACCATTTTGTTCCGGAAAATGGCAAACGGACGCGTCATATGAATCAGGAGAACGAACTTCAAATATTTTTATTTTGTAACTAGACTGCAATTATTTCAAAAATATCATTGTACCCTGTTAGGGTTAAAGCTAAACTGTACAAAAAAAAAATACATGCCGTTTTGTTAATTGGTTACAGAGATATACCCACAGACATAGAATTTTTTGTCTCTGGAGAAGTACCCATGTATGAGGTACTAGCTTTTGCCTGCAGTTTCGTCCGCACAGACTTAATTTTTTTCCGTTATCGGTAGCGCAGATGAAGTTGCAAAAAAAGCTTAGTTTTAGTTCCAAATTTGATCCAGGACCGCCCAGCCCTGAATAAAAAGCCGTGATCTATTGGACTCACATTTATTTAGAATTCAATAACTGTTATTCAGATAAATACTTTAGGTACATCAGTTTAAGTAATATTTTAATAAATATCTAATACAGTGTGCTCTAAGATTTTCATATAAGTAAGTGATTTATAAATGTTGTCCAGACATATTCCAAACAATACTCTCGCTAGAATATTTCATTCTATCACAATGATAATTTGATTCAACCATATTAGTATCTTGTGTTCGAGATATTTCTGTAAATGGATAAGAATAGACCATTTATCAAATATCTGAAAATAGTTAATAACATAGGGTCGATAATTCGTAAACGGAAATATAAACCATTCTCTAGAAACAGGCAAAATATTTGATTAGTGCAGTTATGCCCGTATAAGTATATTTATTTATTGCAGCGTATCTCTAAACTTGACTCTAATGAGTGTTTTCTAATAAAATATTTTCGAGGATGTTATTTTGATTATGTCTGAAGAGCAACAACATAAGTACTAATCTACTATTACCCCTGCTATTATATGTTGTAAATTAACCTAAATGTGGGGTACACACATTTATCAAACTTAAGTTTTTAGTGCAATTAAACTAAACAGTAAATACTTACCTATTTTTAATATTATTTAAATTTAAGTACCTAATACATCATTGTTTCTCATATTCACACAAGTACCTATTTTCCTAGACTGCGATGACAAAAAAATACATCTATTTACGAACCTAAATATTAATACATAGTAAAATAATGAAAACTAAAGTTAATCAGGTATAAAATAAAATTTTTAAGACCTTGTGTTAAACCTCTAAAATAATAACCGTAACTGCATGGTGTGACAATTATTTATTACCATTTATTACTTTATTTGTACAATATATGTACAGATACTCTTACCTAAATAAATAAATTTCAATTATGATTAATAGCGTTTTCTTATTTACAATTTCTTTGGAACGCATTGTGAAGTACACACGGACTAGATGACACTCAATAGAAATAAATAAGTATTTCTTTTTTCCTATAATTACTCTATTTTTAACGATCATAGATCAATATAAATAATTTACTTGCTCTACATTATAGATACTGTTTTTTTTTTATAATTCGTTCAAGCACTATTTTAGTATGTTTGTTAATAAGAATAAGAATTAAATTGAGACGTGACGTATGTAGCAACAATAAGCCCGACAGTAAGTTTGTAATATTCATCATATTACGGTACCTAACTTCTTAACTTCTGGGTTTAAACTGTGATTGATATTACGGGTCTTAGGCCCGTAAGATCAATCATAGTTTAAACTCAATCCATAGATTAAACCTCGCATTTTGTATGAAAGTTAATCGACAGATAGGGTTTAAACTAGCCTTTTTGGTTTAAACTGTGATTGATCTTACCACCTTAGTAGTTAGTAATAGTACGGCCTTAGTTAGTAAGTTTGACACCCTTCGGGTATGGAACCCTAATAATGGTACTATCAAATGAGATCATCGATGTAGGTAAATAATAATTACCAATATTAGATTTTTTGTTGTTGTACGGTCGGCCACAAGTATACCCCATGGCAGCTCTTATCGCGCGCGGCATAAGGGCGCCAATCGAACAAAAAGGGCTATCTGAGACTGTGGCCGACTGTACATACTAAATTAGGTTAGAGTAGAAAATAAATAGTGTTATTACTAGTCTTGTTGACGTGAAATGACTAGAATATAGTACCTATCTATCGAAACAAATAAATAAAAATATAAGGATACATATTTTTCGCATAAATTGACTATATTTATATTTCTCGACGGTAAAGTTTTTTACCTCTAGAGAGATCACTGGGGTCAAAATATATGTTTTATATTTTTACTAATTATTTATATTATTACCTAGTTAAATACATTGTAAATAGGACTACTTTTTAAATCTAAAGGTATTAAAATAGACTAGATTGTTTTAAATAATGATTTGTTCTTCGGTTGACTAAAAAGCGACTAGAATACTTACATTCAATAAATTACTTCGGTTTTGAACAGAAGTGACTAGGTTGACTGTTTCAAAATATAATACTTTTTTTTCTACGGTTGACTAAAAAGCGACTAGAATACTTATATTCAATCAATTACATACTTTGGATTTGAACAGAAGTGACTAGGTACCTACATTGTTTTAAATTATAATGAGGTGACTAAAAACGACTAGAATATTTTAACAAATATGTTTGTTGGTTCTTCGGTTGACTAAAAAGCGACTAGAGTGATTAAATAAATTACTTTGGTTTTAACAGAAGTGACTAGATTATTTTTAAATTAAATGTTTTGACTAAAAACGACTAGAATATTTAATTATATCACTTTGGTTTTAAGTAGTTTAATATATTGTAATATTGACTAGATTTATACTTACAATTTTGTAATACATACTTTTTTTCATTTATATAATTGTTTAAGACTGCATTTTTATGCTAGCACAATTTTTATTTGTGACATATCGCCGTAACAGGTGCATCTTAGCACGCGACCTCCTTTATAAAGTAGGCTTTCGACCTGTAACATTTCTGATGAAGGCTGAAAAAATTATGAGAGTTGGTGTAGGGCGGTGCATCTAAAAATATGCCCGATGCATCGATTCCTTTGACCCACCCTCCTTCGAGGGCGGGCCAGGAAACAGGCGATAAATTATGAAAACAATCTACAATCGTCATTCAAATATTGCATTGTTAGAGGCGATAAAGTAGCGGTTTTCGTGGCCACACGTCTTAAACTTGTCGATATCATTGTTGCTACATACACGTCAATCGTCATTTGCTAGTTCAATACTTTTAACGATTTAAAGAAAAATATATTTTTAATAAATATACGAAAAAGCACACTCTACAATCTAAGTTATTTACAAGTGATGCGATCATGCGACAGATGTTTCACATCTGTCTGTACATAATCGAAAATTTGGAATGTTGCTGTAGGAGATCTTACTCTAGGAAATAACTAATTGTCTATCATACACGTAACTTAGTTACTGACACGCCATTTACAAAGTTTATACACAATTCATTCAATATACAAACAACGACTTACCAAGAGCCTCAATTTTCTTACTACGATTCAAATTCACTGTTTTAGATTAAATTATTTTACCATCAGTCAACAATCCCACTCATAATTGCCTCACGGAATTCACTTACTTGACATAAGGAAAAAATCGTTACTGTTATTTTATTTTTTCCAAAAACATTTATTTTACTAATTCCATAATTTTTGTCTCGAGCTGCCTGTTTGATAAAGCTCTTATTGAAACAAGTTGCCAATAAACCTGATGAGTTTGTCTCGCGCATTTCCTAAGGTACAGTTGTTCATTATCACCGGTAGTCTCGTCTGATAGTCAGGTGAAATATCATCAGTTACATTGACAAAGACCAAACTAATTACTAAGCGCCTTTACCAGAATAAACGCCTGAGATCGCTTATTCGGAATGTGGAATTGGCACTACGAAACTGGCTTATTTCCACCGCCGAGACCTAGGAGAAGTACAAATTATGCGCACTATCGTGCAGATACGACGCGTTATACGGAAAGAGCCCCCCTTGCGCGTACGCCGGGAAGCGCGGCACGGGCCGCAGGACCCGTCGTCAGCCATCCCCGCCACCTTCGTCCTCGTCCTCCGACCCCGTCACATCGAGGCTGCGGGAGTCCTCGGAGGAGCAAGGGGACGCGCTGGCCCGGACCGGATCCCAGCTGAACTCCTGCTGCGGAGGAGAGACCTTGCTCCAGAAGGTGTTGAAGTTGGCGTCGCGGATCGGCTCCTAGAATTAGAGCTTCGGTTAGGAAGTAATAACCTTGAGCTATATAGAGTATGTTATGTATGGTATATGTGGCTATGTAGCCTAGCTATACGGTCTAGTTATGGCTTGAAACTTGGGCCTTTGCATCTACGTAATGAGATACAGCGTCCAGTGGCAGCTTCACTCGCACAAGCAAGATATGTGAAATAACCACACGGACGCTGCAATGGGACATTGTTCAGGCAACAACATAATGATAAGCCATGTCAGAGACCCTTTGGGTGGCCTAAAAACTCTGACACCAGGGGTGGCCACTACCTCATTCGATTACCTACCCTACCAACAAAATGATTTCCAACTTTTGTGAACATAATAACTAACCATTGTTGGACGTTGGTATACTGAGCTACAACAAAGCTTGATGGAACTTTCCTGACGCGATTTGTAGCGAGGTCGTGTTGTTACCTAGAGTAATTGTAGAGTTTTCAAAGATTGTATAACTTAGATTAGATTAGATTAGAATATTCTTTATTGTAATAGAAAACATTTTATGGACAGACATTATTAATACATTAATGGTACAAATCGGCGGCCTTATTGCTAACAGCAATCTCTTCCAGGCAACCACTGACGGAGAAACTGCCGAGAACTTACCGGCTGATATCCAGCATAGTCGGCGTGGACCTGTCGGAACGCCGACGGCTCTTTCTCCGCCTCATTCTCCTGCTGCTCATGAGCCAAGAGATGCTTCCTGAGGTACGCCTGTCTCCGGAACAGCTTGCCGCAGTGCTGGCATGGGAACCGCCCGGACTCAGTCGGCGGGTCGCGGCGTTTTGCCGCGTTCGGGACGCGCGGTTTGTGCCAGCGCCGGTGCGAGGCCAGGTTTGCTGGGCAGTTGAATACCTGGAGGGAAGTGTAGTTGAGTTAAGGCTGCTGTTTTTCAGTAAAACAATGCATATTTGGATTATATCTGGAAGGGTTTGGACAATCTACCGTTTTAAATGTTACCAACTTTAAATAACAAAGCACCGGCGTAACTAAGAATCCTTTATTGAAGGATTCATAATGCCATCGAAATTTCTCCAATAAATTACAAAAAATATAAATAAACCTCAGAGATTCTAGGCTTCTGTGGATAATCTGTGAGAGTATGATTGGGAATATTGATTATTTAGGTTCAAGGTTAGTAAGGTGTCCTAGGAATTGGATAATTATTGTGACAAAGAGATTCTGTGATATATGGATCCAATTTTCCGGACTGGCCAAATGTAATCTAAAACGTACTAACTAATAGAGCCCATTTCAATGATCTCTATTAAACGTACTCCGAAATCACGAAACAAGAAATTTAAGGGGTATTTCATTCCCACAAAAAAGTGCCAAGTGCATTTGGTCGCACGCTCGCCCCATACCTGAGCTCAAACACCCCCGCAAAGTTATTAGTTCCATGCTTTCCGCTTTATAAAAACACCCATCATTGTTTAAATATTATCAAGCTAAGAGTACTTCTCATAGTTTACTCGATAACTGATGATTATCAACGCATCTGGTCGCGTCATAGTCACATCTCGAAAGGGGTGTGTTTCGTTAACTGTGTATCAATTGCTATTGGCGTGGGAATCGACAATAAAACGTTTTTTTCACATTGAACACTACTTATGTTTATTAGAATAGATCATCATGGGTTCATTGTAGATACAATGATGGTATAAACCAATTAAATTATCATTGCGCAACTGTTTGATGACATTATTGACCTGAGCGTTAGATATCTATCGCCATTCTCGTACACAGGTAAGTAAGAGCGACTTGTGTAATGCTGTAAAGGCAAAGACAGTAAACATTCGTAAAGACTTGAACCGTACTATGTTTCAGGGTCTCATAACACGAACACGAACGCTTACTAAAACCACCCAAACATCCACGTTCTAGCTAGACTGCTAGAGCCTCCGTAAACGTTTTCTACGAGTAACACTCACTCACTCACTCACTTTAGATATACAAAAGGTCCCAAACTCCCAACTCTTTTTACAGTGCAATATACTAGTGGTTCGCTCCGAACTATGAACTCGCGACCCCAGTTACAGATGTGTAAAGCTTACGCCATTCGCGCAGGCGCGCGCGCGCTTTGCATATAAACTATACAACCCCATATCTCGGCAACCCCTCGACCGATTTGGCTCCTGTTCGAACTTAAAAATTATTTTAATTTTGTTTAAACGCCTACCAAATTTCATAACGATCCGACCAAATTTACTCAAGTTATCGTCGAACGAACATTCATACATACAAACCTACAAACATACAAACATACATACATACATACATACAAACGCCGGATTGTTCCAACTTCGCTCGCTCGTTCAATTATTAAACTACTAAGGCCTTTGCATCTACGTAATGAGATGATTTATACAGCGTCCAGTGGCACCTTCACTCACACTAGATGGGTGAAGAAACCACTCGGCGCTGCAGTGCTTGGGACATTGTTTTTTTTAGATACTACTACTCCATATTATTAGCACCCGGTGATATTATACTTATCACATCGATTTTTATTTTTCTCTATGACGTTCCGTTGATTTTTAAGAGGCGTTTTATCAACACAATACTTACTTACCAACCCTTACGTTTGAATCTCATAGAACATTGACATACATAGACTAAATCCAAAAACAAAAAACTTCCGATTTATTTTTTTCAATGTTAGGGTTATAATTTTTTTTTCATCTCCCACGCTCGGAAAGTTTGCTGTTACTAGTAACTTACGATCGTGTAAAGGCCGGATTTAAACTATCTGAACTTTTGTGCGCTTCGAAATTTGAACGCGACGCCGGGACAGTCTTTCCCGCGCCCTATGGTTTTGAAAAAGAAAAAAACACTGGCCGTTTAAGTAGATGCCAGATCCCGATGGAAAATAAAACCTCATTCATAGTTCGTTTAAACGCGTATTTCAGCGAAAGCGATTGTTCGTGCCCATTCTCTATACAAAACTGTGAATGTAAATGGTGCATAAGCATCTTTTAAAAAGGTAAAGTCACGGAATAGAACATTCAGAAACGCGGTTTCTTCTTATAGTCTTTTCAATATTTTGTACACATATTTATTTTTAAATACCAGTAAATAAAAAAAATGCTGCGCTTCTGTTTTATCAAATAGATAATTATGTTTTGGTTTGTTAAATACATTTTTTCAAACGATATTACTAATTTCATTTTTTATCTCCTAGAATTTTTTAATTTATATGGTAAAAGTTCAGAATGCACCCGGAAAAAAAAACATTCCTTTATTTACATTATTTTTGTGTCTGGATAAATAAACTTCAGGAAATTATTAATAAAACGAATGGTTTTAATACCAACGAAGCTCAAAACTTTAGTGCGGCAGCCGTAACTTCAGTAAAATATGCTTTTAAAAGGAACTTATTTGACTCACCTGTTTTGCCTGTAAGTAGTTGTCTATAGAGTTTGTCCCGCTTGGCTAACAAAGTCATTTCCTCGCTTCTGTGAGATGAAAAGTTTTGTGTTTCGCACGAATGCAATATTATTTGCGTCTCGTGCTTCTGAATACCTCGCTACGCTCAGGTTTCTTTTTTTGAACCACTCGCTACGCTCGTGGCTCAATTTTAGAAACCTTCGCTAGCTCGGTTTTCAATACAAGCACTCGCCGCAAACAATAATTTTGCATTCTTGCATAACAAATAACTATTTCAACTTTTTTTTACAGAAATTTCATCCACTTGACCAAAAAGAGTTATGACCTTTTGTAACACGTTGTACTTATAGTGTTCCATAAAGGGTGTAGAGGTGCACTAAGAAAGGATTTCCTGACAATCATCCCCTTTTTAAATGGAGTCCGCGAGTTTGTATGTTCACGGGGACGAAGTCACGGAAAGCCTCAAAACAAAGGAGGTGCCCCCAAAAATTTGGAATTAGTATTACCTACCTACATACTGAAGCGGTCAGAACGCGGAGTTCTCGTGAAGCAAATCTGAGAACTCTGAACTCGGACCGCGGAACTCCAGGGCTGTGTGACTGGCGCCTAAAAAAACCAGCCAACTCACCTTATCACACTCGGGGCACCGGTACTCGATGTGCACGATCCTCGAGCAGCGATGCTGCGCGAGCGCAAACGCGTCCGTGTACAACCGACGGCAGAGCCGACAGATATACCGCCCCAGCCGGTTGTCGATGCTTGCGATCAGCGCCTTGGCTTCCTCAGTCACCTCTACCACGTTGAACTCTGGGTCTATGTCGCCCTGGTGGAGGACGAGAAACTTATAGTGGTGACGAAGTGATTAGGTCCTGCACGAACGGTGGACCTGCAGCCCAATCCGCACCGCATCTATGGTATAGCTGACAGCGACAGTAAAGAATAAAATCGGTTCCCGTCAAAAGCAGCGTGTCAAAACCCATGTGTCAAAAAATGTGGGACGCTACAAACTTTTACTTGTACTAAAAAGGAACTGTACGTATGGGAGACGTTTCATTGGCCAAGCATGAGATGTAGGTACAGTCGACAGCAAGTCGCTTACACGCTAGCACTCTATTCAGTTACGTTATGGGCAATTTTATAAAAAGACTGTACAGTGTCAGTGTGTATGTAATTAACTGTCAGACAATAAAGAGAAGAAAATTAAACTTGATTTGCACTCTTCGATCATAGTTCGGTGTTTGCACTGGCATGATGTCTGATTTATTTGAATAACCTTCATATTGGGTTTCATTTAGCGCAATCAGTTAAAAATAGAGACCTTTGTATGACTAAAAAATATGGTTTGAAGATAAGGTACTTATTTTGTATAGGTAAGTCCTACGAAATCAAAATATAGTTACTACATATACCTACATAGTTCCAAGTTCCTACCCAACGCCCTTACCTTACGTAACTTGATACATATAAAGAAAATCGTCCCTTTACGTCAAACAATAAAAGTCAAATGCATTGCGTGACTCTACCAAATATTCGGAAAATACTAATGACACGTTACAAGCAACATTTTGTTAAGCGCTAAACAATAAACGAGCTAATGCTGATTGCGATCTGAATTCGGAGAAAGAGAAATTTGACGAAACGAATAATCTAGCGTTTAATGTCCGCAAGGCCCGCCCCCTTCTACAGAGCGTTGCGACAACACCAAAGCTGTTATTAGACTAAAAACATAACACACAGCGCGATTTCATACTCCGTTTAATTGCACGGCGATAAGGAAAAGGGGCTTGCAGTTGACTGTAATGGCATGGTAAGAAAACTTTAACTAATGGTTCGTGGGTTGTTTTAGCAGTTATATTATTTGGAATGATGGCTATTCCGATAACTTCATGAATTTTGCGATTGTCATCAAAATATTTTAAGAACTTCTTTAACTGTGGCAAAACAGTCACAAATTCTCTCCAACACTCCAAGAAGTCCCTCAGAAAATTTCTTAAATCTATTGCACTAAGAAACAAAAATATTCAACCTTCAACTCGGTCTATAGCTATTATAAGTAAGTAGGACTTACCTTTCTCACAACAAGATTCTCGTCTTCATCTAGATCTCTGATGATAGTTCCAGAGACTGGAGAAGTTTTGTCCTCATCGAACATGAGCCGCCTTACAGCTTTGCTTTTTTTTAAAGGCGTCGCTGCCTTCGGTGGAGGTTTTTTCGGTCTTTCCTCAACATCTTTAGGTTCCACTTCAACTACGTCAGGGGACCCTCTTTCACTTCTTGTAGGAGTGGTGGATCCTTTTGGCAAGCAAGTTTGCAGCTCTTCAAAGAATTTCTTGGTGAATTTAAACTTTTTCACTTCGGGACTATCGCTATCGTTTGAATTTGTCTGTTCTTCCGAAATAATTTTACCAGATTTTTCAGCATCGCTTTGCTTGTCTTCGAAGTCTGTTTCTTCAAAGTGTCTGAATATTTTCGGCGATTTTGCCTTGTTGTTATCATTTTCTGGTGTTTTTCTTTTGGGAGCGGGTGGAGGAGTGCATGGTGGGGTTATAGGAGATGTAGGCTTTAGGGATAGGTCGAGAGGAAGCAGAGGTTCATTGTAATATGCCAAATATTGTTGCAAGATAGTTGGATTCTGCTGAGGGACCAGGTCGTGAAGGTAGTTGGTAGATATCCTAACGGGAGGTACTGCATATTGCTGGTAAAATCTCGATGAAGTCAGACGATGGAAATTATGTGGTATGGCTTCCATGTTCACACGTAAGGTTTTGTCGCCCAAGATATCACGTTCATTAGTGACTGGCACATTTTTGCTTCAGTGCCTTCATTGATGTCTGAAACAAAGAAAAAGAAAAGCTTATAAAACCTTCTTTCCATCGTAAAAAAGTTTCCCGCAAAAGCTTAGGGGTGAAATTGTCTTGATTTTATTTTCCGCAAGTGAGGAAAATTCGCACAAAAGGAGGAAGTGAAACACTGATTCAATAGTGGTCCATTTTCCTGATTGTAATAACGCCCTCCACTGTCCACCTACATACAACTAAGTACGGTTTAAACTTATTGTGTTTTTCTCCTACCATTTCTTTGTCTTTTGATATTTCACGGCACGTCAATTTTCTAGCACGCCATTGAAGATTTCATTAAGACGGGAAAGTTAATAATAAAATTGCGTCACTAATTAAATGTTTTGACTGGGCAACACTTAATTTCGCCCGGTAGCAAACAAGGGTAGCCTGGGGGAAACAGACGATAGCGTTACCTAATTATACGTAGAGCAGAGATGCTCCCACGCTCACCCCATGGCCCTCCGGAGGGCGACAGCGGCTTTGGACCCTCCGAAAAGAGGTACTTTTGTTCGGTAGCTCTATGGTTTTAAGTAAATAGTATGAATAATTGATTGGGCGTCTAATGTTTGTTCTGGTAATGCTTTTTATGGGTTAGGTTGCAAACTTACTTTCAATGGGAAGATTTTTTTTCGTTGGTCATTTGCATTTTGCACTTCTAAAGCAAAGCCATAGAAAGAGCTTGTTAAAAATAAGGAACATTAAACATTGTGCTATTGGCTAAACGCACAGTCTAAACGATAGTAACAAAAACATAATTTCAGATAAGTAGTAGTAGATACATAAACAATAGGATGCTAGAGAGAATCTTGTAGTACCATCCTTTGATGCCTTTGTGTCATTCATTACAACAATAGTTATTTGTTATGCAAGAATGCAAAATTATTGTTTGCGGCGAGTGCTTGTATTGAAAACCGAGCTAGCGAAGGTTTCTAAAATTGAGCCACGAGCGTAGCGAGTGGTTCAAAAAAAGAAACCTGAGCGTAGCGAGGTATTCAGAAGCACGAGACGCAAATAATATTGCATTCGTGCGAAACACAAAACTTTTCATCTCACAGAAGCGAGGAAATGACTTTGTTAGCCAAGCGGGACAAACTCTATAGACAACTACTTACAGGCAAAACAGGTGAGTCAAATAAGTTCCTTTTAAAAGCATATTTTACTGTAGTTACGGCTGCCGCACTAAAGTTTTGAGCTTCGTTGGTATTAAAACCATTCGTTTTATTAATAATTTCCTGAAGTTTATTTATCCAGACACAAAAATAATGTAAATAAAAGAATGTTTTTTTTTCCGGGTGCATTCTGAACGTATAACATATAAATTAAAAATTTGTAGGAGATAAAAAATGAAATTAGTAATATCGTTTCAAAAAATGTATTTAACAAACCAAAACATAATTATCTATTTGATAAAACAGAAGCGCAGCATTTTTTTTATTTACTGGTATTTAAAAATAAATATGTGTACAAAATATTGAAAAGACTATAAGAAGAAACCGCGTTTCTGAATGTTCTATTCCGTGACTTTACCTTTTTAAAAGATGCTTATGCACCATTTACATTCACAGTTTTGTATAGAGAATGGGCACGAACAATCGCTTTCGCTGAAGTACGCGTTTAAACGA
The DNA here is from genome assembly GCA_949319315.1 of Zelleria hepariella. Taxonomy (NCBI): domain Eukaryota; kingdom Metazoa; phylum Arthropoda; class Insecta; order Lepidoptera; family Yponomeutidae; genus Zelleria; species Zelleria hepariella. The sequence goes on along the minus strand of OX439386.1, from coordinate 7,085,951 downwards.
ACTATGAATGAGGTTTTATTTTCCATCGGGATCTGGCATCTACTTAAACGGCCAGTGTTTTTTTCTTTTTCAAAACCATAGGGCGCGGGAAAGACTGTCCCGGCGTCGCGTTCAAATTTCGAAGCGCACAAAAGTTCAGATAGTTTAAATCCGGCCTTTACACGATCGTAAGTTACTAGTAACAGCAAACTTTCCGAGCGTGGGAGATGAAAAATTATATAATTATTCCCTTGATGTCACCTCTCTACAATAATAAATTGGTCCCGTCTCTAAATTATCCAGATTATGTGAAAAGTTAAGTAATAATCTAAGTAATCATTTTGTAGATGGGCGTGACACAATATTTCGGCTTAGCAGGGGTTGGTAAAGGCCTGAAGGGCGGAGCTACATTTCAGTAACACCAATGACAAAAGTGATTTCAGCTTTGCTACGCTTTTCAGAAGTTAGAGAAGTTAGAGAGTGGCTGACCGTTTTTATCGTGACTATACCTTTGCATTTCATTGATGAATCAGTAATAATTAATGCAAGTGATGTAATAGTAGGTATAACTTAAGGCTATCAAATGGTGACAAAAGACTAAAAATTAAATCGAAAGGGTGTGGAGGACGAAGTGGCATTAAATTAAGGTCCAACGACATTTTTGGATTCAGGATCGTTTGCTTAGTATTATGTGCTAGTTTCTTTCTCTAAAAATATGCAATGTCTTTACAGAATTATTGACTTCGCGAGAGTTTTATTAAAATAAGTATTTTATGTTAAATTATAAATTGCATAAAGCAGGGTAATGATAGATGTTCCATTCTGATTGTGGGTTAACGTCGTTTTAAGTACCTATTATTTAAACTGCCTACTTATGTAATTCTACGGCAGGTAGAGATTATATAAGTAGGGAGGATGGTCAATTTCCCAAATTAAGTATTTAACAGCTTTACCTGCCCACGTATTTGATCCGTGTTGAGACTTTTATCTTCTCTCTTCTTGTTGATCTTCTCTAAATATTGAATTGAATTTTACAGGTTCTAAATATTTAGATTTACAGGTTCTACTGAAGTCGTGACAATAAGTGATAAATATTTATACCCATAAAGATTAGTCTGATTCTAAGTGGACAGTCGCATAGGTTTAGACATTGATCGTATTATTTCATAGACGAACTTCCGCAGATTTTGCTCTACCAAAATAATTAAGGGCGGTATTCTAGAACGATACTTAAACTCAGTTCAAACTAGAACGCTACTCAAACTCAGTTCAAACTAGAGCGCTACTTGAACTCTGTTTAAGTAGAGTTTAGTAGTGTCGACTGTCAATAAAACAGTGCATGTTTTGATTTGAATATCCCTCCCTTCATATCAAAACATGCACTGTTTTATCGACAGTCTGAACTCTGTTTAAACTCAGTTTAAAACTGAGTTTAAGTAGCGTTCTAGAATATCACCCTAAGACAAGCACAAAAAAATACACATAAAACTTAAACTTTAGTAAGCACTGTATATTTTATACTGCTTTGACTGTTTCACTTCGGTACTTTTCTTGTGACTCTACATTTTTGAACTAATTCTAACTGGAAGTACAATTTGTTTATTTAAAAAGGCTTTATCAAACTTTCAAGCCCACCTTGTTATTAGATGGTTTTGAAAATTTTAAGATACCTTACGCAAGACATACGCCACACACCTAGTCGTCTCATCATACATGAAGAGAACCAACTTTAACTTCCCTTATACAAAGTATCCTACCTCTTCCGTTGCAGGCTTCACTCGAAGTTAGACCGGCTAGCCGCTAAGAAACCCCAACCGCCCGCTCACCGCGTAACCCGAGACTTGTAAAAACTTAGTAAAGATGGCCGGAACAAACGAGATGAGTGTTCCGGGGTTGGGTATTGGTTACAGTTTGGAACGAGATTCGGGGCGGTGGTAGCGCAACTACCTATAACTTGTTATTTGAAACTCTTCGAAGTAGGTAATTAATTTCGGCTCAAAAAATTTAATTACAGATTTGTCTCTCCGCCATTATTTGTTATGTGACCTTGGCAGCCAGAGAGTTAAGTAAAAGCATAGGTATCGTAGGCCACACGCTGGGATACCTCTTTTTGTTCGATTGGCGCCCTATGCCGCGCGCGGTAAGATCTTATCCTATCTTATCTTGCGGGGTATCCTAAACTCCAATTTTTAAATCGAGTCCACGGAATGACAATTGCTACAAAGGCTTTATCTCACAGTTGCATACTAGCAACTGTCATTCCGTGGACTCGATTTCAAAATTAGAGTTTAGACTGTGACCGACCGTACAAAGCGCGTATGCGACAGATTTTTGTTTGTTTGACTGCTTTGTCGTATAAAAAACCCTCAAGGCGCGCTATGATTATGATGAAGACAATTCCGATTCGAAATGAAAATGCAATCGTTTTGAGATCTGACAATATTGTATGCAATGTATGCGAGATCTCGCAAAGTGGCTGATAATTAGGCTAATTAAAAAAATACATTTAACTAACGTTCGTATTATCCAAAAACCTAGACAAAACACACCAGACATAAGAAATACAACGTAGAGTTGCCACGCTCAAAGATACCCCTTTTTCTTTGGTTTGCAATATTGCACAGACAATGAGATAACAGCTTTTGTAGGGTAGCCGCGTCAGTTGTTGGCTTTACATAATTAGCTAGTCACGGGGTTAACACTTTCGCGTTCTTTTTATTGTCACGTATGCTATAGCATCAAAACTTTATGAATGTATTAAATGTGATGCCTAGATGATTATAGAACCATGTACTTATATGCAAAGAAAAAACAAACCCCTTTTTTGTTAATTCTTATCGCATTGAGGGGGTAATATGCCTCAGACGATCACAACGTTTTATTTCAAGGTTAGCGAGTTACTTACTACTAATCATTCACAATATAAGTTTAACAGAAAGTCTTTGGTTCATGCAGGAATTGAAATCTGGGACTTTCTGCTTCAGGGTCAAATAGTCTTTCGCGATGCTCCAATCCCACAATTATACTTAAAAAAATATTGACCTAAACAAAATTGCAACTAACAGAGATTTTAATTATTGATGTGTTGAAGCGAATCAAATTATCATATTTCTTTCGTTGTTAAAAACTACTGGACATCATTACAAAATAAGGTTATATTAACATCGACCAAAACCTACCCCAACGCAACCCGGACGAAAAGCTCTCGCTCTATACAACCCAAACGCGCTACGGAAAAGATATCGAGGTAAAACGCACGCAGGTGCGTACGCTAGGGTGTTACTATGGCAAAACCGGCGAATTAGACTTAAAAGTGACTCACTTGTTCGCTCCTGCCGCTGACTCAGCCCTGGCCACCCTTCTCAAACACCATAAAAAAATTAAGGAAAAAAAGAACTGGTTTGAAAAATTATAAATACTTTTTGCTGAAAACTTTATTTTTTAAAGAAAGAAAAGTGTGATCGAAATTCAAAAGTTATATCTGCGGGTGGTTCAGGGTTGGCACTCTCGTCCGCGCGGCCGAACACTCAGATTGGGACTGACTGACTGGCAGGGTTGGCTACAGGGCGCTTGCTAGCGGGAACACTTCCCACCCCTTGCATTGTAAAGGATGTTCCGTCAAGGTGCGCTGTTGAACACGTGTGTGAGTGTGTGTGTGTATCTGATTTGTCTGTGAGAGGGTGGTGATTGTTCTTACAGTTATTTTTTGGGTTTGGTTTGACAGTCATGCTAGGCAATCCATAGTCGAACTAACACGAAAACCGCACAAGTAAACAAATATTAGACGACCGTCTTAGGGTGGCATTAATAGTCGTCGACTCAAGATCGAACTCAAGTAGGTAATCTCAGAAAAGTCAAATGCTAATGTCAAGCCTTGGCTAATGTCAATGTCAATCTCAAGATAGTGCTGACAGCTTCTCAAGTTTGACATTAGCTAAAGCTTGACATTAGCATTTGACTTTTTGGAGTTCACCTACTTGAGATCGAGCTCAAGTAGGTGATCTCATACACTATTAATACCACCCTTATAGTTCCTAGTATTTATTAAGTCGTTATAAAATTCCACCTGATTCCTTGAAGGGAATTGAAATAAAAAGCTTACAGTACAAATTGTGTAAAAAAATCGAGAAAGCATGCGTTCTCATGTTAGGGTTACAGTATAAATTAATGAACCTACAGATGTGTATTTCAATAGCAAAGCAAGCACCGAGCTTTTTTCGTTCGCTGATAGCAAGATAATCTTTATATAGCACCCTTTAACCCCAAAAATTGTATTCACTGATCTTTATCGAAGCACGAGTGAACGTGTGACAATGTGCGTTGTATGGGGTACCCTCATATACTTGATTTTTTTGTTAGATAAGTATACTTTACAAATCTATAGGTACTTCACGAATCTGCGTCCAGTTGTGCCAACGAAAAAACGTAGAGACTTGAGAAATTCATGTTACTATACAGGGTGTTAATAGACCGCCAACAGACCCGAAAGCCACGCATACTAGACACCAAAACTAAGTACTTTTTCGACAAATTATTGCTGGGAAATGGTTTTGGTTTTTTAGGTTATAATTTTGAAAAATATTTTATTACGCAATGGACGTGTGACGCATAGAAGTCATATTGCGCAAGCGTAGCTATAAGTTTATGTTACTTAAGCTTGAAGTGCCGATGTTTAGAATACATTGCGGGTTACAATTTTAACGTCGTTTTATGTAAGAAATATTCATAATTTTGATATGACTTCTTGATATGACTTCTTGATATGACTTCTTGATAAGACTTCTTGTTAAGAACTAGATACTAAATACATTTATGCAAAAAAAAAGTTTTGAAAAGTTCGACTTTGAACCCCATTATCTCGGAAACTGTTGATTTCCCAGGCATATTTCCTTGAGCAAAAATGTTAATTATGATGAGGACAATACGTGGTTTCCCGCTTTGTTGGCGGTCTTTTAACACCCTGTATACAAGGAACATTTTTGCCCTAGGAACTATGCCTGGGAAATCAATGGTTTCCGAGATAATGAGGTTCAAAGTCGGACTTTTCAAAACTTTTTTTTTTGCAGAAATGTATTCAGTATCTAGTTTTTAACATAACTTCTCAAGAAGCCATATCAAAATTATGAATATTTCTTACAAAAAATAACGTTAAAATTGCAACCCGCAATGTATTCTAAACATCGGCACTTCAAGCTTAAGTAACATAAACTTATATCTATGCTTGCGTAATATGACTTCTGTTCGTTTCACGTCCATTGCGTGATAAAATATTTTTCAAAATTATAACCTACAAAACCAAAATCATTTCCCATCAATAATTTATCGAAAAAGTACTTTGTTTTGGTGTCTAGTATGCGTGGCTTTCGGGTCTGTTGGCGGTCTTTTAACACCCTGTATTGAAGATTAATTAATTTTAATTGTATACGAGTATTTTGGGTGCGAATTACGTCACGGTCTTCTTGACTCTCCTGCATATGAGAGATTAAATGCAACTTTATCTTTTCTAAACTTGAACAAAAACAATATTCAGCTACTACCTAACTGAGGCATGAAAATGAAACAAACGAATGGATAAACGGACGATGTAAGCAACCCGGACACTCTGAACTTAATTTCGTAATTGCACTTTTTCATATACATAATGTACCTATACGAACATATTATTAAATTTCTATGAAATACACAAATCCCAATCATTATCCTTCCCAATCTTCATCATAGAAGGCATTTACTGATATAAATATTTCTATATTATGTAGATATATCTATATTATATTCAACACACCCTGTAAGTACCTACAAATACAAGTGGTAATTTAATTTTGTTAGAGATAAAGCCCGCATCCCATGGTTGACATGAACTTGGCAATGCCCAAGGTGAATAGTTAACCTGCTGATTGCATCATTATTACACGCTTTTTAACCGACTTCAAAAACGGATTTTTATGATTATTTTTTTGTTTGAAATCTTCTCATGTATAGTCCCATTAGAATGGTGACGATCTGTGATAAAGACGTTCGGAAATGGAGAAGGGACCTCCTCAAAGGGCAGCATCAAATCACTAGGAACAGTATATTACAGTATATTACAGTATTGTGCAACAGTATATTAACAAAAGTGTAGCTTTTTAAGAGTGAAGCGGTTTTTTTTATTTTATAACTTGTTAATATGTAGATAGTAATACCCACACAACACAGAATACCTGCCTATGAGTAATACTATACACTACCCAGAAATCTATTTCGTCGAAGTAACTGGCAGCTTTTGCGAAAAACCAAAAGACAAAAGCAGTAAATGAGCTCGCACACATTCCAAATTCAAAACCGCCCAGCGCTCGAGTGGCAAATTCGATTTCGAAATTGGAACAAAGGATGAGATGCTGAGAGATGTTCGCTGGGCGGGGCCGCCCGCCCTGGCGCCGCCCTACGCGCGCCCCGCCCACCGCCCGCCTAGCGAGATGTGGCCTAATTGAATCATCTCGGCGGAATATTCGATTAATGTTGTATGGAGGCTGTTGTCATTCGGTAATGAGCCAAATTGTTCATGTTTCGGCGACCCGGCGGGATGGCGTTGTAGGTGGATATTTTCGAGGCATATCTGCGCTTGTATTGAGTGTGTTCGGACTCGGAACTTGTGAGCTGGTGTAGCTTGAAAGTCTTTAATAGAGTCTATAGTAGGAAAATTCAAGTCCTGCCGCAACTTACCCTGATCCTTTTTGGGTGTTAGGTACAGAAATATCCTATGATTATTTGTAGGCATCGTTAAAACTCATAACCTAGGTTAAAGTTATAAACTGGCTGACTGGCTGGCTGGCTGGCTGGTTGGCTTCGATCAGTTCGGTGGTTATGGGACAAGAAACAGCCTATATAAAAAAAAACCGTTGCTCCAATTAGTGTCGTAACTATAGAATTTCAGTACCCGATACAGGGTAATTACTGCAAGCCTTCTAGGGTGTACGCTCTACATGTATGGATATAAACACGACAGCGGAGGCAGAGTAATAGGGTTCCGTACCCCCGTTTGGCACGGAACCCCAAAAACTAAATTCACGGAATGTGTGCTCAACCATTATTGACGATGCACGCCATTTGAAAAACCGTACGTTAGTGTGGATAACGGCATCCATTTTCTATTGGGCATGCGAAGATTGGACGCCGTCCGCCGGGACGCATTCCATTTGGTAGCATCATCAAAGGGTGGCTTTAAACGCCTAAATAAAAAAACCCCATCCAGGTAACGTACTCGTATCAAAGTGCTCAAATCCCGCCAGCTGGCGGCGCGTCCGGCTCGGCGCGCGCGCACGGCGGAACCGCGAAGCCACACTTGCGCACGCGCCGGATGCATTGCGCTCGGGTGTAGACCGTGTGGGACAGGAGAATTCGGTATTTTAAATATTCTTCTTCATCGTCTACTGCTGAACTCACCTATCCATTTTATCTTAGCCGGTCTACGGCTAGGTATTATTGTGGTCCAGGTTGAGGCCTTGATGTCATCGGTCCATGAAGCTGGTCAGCCCTCACTTCGCGTTCTTTTACGCGGCGTTTGAAATATTATTTTTTTCTCCACAAATGTAGTCCCCGATTTCCTCCCTGGATAAATAGCACTATAGCATACTTAGCAGTCGAGTTGCGAAACGTTTACCGTCACGAATACGAAATGGCACTAGAGCATTTTTGGTATGCTGGGACTTGTCTACCCCTGGCGTGTCGGACTGTTTAGATTTTTTTCGATAAATTATTATTAACTGACGGAACCTTCCAAAAATACCAAAAAAATGCGTATCTAAAAGTGACGACAAAAGACGTCTGATAAACAGATTTTACAACTATTTTTGAGAGAGGAAAATGGGGAATACGAAATCTCGATTTTGTATCTACAAAATCTTTTCTCCAGGTTCAAAAAGGGACACCTTTTGCTCACTGTTTGAGAGGTAGAGCGCACGCGAGACTGTAACAGATTTATCAATTTGGCGTATACTATCTACTTTCTGTTAGTAGAGAAAATAGATACGCTCTTAGTCAGACTTTTCAGCTACCACGAGGTCTTGTGTCATTTGGAAACAGAGCAAAGGGCAAAATAGCCAAACTAATTTCCAGCCCATTAGAACGTAAAGAGAAGGAAGAACTCTAAAGAGGAGCCAGAAGAGGTGCCTTGTGGATATTGCTACAGCTGGAATATTTGAAAATAGAATAATGCTAAGGACTATTCTATCTGAAAGGGAGATAAAATTGCATCAACGGAACCCCAGATAGAACGTCACGCACTAAGCTCAACCTTTTTCCTACAATTTATTTGCAATGACTTATACATCGTGTTACAAAACAACCTAACTCTTTTTACAGGGTGTAACCTACTGGTCAACAGGATGTCAATTCTGTAAAAAAAACAATTTTTATTTTATAACCTCAAAATTAAAATTTTTTCATAACATTTTTGTTCTTGGTATTAGCTCAAATTTAAAAATATGTTTGTGGGTGTAGGTGCATTTGCATAGGTTTGAGTTGTTAAAACATTGTGAAAGTCAATGAAAACAATATTTAAAAAATACTTTTCTCCCGTTTTATTAATTTAAAAATCAACGAAACGTCAAAGAGCAAAAAAAAATTTTGGTTGTGATCCCTATCACCGGGTGCTATTACCCTGTAAAAAGAGTTAGCATCTTTTGTAACACCTTATATTATAAAGATTTAGTGGTAGGTCAAAACTTTTTGGAAGAAGTTGGTTCATCGCTAGTTGCGTCCGCGCATCCTTTCTCACTACCGGTGTCACCCTCGGTACTCAGGGTAATTGAACAAGGAAATACTCAATATCGATTACAAAGTAACTACCTATAGCTAAGTAGTTAAATTACCTACCTTCCGAAAGCTAGATAAAAAAAAAACGATTCTATCAAAGGCTTTTAAACAATGAAGTAGAGATCAACCTTATTTCTAGGCTTACTTTTAATTTATCAATAGTTTTGTACTTACAATTTGTCTTTAAATCAAATATTTTGAGACATTCAGCAGATTTAATTTCATTGTCATTGATATTTACTTGTTGACGCCCATTGCTCATAAATTTCACCTTTTCATATTCACTCCAATTTCTTCTCAATGCCGAGTGATTTTCTGTGTCATAGAAACATCACCCTGTTCGTCTCCAAGTATGTGGTGTGGGATGCTCAATGGACCTTTTTGACCACAACTTGGCATCTAAATCCAGCCACTATGTCCTCAAACTTGATGATAAATAAAAAGGCTTTAAACAAAATTGCCAACAACCCACTACAAACTCACGACATCATCACATTGCCAGGTGAAAGGACCTCTCCACTCTATTCACCCCCCACAAACTGACCCGTTGTTTCGGTGGGAAAATAAATAGCACAACAATACAGTCTGTTTGAAAATTTTAACAATTAAACCGCTGCATCAACTGTCTAACGTCCCTTACCATTCTCACCCTTACAGGTGAAGGTATAAGGGTGACATGGGTGTCCTCATATGAAACTCTCACCGGTTGTCGGCGACACTTGGTCGGTTCACACGGTGTATTGTTTTAGCTACTAGTTCATTATTTAGGCTTTGAAACGGTTCCCGCGAAACTCGCCATGTTGCCGTGGGTCATAAAGTGTAAAGTAATGAAGGCATTTTGAAAATCTGAAGATTATTTAATGATATTGAACTATCAGCTCTACTTTGAAATATTTTCTCCACAAAGTTGTGGTAATTGTTTTGGTTGAATAGGCATTGTACGTGGGAATTTGAAAGCTTCACACTGACTCCGGAAGGATATTGTAAAGTGATCTTTAAGCTTAGAATTCCCATATTTTTTTTACTATCGACATGGTCTGTGATATCAATGAGTAGAATAATTTTCTATTCACGCTTAGGTCCAGGAGCAGCATGGGTTATTCATGCTAGGGGCGCTAATTACATTAATGTTGTGAATATTTTGCAAAAAGTTGTTGTCCTGCTACTAACCACAGCTAAGTACTTCATGCCCTTACTCGACAGTGACGGCAACTAGTGAGCGCTAAAACTACCATGGGGTATCCTAGCGTGTTGCTGACCGTACAAAATCTCAAGTTGGTGTTTCTATGCTTTTATGCGTCGAAAGAGTACAGTTTCCACTTATCTACAAAGTCATTTATGATAGAGTTATTATTTTTTGTATTTTCTAAAGCACTAACCCACTCACTTCTGCACTTTTGTATTTACTATAAAAATCTTTATAGAGTTATTATTATTATTATTTTTATTATCATAATATAATAATATGAAGAGTTATGAAGTATCAACCATTTGATAGGTACCTGCAAATAGATTTAGATCAGTTAAAATTTTCGTTCAATCCGAAAAGTGCAAAACTTTACCGAACCCCTATTAAAAGTCCTATAACCCAACGAAGCTCTATAAGCACCAAACCAAGCACCATTCACTTTTACCGTTACACGCGAATTCAAAAATCGATTCGGACAGCACCGTGGAAATCAGGGCTTGGGGGTAGCGCACGCGCCGGCCCGCCGACCAATCACAGAGCTCCCCGAGACAGATGCGCGCGCACCACCATTGTACTTCACGCCATTGTTCCATGGGATAAATAAAGCTAGGGTGGATGTGAGGGCATAACGTAAATACCCTAGAAGGATTACTTGGAATCATTTTCAAAATTGCACCTCGTGACTTCATCCAGCTTCGTCCCCATGAACTTGTGGATCCCATTTCACCCTCGGAGACGATTTTCAGCTAGCACGCTAGCACTCTACCCGATTACGTTACGGGCGACTTTATACAACAAAAAGTACCTCTACATTATGTAGGTATGATTATTTTACCCTTTCGTCCCGATACAAAGACTCAAGCAGTACTTCTGTTGAATGTTTCTCAATGTGAGCTTACATGTGAGTTCAACATGTGATACAAGCGTACGTTATTACTGATATTTATAATGGAATAGCGGCACAATGCTCAGGAATTATGGCCCCTGCGCGTGCACATTGTATTGTACTGTAGCACCGAAAAAGCTGAACATTAAACGAGAAGAAAAAAAAATAGAAGTTAAAAACTAAAACCCGACTACTAAAAGGCTTAAAACAAGACCTGTTTATCCTTAAAATAGACTCATAGATAATTAATCGTAGTCGGAGGCCATCGGTTTATCAAATGCGAATGTGGTGTCCTCCGACTACGATTAATTATCTATGAGTCTATTTTAAGGATAAACAGGTCTTGTTTTAAGCCTTTTAGTAGTCGGGTTTTAGTTTTTAACTTCTATTTTTTTTTGAGCTTTTTAGTAAGTCATTTTGGACGATCACCCAGAATAGAACCAAGAAGGGCAAAAAAAAACACATTTTGGAATTTTTTGTTCTATTTGTTATGTTGACGCTACATGTGTTATACATTTTTGAAAAGGTCTTTTAAAGCCCTTTCATTTGATACCCATGACGATGGTATCCGATAATTTTTATTTTTAGGTCCAACACTTTAGGGCGCAGCACAGCCGCCATCTTGGTTTTTTTCAAAATTAAACTTACCTATGTTACCTGGGTGATTAAGACGAATCCAACGATACCTCATTTGTTGAAATCGGCCGAGTAGTTTAGGCTCTGCGAGGGAACAGATGAACACACAAACATACATACATACATACATACATACATACATACATACATACATACATACATACATACATACATACATACATACATACATACATACGCTGCTAAAATCATAACCCTCCTTTTTGCTTCGCGTAGTCGGGTAAAAAAAACAGTAATTTTCTAGCCTTGTCACAACTTTTTTTCGGGTAAAATAAACAACAAGAGGCAAATTAGAACGCATGAGAGTTTGGTTTAAGATGTAGTGTAGATCATAGGTACAGATTAATGATCAAATGTCCGTTATTATAACACTGCGCTTCAGAGGATAAGGAAAGATGTAGAGATAATAACCATCAAGAAACGGAACATTGAGTAGTATGGCCTATTTCAACCTATCGTCCGAGGAAAGATAGTAGAGGAAGATCTAGTAGACCGAACCAGAATATCGGCTTGAAAACTTACGCCGGGTCTGATATGTTGTTCCATCATGCTACACTTACCTACGACTTACGAGCTTGCAAAGTTGCGACTAGCAACGCATTTTTAGCAAAAAAATGCTGTATTTCTTCTTTATCAGTTTAGTTCTATTCCATGTACAGTCGGCCACAGTCTCAGATACCCCTTTTTGTTCGATTGGCGCCCTTATGCCGCGCGCGGCAAGAGCTGCCATGGGGTATCTGAGTTTGTGGCCGACCGTACCTACGTTTTTCTGTGTAACATTTTGATGGTAAACAATTTATCGGCACTATCTCGTTAATGGTAGAGCGTCGGTAAAAAAAACTATCTGCCATCGGTAGCCATGGCGACAGCACCCCCGTACCATCCTGCAGGTGTGCCTCGGGATTTAATCAACTGATTGTGATGGGCAGCCGATGGTACCCTCAGCAATAAAATAAGACAGCCAGGTGGACCGTATTACACGCACCATAACTGCGATTGTTGTATAAAAAGCGTTATTTTGTGATGTCTGTCTGTATCTCACCTACTGCCTAAACCAATGCCGCCGGTGCATGGGGAAGCTAAAAGGGAATGCGCCGTTAGGGTAATGTGATAGTTGCTATGTTTTGTTCAAAATTAAGTATTGTTATTATTTTTTCGTAGATAGATAGATAGAGATAGAGAACACTTTGTTGTACATCCAAAATTAATTATTTAGGTACAAGAATACAAGTACTGGTCTTATCGCTAAAAATGATCTCTTTCAGATAAAAAAATGAGATCGATTTTTTGACACTGACTGCCGTACTCAGAGTCGTTTAATCGTCCATTAAGATGAAATACGTCTCACAACTAGCGCCGCCAATGAAAAAAAAACATATCTTTACCTTATTTTACCTTATTTTTTCTTAACGCGAGGCTTAACTATGCCTCGCTGGATATCTTGGATATCAGATCCTAGAACTTAAGAATGCAATCCTGGAATCCAAACCTTAGGTCCTAAAAATAGTTGAGCCTCGCGTTGAGAAATCGCAGGAGCGTTTTTTGTTAAAAACGCATTCAAAAAAAGATATGATTTTTTTTCATTGGCGGCGCTAGTTGTGAGACGTATGGACGACTTAACGAAATAATTGAATACAAATCCTTTACTTAAGTCGTCCTTAATGGACAATTAAACGACTCTGAGTACGGCAGTGAACAATGTTAAATTATTTTTTTCAATTGGTGCTGTTGAATTTTGTTTATTTATTTAACTTGGTTATCAAACAGCCTCCTAAACAAACAATTTACTTAATAATATAGGTACATGTTTGGTTATAAAAAAGATGCCAATTACAGGCTCACACACATTCGCAATAATAAGTGATTACTTTAAAATTAAGTTTGTTTTGTCTGATACTTGAAAATGCGCCAATAAATTGTGGGTCGGGATATTTTTACGGCCGTCGTATTTTGTAAGTACTTAGTGCCTGGAAAATCAACATCTGTCAAATGACAAGCATAATTTCTCAAGGTTTTTTGGCATTTTGCCTATAAAAGCTACATTAAAACTACCAATAAAATGTATAATGCATCTCTACAGGGAGTCGCAAAAAGTTTTCTAAAGGTATAAAACACATTAAGTCCCCAAATAGTGAAGTAATTTATGAAACTCATAGTCGATTGGAGATAAAAAATCTGATCTAACTCCAAATCCCCGCTTCAGGCGCTTTATAACATTGAACGCCTAAATTACTACGGACTTCATACAGCCTGACGTCAATCAAAGAAGAAAATCCAAAATATCTTCTCAAATATCCGAGTACCTAACTCATTTTCACACACGGATAAAGCTTGCAAGGGAAAATGAGTATGGTAATTATCGTAGCCCCACGCAATATGGCTGAATATTGATTGGGATGAACGCTTTATATCTTTCCTTACGTGCTTTATCCTTCACCATCTCTACCCTTAACCAATACTAACGAATATAATTAGGTAGGTAATCGTCGCATGTTATTTTTATTCAGCGCTTCAGCACTTCCTAGCTGGAGTTGTGAACATTATGGGTGAATAGTCGTGAAAAGCAGCGGCTACGACAGTCCAGGGCCCTTAGCCTGTAACACAATGGTGCCAAAATGGGTTGTCAGGTGACGACTTCAATTACGATTTGTTAACGCTGTCTGTCCTTTTAATGTTTTTGTAGTACAGCAAAGAATATTTTGATTCTAATTCTAGAGGATTAGTTCTCTGGTTGTAGGAGAAAAAGGAGGAGAGCCCGGTTTTGTCCTTCTGCCGGGACGCCATTGACCCGCCATTGCGTTACAGGCTAAGGGCCCAGGCCGCGGGACGCGGGAAGCAGGGGGAGGGCACGCGACTGGCACTCGCTTGCGCACCCTAGCACGCACCTTGCTATGGTTGCTCTACCGTCAGCAGAAAAATGTTTTCTGCAAGAATTCACTTTTATTGCTAAGTCCACCTCTTTGTTTCTGTTCTATAACTCTAAGGATATCTGTAGGTAGGTACCCCTTGCCATGTAAATGCAAGTAACCGATTGTCTGAATTAATTTATTATTATTTAATGTTATTGTTGGAAGATGTAATGCAGTAGGTACAGTCGGCCACACGCTAAGTTTTTTTTGTTCGTATAGCTCCCTTATGCCGCGCGCGGTAAGAGCTGCCATGGGGTATCCTAGACTGTGGCCGACCGTACTTAATTGGTAATTTTGCTGACGCTACATTCCTAATACTTTGTACCATATTATTCTAAAAAATATAGGGTATGGAATAGTTTTTTATCGTAATTTTTCGTGACAGAGTCATATTTTAACAACTGCAGGGGTAATTTTACCAATAGGTATTTAGGTACCATTTATGCTCTACATTCTTCTCATAGTCTTTTGCTGGCATTGACACAGGCTAACTATACGAACATTCACGGTAGCTTTACTCAAGCTAACTTTCGGCATATTTTCCTAAGAAATATTTACTACAAATGTCACATCACACAACTGAATTGAGACTCCGCTACCTTCAAGTAATGAATGACTGGATGGTTGGGTTCACTACAAACGCTCAACGCCAACAGCTGATAGACGGAACAAACTAGTTCGTAACCCCCAAATCACAACAATAGGGTGAAGACAGACCACTTTTTACCCCAACCCGAGTTGACAGTTGAAAAGTAGCACTCGTTTTTTCGGGGCCTCGGGCACAGCAAGCGGGGCCCTTAGCCTGTAACACAATGGTGCCAAAATGGGCTGTCAGGTGACGACTTCAATTACAATTTGCTAACGCTGTCTGTCCTTTTAATGTTTTTGTAGTACAGCAAAGAATATTTTGATTCTAATTCGAGAGGATTAGTTCTCTGGTTGTAGGAGAAAAACGAGGAGAGCCCGGTTTTGTCCTTCTGCCGGGACGCCATTGACCCGCCATTGTGTTACAGGCTAAGGGCCGGGTTTACATGGTAGGCGATTGCGAGTTTGACTTTACGTTGACAAAGCTACTGTCACACCTTCGCGTCAATAACGTGCGATGTCATACATGAGAAAATTGACGCTACCGTTTCCCAGGATTGACCTATTCGCTGTTTTCAGATTTTTTGTACTTCTTTCGGATATCTTAAACGTAGGCTATAAAATCTAGTTGTCGGTTGTAAAATCTAAGCAGCAATAAAACTTCAAAGCAACTTTTTTCTGTTCGCAGATACAATAATGCGATATCATCTTTGTTTAATAAACTCTACAAGACCAACGTAATACAATAGGCAAACTATTCTCGTGCTCGAAAAAGATCGAGAAAATCTATAACACAACTCGATAAAGTGACATTTCATTTCGTTGACTGACTTCCGGTTTCTGATTTGAGGAATTCGCTAAGCGAGTGCTTAAATATCGTTCTGCCTCTGCGGATTTCTCACAAAAGAACGTGACAGAACGATAGTAAAGTTTTTGCTTAGTAGAATTCTCAATTCAGAAACCGGGCCTAGGTATAGCATTTCCCGAGGTTTCGTAACGCCAAACTCGCGCTAAACCGGTACCTACAGGGTGTTAAAAGACCGCCAACAGACCCGAAAGCCACGCATACTAGACACCAAAACAATGTACTTTTTCGATAAATTATTGCTGGGTAGTGATTTTGGTTTTTTAGGTTATATTTTGAAAAATATTTTATCACGCAATGGACGTGTAACGTACAGAAGTCATATTGTGCAAGCGTAGATCGACTATGAGTTTATGTTACTTAAGCTTGAAGTGCCGATGTTTAGAATACATTGCGGGTTACAATTTTAACGTCGTTTTTTGTAAGAAATATTCATATTTTTGATATGGCTTCTTAAGAAGGTATGTTAAGAACTAGATACTGAATACATTTCTGCAATAAAAAAGTTTTGAAAAGTCCGACTTTGAACTTCAGTATCTCGGAAACCGTTGATTTCCCAGGCATAGTTCCTTGGGCAAAAATGTTCCTCATGATGAGGACAATACGTGGTTTTCCGCTTTGTTGGCGGTCTTTTAACACCCTGTATACATACAGGCGAGCAGAGAGGCACGGGCAAGCCTGTGGTGTATGGCGCGAGCGGCGCGGGCGCAGCTGCACTGATACGGGCAGGTGGAGGTGCGCACGCGCACACTATGTGCACACTATGGGTGGGTCGCGCGCCGGCCGGGGGGAATGTTGCTCTACAAATACGTTGTTTTTATGGTATTAGAGCTGAAGGTATATTTTTAAACCTACTGGTGATTCTGAACCAATTAAAAAAATATCCTTATTATTTCCGAAAGCGCATAGCTGAAAACATATTGGGTAGCGAACCCGTAATATTTCAGATTAAAACAGTTGTGCGGCCAAAAACTGGAGTTTTTATAAACTATAATAATACTTGAAGATAAGATAAAGCAAACAAAGAAAACTTACAAACTAGTGAGATCGGTGAGGTAAAAGGAAATGTCTCAGTTTTGGCTTCCCCGAGACCTTACGATAGATCCCGGGAGCTCAAATTTTCAGACACAATTTTCAAGCTCACTCACAAGATAGGTTTATTAATTAGCCAAGGTCTCAAGTCAGTGATTTTTATTTTCTGAGATCACCTACTTTAGCTCGAGCTTTAGCTGACGACTATTAATGCCACCCTAAGATGTTAGTCGGGATGATGCGAAGAAGTTTACATAGTGCTTGCTTGCTATGTGTTATACAAGGTGTTACAAAAGTACCAAACTCTTTTTACAGGGTGTAACCTACTAGTCAACAGGATGTCAAATCTGTAAAAAAAAGTTGAAAAAAACAATTTTTATTTTATATTTTTATATTGCTTTACTTACTTTTATTTTGTCGGAATAGCCGACATATTATTATTATTATGTATGTCTATCGTAAAGATTTACGGGACTACAGAGTCCCGGTCCTTTAGCCGGCGTGCGTGGGGACGTATCCAACACGTAGAGGCCCGTTTGACAGCTTTGATCTTATGTAACGATAATGATATTATTATTATTATTATTATATTTTATAACCTCAAAATTTAAAAAATTTCATAACCTTTTTGTTTTTGTTATTAGCTCAAATTTAAAAGTATGTTTGTGCGTGTAGATGCATTTACATAGCTTTGAGTTGTTAAAACATTGTGAAAGACAATGAAAACAATATTTAAAAAATACTTTTCTCCCGCCACATCGTTCACATTTTATTAATTTAAAAATTAACGGAACGTCATAGAGCAAAACAAATATTTAGGTTGTGATCCCTATCACCGGGTGCTATTACCCTGTAAAAAGAGTTAGGTAGTTTTGTAACACCTTGTATTTTATTTTGTGAAATTTTAAAAAAGTTATAAAGTGATAAACATGTAGAGCATACTCCCATGCCACTATTCCAAAAGCCCATAGCGTACAAAAGTAGAGCCGCTTTATCTGTCACCCCTCACGCAGAATGCGGGCCACTTACCACTGGTATTATTCTTTGAGCTCCTAGTATGCAAATTACTTCGCAAAACTAATGCAGGTAGGTAGACAATTACTTGTTAGTCACGGTCCTTTTACCTTTTGGCAGCTGCCGTATTTTAAAAGTAGAGACTAAGATATTTAAAGTAGTCCCGTGATATGGCTAAGTATGATAAAAGTTTTCAGCGGACTACGCTATGAACCAAGCGACTTTTTTTACCGCACTTTTTTCGACTATATGCTACAGTTTTAGTTGGGGATTATAGAGCCGAAGGTTTGTTATGTGCGGTATTTTATTACCATTCTTTAAAATGTTAGAACAAAAAGATACATTTGGCTCTTAAACCCACAGCAAATGATGGTGTACTTTTACACTACATTCCTTCGTAGTTTTCCTAGTATCGTCTTTTGGATTTCCATAACCAATGTATACACCGTGAAATTTTTGTGGTTTTAAAGCCGAAGGGATTTAGTTGCACTCGTGATTCTGAGCCAAATTCCAAAATTTTACTTCAAAACGAGCGAAAAAAAAACACTTCCCAATACAAACGTCTATCGCCAATCGACACCATTTGTATAGAGAAGAGAATTTTTTTTTCGCGCGTTTTGGAATGAAATTTTGTAATTTGGCTCAGAATCACCAGTGCAACAAAATACCTTCGGATTTAAAACCACTAAAATTGCTCGAAGTAGATCCTATCATCCTAAACCATTACTAGTGGTTCGCCCCGAACTGTGAACTCGCGACCCCATATAAACTTAACAACCCCATATCTCGGCAACCCCTTGACCAATTTGGCTCATCTTCGAACTTAAAAATTCTTTTACTTTCATTTACCCGCCCACGAAATTTCATAACGATCCGACCAAATTTACTCAAGTTATCGTCGAACAAACATTCATACATACATACATACATACATACATACAAACGCCGGATTGTTCCAGTAGACTCGGAGAACTTCGCTCGCTTCGATCGCTCGTTCAAAAATTTACCAAAACTCCACAGACGCATTATCATTAGGGCTGCCTGCAGTTGCAGCCCTTTGTCACCGATACTGCGATGAAACCTGATACTCCTATGCAGCAGCAGCATACATTCCCCTCGGTCGCTAATGGTATTTACTTACCAGGCATAGAATCATCCCTACGGATGAACTGGCATGACATGTCATCGTATACAACTAGTGGTTCGCCCCGAACTACGAACTCGCGACCCCATATCTCAGCAACCCGTCGACCGATTTGGCTCATGTTCGAACTTAAAAATTCTCTTTGCCTCATTTACTTACCTATCAAATCAAATTTCATCACGATCCGATAAAATTTACTCAAGTTATCGACTCAAGTTATCGTCGAACGAACATTCATACATACAAACATACAAACATACATACATACATACATACATACAAACGCCGGATTGTTCAAGTAGACTCAGAGAACTTCGCTCGCTTCGCTCGCTCGTTCAACTAAAAGCTTAAATGCTTAAATGCCAAAAAAAATATTTTTCCCAGACTCAGCGAAGTCTACTCTATCAGCCTACCAACTCCCAGCCTTGTACGAAAAAATGTCTCGATTGGTCACCAGCTCTCCAACTATAATTGGGTTGCTAAAATGCTATATGAAAATTTTAGCAAGAATCAAACAAACTCTTCGCGCCATCCATCAACAAAAACCACAATCTCGTTCCTTTCTTAAGGCGCTGGGCATAGTGAATCGCCCGCGCGCAAAGAAAAATGCACAAAATCGATTCCTGTATCAAATACACTAAACAAATTGAAAATGTTCACATATCGAACCCTAGAATTAGATGAGACCTATCTAAAACAGCCAGTTTCGTGTTGACATTCATAATAGTTTTGAAGATATTTTCGTTGAAAAAAAATAGGCGCCGCACTTTTTTTCAGCGAAAATATCTTGCAATCTGTTAAGGATATCAACATGAAACTGGCTGTGTTAGATAGGTCTCACCTAATTCTAGGGATTGATATGTGAACATTTTCGATTTTTTTGTATAATTGATACAGGAATCGATTTTGTGCATTTTTCTTTGCGCGCGGGCTAATTCACTATGCCCAGCGCCTTAATTACCGTTCAAAAAACCTCCCTACCGGAGTCAGTAAGGCACCTTCCCCTTGGTGATAAGGTTCACGACACACGCCGGCAACAGGTGGCACTGCCTTGACCCCTTTCTTGAGGGGTGCCGACTTGTCTCGCCACCAACTTGCTTGCCACCTGTCGGGACCTCCGTCAAGCAAGCAGGCAAGAAAGGGTGGAATATTTTTCGCTCGCAAGTGTATGATTAATGTGCTGTTATATAATTTTTGTAAGAGTGATGATTTATTATTGAATTAGCTATAATATTACAATATATTGACATGTTAAGGTATTCACCTACCTACTTTGACCACTTTCTTGATTTCTTGTCTCGGGACTTACCTACTTGCTTGCCACAAAACTGTCGGGATCTTCGTGTGGTCAGAAAGGGTGGCCTATTTTTTTCGCTAGCAAGTGTATGATTAATGTTTAACAGTAAGAAGGTTATTGACCTAAATAGGAAAATAAATTAGTAATCATAAGATAGTTCAATTCATTAAATTGACATGATAACCTAGTAGGCTACTTCACTAGTTTCTTGAGGGGTGACGATGACTTCTGGTTTCGATCGCTTACTTGCTTGTATCCTGTCCGGAAGCTAAGGGTGGCGTAGACTTTTGCTCGCAAGTGTATAATTAATGTAATATAAATATACATATTAAAATATAATGAGTGTGATGGTTATTTAATTTAATAAGAAAATCGGTGAGCATAAGATAGATCGATTTATTCAGGGTGTCTTTTTTATGTAGGGCAAAGGCCTCCCCCCTCTCAGCCCAGGGGCCTAGGTCTGTAAAGCAATGGTGCCTCGATAGGCTCTCAACTGTATGCTTAAATTACGATTTATTAATGCTGTCTGTCCTTTTAATATTTTTCTAGTACAGCTAAGAATATTCTGATTCTAATTCTAGAAGATTAGTTCGCTGGTTGTTGGAGAAAAACTAGCAAACCCGGATTTTGTCCTTCTACTGGGAACCTATCGACACGCCATTGCGTTACAGACTTAAGCCCCAGATCTTACGGTCCCTGAGTTACCTTAAACCCTCCGGCAAAATACTTATTTGTCGAGATTGTCACGCCATCTTCGTCTCGGCTGGCCTTGCCTGCGACTTCCGCCATATGTATAACGTACCTATGTATATCTGTATACAAATATGTATACCTACACTACATACCTAATAATAGTAGAAGGTATAAGTCAACATATTATTACTTTCAGAAATGTTCTAACACTATCATAAAACTAATTTATCGGTCTGATAGCCAACTAACTCGACCAAATGTCGCTCGGTGCACTACAAACAAGAATTCCGGCTATTATAAGTTTCCGCGGCTGGCGGGTATTAGCCCATTATCATAATTAGACACGCTGCTACCAAAGAACAAATGCTATAACCAGAGGGACCTACTATAGCCCTGGTGAGGAATGTCCAGGAGATGGCGAAATGTACTATTAGATATGTTACTTTTAAGATTTACACTTATAACAGAGGGACTACCTACCACTGTAAGTACGTACCTATAGCCCTGGAGGCTGATTCTTGTACTCTGATCCGAGTCATCAAAGAAGAACTCTAGACCCAGAATTTGGCGATTTGGTGAGAACTTCGATGTTGTCTTTTCGATGAGCCAAAAGAGGTTTTTTTTTTAATTTTCAAAAATCGTAGAGGTAGTGGCCCAACCGGGGTGGTCAGAACTTTTTAGGCTGGTTCAATTTTACATGACTTAACTATTGTTTAACCTATTAATAAGCAGAAGACCACCAACGTGCCTTCCAAAGAACGGAAGAGCTCAATATGATAATATTACCACTTAGGAGTCACCTGAACCCTGATTTGATACTACTTGAATTTACCAATCGGTTAAGGACGGCTAGTCAAAATAGTATAAAGAGCCCTTCTGTACTCTAATTAACCTATGCCGTCTGGCACCCCTCGGAAGTTGGTCGGTCAACCCCGAGCATACGTGCGGTACCCAGCATATTGGGGGTTGCTTTAAGAATGGAGTACGGAAGCCATATAAACACGTGAGTGAATGAACTGGCGAAGATCATATCAGAACCAACTAGAGATGGGCGGCGCGGAAAGTTTCCGCCGGAAACTTTCCGGAAAGTTTCCAAAATGGGAAGATATCCGGGAAGATTCCCAAAATGGGTATTTATGTGGGTAGAAACGTTTTTCATTGCAGTTATTGATCAAAATGAATCCTTTTACAGTTGTGTGCACTTATAAACAATAGACTGCCGATATTTTTTACAATTCTTGTGTAAAACAGGCGTACTTTCGATTTTATGTGATGATTTCTTTAAATTCGCCGAAAATCGGAAAAAAAATACGAATTCTTCACGAATTCTTCATGAATTCTTCAATAATTCATAATCACAAGACTTATCACATCAAAATTATTTGAATTGCTACTACCTAACTAGAGCATAAATTATACAAGGTGGCAACATGGAACTCTTTTTTTTGGGCTGATTCTCAAAGTGCCGTCTAAACAAAAACATTTTTACATTCCGTTGGAGTACATAACCGTTGCTGGCCAGTAATCTATCGGAATTTTTTGCATAAACTGGTAAAATCGCGTCTTTAACTTAACTTCTCAAAACAAAATACTGAGTAGGTGGGTATAGGAGCTTTAAAAAATCCGGACAAGTGCAAGTTAAACTTGGAGAGGGTTCCGTACATTCGAAGTTCATTTACGCACAAATGTTGAGAAACCATATCAAACCATAGATGTAGGACTGTAGAACGCCAGAGTTGAGGAACTAATGCTATAAAAATAATATTAATATTTTCCTTTGTTATTTTCTACACCATGGACTTTTTATAGGTTTTTCTGTAAAACCTATCCCTACCTCCCTTTCGGTTTTCGGTTATAGTGTTTTTTGTGTGTGATGTTTTGGTTTTGGCAATAAATTATGTTTTATCTTTTTCTTATCTATAATCTGGTTGGGTTAGATATTATTACAGAAAATTAATAGCCAAACCTCAACAATTGATCGATTCTAAAGCATAAGCAAAGTTAACAAAACGGGGGAGGATGCTGGACATACATTGGTCGGAACGCCGTACCAACGTGTCGATATTGAATGAGCTGAACACCGTACCAACGTGTCGATATTGGATGAGCGATGAGCCAGAGCGACCATCTGCACATGTAGGGTCCTCAAATACTTTGGTCACATTGCCAGGAAAGACAGTGACAACCTGGAAAAACAGATTTTTACTAGGAAGATCGACGGGAAGGGGAAGATGCCCGACCCGTTGGACCGACCAAATCCGCTCCACACTCAACACCTCAGTATACGATCCATACACTTAGCGGAGGATAGGAACAACTGGCGACGCATCATACGACACGAATTGCTCCGTTTGAATGACCACGACCCTCAGTGATGAGGATACCGACGCAAGGAGGAGGATCTGTCTAACTACGATTGAGCAGGATGAAATGAATAACCATATGGATCAGTGCCTTTCGTGATTTGTTAGTAGAAATAGAGATTTTAATTATAATTCATGTTCTAGTTAGTAGCGAGCCAAATAATTTTAACATTGTAAGTAAATTGTTCAATGTTATGGCGATTTTAAAGAAATTGTCACAAATAAATCAAAAGTCCGCCTGTTTTACAAAAGAATTGTAAAAAATATTGGCAGTCTATTGTTTATAAGTGCACACAACTTTACGTACACTTTGTTGTTACGTACATTTTGTTCAATGAAAACATAGAAAAATGTTTCTACCTTTCCGTGTTTCTTCCCAAAATTGGTTGATTGACGGGTTGATTACAGTTGTGTGCACTTTTAATTAATAGACTGCCAATATTTTTTACAATTCTTTTGTAAAAGAGTTGAAATAAGTAAATTTACATCTTAAATGAGATGGATATTGTTTGTATTGACTAAATTGTCGCTGTTATTTAAGCTATTAGCCCAAAAAAAAGATATCTATGGTGCCACCTTGTATAATTATTTATAATTCATGTTCTAGTTAGTAGCGAGCCAAATAATTTTAACATTGTAAGTAAATTTTTCAATGTTTTGGCGATTTTAAAGAAATTGTCACAAAGAAATCAAAAGTCTTCCTGTTTTACAAAAAATTTTAAAAAATATTGGCAGTCTATTGCACACAATGTAAGACAAATTGTAAGAGGATTCATTTTGCTCAATAAAAACATTGAAAAAGTTTCTGCATTTCCGTGTTTCTTTCCAAAATTGGTTGATTATGGGTTGATTACAGTTATGTGAACTAATAAACAATAGAAAGCCAATAATTTTCACAATTATTTTGTAAAACAGGCGAAATTTCGATTTTTTTTTTTGATGATTTATTTAACTTCGCCGAAAATTGGAAATAACATACGAATTCTTTATGAATTCTTCAAAAATTATTTTCTTTCAAAGTGCTTCGAGCCAAATCGCTTGAGGGGTTGCCGAGATATGGGGTTGAATAGTTTATATGCAAAGCGCGCGCGCGCCTGCGCTAATGGCGTAAGGCAAGTTACACATCTGTAACTGGGGTCGCGAGTTCATAGTTCGGAGCGAACCACTAGTTTAACATATTACAGTACGTTTTACATTGTGTAGAACAACTATGAGAACTATCTACCTACATGATTATGATTTATGATTCAGCTTCTGGTAAAATCAAGATATTACAAAATGTAAGGTCAGCAAACTCAAGTGAACTGGTGTGAGGTGTGAATGTGAACTTTGAATGTGAACATGAATTATAACAAAGTAAAATATTAATATTATTTTTGTAGCATTAGTTCCTCAACTCTGGCGTTCTACAGTTCTATATCTATGGTTTGGTATGGTTTCTCAACATTTGTGCGTAAATGAACTTCGAATGTACGAAGTTTAACTTGCACTTCTCCGGATTTTTTAAAGCTCCTATACCTACCTACTCAGTATTTTGTTTTGAGAAGTTAAGTTAAAGACGCGATTTTACCAGTTTATGCAAAAATTTCCGATAGATTGCTGGCCAGCAACGGTTATGTACTCCAACGGAATGTAAAAATGTTTTTGTTTGGACGGCACTTTAAGAATCAGCCAAAAAAAAAGAGTTCCTTGTTGCCACATTGTATAATTTATGTTCTAGTTAGTAGCAATTCAAATAATTTTGATGTGATAAGTCTTGTGATTATGAATTATTGAAGAATTCATGAAGAATTCGTGAAGAATTCGTATTTTATTTCCGATTTTCGGCGAATTTAAAGAAATCATCACATAAAATCGAAAGTACGCCTGTTTTACACAAGAATCGTAAAAATTGTTGGCACTCTATTGTTTATAAGTGCACACAACTGTAAAAGGATTCATTTTGTTCAATAACTGCAATGAAAAACGTTTCTACCCACATAAATACCCATTTTGGGAATCTTCCCGGAAACTTTCCGCGTTTCTTCCCAAAATGGGTTGATTCCCGGGAAGAATCCCATCTCTAGCCCCAACTGTTATTAATCTCTTCTATTCGCCTTTAAACACAATAGAGATATTCTGTCTCTTCCCAAGACTTTTCCAAGACTATATTCGAAATGGGTTGAATTACAAGGGTTTTCCGAGGCAAAATTCATTTATTTATTACAATCAAACTTGCTATAAAAAAATGGTAGAGTAGTACAGTAAGTTTTCACAGCTGATAAAGTTTTTACAGACTATATTTGAATAGTTACGGCAAACGAAAATTTATTAAATTTTGGCAGCAGCTACCAATAAATGAAGCAAAAAATAATAAAGATAAACTAAAAGCATCCATCCAACTTTTACAATATTTTTTTCATCTATAAAACAACCAACAACCAACAGTTGCTATGCTATAACACAAATCAAATTTTGGACAAAAAATCCAGGTTCCCGGCAAAAGCGCTTACTTCCGTTCCCCTATCTGCCCCATCGAACATGTGATGAGGTGAATGAATGCCCGAACTTAGGGGGTGCCCAGAGTGATATAAAATGTACGGCTTGTAAAGTTCCCGGCAAACAATTACATTCCGGCACACATCTGTCGGCGTTTAGACAATCACGATACGTCACGCGATTGGTGAACAAGGGGTTGATGGTCTTGCTACTTGCCCTTTGAGGACGGTGAAAAACATAATTACACTAGTGGTTCGCCCCGAACTGCGAACTCGCGACCCCATATAAACTTAACAACCCCATATCTCGGCAACCCCTCGACCGATTTGGCTCATGTTCGAAACTAAAAATCTTTTAATTTCATTTACCCACCTACCAAATTTCATAACGATCCGACCAAATTTACTCAAGTTATCGTCGAACGAACATACAAACGCCGGATTGTTCCAGTAGACTCGGAGAACTTCGCTCGCTCGTTCAATAAAAAAAAAACACTTTGCTGCATAGGCAGAAATAAAATCTGAAACGACAAAAAAGACAAAAAAGAATTGCGTTCCAGCAATGAAAGAAAACTAGGAAAATTACCGTAAAAAAATTAAAGCATGCGTGTGATTTCAGCGTACTTACTGATCTTGTTTTGTAGAAATCGCAGTCACTTACTCTGATTTTCCGCCTATCTCTAGAAACAAACTGGATGCTCCATATAAACACAAAACACTCCTCAAAGTATCAAAACCCCTCCATCCCTAACTCGCCGGCCATCTGTCTCTCGCACGCACCCGCGGCCTGCGCCGGCGCATTCATACGCTAATGTAACGCGTTTTAATTACCGCTGATAAATCTCCGCTGGGCGCGTGTCGCGTGTGGACGGGGCCTTATGGCGCTCGGGAAAAGTTGTCTTGCCGTATTGCTCATTCATTTAGATTGTTAATTAGTTTATAGATGGGTTAACAGTAGTATAAACTTGGGACATTCCGTAAGCAGGAACCCGATACGCTCGGATAATGTGCTAACATGTTAACAAGTTCTTATTTCTGAGGGCTATCTAGATAATAACGTTTTGTTTATAGAAAGTAGAAGTGGGCAGGCCATCTATCAACCAATTTCGCAGACAAAACCAAGCATAGATGAGGCAACAAAATACTGGAATGGATATACTAAAGCGGGATGTAGATATATGGGGAGACAACCGACGTGATATGTTCGGTGAACGTAGCTGGAAAGGACTGGATGAGGAAAACCCAAGACCGAAGAATCTCTGTGCATAAAGTGGCTACTGAGGTTACAAAGGTAGGTAGGTAGGTCAACTTTAAAATGTGATTTCCAACAACTTTTATTCTACGATTTTGGTGAAAGCGCAATTATATTTTTCCATACGAAAAAATAAATATTTTTATTTTTTCACTTTCGGCGCGTTAGTAAAATAAGACGCAGGAGATTCTGGAAAGGTGTTAGAGAGTACGAAAGCGCATACAAACATACATACCTATGCAGCGCTGAAAATAAGAAACGTTCAGTAAAAACTTAAAAAGTCTCGAGATGCCAAAATTCGTAGAACAAATGTTATTGTCAATCACATTTTAAAGATTACGTGTTTCAGGTTTAAATCTATTTAAATTATGCCCTGTATAACGTTGTTCAAAGGACCTATCCCAACTAAAACAAGAGTTTTGTCCCACACGCAATCACGACAGGAACAATCACACATTATTACGGTGGCATATCAATAATGATTTAATGACACTATATGAACCCCGGCAGCCGGCTGGACTCGCCAATTTTACACAACATGCGATACACGTGCTCTAATTACGCGCCTTTTGTAGTTGATAGTGTGTTGCCCGGTGAAGGAACGCCCCCCTTTTAAAGTTGATAGTAATATTGTCGGGCCTGTGTCGGGCCTATTCGTACAAAATCTGGGCCCGCAATGTAACGCAATCTGTAACGCAATGGCGGGTCAATGGCGTCCCGGCAGCAGGACAAAACCGGGCTCTCCTCGTTTTTCTCCTACAACCAGAAAACTAATCCTCTAGAATTAGAATCAAAATATTCTTTGCTGTACTACAAAAACATTAAAAGGACAGACAGCGTTAGCAAATCGTAATTGAAGTCGTCACCTGACAGCCCATTTTGGCACCATTGTGTTACAGGCTAAGGGCCCTGTTCTTTGATTATAAATGGACAAACTGAAGTTATTAGCTTGCCTGAAATTTTCACGCTACACATTGCGAGATGTGATTAAAATATGCAAAATAAAGTCTCGGGTGAATATTTTATTTTGTTACACCTAGGTATTGTAATAATATTTTTGGTTAGTTGTTAAACTCAAACAAAAGTCTAACATACTTTTTTTTTCATATTTTTTTTAAACATCTGTTGACACAGTTATCAACATTTCTTAAAGCTAAAAAATATTTCATAACTTTTTTGTTTTTGTTATTAGCGCAAATTAAAAAATATGTTTGTGCGTGTATGTGCATTTACATAGCTTTGAGTTGTTAAAACATTGTGAAAGTCAATGAAAACAATATTTAAAAAATACTTTTCTCCCGCCACATCGTTCACATTTTATTAATTTAAAAATTAACGGAACAAAAAAAATATTAAGGTTGTGATCCCTATAACCGGGTGCTATTACCCTGTAAAGAGTTAGGTACTTTTGTAACACCTTGTATAAGTACCTTTTTTTCAGAAATGGTCTCTAATCGGCGCTTCCGTTGGCGTGATAGTGATGCATGCGATCATGTTCTTCGGATGGACCTTCCTGTTTGGGGCCCACAACCCTCTCGAGAACGCCGTGTACACCGCCCTCAACCGGCCATATTGTAAATGAAAAGTCGGCATTTGTTTTTATTTTGTTTTGGCGGAAAATGTTAGTTCTACAAGGGTAGCATAAGGCCGGGTTAGAGCGTATCTATGGGTTTAAAACAATAGGTATCTCACTTTTTTCTTTGACGTAGAGCGGGATGGACAGAGCCATAGATACGCTCTAATCCAGTCTTATGATGCTTGCTAGAGGGAATTGTGAGTGGTTTTCAGTGGAGGTCGGACAAAGTTTATCGATGTTAGATATGTAGTACTGTTGCGTCGCGGTTGAAAGGTTCTGGGTTTGAACCCACGCGAGGTTGAAATTTTTTTGTGCGTTTTTTAAAATATTTACTCTACTCAGCCCAACTTGATATTAAAAAAATATATTTTGTTTGCCGGAAAGCGGGATAGACAGAGTTATTTGCCGTAGATACGCTCTAACTAACCCAACCTTATGCTTTGCTTGCTGGCTTAGCATGAGAATGGAT
The DNA here is from genome assembly GCA_949319315.1 of Zelleria hepariella. Classification (NCBI taxonomy): domain Eukaryota; kingdom Metazoa; phylum Arthropoda; class Insecta; order Lepidoptera; family Yponomeutidae; genus Zelleria; species Zelleria hepariella. Next base: position 7,056,771 of record OX439386.1, on the reverse strand, counting down.
TAGCATGAGAAGACCTTATCTATGGGCTTATAACTTTATCTATCCCACTCTACGTCGAGGGAGATAGATAAACCCCTTTACTTCCTAAGAAAATCTTATGCTAAGCTTCCTGGTATCTTACACGGGCGATACCTTAATCTAAACAAAAAATATATTGAGCCTATTTTCAGACTTTGTGTTGTTTTGTTAACACATTGAAAGGATGTTCGCTGTAGTGTACGTATAATAAATACCTGTTTGTCAGGCTAGTTCGCGCTACTGAAGAAAGGAAAATAAGCTTCACCTAACAATACGGAAGATGTAGTCTAAAAATAGAACGTCACAAGAGATCAAGGTGTCACCAGTAGCACTTCAGCACTACATTGTGTTTCGACAAACACTAATTCAACAGTTGTCAAGATTTCGCGAATGTGGATGATTGTTGAGAATTCACAAAAATAATGCCCAATATTAGTTTGTGCCGTTTCTATTTTGTTTTGGTTATTTTGTTTGGTAAGTATTATTTTTCTTGGTTAAAATACTCGTACTTAGATGTTATTTTTAGATACGTAGATAATCATCATCATCATCAGTTCCTGTTATCCCTAATCAGGGACATAGGGGTCTCAAAACGGTTTTCCATTCTGGCCGATTTTGCGCCTGCTCCGACATGGTCATCCCGAAACTGTGAGCTTCTTGTTTAGCATTCCCCAACCTATTTGTTATCTGGAACCCTGTTAGTTATTTGTTATCCTATTTGTTGTGAATATTATCTGGTAGATATTTGTGTGATTTTTTCCTCCATATTTTTTTCTCTCGTTCATGTCGTAATAGAAGAAGGGAATATGATGTATTCGTATATTTCGAAACCCCTGTACTCACTGTGTGTTTTACCAGGCGCCCGAAGCAATGGGATCGTTACGCAAGCTGAAGTCCCAGCTGTTACCACCAAAGCAGCAAGCTACAGAAACGCCTATATCACGGACATTATCCTGGAGTTAAGAAATCAAAATTGGCCTCCGAATGCGCAACTGTGTTTGAACCAAACTACCGCCATGCTGAAAGGGGTACAGAACCATACGCTATGGTCCACGTGGGGTGAGTTGGCTACTTGCTGTAGGTAAGCGTGGTTTCAATACGCGACTGTCAAAATTAATCTGTGCTAAGCGAAATTTGACAGTTGTGTCCCTGTTCTTGTATGGGCACGCCCCCAAGCGCTATATAGGAAGTGGATATTTGAATTTGTGCTTTGAAAACGGCTCATTAGTAAATTAAGAACAATTTTGTCAAGAGATTTAAAATTACAACGTATCTCCTGAATTTAATTAACTGCAAGTATCTGTCTTTTGTCTTGTCTTACAATAAATGGGTTTGCAGGGTGGGAGAGTTCACGTGAATAGAAAGTTTTGTAACTTTGCGATCCAATCGTACCTATGTCCGGAACTTAAAGTGAACCAATATTATAGAGCCTTATCATCATGAGTGTTAACTTTAAAATCTCTACCACCCTTCTAGCTTGGGAGTCTATGTACAACATCCCGGTCGGGCAGCTCTACGGCTCGCGTCACCATCTGGGCAACTTTGACGAATGTGTGACGTCATCATGGGCAGCACGTGAGCCTCAACTGCGTACCCAGTACTGCCTCGCCAACGTCACACTTCACGTAAACAAGGACGCGAGGAAAAACGTGACGGCAGTCAACCCTTACGCCTCTACGCTGGATTACATACAAGTAAGATAAGGAATGCGTGATTGCCGTGAAAACTCTACGCAGGCGTTTAGGCTGCTTACGACGTTGCGCTCGGTATAGAGCCTGTCGACCTGTCATACTGAAATCGATCTACCTGATCCAGTGGTGTAGCTAGGTGACCAGGGGCCCTGGGGCAAAAGACTAACTGGGGCCCCAACTAAACTGTTTAGGTTTTATCAATAAATTCAAATATAGATAAGTATACATATTATTGAATACTTAAAGGGCCTGAAAAATCCTAGCCACTATTTCCTACTCGTCCCTAGACCAAAACGTAGACAAAAGCTGAGTCTTCAGCTGCCATCTTGGCCTGGACAGTGGAATAGGTAGAGTGGGAGGGGGATAGGGATAGGTAGAGTATTTTTTAATACAGTTGCTCAAAAAGTGGCGTATTGCAGGGACGTATAGCGTTCGGGATGTGGGCTATTACACACGCGTGCTTTTTTTTTACCTTTCCCGCACTCGTGCGTTTTCTTTCCCAACTGTCAAAATAATGTCTATTAAAAAGAAAAACCAACCATGAAGTTTTTACTAAAAAAGTTTTTATGATTCATGCAAATACGTATATTTCTAAAAAGAAGCTACTAATTTGTTTCAATATCAGATTTAATGATTTGATTGAATGAGTTTGGTTAGGTTTCATTTCATTAAATTTCATTTTCATTTCATATCAATAAAAAACTTCTACTGAAGACTTGGCTGTATGGGCATAGTTGCCTTTCCCTACCAGAATAAGTGAAGAAAAAAAACTCTGCTTATATTCTACGGTTGGCGCCATTTTGATTTTTCAGAAATTTTCTTTGCTTTAGTTGTTTGTTGCAAAAAATGAGTAGGTAATTTCGACCCTAGTAGTTTTTAATTAACACCACCGGAACTCAGTATAATTGCACAAAATGCTTCGGAGAACATTTTACCGGAAAAGTCAAAATGTTAAGTTAGTTGAGTTTACTGTGTTTTTATTATTTTATTTATAACTGTATTAAAAATAGTCGTTCAGTACACGTGCGGAACCGTCATTGCAACTTGTTCCGACTGTCAACCCTCGCCTTCGGCTGCGCCTCGGCTCGGGTAGCCATTTGTCGGAACTCTTTGCAATGACAGCCTTTCCACACTTGTATTGAAATATACTATTATGCTAGACACACTGACTTCCCAACTCTTTGTTCCAGTTTCACACCCGCTACTCCCGTCACATTGACCTATTCGTCTGGGGTATTTGTGTCCCAGCCTCCTGCTCCGTCGAATCAGCTCGAGTATTCGCTCAAGTTATGCTTGAGCGCAGCCCTTGGAACATAACTGGTGTGACCGCGTATTTAACCATCGACCAGTGCCAAAATCCTCACGATGCGGAGACTCGGGAATCGTATGATATTGGGTTCTTTGTTTTTTGGTAAGTGGAAACTTTAAAAAAAATACAGGTAGGCTGCTAAATGGAATGAAGCGGCGACTCAGTTACCTTGCTATTGTAGTTTTCTTCACAAGTTCATTTGAAACCCTTGAACCTTGGTCGTAAATATAAATCTTATCCGCACGTAAAAATAATCTCATAAAACAGCATGTAAATACATATGTGACCTTGAAAATAAATACAAGTAGGTATTTAAAAACTCAAGAACTAAAGATACCTAAGCGTAAACGTTCAGTAAAAAAGGAGGTAATAAAAAAACTTGAAATTACGTATCTAGGTACTCGTATACCTAAACCCTTTTATTTAAGTAGATACCTATGAATTTCAGCGGTATCGTGGTGTCACTGGTCCTTACATCAGTCATTTGCTCGCTTATCGTCGACTACAAAGGAAAACATCCAGATGAGATGTGTAAGTAACATTAATTACTTAGGCATTTGAAGAGCTATACTTCATTGCCTTACTCGACAGGGGCGCCAACTAGTGAGCACTCATTATACATTATCTCTTAGGTTTCCATGAGCACTACACATTATTCTTTACACTTTGGATGCCTTTTTTATTTGCACAGTTTATTTCGTTTTTTAAAAATTAATATTTTATTTTTCAGTATGGTACTACTTAAGGGCTTTTAGCATAAAGGAGAACTCAAAGGCATTAATGCATTACACAGATGACAAACTGACACCCTTATATGGTATAAGATTCTTGAGTATAGCCCTGATTGTGATGGGCCACCAGATCATGTACTCCAACATTGGACCTATTAGCAATGGATGGAAAGCTGATCAGGTAGATATTACCGTGGCCTTACTTTTTAACCCCTGACTCAAAATGAGGTGTGTTTATTTACGCTGGGGTAGGTAATAGGCCAGTCAAATTTAAAAAAATCCAGGAATTAATTTCCAGAAAGCTGGATATCATTTTAATACCTTCATTTGGTCCTAAATGCGTGTAATCCGAGTTTGCACCGTCCCAGGAGGTGAGCTCAACTTTTGGTGGCCAAAAAACCGCGAAAGGCTATAGCAGACTGAGGGAACAAGATTGGCCCACGAAAGCGATCTAGCTGATTTTTATGGTGGTGCACCGGTTTAAGCCAAGGTTACTGTGTGCCAAAAATCAGCCCTTGATCTTCTTTTGTTTTAGAGATATTTGACATAATACCAAATCATCAAGGTATTTTTTAAATTAACATTATAGGTAATCCACGCAAGCTAGAATAACCAAATAAAATCACGATGAACGAGCATAAAATAAACTATTAAATGCAAATTTTTACGGAGGGCCCTACTATTATACTTCAGTCAAAAAAACATAGTTATTTTGTTTTAGTACATTTTTTTTACACTTGCCGCGGAGGTATATCTCCCAAAAAAAATCTAAATAAGCAATTTAAAACCTCTACAAGAGCATACAAAAACATTTTCAAAAAACGTGGTGCGTCATGTCAAAAAAAACCATTTGTAATACAACTATGTTTTTTTTAATGAAGTTTAATAGTAGGGCCCTCCGTAAAAATATGTATTTAATAGTTTATTTTATCCTCATTCATCGTGATTTTATTTGGTTATTCTAGCTTGCGTGGATTACCTAAAATATTAGTTTAAAAAATACTTTGATGATTTGGTATTATGTCAAATATCTCTAAAACAAAAGAAGATCGAGGGCTAATTTTTGGCACACAGTAACCTTGGATTAAACCGGTGTACCACCATAAAAATCAGCCAGATCACTTTCGTGGGCCAATCTTGTTCCCTTAGCCTGCTATACCCTTTCGCGGTTTTTTGGCCACCAAAAGTTAAGCTCACCTCCTGGGATGGTGCAAACTCGGATTACACGCATTTAGGACCAAATGAAGGTATTAAAATGATATCCAGCTTACTGGAAATTAATTCTTCGAAACATTTTTTTTGAGTTTAATTTGCTTCGCCTATAAATAATCAGGAGTGATTATTTACGCGATTCTGAAGCCAAAAAAATAACAGTGAAAAATACCCAAAAATCATTTAATTGTGGCCTCCCTTACTATTTATGCTAACGCTTGCGGCCGCACTTGCATTATCGGGCCAGCTACCGATTTTTAGAATAATAATAATAATCGCTACGTTCGTGTGTTTATTTAACTTTTTCGCATAATTACCTACGTATCTGTGAAAATCCTAAGCACAAAACATTGACGATCGGCATTTTTTTCTAGGAACTGGACTCCGGCATGGCAAGCCTGATAATACACGATGATTTGCTTGTGGATACGTTCTTCTTCATGTCAGGTGTCCTGTACATGCGAACGATTTTGCTCTTGAAGAAAATTCCGAGTGTCTTTGGTGCTTTGATGAAACGTTATATAAGGTAAGGTTCAAATTGAGAATAACAGTTGCTCTACTATTGGTTTGCACAGTCTGTAGCATACAGGTAGTTTAAGAGAGTAGTTTATGGACAAGTTTTTTACACAACTCTAAGAAGGTACCTAATTAAGTGCAGATAACCCTTTGTTCCCAGTATGTCATACCACCTTATGCTACACTGTTACATACTGGGACTATTTTCCCATTATGTCACACAGCTTTTATAACTGTAACTTAATGGGAGTTGATGGATTAAGGAGAATAGATTCCCATTATGTCACACCCTTCATGTCACACTGTTACAAAGTGGGATTTTTATTTTTTAATTTTTTTCCAGTTAGTAAACTGTGTTACCAATCCCTTTTTTTACGTAGCCCGTTGGGTGTCCCAATGCTGGGAAAAGACCTCCCTTTACTACAATCTATACCAAAATATTTTTTGGATCATAATCTTAGTTAAACAATTAGTATCTAAGCAGAGTTGCAAAGAAAAGCGAGATAACCAAACGCGAACAGCAATTTTACAACTACCCTTAGCCACAAGCACCTAAACGTACCTATTTAAACAGTTTATGCAAACTTATGATCTCTACCACAGAACAGATTATTGTTTATTTTTCTTCTTTGTTCTGTCATCTCTTTAATATAATATGTCCAAGGGGTTTTTCAATCCAGTGTCTATTAATACACTTTTTTTTATTATTGTCGTTGCAGACTTGCGCCTTCGTTAGCATTGGTAATTTTGTACATTACCACAACGCTCAAATACTCGGGTTCAGGCCCCCTCTGGCCTAACTACGTGAAGCAAGAGACAGGCTACTGCACGAAGAATTGGTGGACTAACCTGCTGATGGTGAACAACTTCGTTGATCCTGAAAACATGGTGCGTAAAGAAATACTAAGTGGGTAATTCTACGGCAGAGCTGCATTATGCAATTCCCGTGGCATTTTTTATTTAAGGGTTTTCAGATAATTTGATGTTCTCACATTACTTTAGAACACATTAGTAACAATTTTATTGTTACATGATTATGTGTTGTGTAATGTGTTCGAACATCAAATTATCTGAAAAACCTTAGATAAAAAATGCCACGGGAATTGCATAATGCAGCTCTGACGTAGATTACCCAAGTAGTTAGCAGGAGAGAGTAATAAGCGGTATGCAACACGCAATAAAATTTTAAAGCCGAACCAAATTCAATTTCGCAGTTTTGGCTAATTTCAGCGTGTAGGTATAGTGGCCAAAAGGGCCAGCAAAGGATAACCATAACCAATCAAACAAAAAACATGCGTGCGATAACAATATTGTTTTTTTTTTAAGTCACCCGACTTGCTAACATTTTTTTTTTTTTTTTGATGGCACCCCCATTTATCCACTAACTTTGAGGATTCACTCACAATATTTGGAGAGTTTCACTCAGACAGAAAACAGGGTTATTCCTTGAGGCCCACATTCCTTGAGACACCCTTACTACAGGATCCCATTTTTATACTGACCCGATAAACTAGTATTTGTAATTTTTGCTATACCTACTGTTTTCTTTTTTGTATTTCGTAACTAAACTGCTTGTATTTAAAGTTTTCTTTTTTTTTTGTAAGTTTATTTTTCTGTTTCAGTGCTACCACAACACCTGGTACATACCGTGCGACTTCCAGATGTTCTTATGCGCGCTGATGCTGACCCAACTGAAAGGGTGGAATCGCCGCGTGGGCCGATGCGCCGACTGGGCAATGTCGGTGCTCTCCATCCTCATACCGGGCTATATTACCTATTATTATGACCTCCCGCCAGTCCCCCTGATGGTTTATGAGTGAGTGATTGGATTGTTTAGGGCTCCGTAGATATCCAGTAACAAATACACCGTGGAATTTTAGTGGTTTTAAAGCCGAAGGTATTTAGTTGCACTCGTGATTCTGAGCCAAATTCCAAACTTCACATCGAGCGAAAAAAAAAACACTTCCCAATACAAACGGCTATCGCCAATCGACTCCATTTGTATGGAGAAGTGTTTTTTTTTCCCGCGTTTCGGAATGAAATTTTGTAATTTGGCTCAGAATCAACAGTGCAACAAAATACCTTCGGCTTTAAAACCACTAAAATTGCACGGAGTATAAAAACGGGCCTTTGCATCTAGGCAATGAGATGATTTCTAAAGCATCCAGTGGCACCTTCACTCACACTAGATTCGTGAAGTGACCACTCGGATGCTGCAGTACCTGGGATATTATTTTAGATGAAGTATGTCCAGCACCTATACCATACTAACAGCTTATTCTGAAACAGCATCTACAGGGATTCTTATTGGGAAATTCATACGCAATAGCAGTTTTCAAAGAACAAATTCAAAGCAGTTCATAGATGGCGTTTATAGGCGTGGCCATAGAAGAACCGGAATACGGCTGTCAAGTTTCGCTTAGCACAGATTAATTTTGACAGCCGTATTCCGGTTCTTCTATGGCCAATTGGCCACGCCTGTAAGCGTCCATCTATAAAATTAGTGCCCAGAAGAAGATGCCAAATCAGCTCCGCGTCCGCATTACCGTACACTTAGCGCCTGATATGAACAAAACACAAAAGCTGACGTCTGAAAATAATGCAAGTTTTCCCTTTACAGGACACTACTAGACAGCAGACGCAGTGTACCACTGAATATTTTTTACATAAAGACGTACAACCGCATCGCACCATACTTGGTAGGCTTAAGTACCGGGAGAATACTGTGTAAAACAGACAAGCCAAGAGCCATGCCAAGTGATGGTCCAGGAGAACCGGCTAAACATCGAAAATGCATATTATTTCCAAATGTAGGTAAAAAGGTAAAAAAAAACGTACAAGCCTGTACAAGTATACCTACAGTCGGCCACACGCTAGGATACCCCTTTTGGTTCGATTGGCGCCCTTATGACGCACGCAGAAAGAGCTGCCATGGGATATCTGTGACTTTGGCCGACCGTAACCACATGAACCACTAGCAGGGCAAAATTAGTGTATATTAGTGTAGATATAATGTAGGCAATCATAGAGATCCTAATCGTTTTGCAAAGAGAGGCCAATAAAGTATGACTCGCGTGAACTCTATGACCTTGTGGAATTACAGGTGACTAGGCAAAGGCCTCTCAGCCACTGAGCGATGTTTGCGATGAGGGTATACTTATTGCCTCAGACGCTCGGGTTTTCTCACGATTTTTTCCTTCACAGTTGTTAGGATAGGAAGTTTTGTTTAGAAATAAATGGGTAGTCAAACAAAGTAAGACATTGGATAATACCCTTACGCGTAAAAGAGTAAAATTCCGAATGTCGATCTTCGGTTTCTACCTATCTGGCAATGTCCCTGATAGCAAAGTGGCACAATTTGTGTTCCAGTTTGTACAATACGTCTTTACCAGCGTCGGCCTACTGACTATGTTGGGCGTTCTTCTAAACGGAGCTTATCTGCATCGAAATGGCTGGTCCAAGACTACGAGTGTTATATTTGCTGCTGTAAATCGCGGACTATGGGCCTCTGGCTTGATGTTATTGCTTATAGCCTGTGCTGCTAACGAAGTGCGTAAGTATTATTGAGTATCTATTTATTGTCTCACCGACGTTAGATAAGATATTTAAAAAAAAACAAAATCCCACAATGTCTGAAGACCAAGACATTTAATCAGTGTGTCTTGGCCATCCTCACATACGGATATACAGTACACTTAATTTCCACTCGCACCGCACCCACCATATTTTGACATTCATTGTGTCTGGAAAAGCAACCTTTGCGCTGACGGCCTGTCCTGATCATGTATATCTACCGCCCTAACTATTTAATTTTCACGGTTCTTTCCAGCCATAATAAAGCCGATTCTGACTTGGTACCCGTGGGTGCCTCTGAGCAAGCTAGCCTTTGGCATCTACATCACCCATGGCCTCGTCATCTACCGGAACATCTTCGTTACGCGCAACCTTCACCACCACGACAACGGGAACATTGTAAGACATTTACACCGAATATTCCACCATTTCTTGTCTAAGGCCCAGAATTCAATGAGTGCCCTATTTCACTCGTTGGCTTTTTATTTTAGTAACTAGCTGTGCCCGCGACTTCGTATGCGTTTTTACACATGTGACATTTAATTTAAATTCGACTGAGGAGGAAAACTCAAAAGGAAGGTTTTTTTTAACCCCCGACCAACAAAGAGAGGTGTCATAAGTTTGATAGCTTTGTGTGTGTGTCTGTTTATGTGTTTATGAGGGTGTGCCTGCCTGTGTGTCTGTCTGTGTGTGTGTTTGCCCTAATCTAAACAATAAATTTATGATAAAATATGTTTTGTTTAGATTAGGTATCGCCCGTGTAAGATACCAGGAAGCTTAGCATAAGAATTGCCTGGGAAGTATGGGGGTTTATTATGTATCTCCCTCGACGTAGAGTGGGATAGATAAAGTTATAAGCCCATAGATAAGGTCTTACCCATTCTCATGCTAAGCCAGCAAGCAAAGTATAAGGTTGGGTTAGAGCGTATCTACCGCAAATAACTCTGTCTATCCCGCTCTACGGCAAACAAAATATATTTTTTTAATATCAAGTTGGGCTCAGTAGAATAAATATTTAAAAAAAGGCACAAAAAAAAATTTCAACCTCGCGTGGGTTCAAATCCAGAATATTTCGACCGCGACGCAACAGTACTACATTTCTAACATCGATAAACTTTGTCCGACCTCCACCGAAAACCACTCACAATTTCCTCCAGCAAGCATCATAAGGCTGGGTTAGAGCGTATCTATGGCTCTGTCCATCCCGCTCTACGTCAAACAAAAGAGTGAGATACCTATTATTTTAAACCCATAGATACGCTCTAACCCGGCCTTATGCTACGCTTGTAGAACTAACATTTTCCGCCAAAATAAAATAAAAACAAATGCCGATTTTTCATTTACAATATGCGCCCCAAATGCCAAAAGTCGTAGCGTGCTATTTATACAGAGTGTTAAAATAAATAAATAAATAAATAAAAGACCGCCAACAAAGCGGGAGACCACGTATACGTACGTATACGTATAGTCCTCATCATAACGAACATTTTTGCCCAAGGAACTATGCCTGGGAAATCAACGGTTTCCGAGATAATAAAGTCGGACTTAATTTTTTTTTTTTTTCTGAAATATGTTCAGTATCACGTTCTTAACATACCTTCTCAAGAAGCCATATCAAAATTATGGATATTTCTTACAAAAAATCAAGTTAAAATTGCAACCCGCAATGTAGGTTTTCGAGAGAATGTGGTTCAAAGTCGGACTTTTTTTTTTTTTGCAGAAATATGTTCAGTATCACGTTCTTAACATTCCTTCTCAAGAAGCCATATCCAAATTATGAATATTTCTTACAAAAAACGAAGTTAGAATTGCAACCCGCAATGTATTCTAAACATCGGATAGCCTAAGTTACTCCCAGAAACGTGAGTTACGACCATGTTAAGTTTCGTTGAAAACTATTCAGCGGTGTTCGCGTTTATCGTGGTCATACAGACAGACAGACAGACAGACAGACAGACATAAACCGTTTTTTTTGCATTTTTGGATTCAGTATAGTTTACTTAGTAACCCCTGCTAGTTTTTTTCTAAAAATATTCAACGTACAGAATTGACTTCGCTAGAGTTTTATTATAAGTATAGATAAAACTTACAAGTTCCCAGGTTACAAGTATTTTTTTACAATTTCATGCCCCTGTCATATTAAGGTTTCACCTCGGAATGAGAGATAACTAGCTGGAAAATTTTTATTTTGACACTAGTTGTGCCCGCGACTTCGTATGCGTTTTTAAACATTTGACATTTAATTTAAATTCGACTGTGGAGGAAAAGTCAAAAGGAAGGTTTTTTTTAACCCCCGACCAACAAAGAGGGGTTTCATAAGTTTGATAGCTTTGTGTATGTGTCTGTTTATGTGTTTATGAGGGTGTGCCTGTCTGTGTGTCTGTCTGTGTGTGTGTGCCCTAATCTAAACAATACATTTATGATAAAATATGTTTTGTTTAGATTAGGTATCGCCCGTATAAGATACCAGGAAGCTTAGCATAAGAATTGCCTGGGAAGTATGGGGGTTTACATGTATCTCCCTCGACGTAGAGTGGGATAGATAAAGTTATAAGCCCATAGATAAGGTCTTACCCATTCTCATGCTAAGCAAGCAAAGCATAAGGTTGGGTTAGAACGTATCTACCGCAAATAACTCTGTCTATCCCGCTCTATGGCAAACAAAATATATTTTTTTAATATCAAGTTGGGCTCAGTAGAGTAAATATTTAAAAAAAGGCACAAAAAAAATTTCAACCTCGCGTGGGTTCAAACCCAGAACATTTCAACCGCGACGCAACAGTACTACATTTCTAACATCGATAAACTTTGTCCGACCTCCACCGAAAACCACTCACAATTCCCTCCAGCAAGCATCATAAGGCTGGGTTAGAGCGTATCTATGGCTCTGTCCATCCCGCTCTACGTCAAACAAAAGAGTGAGATACCTATTGTTTTAAACCCATAGATACGCTCTAACCCGGCCTTATGCTACGCTTGTAGAACTAACATTTTCCGCCAATTTTTTTTTGGATTTTCTGCATTTTTGGATTTAGTATAGTTTACTTAGTAACCACTGCTAGTTTTTTTCTAAAAATATTCAATGTACAGAATTGACTTCGCTAGAGTTTTATTATAAGTATAGATTCTTAAAGTGGTCTCAAAAGTCTCATAAAATCTCATGAAGGTACAAGTCGATAAGAACTATTTACAAGTTCAATCACTTGTAACTTGTAGGTAATTTACAACAGACGAACACACTTATAGAAATCCACTATTTTACAAGCATGTACGTACAAGCGACAACACGTCTGGTACCAGGACAGCTCGTCTGTTGTAGGTACACTCTGACTCAGAGTGTACACTTTTGTTGTAAAGTCACCCGTAACGTTACCGCGTAGAGTGCTACCGTGCGTCTACGTGCTGTCTTGTGTACCTAATACAATACTTTACTTATAACTTTACTGGTGTGTTTCCAAACGTTTAAAACTTCCCTCTTCGCTTGACCGCTAGATTAAATATTAATTATTTTATGTTATTTAGGGTATTGACACGATGGGGGTTCTTGTATGGAGTACTATTTTCGCCTACCTGCTTTGGATATTCGTCGAAGCACCCATCAGCAATATCTTCAATCTCTTGATGACGCCAAGGTAAAATTCAAGTTCAAATTCGTCGGTCGTAGTTACGGATATGCGACATAGAAGGAAAGTAACCCTGAAATATGGTTATCGCTGTGTTCCTTTATTTTAAGATGCTATGATGCTATGTTACTTAGGGGAACTTACTTATAACTTATCCTTTCGATTGGCATTTGGCACTATGCAAAAATAAGAAAGTTTTTTTTTTACCTTAAGTCCGTTCCTGTTCCAGATGAAGCAACCCATAGTTCAAAAACTTAGAATGCTTTATAACTTGGGTACTTACCTACTTTAAAAAAAAACTTCTTAACATATTTAATTTTGTGTTCAATAGGAATATAGAATAGACAGGCTTTCCTCCCTGTCGATATTTATTACTTCTATATTTTGTATGCCTCCCAGAAAAATGGTTCAAAAGATGGTGGACAGAGAGATGACAAAAGAAGACATACAACTCGCGCTTCAAGAATTTGAGACAGCTTCGGCCCATGCGGACAAGTACATACCTAACACTCAAGTAGAAAATGCTGACGAATCTTCCATAGAGCCCAAGAGCCCACAAAGGCAGCTGCACAACGAAGACCCGCATTATACTGTGATGATCTAGGTACCCTAAGAAGGGCGCCCAAATACTTCTAGTTAGCCTAAAAGTTATTGTATAAAAATTGATTTTAAGAAAACATTATGATTGCAATTTGCAATGATAAAGTGTAGTGACTTAAATTAAACTATTGAGCTGAATATTTAACTGAGCACTTGATTACGTCAATTTTAGGTCTTCAGGTATCTACTTCCTGCAAGTCCTTGCGCTATCTAAGATTCTTCTTTAGAAGAAGAAAGAAAGAAAGAAAAGACATTTATTACCTACACACAAACACACCTTAAATTTAGAAAAAAAAAAGTTACTCTTTCTCTAGTCCTCTAGTCCTCTAACCTATCTAGGACAGTACTGTCTACACAGTGTACCTTTGAATCCAATCAATCATTAGCTGCCTCCAATTTTGGTTGAATGTTTGTTGATTTGCTCCAATCAACGGTCAATGCCGGATGAGATTAAAATCAGAATCGCTGTTTATTTCATGGCTGCTCAAATCTACGATTCAGTGTCGGATGAGGGATGAATCCAGAATAATTAATTATCGTTTGGTTTGCTCAAATCAAACGGATCAGTGCCGGAGGAGGTTAAACCAGTCGTTGTCTATTTCTTGGTTGCTCAAATCAACAGCTCTTAGCTGGATAAGGTTAAACCCATCTAGAGCCAACGGTAAAAGTAAAAGTCAAAGTCATAATCTATACTTATAATACAACTCTAGCGAAGTAAATTTTGTACACTGAATATTTTTGGAAAAAAAGGGGCTACTAAGTAACTATCAAAAAAAAAAAAATTATCTTTCTGTCTGTATGAACACGAAAAACGCGAATACCACTGAATAGTTTCCAGCTAAACTCAACATGGTCGTAACTCACGTTTCTGGGCATCACCTAGCTGAGCTATTACTACTAGGTATATTACTCTACGACTTTTGGCATTAAATAAAAGTCGAAAAAACACGCACATTATTTCACTATTGGGTGATTGATACCATCATAATATCGTGGGAAAAAATCCAGTGTGATTGTTATTCGAAAAATCGAACTTACACACACAACAACAACATAACAACTCAACACAATACAACAACAACACACAACACAACAACACAAACAACAACAACACAACACTTATTTACTTGAAATGTTCACTTATTTTTTCAAATCGATTGTTCGATTTTCGATCTAGCTATTATTTCAAACTGGATGGAACGCAGATATTTCTACTGATTTACGTGCCTGCTCTCATTCCGTTTTATTGATTAATTTTCGTAAGATCTATATCAATTTCTAAAATATATGTTATATTAAGTATACCTAATAGTAATTTAATAAAACCTTGTAATATCTATCGAATATTAAATCAAATGTTTGAAAAGTTATCGTTTTTATGTCAAAAATTATTAATGCACTTACAAAATTATCTTGTTGTTTGTTAATGTGTAATAAAGTGTTTAAATGTATTTGGTGCTTTTTTATTTACTTACGCGTACCTATGAACCTATTGCAAACGGTGTCGATTGCAAACCTTATATGAAAATGTGGGTTTTGTAGAATTATCAAAGCTTAATTTATAGTCATCATGCTAGGTATATTGGATCCGAGTTACAAAGTAATAAACAACGCATTATTGTATCATTGGGGGTTAACGATCATATTTGACCCTATCTGTCGCTTGTGTCTTCGCTTGCATGTTCTTTTAATTATTTTCACAAAACAAAAATATCTAGATGTCACATAACACGTATTTGTCTGACTTAAACTTGACCTTATAAATAAAATAAACGCCCGGTTTCTAAATTGAGAATTTTACTAAGCAGATACTTAACTATCGTTCTGTCACGCTCTTTTGTGAGAAATCTGCAGAGACAGAAGGATACTTACCCATTTGCTTACCGAATTTCTCAATTCAGAAACCGGGCCTAAGACCCTTAAGTCTCAATCTTAATTATATAAGGTAAAGTTTTGTCGAGAGGTAGGTCATGGTAAAAAAAAAAACAATTTCCATGTAGAGCTATTCATTCCATTCATATCATAGGGTAAGAGCATCGAAAGTGTAGTGGTATTGGTCGAGGTAGCCCTTTTCGTACAACTTTCATCATACAAGATGTTACAAAAGGCCCTTACTCTTTTTACAGAGTCATAGCACCCAGTTATATGGATCACTATCCCAAATATTTTTTTGCTCTATAATATGACGATCAGCCGATTTTTAAATAAATAAAATGTAAGCGCGTGGCGGGAAATAAGTATCCTTGAAATATGGTTTTAATTGATTTTCACGATGTCTATGACCTTATACCTTTTGTAACATCTTGTTTAAGTCTCTGTGGGCAAATTCTAGGTAATGTCGAACACGCCGTGTCGAAAGATAATCTTTCTTTTAAAATTTCCGATAATCTCTATCCCTTGTGCAACTTTCTCGGTGCAAACACATTCCATATTCTTATAATATGTTTGGATAACGATGAGTAACAATGTAAGTATGTGTTATTTTTAATGATAGGTACAGCTTAGTGCACTATAAATTTGCAAGAGGCCATTTGATAAAGAAAAACAGTGATTGGTATCCGCGTCCCATAATCTTTTTAAAGGTGTGATTTTGATCAAAATGAATTTAAAAATTACACTATTCTTCGTTACGTGCTTTTGTAAGTATTGAGTATATTACATAAATTTTATTTTTTAAATTAAGTACTTGGGCCACACGCTAGGATACCCCTTCTTGTTCGATTGAAACCCTTATGCCGCGCAAGAGCTAAGAGCGGTAAGAGCTGCCATGGGATATCTGTTACTGTGGCCAACCGTACCTAGTTAAAATTCAAAGTAAGTACCTATTTATTTCGAACGAGTTAATGAGGTTCACCTCAGTCTTTACACTATGTTTAGTTCTCAGGTTTTATCTTCGGCTTTGCATAAGATTCTTCTCTGTAAAGACTCCTATCCTTTGTTATATTAATAATTTAGGTATATTACATAATAAAAAAAATGACAAAATACACCTGCTGGCTGTTTGGCTAAAAGAGTTTTTGAATATCATAATTATACTTTTTCCGTGTAGGCTGTAGAAAAAGTTTGATTTCTTTTTTTGAAGCGAAACAGATACTACATAAAATATACTGTGTCCAAAAATAAAAGTCTTATTGTGTAAACAAACCACTTACCGGAAGATCCCTGTGTAATCAATCACACACAATAGCTAGTAGATCATTATTGTAGCATCTGGGTAATCACATGCAATACCATAATTTTTGTACTAATACGTCCATTTCATCGTAAAACTATTTTTTTTTTACAGAAAACCGAATTCTCTGTAACCTCAAACTTCCAAGTGACATTTCCATAAGTCTTCCATAAGTCGCCAAAAGGTACTAAATATTGTTTGCTAATGTGCTTTGTCTAAAACAATGTCCCAGGCACTGCAGCGCCGAGTGGTCTCTTCACTCATCACAGCACTATAGTAGTCTATGGTTACCCATTCCGCCATATTTGTTTACACTAAGACTTATTTTTGGATACAGTATAGGTACAACGACGACCATTGAATTTAAAAAATCACCAAGTTGGCCTTTCGCATTGTAGAGTTGTAACCATAGATCACGCAGACCGCAGTGACCGCAGGTTTTTTTCAAGATTCTTTTCTACTGCAGAAGGTAACTCAGGAGAAACAGTGTGACTGGGAAATGAAGTTGATGACGATGAAAGTTGTCTAATAGGAATAAAAAATATTATAGCTACCGTAACAATTTTCAAACGTTTTTTCTAGCAACTTTATTACTCACCGACTGTGTTGTTCATAAAAGAGAGCAACATTTAATTTTAGAAGACCTAGTGAAGGGTTTGCAAGAACATGACTGGAGTGGAGATCAAAATCAATGTTTAGAGATACGAATACTCGGAAGCACTCAGAATTTTACCCTTTGGGCTACTTGGGGTAAGTACTAGATTTATGTCAAATGGGTACACGAGGTGAGTAAGCGGTAGAGTAGCACGGTAGAGTATTAACTAACTACTTACTTTACTTTAGATAAATAGAGAAATGTTTAACAATGTAGCAGGTTTTGGTAGGGTAGAGTACCTAAAAAAAATTAAAATAAGCTTCTACCGGGCCCAAATTGCTCTATCACTTATTAGCACTTGCCTCAAGTTGCCTCCCTTCACACTAGCGTCAACTTCTCTACCGGCTTCTCGGCTCATGTAATTTGGTTCTGCATAGCAAAAAACTGTTTTATTTTCAGCCTGGGATGCTATGCAAATAAGACCGATTGGTTTTCTGTACGGTTCTCAGTACCACCTGGGTAGCTTCGACCAGTGCCTAGAGCCTCCTTGGTCTCTCGATGCTCATCCTGAACTTCGAACCCAGTACTGTCTAGCTGATATCAAGATTGAGGGTAGCCTGTTAAAGAGAGAACCGATTGATTTTGATCCTTTTGCTGGTGCAAATAAGTACTTACATGTAAGTTGAGAAATAATTCCGGCTACTCGGCTATACACAAAAAGTGCTAGAAGGAATGCCGAGTGTTCGGTAATGCAACCTCACTGCTTTCCGATCACTGGCCTCTTTGGTGCCATTTTTCATTTTGATTTCCGAGCTTTATCTTTTTCCTTTTCATACAACGCTTGTTTTTCCATTTTTCTAATGAAAAAAGGCATTTTGCCGCTTTTCTTTTTCGAAAAAAAAGGAAGTTTTCTTATTTCTCTTTGTACACCCCCCAGACGCAAACAAGATACAACCGCAGGGCGTGGGGCCTATGTGTTCCTGCTTCTTGTAACATCCGATCTGTTCTGAACATTCTGGAAGTGCTTCTGTCACGAAGCCAGTTGACAACTTTGACGTCAGAGATTCGAGTCCATGTCGAGTCGCCGTGCCAGATAGCGGGAGAGCCGCATCGGTATACGTCTGGATACTACATGTTTTTGCAAGTACCCAAGAACCTTCACTCAAGATGTTTTAGTTACTAAAGTACCACACAAAAAATAGTCAAAACGCGCTTTGACCTTCTTGTAAAAGCGGCAAAGTTTTTAATCCCGAAAAACGTATCAGCTGCAAAAGCTTCGCCGAAAATAAACATGTCACAAAAAAAACACAGAAACGTACATACAACAAAGGTCCAGTATATACTCGTAATTTTAGTACTTAAGTAGGTAAAAAGTAAATGTAGCCTGTACAATTGTACATGTCCCACTAGCTGGGCAAAGACCTTCTCTCAGAGAGAGAGTTCGAGCTTAATCACCACGCGTGCTCAATGCGGGGTAGGTATAACTTTTTTTTTATTTCACATATTAGGCCCCATAGTAACAGCATGGACCTAAAAGTCGTTTGTTTTTATGAGTAATAATAATAATAATCGTTTATTTTAATAAAAAGGTTTACAATAACAAAATAGGGCAAGAGCTTCCTTTAAGGATGAAAATACCTGTATCAGGAAGCTCCGCTCTTCCGCACTTGGACATATGAGTAGAAAGATCCCTCAAAGTTTGGCTGGTGACTTAAAAATTAAGACCGTAAGAGAAGGTATCAAGAAGGTAAACCTCTGCTGGGTAGAATGTCCTCACGTACCTTTGTGAATTCATAGTTGCAATACCTAATTGTTAACTTCTTATTTTTCTAGCATTGCTGGTCAGCTTGATTACCATAACACTCGTGTCAAGCTACGTCTACGAACCAAACGCCACAACCATAAAGAAAGAAGAAGAGACGAGATCCATAAGTTTCGCAAACGTTGCCAGATGCTTCTCTTTACAAGAGAACTACAAAAAGCTGGTTAAAGTAGATGCTGATGAGATCCTCTTACTAAATGGGATCAGGGTGTTGACCTCTGTAATTGTGGTGTTGATTCACGATCCTCTTTTGACCATCGTCACACATATTATGTTTAATGGAAATTGATTTGAAAAGGTATGTGTAATAAGGGTGGTATTACAGAACGCTACTTAAGGTTGGACGATAGCAGCGGGAAATTCAAAATTTTCACAGTTTTTTACATTTTGTAGCTAAACTGAGCTATTTTTGTTCAGCGATTTTTCGTTCGCGGCAATGACATAGTATTCTTTTCATTATTGTAAACAACATAACACAATAATTCAGCCGATTATGTGTTCTGGTCATCAACAAGTTTTTTGGGCAGTGTGAAGGAGAGATCCTTAGAATACGAGTGTGGGTTTATCATACGAGGCGAAGCATCACACGAGTATTCTAATATCGTCTTATATGCAGTTGCATACACTACTTTATCTTCACTCATTTATCATTTTCCATTTTTTTTTAGTTTAATTGTCACGGAACCGCACAGAAAAAATTGTAAACTAATAATGGCGGCAAAACAAATCCAAACTAAACACAAATGTCACAAATAAAGAAAAAGAAAGCGGACGCTTTTTTTTATTTGTCAGGCAAAGAAGTCATACTTACGTACAGCCAGTGCTCAATTCACACTTTCACAGAATAGTTTACTGCAAGGAGAATTTTAACCGGAAGTGTATCAGCAAGGAGAATTTACACCGGAAGTGTATCGTAATAACAAAAAAAGTTATTTTATGATACAGGTTGGCAGATAAGTTTTCTGTCCAAAGCCCAAAATAGTTTTTAGTTTTTTACTGAATCATCCTCGTGATTCGTAGTTTTATCGATTCGTAAAACGTCGACATACGGTATGGTATGCTAGTAACAAAAAACTGATACGAGCCACAAAATTAAATATCCAATTAATCGATAGTTAAGACAGCTGTTTGTAATCAAACTGAGTTTCAATGTATGAGGGGAATTGAGCTTTATTTTTTCGAGGAAGCAAAGGTCTTGTTTAGTCTGCACCAAGAGGAAAAACATTGTCTGTCTAATGTATCTCTAATAATCCTATAATCATCAAAAAGAGGTATATTATTTTAAAACAAATATTCTCCAAGTGACCTTTTAGAAAAATGCCTTGTCAAATGCAGCAAATGGATTTCATCCTCAGCCACAAACACACAACTTTTTCTTGTAAAGGACTATCGATCCTGTGGAGAAGGTCATAGGGTACAACGAAGGGGCAAAACTAAGTTTGTAAAGTTGTAGACTGACCAGTGACTGAAGAAGGCGCTATTAGTCTTTTATCCCTAGTGAATTGAGAACGATTAGGGTGACCACTTTTAAAGAGTTCCCGATATAAATAAAAAAACGTAATAAGCAAAATATGTTGGCATTTATTTTCAAAGCGAAATATTTGTAATGAAAACGCGTCGGCAAGGTGGTTTTATGAAGCTTTCCTTTCTATTGTAAAATATTGGTACCGACAACAATAATTCGGTAGAAGAATTTTGGTACCATCACAGAATCATACATCAAGTATGAAGATTCAAAATAATGTTTAAAGTACCTACCTAATCGAAATTTATGGTCACCCTACATCAAAGAACGCCCTGTGATTTTGCTTCGCTGAGAGTGTATTAAAGTCTGGTCTTTTGCTGAAAGGGGCGGTCAAAATGTCACTCGATGTTCAGGAAGTAAAATAATAATAGTTTACATTCCCCTCTTTGGTCTGTCTGTCTATAACTGTACGAATAGGTACATAGTTGGAACCCATCCCAATTTTAGCAAAAAACAACTTTCAACTCCAACTTCTTATACACTATGTTTGCTGCTACATCGTGTTCTCAGACTATAATTTCGGGTCTCTACATTTCACACTGCTCACATCTCCTAAGGACAATGAACATGTTTTAGATGGAGTAGGTTTGCCTAGAACTTATAATATCATCTTAGTTTAGTCAGCCTAGTGCACAGGAAAAACATATAGGTCATAACTACTAAATTAAAAAAAAAACAATACTCCCGACAATTTTAGCTTCAAAACATAAACAGCTGAACCGATTTTGATAAAACATATCTAAGAATACTCGCTAGAAAATCAGGGGCTTAACTCTGTAACGCAATGGCGTGTCGATGGCGTCCCAGTAGAAGGACAAAACCGGGGTTTCCTCGTGTTTCTCCTACAACCAACGAACTAATCCTCTAGGATTCAAATCAGAATATTCATTCATAAGTCGTAACTGAAACCGTCAAATGGGAGCCCATTTTGGCACCATTGCGTTATAGACGTAACCAAATCGGTTCACCCGTTTAAGAGCTAAGGTGCCAAAGACAGACACACAGACAGACACACAGACGGATACACAAACACACAGACTGATAGATAGACACACATATAACGGTCAAACTTATAACACCCCTCTTTTTGGGTCGGGGGTTAAAAATGTGCCGAGCCAAACCAGGGAGTCTCCTCACTATGTTTTCACGTTAGATGGAGGTGCCACTAGACAAGTCATTTGTAGACAATGTAGATAGGTATGTAAACGCCGAAGTCTTCTAATAACCTGCAGACAAATTTATTCTGTTAATTTGTTTTCGAGATCACTATTATTTATGCGTTACTTTTTTTACTTTGTGGGAGAAACAAGCTATCAAAAGGTGCGTGTCCGATATGTCAATAACAAGCGTGACAACAACCGTTAATCACCATGGCAACGCATCTGCAAGGTGTCCCTATCCCGGAAGCAATGCAAGCTGCAAAGTGCCCACCCTCGCGTAGCGTAGCTGATGTTCTGACTGACTCTAGGATTGTAGGTGCCCGTCGTATAGCGTATACCCGAATGGTATAGTTAAGACGACGTACGTCTCACAACTAGCGCCGCCAATGGAAAAAAAATCATATCTTTTTTTTGGATGCGTTTTTAGCAAAAAACGCTCCTGCGATTCCTCAACGCAAGGCTTAACTATTTTTAGGACCTAAGGTTTGGATTCCAGGATTGGATTTCCTACGAACTTAATCGATTCTCGCCAAAAGTGGCCACTTTTTTTTTTTTTTTTGATGTTTATTCAAGGTTTTATTCAAGGGTAAGCCTGTTTTATTCAATAAAAACACAAAATGCGTCTTAATTTGTAAAATATTAAATTTTTGTGGCCGTATTGGAAAAACGTGTCAAGGGTAGAGGGGCTGTACAATTTTATTGTACATGTCCCACTAGCTGGGCAAAGGCCTTCTCTCAGAGAGAGAGAGAGATCTTAATCACCACGCGTGCTCAATGCGGGTTGGCGATTTTTGCGTTGAGGGTATAATGCCTCATACGCTCAGGTTTCAAGTAATTGAGTAGTTTTACAAGCCATTACAAGCATTTAATTGCCATAAAAGGCATGAAAACGACGCCGTATGTTGCTATCAGAAGCGCGTAGTTCCTACCATACTCTAGTTGATTTGATTACGGAGGGTGGTTGTGTGAAGTGGTGGTAGAGCAGGGGATTTATCGATCACGGCATGCGTCTGCGCATCTGCCGGTCGACCCGCGTCCTAACTGGGAACGGTGCGAAAAAAGCTTTGATAAGAATGCCGTTAGTTTGATAGACATAATTATCCAAAAGCGTTAGAAATACACAATATACCTATGCTGAAAAAAAGGTAAAAACCTCATTGTAAAAACCGCCGGAAACCCAAACTAAACTGTTTCTGATGGAGGCTTACGACCTAAAATCGCGCAAAAACTGTTGCCTACCTAATCATATTTTTTTGGTGTACAATTAATCTCGCTTTCTCTCTAGCCAATAAAAGGGCCCTGGTTCCGAACCATACTTTTGTACGTACACTAGAACGATACCCTACAGGGTGTTAAAAGACCGCCAACAAAGCGGGAAACCACGTATTGTCCTCATCATAAGGAACATTTTTGCCCAAGGAACTATGCCTGGGAAATCAACGGTTTCCGAGATAATGGGGTTCAAAGTCGGACTTTTCAAAACTTTTTCATGCAGAAATGTATTCAGTATCTAGTTCTTAACATACCTTCCCAAGAAGCCATATCAAAATTATGAATATTTGTTACAAAAAACGACGTTAACATTGCAACCCGCAATGTATTCTAAACATCGGCACTTCAAGCTTAACTAACATAAAATTATACCTACGCTTGCGCAATATGACTTCTGTGCGTTACACGTCCATTGAGTGATAAAATATTTTTCAAAATTATAACCTAAAAAACCAAAATCATTTCCCAGCAATAATTTATCGAAAAAGCACTTCCTTTTGGTGTCTAGTATGCGTAGCTTTCGGGTCTGTTGGCGGTCTTTTAACACCCTGTATAGTTTGACAAGACTTTTCTGTACCTCACACGTTGTAGAGTCAAACCAATGCAGTATATTTGCGGAGGTTATTTAGCCTCCAGCTACCATTATAGTGTTCAATTTCTACTATAGGGTTCCATTGAAACTATTGGCTACTCAACAATTTATTTCACTTCTTTTTTTTTACACTATTTTGCATTAGGACAATACGAGTACAATGGTGCATCTTCACTTTTCGATAGTGACTTCTACTGCTTACTGCTTTGAGATTAGATTTAAGTACCTATCAATAATCAAATAATCATTTAATTTAGGTATTTAATGCAAAGCGTGGGAAAATTTATTGATAGCAAAGTAGTTTATTCAATATCGTTATTAGGGTCATTCTTTGAGAGGTCGATTTTTTTGGTCACACCCTAGTATCTACTAAACTATACACCACACAGTACTAAAGTAGCACTTAATCGTCTACTTAACTAACGGTTTATTGAGGCATATCAAATAAAATCAATATTTCATAGAGGAAATTGCCTAAATATCCCTTTGAAGGTCAAAAAATGGGTGATTTTGCAAGTATTTTGCATGTCACACGCGTGTGCTCCTGGTATGTTTTTGTTTGTGGTTTTACTCATGTGCCCACTACTGTGCTAATTTATACCTTTTTAAATGCCCAAAGAGTGCCTCTATCCAATCGTATATCCAGCATTCTAATAGAATGAAAACTCTTGTGTCTGTAGACGTTTAAACTAATGTCACGCGGCGAGCGAAGTTGAAACCGCTCGACAAAAGTATGCTTTTATACATACTTGAATACGCGGTAAGTGTCTTGCGATTGGTGTAAAATATCGCCAATTTAACCACGGTGCTAAGATGGGACGGGTATGTCGCTAACTTTCGCGCCAACACTGTGAGGTAAGTTCTTCACTTTTTTTTAATTTTGGTTCGGGAGGGTAATTGAAACTTGTGGTCAGTTTTGCTAGTTAAGTGATACTATTTGCACTTAACTATCTAAAGTACAGGATTGGGTATGTCCCTCAGTAGGTATTGACATCAAAATAAATACGATAGCTTTTATAGTTAAAGAGAAACAACGTCATTTTTTAATTTTATTGATATCCATGGCCCTAAAATCCATGGATTTAAGCCATGGATATCACATACCGGCCATGGATATCAAGAAAATGTTCTTAAATTTCACTTATTTTAGGGTTACGTACCGAAAAAGTGCCAAATAAGACCCTATTACTAATCCAGTACATATCTGCATGTCTGTTTGCTTGTTTGCCTTACGTTTAACGGGCTGTTGTTAACTTTAAATGTAATAGGTTGAATAATAAGCAAGCAGTTGATTTTTTCACAGAATCAATCTATCTATCTATTTATCTACATTTTTTCAAATCCATTGTAATAATACGGCTTATTAATGTACACAAGATTAATACAAACCGGCCGGTGCAAGCCGGACTCACGAACCGAGGGTTCCTAACTTTCTTTCAAAGAGGGATTCTTCCAAATACATGCAAAGAATGGTCATTCTACTAGTTATTAAAAAAAACAAAGAGGGATTCTACCAAATACATGAAAATAATGGTAGAATTAGCTGAGGCAGAGTAATAAAGTCCCGTTTAGCACCCTTCGTGTACAATATCCTAAAATTTTTCCTTGTTAGTCGGAGTCGCGTACCGGGGATACCGTACCACCACCTAAAGTTAGGGGTAAATATAATATTAAAATATGTTACACAAATATTGTGGTGGTACGGAACCCTGAGTGTGCGAGTCTGACTCGTACTACTATGCTGGGTTAAAAAAAATAAAGGCCTAAGGCATCTACGTATGAGATGATTTATTTTACCTTTGCTAATACTTTTATATGTAACTTTGAGAAGCAATAAAAGGCTATATTATTTTATTTTTTATGAGATGATTTAAATAGCCTCCAGTGGTACCTTCACTCACACTAGATGGATGAAGGGGCCACTTGGCGCTGCAGTGCCTGAGACATTGTTTTAGATGGTGCTGCTGGGTTATATTCTACTAATATGTATATTATGTATTTACGATACTTCTTCACGCCTAAACGGCTGGATGGCTTTGGATGAAATTCGGGATAGATGTGTAATTGTTTATTCATGTTATAGCTTTTAAATAATAGTAGCTGTTTATCAAAACGTTTTATAAGACTTAAGGCCTGAAATTAATGAGAACTTAAGAATTAATGTTACAATTTTATAGAATTTGTTGAGCATAATTTATCTGTTTTATTATTTAATAACTCAGCATGTGTTTGCTTAAAATAAATCTATGAGCAATTGAAAAAGTTTAAAAACTTCTAAATTTTTACTGTTTTTTCTCAAAATAAAACTTTGATTACTTTGGTTTGATTATTATGATGTTTTATTTATATACTTTTCCTTCACTAAGGCCCTGTTTAAGTCTGTGACAGTTCATGAGTGACAATCAAGCTAAAGGAAGCATTTATGTACCACTGAAATTACTGTTTATATTCATTTTGGACACTAATTGATATCCATGGCATATTTTTTGATATCCATGGCCTGTCAAAATAGAAGATTTTTTTCTGATTAACCTATAAAGCCTACAGGTGTGCCTCATCGACATATTGGCTAGTTTTTAAGCCCTTTTATCCTCTGTATTTTTAGTTTTCACCAACGACGAGAAAAAATAAAAGCCATGGATATCAACGAAGAACGCTTTTTTGAAGAATCATCCATTAGGTGACGTTGGAACTGCAATATCATACTTCCTTCCTGTGAAACGTTTCCACAGGAAAACAATTAAAAAAACGTCCTCGCGAGAAGATACAAAGTCGATTATTTGTAATAGATTTTTCAAGACTTACAACTACAATCTACAACCCATTTCAGATAACATTGGATACTTGTTAGTTTTCAGTGACGATGTACTTTTGGGAATGAGTCTGCAAGAAATCCTAATAGTATCAATATCGCAGCACTGAGCATTATTACGAAGACTTTACTCTATATAAACGGTCTACTTGTCAATCAGAAATGTTACTACTAAGTACGTAACTAATAAAATAAACTTATAAAACTCTTGAAACAGTGTTGATGACTTTCTTGAAAATATATTATTTGTTATTTGCCCAAGCAAGGAGCCGGGCTATTCTATACTGGTCCAGCCTCCACTGCAACTAAGATAGAACTCCTTTATTTTCATGGCGTCCAAAGGAGAAGTGTACAATTATTCAATAATCGGCGTTAGATTGCCTTGACTTTGACCTAAACCAGCTGCAAGAGCGATCAAATGTAACAGACATGTTGAACTCATATCAAACTCTTTTCAGCCAATCACGTCCCGCTATTTTAAATTAATCTTCGATTATTCACCGGTTACATTCGGGCGTTAGACTACCAATTCCAAATAGAAGTCAAGAGTGGAAATCCCCTCGAAGACGGTTGTTCCTCGAATAGCCCAATTTGATATTAAAAGGCGAAGGTAATTAAATTAAGCGGGTTTCTTTGACGCCCTGCCCTGCTAATATTTTTATTAGCTTCGTAGCTCGTAGGGATGGCGGAATCGGAGCTTACTGAGGGAATATTTGGACTACAAGTATATTGTGTCGATTATAAGAACAAGCAATGCAATTTAATGGTCATGGTTGTTTCTCTGGTTTTGGCGGTAATATGAATCACTTATTATTGAATGTTCGTATTATTTAATCAGCATTAAAATAAAACGTTTGGTAAACTAATTAGTAACTGAAAATCTAAAAGTAAATACCTAGTTTGATAACCCCATGACATTTATTTTATGACACATACTTTCATAATAAAATTAAACAATAATTTTACTTTGTATCATTCTCTCGAAGTGCATTAACCTACATCATCTCTCAAGTACTTTTGAAAATGTATATTGGAACCGGGTACCATTATGGCAGGAAAACCGTTCTGCCTAAGGTAAGTGCTGTACCTTATATTTTCATGCCAAAATATAAATCTAACTGGCGATATGCACTTACAGCAAAATGGCTCAGAAACATGGTACCTTTATGAGAGAAAACCGTTTTAAGGTTAATTCGAAATCTGAAGTAGTTCTGTTGTTAGAATAATGAAAAAAATACTATATTATTGTCGTGACACAAAAATCGCTTAGCAAAAATGGCTCAGTTTACGTTCAAACTTTTAAAATCCGTGAAAAATTGCCACGCTACTTTAGTTGACCCAGGTATTTGCAGTGCCTTTAATTTTGGTGCCAAATAGAAATCTGACAAGCAATAAGCTCCTACAACAAAATGAGGCAGAAACATGAGGAAATAAGGTGAAATGGAAAACCTGCTTCGCGAAGCTAGGACAGAGTACTATTATAATGCAATGCAAAAAATAAGAAAAAGTGTGGAGAGTCAAGGCCAATCTGCTTACCTAGGTCTAAACATGTTCATTTGTCCGTATCGTTCCTCCGTTCCGTATCTGTTCCGAACAACGTCCAAACCAGCGTGCTTGGATCGCGATGCGGATAAAAAACATAATGTAGACCCAGATTTAGCTCCATAGAAGAACATGAAAATCGATTTATCGACATCAATCTCTCCCAACTCTATTTTTTTCCGCCAGGGCGATAATGTCGAAGTTTGAAGGTTGTGTAATTACAAGCACGGGCGAGCCACACTCGAGGAGCCCCTTACACAGATCTGGAAGTTACAGAACTGGCAGAAGTTACACCCTAACACGACCTTCAGGATCAAAAACCAATGACAGACACGAACAGCCTAAAATAAAAAAACAAATGGAAAATAAAATAGGGCTTACACTAGTTGTAGAACAAAAGTTGTTGGAAATCACATTTAGAAGTAAAAATTGCCCTGTAGATGTGTTATCAAATTTTCTTTGATTCAGAATTCAATATGCCCGTAATACGAAAACGTACACACGACAGCACGTCGACCCTTACACGCTAGCACTCTACTCGGTTACGTTACGGGCGACTTTACAACAAAAGTGTCCACTCTGACGTGCTGTCTTGTGTACAAAGACCGCTACCACGGTAAGCCAAAAGTTGCGGGATCAAGTCCCATCTCTGTATCTTCTGAGCCTTGCTATTGTATGATCTTATCGCCGGCAATTATGCTCGAGCAATAAACAACGAGTCTAATTAACTCTCAGCAGATACTTGGCAGTCCTCCTTCTTTGGAAGACGTTTTATGAGTTTTCCACCGAGTTAGCGGCTGATGTTGTGCTCCATTTCGCTTTGAGGATCTCTTGAAATGAAATGGAACAACAGATATGCCTGCACAAGTGTACAATTGTACATGTCCCAATAGCTAGGCAAAGAGGCCTTCTCTTCACAATGCATGCCCTCTGCGGATAGACGATGTGAAACTGAATTTGTATGTTATTTCCCGGAATGGTGGCAGCGTTTACCGAGTTTCCCTAAAAACTCCGATATCTCTTCTACTTAACGTCTTTCGTTTAGTTGTGTTCTTCGTTATGTAAAGATTTTCCGATAAGACTCTGATAAGATTTATCTAAAACATGTCGCG
This sequence comes from Zelleria hepariella, assembly GCA_949319315.1. NCBI lineage: Eukaryota > Metazoa > Arthropoda > Insecta > Lepidoptera > Yponomeutidae > Zelleria > Zelleria hepariella. Next base: position 7,027,894 of record OX439386.1, on the reverse strand, counting down.
GGCGGAGGAGGCCTGGTCCGACCGGGTAGAATCAGGGGGGTGTGTATTTTGTACTTTTGTATTTAGTGTTCAAGTTTCAATGATAGCTTTCTGGCGATCTTTTTATGTGTCACATTTTACTTTTTTCCAGACTTTCCATCTTAAAATATTTAAAACCTTTGAAATCATGTTAGTTTAAAAAAACTGAAAATTTCTGACCTACACGTCCATCGAAACTTGGCACCCTTTATTTACTCTAACTAGTCTAACTAAACTAAAGAAACCTTCAATTTATTTAAACTATTTCCAGTATGCTAATTACCCTACACTCGACAAAGCATGAGCGTAACATGGAAGTTTTCCAAATGACGGCACCCACACGCCATCTCGTGCGATCTACTGGAAACTTGCATCGCGATCTACACGGCTACTGTGTTATTAACTCTACTATGCAATTTTCTGCTAAGCCTTGGATCCTTTCAAAGTCGTTTCTTGCCTGATTGATAAAATAGAACTTGCAAATATTGCACAATAGCAATGTTTTCTTCTTCGCTTTCGTTGCGCATCTTGATAGATACAGCCTTGACGCTATTGCGTTCATATTGACTAAGTTTTTAATTAATTTCTCTTTGTATTCGTATAGTCATGCCTCGATTTTAAGTTATACACTTTGTAATGTTTTAATCAAAGGTAAGGCTATTTTGTACAATAGGTACAAATACAAAATGCGTTTATACAAACATGAATTACTTCCTGAAATCTAGAATTTTGTAAAATCTTCTGGCAAAACCAGTGACTTTAAAATTGGTAAAAATATTCGCTGTTTTTATTTTAAATCGTAAATTAGCAATTTTTCCATCTGTGGTTGCCTGGAAGTAATTGCTATTAGCAATTAGGTCGCCAATTATTGTACCATACATGTATGAATACTATCTGTCCTTAAAATGTTTTATAGTACAATAAAGAATATTCCATTCTATTCTAATAAATCAATTACTTAGAGGTATATTCTCGTTGACTGAAGGTCTTTGCACTTGTTTACTCGTAGCTCTGTAAAGTTATGAAACAATGCTAATTTAATTACTTGTAAGTACCTACCGAGTCAATCGGTCGTCATTGTTCTAAGTAAACACGTGGGGCGTTTATGCCTGCTAGCTATAGTGGAGGCATTATTTCTTGCAACACTTTATTACATTCAGTAAATACACTAGTAGATAGAGCCCTGTGGAAATACTAATGAGTCATTAATAATGGTATTGCTACTACAAATTGGATTGAAACCTTGTCTTTCCTGGGGCCTGAGTCTGTAACGCAATGGTGCCTCGACAGGCATCCAGTTGTAGGCTTCGATTACGATTTATTAATGCTTACTGTCCTTTTAGTGATTTTCTAGCACAGCAAAGAATATTGTGACACCAATTCTAGAAGATTAGTTCGCTGTCCGGCTGTTCATCCGGAACACCTAGTTTTGTCCTTCTACTGGGAACCTATCGACACACGATGGACTTATGATTATTAAGCCCCTGTTCACTAAGCTGAGAGGTAAGAAGGTAGAGGTGCTGGGCTTTAGTACATAGATAAAGCCTATATCGAAACATGTCCCAAGAGTTGTAAAGTAAAAAAGTTGTAGGTATTTCACACACGTCAAGATGCAACAGTAAACGCAGTAACAAACTTTCAACATAGACATTACATTTACTTTGTCAACGGGCATTTTGCTCACCGTTCGGACAGAAACATTCCTTATAAGTAGGTATGCCCAACGTCATAAACATTAGGTATACTTACTATTATTATTAGGTATTACTTACTGTATGTAGCCGACTCTACATTAACGAATCCACTTTTTGGCAACTTTGTCAGCCATTCCCTATCCATATATTTGAAAGGCGCAAACCTGAAACAAAATACTTGATCAACACACACCCTTTCTGTCTCGTCAAGCTGGGGTGACAGGGGACCCGACAGACACCTCCTTCCGAATCGGAAGGCGCCAATGCGCAGCCAAATTCGAAGCTAAATGGTGAATAAAGTTATTTGCCATGAATGCCTCCGGGCACAAATTTCAATTATTGCCGCATCCGAATAGTTGCGAAGCCACCCCCCGGTATGTTCGTGTGAAAAAGTCTGTTGTTTTTTCTTTGCTGGTTTTTGTTTGCAGAGTTTCTGATATTTTTGTAGTGGTAAGCATTAACTTTTAAAAAGAATTCAAATGAAACCATAACTTGTTTCTTTATTTAATTAGTGTGTCAAAATGTTACTGACTTCAAAGCAATGGCTTCTGTAAAAATGTCACAGAGGCATAAAAGGGCACTTTTAGCAGAAGAAATTTTGTAGGTATACTAATACTACCTTGATATCATAAGCGTTGGTGATGAATTCTTTAGAATTATTTTTAAAATATTTTTCTGTCATACAATGACATGTCAATTGCACATGACTGTACCAAACAGTAGGCGTATTTATCATGTTAAGGGGTCAAAATATTTTATTAGCCTTGCGATTTTAACTCTGCAGCTAGGGTGCCAACAGGATTACTGGCCTGAGGCTATAAGTACAGTCTGCTAAATCAAAAGATCCGTGGTTCATTCAAATTTTAACCGTAAATAAATCGGGATAAGGCTTATAGATAGAGTTATTGTGGACTTTGTGATTCTTGCTACTCGAATCACCCTTTTTATTCGCGAAATAGGATATTTCAAGTGTCGATGGTCAGGATCGTATTGTGAATAAGAGTTGTGAATATTCTGGTTCAAATTATTACGCTTCAATAACAGTAGATAAGTAATAAATACTTCTATGTAAGCACGGCGAGAATAAATTCAAAGTTATGGTTAGGTTAGTTCTGAAACCTCGTGAAAATGTTGGTGTTTTTTACCAAAATACCTCTAGTACTGCACAAAAAGGGCCAAGCTGATATTTTTTTCAGTTGTTTGCCTCTCTAAACACTCTTGCACCGTAGTGGTTTAATTTTATTTACATCATGTCTTTTTTATATACCTTAGATACTTACGAGGACGAATTTAAAAGGCATATGGATTCTGACAAAACTTCAACAAACTTTGAACTTCATTAATCTACCTACTTGATCAGACTTTCCAAACTGCAGGTTCCTGCTACAGCTTGAGAGGCAAAATGTAAAATATGTAACGATAGAATAATCGAGTCTCCTTACCCGAATGCATCGCAAATCACCGCATAATATATTCATGGAAATCTTCCCCCAACATCGCGAACAGATTCCTCTCATCTTGTCTATAATCATAAGTTTAGTTCACAAGCTTTTAACTTACAATATAGGTACTTAAGTATTAAACTAGTCCAATTTAGCATTTAGGACAGACCGGTTTGTACAGCGTCTAGAGACATATTTTCATTCATACTAGGATGGGTGAAGCGACCATTCGGACGCTGCTTTGCCTGGACAATATATTATGTGTTTTGTATGATGGAGAAGAGTTTTGTGCTGAAACTTTGGTTGGTATCTATAGGTTGGCTGACAAAAAAAAACTAAGGTCTTTGCAGCTACGTAATAACGTAATGATTTAAACAGCGTCCAGTGGCACCTTCACTCGATGAGTGAAGAGACCACTCGGCCCTGCAGTGCCTGGGACATTGTTTTAGATGGACTAGGATTTCCCAGTACCTATAGCATCCTGACAGCTTAGTCGGCCTAGCCCACAGGAAAGGGTAAGTACTTAGCATAACCTCGAACTTATTTTTTATGTTAATAATAATAAATCCCTTTATTCAGACCAAAAACATAATCTAGGTTCATGCAATAAGTAACATATTTTCTTAAATCTTAAGTTTAGTAAGCTGCTTTTTCACTACCTAAAATTTTTTAAATGTTAATTACACGTTTATACTTACGGGAGTGCGTAAGCTCCGTCGTTCCTCCATACATAAGGCTTCCGAACTAGGTCGAAACTAGCCGGCTATCTCGACAACTTATAGGCAATCGAAACAGTACATTCAATATAAAACCTTACGCTATAACCTGAAATAGTTTAAGCCATCAACTAAGTCCTTGTTGAATCAATGAGTAAGCAGTGAGTCACGAAAGGCAGCGTAATTTTAAACGCATTAAAAGTGTTTACACTATTCTAGATGACAAATTGATTCGTGCTTAGTTTTGCATACCGACCTACTTTAGCCCGCAGCTACACTATGCTTATTTCCGGTCATGGGAAACGAACAAGAAAAGGTGTTTAAACATTGCTCAAATTGTCCCCATAGCCATTGATCGTCAATCGGAATAGGGAAAGCGGAAATGTTGGTTATTAATTTCTCCATTGAATAAACCACCTTTTAAGGGTTCCGTACCCGAAGGGTGCCAAACGGGACCCTATTAGGTAACTGCCGTACAAACCGTTCGTACAAACTTATTTAAATTGTATAGTGGTAAGGAACCCTCAGTGCGCGAGTCCGACTCGCACTTGGCCGGTTTTTAATTCCTTTCTCGCGAGTGATCTGAGTTTTTTTCATTCAATAAAATTGTTGTGACTATTTAAATAAGTCACCACGTGAAAACATATGCAGTAATCTGAATGTTATCCTAGATTGGAAGGTACCCTTAACTTGTTCGTTAGCGCTAGTGATGTACGCTTGGAAACATTGCCACTCCCGGCAATGTTTCCACTGGAAACATTGCCTGAAAGTTTCCGAAACTTTCCCAATGTTCCCATAAATTCCCAGTAGTTTTTTTGTTTATAATTCATGCTTATTCTTGAAATATCGCGTTCGTTAGTCACGTGACAATGCATAAGCGTCTTTCCTTACAGTGTTGCCATATAGAAACTGCATAAAATCGGTATTTTCTTTAAAAATTCCATGAAATCCCTACTTATTGCCAATAAAACTGAATTATTCATATGATTTACATATATTAGTGAAGTCAATCATGCTGATTCTTGAAATATCGCGTTCGTTAATCACGTGACAATTCATAAGCGTCTTTCCTTACAGTGTTGCCATATAGAAACTGCATAAAATCGGTATTTTCTTTAAAAATTCCATGAAATCCCTACTTATTGCCAATAAAAGTGAATTATTCATATGATTTACATATACATATTAGTGAAGTCAATCTTCAATGTTATTGTGTTTTTTTGTCTTCAACCATTGGCTACCGATGTTATGCTCCTTGACAATGGTCAACAGTGGGCTGAATTGATTGACTGATCGCGGGTTTCTATGATATTCCAAATTAATAATACTAGTAGTTCGCCCCGAACTGTAAATTCGGGATGTATAGGTACATTTCCCCAGGTAAGCCATGAAACTTGGTAGATGAATGAATTAGACGACGGGGTACTCTAAGAAAAAGGCTCGACGAGATCTACCCGATAAAAGTATCAAAACTTTAACTGTCCATATCTCCTAAACGGCTAATGCTAGACCCATGTTCATGGTACTCTAAGAAAAGGGCTCGACGAGATCTAACCTATAAAAGTATCAAAACTTTAAGTGCCCATATCTCCTAAACGGCTAATGCTAGACCCATGTTCATGGTACTCTAAGAAAAGGGCTTGACGAGATCTACCCAATAAAAGTATCAAAACTTTAACTGCCCATATCTCCTAAACGGCTAATGCTAGACCCATGTTCATGGTACTCTAAAAAAAGGGCTCGACGAGATCTACCCGATAAAAGTATCAAAACTTTAACTGCCCATAGAGTACCATGAACATGGGTCTAGCATTAGCCGTTTAGGAGATATGGACAGTTAAAGTTTTGATACTTTTATCGGGTAGATCTCGTCAAGCCCTTTTCTTAGAGTACCATGAACATGGGTCTAGCATTAGCCGTTTAGGAGATATGGACAGTTACCTACAGTTTTGATACTTTTATCGGGTAGATCTCGTCGAGCCCTTTTCTTAGAGTACCATGAACATGGGTCTAGCATTAGCTGTTTAAGAGATATGAGCAATTAAAGTTTTGATACTTTTATCGGGTAGATCTCATTGAGCGAGCATCATGATCACTGTCACTGATTTGGTTAGCCTAATAAAGGAATCTCTAAGATTAATGAATAAGCTCTACTAAACTGTTAGTGAGAAGAGTTTAAACCATGTTTAAACTCCGACTGTGCGGGAAGAGTTTAAACTGTGTTATCAATGAGCGTTCTGTAATACCACCGTGAAACCCTCATTTCTTATAAACGACATAAAATGGCTGAACACACATGCCACCTGTATAATTTTCGATTTATGAGGAAAAATAAAAAATAAAACATTTTTTTTTCTTCTAAGTTCATGTTATGCATGTATGCTACGGAACCAACGCTGCGCGAATCCGACTCGACCTTGGCAGGTTATGGTAGTGTGTGGTTGGTTAGGACTTTAAGTTTTAGCTGTTTAAATCCAGAATTTCGTACTTTATGACATATCTTAAAGGGAAACTGTAACCTTTTTAGTTGTTAAAACGTTGCGGGCGACTGTTCCATTATCTTTATCATAAAATTCATCACAGCACTATACAAAATCATCGATATTTGCATAAATAATGGTAAAGTTTACCAACAAATATCCCGAGAAAGATTGCTTGGAAACTTTGCCGGAAATAAACTGGAAACATTGCCAGGAACATTGCCGGGAACATTCCCAATGGGAAACATTGCCGGAAATAAACTGGAAACATTGCCGGAAACATTCCCAATGGGCTGGCAGTTTTCAAAGTTATGGGGTTTTTATTGATAATTCATTACCTGGTGTTTAGAGAATCCAAAATCATGTACAATTCAGCAAACAAATATTGGAATATCTCAAGATTTGAGCAAAGTTCCCAGTAAATTCCCAGTTGGGGAACATTGCCGGCAATGTTGCCGGGAATGTTTCCAGCGATTGGCAATGTTCCCGGGAACGGTACATCAATAGTTAGCGCACGATGTGAACAAAACTGTCAAACATATTATGCAAGTAGAGCAGCACCATAACAATGCAGTATTCCGGGCGGGACTAAAGTTGCAATCGCATGATTATAGACATTACGGAAACCACTGTGTTTAACTTTTTTAGCTTGAGTTTCTGCACACCCTGCCTAGTACAGTCAGCGACACGCAACGATATCCCTTTTTGTTCGTTTGATGCTCTTTTGCCGCATGCTATAAGAGCTACTGGGGTTAGCGCGCCGCTCTAACCGTACTTTTAAGTATACTCGCTTAAGAAAATAACATAATTTCAGATTATTAAAATAATACTTACCTACTTAATTACTGAATATGGCAAACTACTTCTTAGAAAGGAATTAAAATATATACACCTACGTAGTAGCCAACTCAACAACTTTGGAAAATGCGAGTTTGCACTTTGTCCAAATTGACACTTTATATTTTTTTATACAAACAATCACTACTACTCCCTCAATTTGGTAGAGAGTCAATAATACTTTGCTCAGTTTCAAAATTATCAGAAAAAACCGTTTAAAAAGTAAGGCGCCGCGGACACACTGTCCCGGAGTTCTGCGTTCCGAGTTCTCAGATTTGCTTCACGAGAACTCCACGTTCTGACCGCTTCAGTGTGAACGGTTCCAAGCAACCCCATACATTAGAAAGAACGCGGAACGCAGAACTCTGAACGCGGTACGCAGACCTACGGCGGGCCAGTGTGTGCGAAACCTAAGAGATTGCGTTCTATCAGGGACAAACTGTCATCCAATCCCTACCCATTTTTCAGTGACAATATCGACCCTCGAATTATGGTGCAACCACACCGCAGTTACTTTTTGTTGGAGCAACATTTTGCAACATACTTGTATGAAAGTTGGCAAATGTTATCTTGGTGCAAAATGTTGCTACACAAAAAGTAACTGCGGTGTGAATGCACCATTATACTTAGATCAAATTAAAAAAGTCGTCAAGAAAGAATAATGCAAATGAAACATTATTAAGTACGGTCGGCCACAGTCACAGACATGACGGCTCTTACCGCGTGCGGTAAAAGGGCGCCAATCGAACAAAAAGGGGTATCCTAGCGTGTGGCCGACTGTACCTATCCTGGATGATGTCAGGAGCAAGTCGGTATGGTCGGTAATTACAGGGTTCGCTGTGACATTTACAACAATGGCGGCTGGCGCCCGAGCGAGAGGCGTAGCGAAAATCAACGGAGCGCTACGTCAAAAACATTCGTCGTTTGCAAATAATGAGATGAGAAGACTGGTAGTTATTTATTTTAAAAATATTTAATACTCCTACTAAGGGTGGTTTTCGTCAAGGATATCAAAGTTTCTGATATTTCTTTGACACCCCAAATCTGGGGTTTTTTTGTAACGGGTAGATAAGCAAATTAAAAAACACACTCTCCTTCGATTGACTTCACATAGCAAAATTCTTGCATGTCTAAAAGAAATCTATTTTTTTAAATATCTTAACCGTTTTTAGAAAAAAATTGCCAAAAGAAAAAGTTTACAAAGAATATGTAAAAAGTCTTTTAATTTTTACGATAAAGACTTTAGCATAACTTTAATTGCCTGAAATAAACCATTTTAATTTTTATTTATTTAACGCACAGACTTTTTCATAATAAGTACTGGCCGTATGACTATAAGTAGTAATCGCCAGTGAAAAATATGTTTTTGTTTTTATAAAGCAAAGGGCTTTCAACCCAAATTTTTCCTAAAGATGCCAGTATTACACATGAAAAGCTTTAAAAAATCCGTAGACGAAAATAAAGCTGAAAAGAGTTTCTAAAGCTCTAATACTTTTTCCGTGTAGGCTGTTCAAATCTGCTGTGGAAGGCGTCGACGTAGCGTGTTCGCTTCAGATTCAATCAGCGTGAATGTAACCTGTTCAGAGAGTTAAGCTCCTAAGGTCTTCACACGAGGCGCTCCGATACATCCTGGGGGATTCCTTTTGTTTACTTTTCTAGACTAGAGACTTTAAACGTAAAAATATAAATTGCACCTTTCTGCAGTGAATCACAAACATAATCACAAACATAATTGAAGAGCTCTATTCCAAAATGCACTAAGTCCAAAAAAACAATGGCAAGAAAATATAGATAATTAGTAAGTGAATGACAGTGAATCTTAGTACGTTATGAGCGTGAATCGTGAACTTTGATATGAAAATCGTACTGACTTAGTGCTATTTGGAAGAATTTTTTTTAAGGGTCGAACCGTCTTGTGCCAAAGACAAAAATGAACGACTTTTCTAACTTTATAAAAAAAACAGACTTAGTACGTTTTGGAATAAAGCTCTTAAATTCCAAATTCGATTAAGTTACTATCAATTTCCTCGCTTTTACTTCTGAAGGGGTAGGTTAGAGAAACCAACTCATTTTCATTTGGCCACATTTCACCGAGTGAAAGAGAGAATCTTCGGTGACTTTTACTTTTAACTAAACAAGGCATAAGGGTACTTCTCCAGAGACAAAAAATTCTATGTCTGTGGGTATATCTCTGTAACCAATTAACAAAACGGCATGTAATATTTTTTTTTGTACAGTTTAGCGTTAACCCTAACAAGGTACAATAACGTTTTTGAAATAATTGCAGTCTAGTTACAAAATAAAAATATTTGAAGTTCGTTCTCCTGATTCATATGACGCGTCCGTTTGCCATTTTCCGGAACAAAATGGTCGATGTAGCATTTTCCTTTTGATAAATCGATATAAATTACAATTATACCGAAAGAAAATTAATTGCCCTCTTACAAAAAAAATATGTGGAAGTTATAACTACCTTAGTTAGTTTATAAATAAGGAGATAAGAAGTGTCCGGCGTATAATACTGATTCATGTGGCGTGAGCTTTGCTTGACCGTACTTGGTCGGGTAATAATATTGAGAGACTGGTTCCCGCGCGGGGGGGAAGCCAGTCGTGCAATGGACGTGCTAGAAGGTGGACGTGCGGCTGGTGTGCTTAGAACCCGGTGTAAAGAAGGTAAACATCTGATTCATCTGGGCTTGGTTCAGGGGGCATACTGATTACAATGCCTAGTTTATAAAATGTATTTTATGGTTTTACAACTTCAATCTGTATTTCGTATGATGCTTTTGGGTTATACATACGTGTAGAAAAATGCCAGTACTGAAGTCTTTATATAGGATGAGTTATGCATAATTGTAGGCAAAATCCTGATTCCTCTGTGCCTGATTCATATGGTCAAAACACCATATGAATCATAATACAGGGTAGATTTTTGAGACGGGGCAATAAGGACGGGTACCTTAGCTTTTGTAGTAACGGAAAAACGTTCCTAGAAGACCATCCCTAACTTTCACCATACATTTTGTATGAAAAAAAAGCCGTTTTTTTTATTTAATCGATTGTATTTCATGTAGGGATCTAAAAACTCTTAGGAGCCAACTGAGGTTTGAGTGCTAGAAAATAGAAAGGACAATATCAGTGTATTTATAACTAACAATAATGTAAGAGAATTGCCTATTTGGTACAAAAATTTGATTGTCAGTATTTTTTGACGTTTAGAAGTTATGAGGCTTTTAAGGTTTGTGGATGCAAGCAGCGAGAGACCGAGAAGGGTGGCGTGAAGGGGAAAAGGCCTATAACCAACAGTGGGCAAATGTGGGCTGATAATGATGATGATGATGAAGGTTTTTTTGGGAAGAATTACCTGGCATTGGTTTTTATTATTTAACTTTTTTTGTATTTAACTTTTTAAATAATTTTTTTTCTTTATTGGGGTCTTAGATATCACCAAAAAAATATTGATCAGCTATAAACTCGTAAAAGATATCGCAATTTTGATCCAAAGTTCAAAAATGCCGCTATAGAGAAAACATCATAGAATAAGTTAGTATGGGAAGAAAAAATAGTAGGGGTCTAAAGGATTTCTGATTGATTTCAAAAACTTTCCTACAGCCTGAACCTTCAGAATAGCATAAAAAATATGTCACTTCTCTGTAATTAGCGGTCAAAGTTGAAAAACCGGAATTGGGAGAAATGTAATTTCTTTTATTTTTGTTGATTTGGACAAAAAACATTGGAAAAAAGCTTAAAATCATAGATGATAGATCTGTCAGTACGGCCTGCATGAAAAAAATCAAGATCTTTGTTTTAAAAGTCAACTGATTAAAAATGATTGTTACTTTATTGTTAGTAATAAATATATTGTGATAGTAAATTTTTTTCACGATATGATTCCCGTTAATTGTTTTCATAAAAAAGATTATTGTAGTTATTAAAATATGATTTTTTTCGCCCACATCTACATAAAGTTACATAAAAGAACCCACATCTACATAGAGTTTTTAATTTTTATTTCTATTTCTGATTCATCTGTAACAAATTCTGATTCATCTGGGCACAAAATTTTTGAACATCGATATCTTGAAAACTATTTTGTAAAAATGAATCCCTCATTCAAATATATGTTATTTGATATACCTATTTTCATATGAACATGTGTTACAGCGCGGAAACTGAAATAAAATTTGTGCCAGATGAATCAGTCAAAGAATAAAATTTCGGAGAAATACCCATAAAAAAGACTGACATAAAAAAATCTAAGTGAATCTACTCCCGGAACAAATAGGCCCAGTAACCCCTAAACGAAAATGTTTTGATGTAAAACGGGGAAAGAATGCCTCTCGCACAAAAATCCCCTGATAGTTATTTGATATGATTTATTCATACGTAGGTAGGCAGGCATCGCGTCCCCATGTAGGTAGAATGGAAGTTTGTATGGGAAAATACTTTGGCGAATGTATTTATAAAGCTATTATGGGCACTTTTTATTTTAAAGCTGTTGCAGACGCGGTGGTTGAACAAATGAACAAACGAGGGGTAAGGACGGATCGTGTGTTGATCGTTGTTTATCCAACCGTTATGTTCATAACAAACCGTTAGTAAAGAGATCCCGATGTTAATTCGCTGTCAATAAAATCCTATAGGTAAGTTTAGAGCCCTTCAATCTGTAGGTACGTACGTCGTACAGCGTACAGAATAGTTCTGTAAGATTTTATTCTGCTTGATAGCGCAGATATAAAAAAACTAACGCCTTTGCATATACCTAATGAGATGATTTATGCAGCGTCCAGTGGCACCTTTAATCACACTAGATGGGTGAAGAGACCACTCGGCACTGCAGTGCCTGGGACATTGTTTTAGATCGAGTAGACTTACCCAGCACTTATACTGTCCTGACAGTTTTGTCGGCCTAGCCCACAGGAAAGACAAGTCAATACGTGTGGAACCAACTAAGCCACGGGTTTCCGCAAGATGTTTTCCTTTACTTTTAGCGAGTGATTTTGCTACTACAATTTCAGAAATGTAAGTTACTTTGAAAAGTCATAGGTACATGCCTGCGCCAAGAATCGAACCTGGGTCTCTCGCTTCCGAGTCCAATGTTCCACAGCTCAAGAGCCCCCTTCAGGATCGTGGGAACTCAGTGACGGCCAAGCGCGTGAAACACTGTTTTCTATAGCTGTTTCACCCAGAGCGAGACGGGGCGCGGGAAAAGTGAGAGGCAATGCGGCTGTATGAGTCTACGTGTGTTCGTGTCCTTTGGCGAGTATCTAGTTGTAGTTGTAATGTAATAGATCTATTTTCCCTAAATTTTTCGTAGTTCAGCTGCTCTACATTTTATTATTTCTACATTTTATTAGGTATTTCAAAAACCTTTTTTTTCTGACAAGTACAACACATTATTGTTGTTCCCAAGGTAGTTAGACTCCAATAGACAGTGTAATAATGTAAGTAAATAACAGCTGAAAGTAACCCCTTTTTCGGCGCGAAAAACGCATCCCTCTAATTTCTTTCAGGCTATTTTTCTTATCATAAAAACTATGTGCAAACCTCCGTATTGGTCATCTACTGATATAAACCAAGTTTCAGCAAAATCCAGCCTGTAGTTTAGAAATTAAACCTGAGCTACGTTTGTATGGGAAAATGGTGCTCTAGCGCCCTCTTAAAGAAAAAAGGCGAGGAAAACTGACTACGGGCGTCTTGCTCCTCCACGACAACGACAGTTCACTCGGCGCGCTTGGCCAAGGCTGCTATTCAGGAGTGTGGTTTCCAAGAGATCAATCATCCACCTGACAGCCCAGACCTAGCATTTTTTTCCCGAAGCCCGTGTTATCGAAGCTGAAATAAGTTAAAGTTAGTTAGTCAGTTTTCCTTGCCTTTTTTCTTTCGTTGCAACTTGCACTCGAAGGACGAATGTGAAACAATAAATGACGGTGAACCGATGAAAATGTATTTGTCACCCACCTTAGACCATGTCATAAGAAAACCATAAACAAAAACTACTCTCGTTACTAACAAAAACAGTTCCGATACCGAGAATAGGTACTTTGAACGCCTCTCGTAGGACGAATGGAAAAATGAGGTGAAAAAAATCGCCGCAGCCGTGACGCTCCCCAAGCACTCAATAGATTCAAGCCAAGAACAACGGTACAGTCACATCCAACCAGCCTAATAAAGTATGCACAATCGCGCCCGCCCGCCCCGTAATCTCTGAGTGGAGAATCGCGCCCCGCCCATCGCAATCCGCTTACGCCTGTGCCACTATTTATGTACGGTACGGACCTTTATGTACGCGAATGTACTTGCCTGCAGCGCGCTAATTAAGTAATTGGACTCTGCCAGTGCCTTTTGCTACGCTTCTATCCCCATTTGGCTGCCGTAGTATTCTGGTAGTAGTTATTGTGAATGCGATGGTCTTGAGCTTAATCTATATCTATCTATCTATCTTCTATATCTATACTTATAATAAAACTCTAAATTTTTGTCTCTGTCTGACTCTACCTGTCTCTCTCTGTCACACTGTCTGTCCCTATGTCTGTGTGTTACCTCATCACGCGAATACCGCTGAATAGTCTTCACTCAAACAGTCGTACCGTGATAAGTCCTGTTTCCTGGCACAATCTAGCCTATATTATATCACGCTACGACTTTTGGGATAAATAATAAAAGTTGAAATAAAAAGCATTGTTGAGCGATACCAAGGACCATCCCATTTGCCATGGTAAAAAAAACAATATGACTGTTAATAGGAAAACCAATCTAAACTTTATACCGGATAAGGTTGTGTTTTGCATACATGCGATCGGCATGGCCAACTCGATTATTTCATTTTTCCAGTATTCGAAAAAACGAACTAAGCTAATACGATATAAGGTTGTGTTTTGCATAAAAAGAAAATCCATGACCAATTGGATTTCCTACCAAAAGTAATGCAAGGAAGTGTTTGCATTTTTCGTCAAGTCCCAATAAGTAAGCGTAGCTCAGGCGGTACTGCTTTGGCTTCGTAGTCGAAAGGTTTTGGGTTCGAACCTTGGCCTGGATGATTGTTTTTTTATTTTTTTATTTCGGTTTAGCGCATTTTTCTTTTTGTATTTTTTTTGTTGTTTTAATTGTTAAAAAAACTTAGATTTTGTTACTTAGAATTCAAATATTCAAACTTTTGTACTTTTTTGTGATGATTGTTTATTCAGCAGGGTTTGAAATTATCAAGATAAAATTAAATAAGCCCTTTGATAATTAACACGATAATTATCATGACAATTATCCCCGCTATTATTGATGATAAGTGGCGCGTTCACAGAACAATATTGGTGCGTTCCGATACACGCAGTTGTTGAATGCAAAAAATTACAAGTGAAAATATTTTCGATTTTAGTTATGAATATAATTATCAACCTGTGCGAGCTTTACTAAGGGCAATAAAAAAATATCTTTCGTGAAACCCTCCCAATTTCTTAAAGTGTAGCATTTTTAAAACTAGAATTTAACCACATTTTCATTTAAAGTCTTCATTCGTTCGAGAAACTTTGTCTTCCTTCCTGAAATGCTAAATGCATTTTGCAACCCTAAATACTAAATACTTACTTAAATTTACAAAAAAAATATAAATCGAACTAAAAAATTTAAAATAAATAACAGTTTAAAAAAACACGCTTTTATAGCTAACCGAACTTAAAAATTTTAGTTATTAACAGAATAATACAATACAGAGTAAAAAAGCGTGGGGTGCACTCATAGATAGTTGCCAATAGAATGATTATAACATTTAATATATCAAGCACCCCACGCTTTTTACTCTGAATTGTATTATTCTGTTAATAACTTAAATTTTATTATAATTTTAAACTCTTTGTAATTAAAAATTATTTTATACTTTTTAGTTCGGTTAGCTTTAAAGCGTGTTTTTTTAAACTGTTATTTATTTTCAATATTTTAGGCTCAGTAGTTTCTTAAATAACGTCAAAACTGTTTATTTAAAAATTATTGAAAAAATATTTGAGATCCTCACAACGGGCCCTTTCAACTTACTTATGTGTCCCAAATTTAAACACGGTCGGTTCAGTAGTTTCGGAGTAAATTGGCTGTGACCGATGGACAGGCAGAGGCACGAGTGATCCTATAATGGTTCCGTTTTGCCTTTTACGGTACGGAACCCTAAAAACGCATACGAAGTCGCGGGCACAGCTAGTCTGTCTAATAATATGCCAAACGGTGTAGGAATAAACGCAGAAGTAGTAAATTAAGTATGTATATTACTAAAAAGAGATGCGGCTAGATGCCATTTGACCAAAAATGTTGTAGGTACTCTCTTTATGGGTCTTCACTTCTCGCAGTCTTGCGCGGCAACTTCTAGCTCTTTCTAACTTTTTGACTTACCTATCGAACTCCAACTCGCAGAACAGATTTTTGTTCTTCTCCATTCCGTGGTCTAACCTAACTGTCTAAAATCCAAGAAGCTTCTCAAACGACGAACTCCCTTTTTTATTTTCATTTACTCGTCCTAAGTAAAAAAATTCAGGCTCCAGTCGACATAAAGGCCCGTCCTCCAGACACTGGAGGCAGGCAGAGCCCACAAAGAGTGGCTCGTGCATATTTTATACATGCTTAATGCGCCCACCGCTGCCACAGACGTACCTAAGCGGATTTCGGCACCGCTAAATGGTGGCACTCTCGCTCGCTGCCCTCGAATAGGAAACACAGAACAATATCTTCGACAGTTGATCATGGAGTGCCAAAACGCGCTGGATTGAGCGTTCAGTTGCAGTTCAGTTGCAGTGGCTTTCAGAAGCTGAACGTAGATATTTTTCACAACTCATTTAAAGTCGCGCGTACGCGTGCTTGCTTCTTGCTGCAAACAACTTTTCGTGCATGGTCGGTTTACCACGCCTATTAGGTAGAGATACATCGTTGCCCCGTTCGTATAGCGCATAGAAGTCTCGAAATATTTTCCGTAGCGTATCTTGCGCATTTCGCGGCGAAAGAGCACAGTGTGTTATTTAGTCACGGGCGCTTTGAGTCAACCAAAACAGAAGTTCTATTGCGTAAGTATCTTGCATAGAACTTGCACCAACACTGCGCTATCGCTTGCAAAATACCATATGATTGTTGCTCTGCAGAGCAAAGTTACTTAGAAAACTTAGCAACAAGTTTTCTAACTTAGCAAAGATTGTTAGCATTAAAAGTGACGCGCGAAGCAATCGCAGGAATTAGCACTCTGCTATCTTCCCAACAGGGAGGAAACTAAATTCGTTTTCTCTCGTGTCACATTTCGCGCCCCCAGAAATGCGCCACTTACAGCTTGGCAATAAACAGGTTACTGCGGAATATTTATGAATGTTTATAAATTGTAATATCTAAACTTTATAATCGACCAATAAGGGTTGCCAGTACTGCTGCAGTCGGTGGCGCTTCTATTCATTTCTAGACTTTATTGCCAAGCGTAGTGGACTCCAGTAATTTCTGAGGCTTCTGTGTGTTCCCATCCCGCCAATACAGGCCCACCTTGTTGCCTTGTTTGCTAAATGTGTGGCGAGATTTACATTACCAATGACGTTATGTACGAGGGATTTGTAGGCTGCTTTCACGTGAGTAGGTACTTTTGCGTGGCAAAACTACTTTGGAACAGAGGAAATAACGAAGCTGTAGGTAACGTAGGCTGGCGGTTCTAAAGTAAAAAAGACATTTTTGGTGTAGTAAAGGGGTTTCATTTTAGATTAGATTAGAATATTCTTTATTGTACTAGAAAACATTTTATGGACAGACATTATTAATACATTAATGGTACAAATCGGCGGCCTTATTGCTAACAGCAATCTCTTCCAGGCAACCACTGACGGAGAAACTGCTAAAGAGATGAGAGACGGGTAGTCGGTGCAATTATAAATATTCTAATTGATGACAAAAAAAAGACACTACTTAGAAGTAATCATAAACATACATAGATCATACACAAATATAAAATATAAATATATAAGTATAATATTGTACATACACATAAACATAAATAATATATTACTTATACGTATAGCTTAAAGTGAGAAAGGAATTAACTACGTATTACCTAAGGAAAAAACATAATATACTCAGATAGTTAGAATAACTACTGCAGAGAAAGGTAGTACTCTTTTACCTTGCTCTTAAAGACAGCTGGGGATGGAGAGCGCCTTATAGGTAGCGGTAAGTCATTCCACAGCCGGACAGCTGTGATTGTGAATGAGTTGGCGAAGAAGCTTGTGGTATGAGTTGGTGCCGACAGTGTCAGGCTTTGAGCTGATCGCAGAGTCCGGCTGTAGACATCCTTAAGAAATATAAAACGCTGTTTGAGATAAGCGGGGGCGGCAGGATTGAACAATACAGAGTAAAGAAGAGATAGAAGGTGAGCATTCCTGCGGAAGCGGATGGGGAGCCACTTGAGCTTAGCGCGATACTCGGAGACGTGGTCATATTTGCGAAGACCAAATATGAACCTTATAGCAACATTTTGGAGGCGCTCAAGCTTATTAAGTTGCTCTTGGGTTAAGTCAAGATAGCTGGCATCAGCGTAGTCGAGGATAGGAAGCAACAGAGATTGGGCAAGCGCAATTTTGGTTGCTGTTGGTAGGAAATTCTGCAACCTCCTCAGAGAAGCCGCTGAAGCGAATATTTTCCGGCTCACCTCCGCTAGCTGTGGTACCCAGGACAGACACCTGTCGATCATGACCCCCAAGTTCTTCACCCTCTCACTGTATGGGATTACTACACCGTCGAATTGAACTTGAGGAAGGTGCTCCCAATCAACTTTACAAACCATTCTTGGACTGCCAACCACGATAACTTGTGTCTTGGAGGGATTAACCTTCAAGCCATAAGATCTACTCCATTCTGAAATTCTATCAAGATCCGCATTTGTTTCAGTAATAGCCAAGGGCAACCTATCCACAGGACTATGTGAATAAATCTGGAGATCGTCTGCATAAAGGTGGTAGGAAGAAGTAATATTTTTGGAGATGCCGTTTATGAAAATTGCGAAGAGGAGAGGAGACAACACGCCACCTTGCGGGACACCGGCTGTAGTATCGCACCAATCAGAGAGAGTTTCATCAATACGAATACGTTGCCGACGCCCACGCAAGTAACTACGAAAGAAGTCAATTACCGTTGGAGATATGTTAAGAGAACACAGTATTCCTAGTAAGATGTCGAAATCCACCATATTAAATGCATTGCTGAAGTCTAGTAGCGTGAGAATGGTGACTTGGCCGATATCCATCCCTGCTCTTATGTCGTCTGTGATTTTAACAAGTGCAGTAACTGTGCTATGTCCCGGACGAAAACCAGATTGATGTGGGTTGAGGAGGCGATTTTTGTTAAGGAATAAACTAAGTTGTTGATGGATCAAACGTTCAAGGACTTTGGAAAGGAATGGAAGGATGGAAATGGGTCGATAGTCGGAAAACGAGGAAGGATTCGGTTTTTTGGGCAACGGGGTCACTTGGGCTTCCTTCCAAGCAGACGGGAAGGCACCAGACTGAATTGATGTGTTCAATATTCCTGTAATAATAGGAACAACTACATCAATGATGGGAATTATCATTTTTCGGCTGATGCCATCAGTCCCTACAGCGCTGGAAGTAATTGATACTATGCTCTTCTTAACATCACAATCCGAGAATTGACTTAGACAGAAAGGAGAAAAATCAGGAGTTGGAATTGCTGAAAGATTGTTCAATGTGTTAGTTTTAATAGTTCCATCGAAGTGGGAAGCAGAAGAGAAATGACTATTGAGAGAGTTGACATCGAGGTCGTTAGAAATTGGGTCTTGACGTGGTTTTCCAACTCCTAAGGATTTAAGAAATTTCCAGACCTTTGCTGGGTCACCGTTTTCAACAGATTCATGAATATGGCGTCGTTGTGCATCCCTACACACCTTATTACAGTAATTTCTCAGATATAGGTAGCGGTTCTTATTGTGGTCGGTTGGCTTCATCTTGTATCTACATTTGGCAGCTGACTTCTTGTGCATGGCAGATCTGATATCATCTGTCAGCCAAGGTGCAGGCAGGTGACGAATCTTAACTGCTCTAACTGGTGCGTGAACATCATAAAGGCCAGTGAGTAGAGTATTGAAAATGGCAATCTGATGATCGACAGTACCTGCACCAGCCACCACAGACCAGTCGGTACTCAGCGCGTCTTCCCTAAGTTGATCCAGATCCATACGACCAAAACTACGCTGCATAAGTATCCTCGGCTTAGCTTTAGGGGGGCGGATTTTATATGTAAGAAAAACTAAGTCATGGTAAGAGAAGGCATCAGCTGGAAGCTGACCATGAGCAGCAACATATTGGGTAGAAGATACTATCACTAGATCGAGAAGAGAGGGAGCACAATTTGGGAAATGATGAGTGGCATCAAGGGGCAGAATATTCATGTTGCATGCCCTTACTAAAGATTGAAGTGACGAAGTACGGTGGTCATTTTTAAGGAGGCAAGTGTTAAAATCACCCATGATAATAGTGTGACTATAGGGAGGAGTTAAATTTTCGACAATAGTCTCAAAGGAAGAGAAATAGCTAATATCACGGGAAGGACAGTAGTAAACACCTAACAAGACTTTGGTATGAGAAAGGAGCACCTCTATGAACAGGTGTTCTCCCGAATGTTGGGGTGGTGGTTGAGATGACGTACTAACTATGGAGAAAGGAATATGAGCTCGTAGGTAAATGGCCACTCCACCACTGCCCCTGCCTATGCGGTCATTCCGTATTAGATGAAAACCCGGAAGTGAATAACTTGTGGATGGTAAACAAGGCTTCAGCCAGGATTCCGACACAAGTATTGCATGTAGGTTGTTTACATTAAAGGTTGCCAGCATATCGGAAAAGTGCGCAGGAATGCTTTGAGCGTTAATATGAACTACGTTAAAGTGTTTTGGTGAATCAGAAAATTGGGAGTCGAGGCTATCAGAAAGAGAGGGAATGCTATGAAAACTGTCATCCGTATTGTTCAGACCATCCGACGATGAAGAGCAAGATAAATAATCGCTATTGTCATCATCAGACATATAACGCTTGAGACGGTACTAGGTACGTAAATATAATTAATATTAATATAATACAATAAATTATATACTGAAATAAATATAAATTGGTCCTGAATAGCAACCGATCACCCGCCAGCTGCATACTCTGGTGCAGGTAAATAAAATGTATGAACAACAACATCAATAATAAGCAAAAACGAAACGCAAAGAAAAAAAAAAAAAACCTTTGACGTTTGAGTTGTCAGATTGATTGACGTTTAAAAACAAAACTTTCTACCTTGCACGACAAGAGAGTTCTTTGAAAAAACTAGAAAAAAAATTACAGATTTTCGACGGTTGGAATACACACACACAGACTCAGAACCAAGCGAGAGTCTTGAGAACATGATTTCACCGGAAAAATCTTATTTGGGAGCAACTTTACGCTTCGAACGCCCGACAACGCTCGGCTTGGCAACGTCAGGCTTTGCAGGCACCGTCGCTGGAGTCTTGCTGTCCGCCGCAACGAGCTTGTTAACCTCAGCCAGTGTGTGCACCTTATGCCGCGACCCATCCTGCGCCAGTATGTGTATGGTGCCCTCCCTGGTCCAGCACTTAGTGACACCAAACCGCTGTCTTGCTGCCATGAAAGCCTCGTGCCTCGACCTAGTCAGGAATTCCGACAGGGTGATTCCTGTCCCTTTCAACTTGGTCTTCGAGAACCAGGCTCCATCCCGCGCCTCCATGGAAGAGAACTTAACCAGGAGCGGCCTAGCCCTATCTCCGGTCGAGCGCCCCATCCTGTGCGATCGCCGAATGTCGCCCGCACCAACATTGATGTTGCGTTGAGTGAGCGCGTCTGCTACTGCTGCCGGAGTATCTGCCTTATCTGACTCTGGCAGTCCATGGATAAGAAGCATTTTCCTGCGGCTTCGCATTTCCATGCTATCTGCATCCCGGGCCAACATGTCAACTTGCCGCTGCAAAGTGTTGAGGGCGAGGACTACAAATGCCTTGAAGGTATTAAACTCCGCCTGAAGACCGGAGCTCGCAGACGGGGATGCAGTGCTGGTGCCTCTGTTCAGGTTATCCTGGAAGGAATCCATCTGTGCTCTGAACAGGCTCGACAGCTCCGTGATTGACTGTTTGATATTGTCCATAGTTCTTCAGTTTGTGAAATTCACTTAGGCTGTGTTATTCAGTGAAGTTTATTAGGAATACAGCTGGCAGGTAACTAGTCACTATATTTAGTTAATGTACATAAAGATATGTACTTTAATTCAATTAAAAACAATTAATTTATTGCTGATTAATTTTAAACTTGTTATTTATTCCTTGTTATATATTGTTCCTTGTTATATATGTTATATTTCATTACTTGTTATATATTATTTATTTTATTGATTTTATGACTTGCACATACGTTCCTAGATTCTACTTACTACAGGGTGCACTCTAAGTCGATAGCGGAACTTTAAGTAGGCTGTCTACTGATCAATACAAACAACTTGTACTAGGTGGCGACAAAAATGGAGCGAAAAAAATATCACCTGTTTCATACATTTGGCGCAGTACTGAGTCGACCTTTTGTATGGAACAACTGATATTTTTTTCACTCAATTTTTTTCGCCACCTAGTTCAAGTTGTTTAAAGTTCCGCTATCGACTTAGAGTGCACCCTGTAGTATCAGTTCTGCAACTTTTAAGAAATGGTCACAAATCTATAACGATATCATTAGCATTTCCAGATAGGTAGCAAAAACCGGTTTTTGAATTGAGAAATTGACTAAGTTAATACTTAAGTATCATTCTGTCGCATTCTTTTATGAAGTTTTATGTGACCTTAAGTATTTGATTAGTAAAATTCTCAATTCAGATATCAGATGTCACTAAATAAATATGTTGACAAAAGCTCAAATAATACCACTTTCACTCAATACCATGATTTTTCCCTCATCTTTTCACCTATTTTAGGACTGTGTCTGTTTATATTTTTTAGACGAAACTTTGTGATTTTTTTTTTTTTCATTTTTATCTTGTGTTGATTTTATTGATTGTAATTTTTATTAGTACAACAATACTTAAATAAATTCTTTGTCACACCGAGATAATATGCGTAAAGATGTCGAATAAATAATAGGCGATTCTTCACGGACGCCCCGACGACGGATAGTGTGAAATTAGTCCATACTCCATACGCGACGAGGAGCGAATAATGTACCACTTTATTAGATTCCACGCGCTCTATTCAAGGTTTTTCCGCCCTCGCTAGGTAGACTCGGAGGTTGGGAGTCACGGAATAAATAACTATAGAAAGATCGTAACGTCGAGAAAAGTTTCATCATCATAATATTGTAGTAAATACTAGTAAATTACTGTAAATGAGTGCTGTAAAGTCTATTTCAGTTTAATTCAATTTCTTTTAATAAACTGTGGGAACTCTACAGGGTGCAAGGGTGAATTTTAAGTATAGTATCTACTGATCAATACTAACAACTTTTACTATGTGGCTAAAAAAATGAAGCGAAAAAAATATTAGCCGTTTCATACATTTGGCGCAGTGCTAAGTCTACCTTTTGTATGGAACAACAGATATTTTTTTAGCTTAGCAAGTTGTTTGTAATGATGAGTAAACAGCCTACTTAAGGTTCCGCTATCGAATTCGAGTGCACCCTGTACATTCACAATGAACTATCGAGCCGGTTTCCGAATTGAGAAATTCACTAAGTTCTATCACGTTCTTTTTGGTGACATCTGCAGTATTTCCTTAGTGAATTTCTCAATTTAAAAATCGGAGAATAGAGTCTCATCCAATATCTTGTACTTATTAGGTAGGTGCTAATATAAAATAATAACGCAAAATTCACAAAAAAAAAACACCGACTTCACTGGTGAAAAGGTACTCTGTTATTAATCTAATGCACTGATTCCAAGTGATTTGCTGCCGTCCGTGTTCCGAGTTCCGTTCTCCATCTCCGAAGTTCTTTATCAGAACTTCACCTTTTTTATGTGACCACAATGGAAAGTATATCCCTTCAAACAAAAAAAAGAATCATTGAAATCAGTTGACGTAAAAAAAGTATTGAGGTAAAAAAAATGATAAAAAAAAAGGTTGAATTGAGTACCTCCTTCTTTTCTTTAAGATCGGTTAAAAAAAACTAACGTAACAATAAATAATTGCGGTAAACAGATTTTGCAATATAAACCAGCCAGGCTAAGATGATAGCCATAGATCAGTGCTACGTCTACGTTTTTGTCAAACGCAGAAGAGCGTTTCTCTTTTTTTTTACCACAACACGTTTGACTCATGTCCGGTGGGTTAGAAGACGTATAACTTTGTTGTTATATAAAAATTGCTGATACTTGTGTGCTTATATGCTTCTTTAATTATCATATTAATCAGAAAAAAATATGACACTATGTTAATAGACTGAATATCTAGTTAAAAATCAATTAATTACTAACCATGGAAATGCCCAATGTATGAAAAGTCAAATGTCCCACCTAACAAATTGTTCATTGAAACTTAAATATTTTTAAAAAGTTCTATGAAACCATCCCCGTATTTTGGTTTTAAAACGTGTTGAGAAGTATAAATATCCACATTTCAATGGCATTTTAAGGGATTTATTCGTGTAACTGAGGGAAAAAATCTATTTTATGTGTGTCCCGAAAAAGTTCCAAACCAGAGGTCAGACTTTGTGACCCACTTTAGAGCCACAAGAGGGTAAAAATTACCATTTTACTAGAACTTTTTCGAATCTGGCCACTCTACAGTATGCCACAGAAAGCCGCAATATTCGTTTATGTGTCAGTGTTGCCACTGGGACAAGGCCATAACGGCGCGTCTACCTTGGTCCTCTAAGCACTTCAACTTTGTGACCAGGATTCTAGGTAAGTTGATTAGAATTTGTCACATGTTTCTATTGTAGCATAATGCTCAACTACCTGACACTAAATTAAGTCATAGTAACAGTGGTTACTTGTCTTGTAGTTCCAATAATGTTTTTTTGAAAAAGTAACCGCACTATATGTGACCGTCCATTTTGCGACTTTTCTGTGGTCACGTATGCGACGGAATATTGAGTCACAAAAACTGAACTATTAAGGTACGCTTACATTTTAACAGCTCAAGAAAATGCCTCTAACATCGGCCAAAAAAAACAAGGCGCTAAAATAGAAGCAAAAAACAGAAGAAAGCAAGGAAACGACTAGATAAAGGCCCAGATATAGGCATAATTTGCGCCGCCAATGAAAAAAAAAATCATATCTTCTTTTTGGATGCGTTTTTTGCTAAAAACGCGTCCAAAAAGAAGATATTTTTTTTTTACAATAATAGTTGTAAAATGTTTTCTAATATTTAAAATATAATGTGTTTGTGTTTTCGAATCCGTCATTTATTTAAACTTACTTTCTTTTTGATTAAAATATATTGCGTAGTAGAGATGGAGCCTTACAAGATCTTTTTTGTAACCAACGGCTTCTTTTTTGTGACTGTCCCAAACTTTTGTTTTTAGTAATTCAATTTAAAGTACTAATTTATTAATTTAAGATAATGAAACTTATTTTGAAACTAAAAAAATACTCAACATATTAGGAAAAAATAAGTATTTGTTCATACAATGATTATTTTTGAAGTTATTGAAAACTTTAACATAAATTTTGGTTGAAGGTTACAAAAAATAATCTAAACCCTGATTCTGAAACTATTTTCAAGTTTTCATGATCTTTTTCAGGAAATATGATTAAAATGGTTGATTATCTATTAGATTTAGATCATTCTGATAATAGAAACTGCGACTTTATAGTATTTTTCATACAGAGAAGGAGTCACAAAATTGGAACCCTTAATCTACCTCTATTTAGTAATTATTATTTATTTCCCAAAATCTTCATTAAATTGGAGTTTCTTATGAAAAATCCAATAATATATTAGTTAAGCAATCGGAATTCATACAGAAAAGGATCATATAAAGATATTTTTAATTTCAGCGAACTTTTGAAAGTGTGGTAAAAAATTTGAGAACTGCTCAGAAAAGCAGTCTAAAGCACCAACTTCTGAACCTATCCCTGTTTAGTTTGTGTACCGGGGAGCGCGGGGCCCTTTGAAGCGAAGCATCGGCACAGTAGTATTAGCGAATAATGCGATTTCTCATTCGCCGTCTAATATTCGATGCGATGGGAAAGCGCTTACAGACTACGCACAATAATAGCCTGCGAGTATTAGCCGCTTACATCCGCACTGGCTCTCAAACTTTTGCTTCCCATATTAGCTATACACGCTGAAACTTTTGTGGTTTTAAGACAAAACGCGGGTAGCCGCTGCTCCATACAAAAAAACAAAAAAAAGGAGACCTAGCTGTTTCCTCCCTGGATAATTATTTTAGAAAAAAATATGTTTATGCCATTCAATTTATATGTACCTCTGCCATGTCCCTATGTTTTCCTTTTTTTATTATTTTGATAATTTATTAATAAAATTTATTAAAATAATTAAAATAAGAAAAAAAGGAAAACAGGTCTGCAACAACAGCGGCTACCCGCGTTTCCTCTTAAAAAGCCAATGGTATTTTGAATTTTCAATCGTTGGATAAACTTATTTGACTGTTTATGTTTATGAACTGTGATATAGAAAGCTACCGGGCGCTCCTGGCCGCGCGCCAGGAGCGCTATGAGATTAAATGTATGGCTAGCGGGCGCGCGCGGCGGGTATTGTTCCTATTTCTTGCTAAATCATCTTGAATGTCTTTATATTTTTTTCATCAAATGTTTGGATCGACATTCGACAAAATTTTGCAAACTTGTTCAGTCGGCCATACGCTCGGATACCCCTTTTTTTTCGATGCCATGGGGTATCTGTGATTGTGGCCGACCGTACAAGCTAGATTCCTCACGATAGATAATGGTGCCTGGCTTAATTTTGTTTTGTTCAACTTGTCAATAGCATGACTGATTAATAACGAAATGCCATACTTTGGAAACCTCTGGCACTAAGATATCAAAAAATGTTTGTGCGTTCACCTGTGTGAGTCCATTAAGAATTACAGCGGATCAGGGGCAAAGCCCAGATCATTCTGCGAACTCAATTATGTTTTCTACACTACTTGCTGCCTATCTACTAATGCTCTCTACTTTATAACCTCATGCCATCACCCTCATTTCATACTACATTTTCTTACGTTTGCATGAGCAGGTAAATGATTTAAGTATGCACATCCCAGACAGCATTCGAAACAGCATGATGGAAACTAATAAATAAGAAACTTGTGAAAAGTTAAGGGGGGTCGACCACACGTTAGGATACCCCTTTTTGTTTGATTGGCGCTCTTAGGTATACCGCGCGTGGTAAGAACTGCCATAGGGTATCCTGTGACTGAGGCCGACCGTTCCTAAGTAATCTACAAGGAGCCATGTTTGGCAGCTTTTCAGAGCTGTCAGACCAAACAAAGCATTTCTCAGATCGCTGGTAACGACAGAGATTGTGCTTTATCACAACTGAATACGTGCTTTATCACAACCTTAAACCTCTTCCCGTCTCTCATACGCGAGAAACTCCCCTAGTACCAGCTGAAACTTCAATGAGCCGTTTTCAGCACAAATTCTGGGCTGGCTGGAAGAAATTTCTCTAGAAATAAGTCCGCCCTTGTACACATTCTCTCAATCATGTTGTTAAGCCTAGGTATGAATTTTCTGGGGGCAATAAAGTGTAACAAACTAATTCACGAAGCATTTCATAGATGGCGTTTACAGGCGCGGCCATAGAAGAACCGGAACACGGCTGCCAAATTTCGCTTAGCACAGATTAATTTTGACAACCGTATACAGGTTCTTCTATGGCTACGCCTGTAGGCGCTATCTATGAAATGCTTTGTAAATTTGTGCTGAAAACGGCTCATTGAGGTGGGGAATTAAAAAAGTCGCAAGTCAAAGTCCATTCCCTGGTTCTTCGCCCGCAAAGCCTCCCTTTGTAGCGCGTAATCTTGCAAGGTGGGGGTCTATTCTGGCGGTGGCTAAGACCGACTTATCGGGGCTTTGTATGGGCATCTGTAATACAAGCATTGTCGTGTCAACGGGACAGGGGACTTAGCCGCGGTCCGAGAAATGTGGAGCTAATAAAATTTGCGCCATTGGTCAGGCTGGACTTTGGAGTTTTCTGCGCTGTTGATGGATGACCGTATTAAATATGTTAGTTTGCTTGTTTAAACATACTCAATTTCTAAATAATACATTAGTTCCTTTTCTTCCGTCGTAGAATTAATTTGTACAGTCCATGTGGATTTGTGGAATCAATGTAGAGACGATGCAATAAATGCAGAATCGTTGAGTGAATTGTTGTAAAGTAACAAACACAGATCTATGTGCTTATTCTGTAAAAAAAACCACACAGTTGCCAGTGCTCAAAAACGGTATTTTTGCGGGAAAATTGCTCTTATGGAAATAAGAATTCTTTTTTTTTTTCGACAAATTAATACGTATTATTTGTCGGAAAAAATATTTATACTTTCCCGCAAATAAACCAGTTTTGAGGACTAGCAGATGTACGGTTTTTTTTATACCTAGAATAAGCACAGCACACTTCTAGTAGCACAAAAGAAGTGTGATTTGACTCCTAGTGACGAATTATGTGTCCACAATCTCACGATTTGATTGCTCGTATGTGGGAGATTAAATTAGTAGAGTTCTTCAAATTTATAAAATAACAAAACCGAGACAGTGTAAGTACCTAAAAGCGTGACGGTAATGATAACATTTTAAACAAAAATCTACGCCGACAAAGTATACGAGTACACTTTTCTCTGTCAGCGTAAGAAAACTGAAGACGTATAGCGGTGCCGCCGTCGGACGATTTCCAAGGAATTTTCCTATTACCGGGAAAAATTACAGCCAAGGACCGCCTCGAATGATGTACTTACCGTCTTACGTTGGCTTTTGAGATGGACAGATTCATTGTTTTGTTATTTAACCATTTTAAAAAGTAAGATTTGACTATAAGCTGAGTCATTTACACATCCCATTTGCTAGGCACGGCTCTCTCAAGGAAAATGGTGATTTTTTTAATTGATCATTTTCGTGAAGAGGGAGATACATTTATATGCCTCAGGCGCTTTCCTTACGACGTTCGTCCGCCGTTAGCGAGTGGTTATTGCAACTACAAATTCACGTAACTTTAAAGTATAAAGTCAGAGTCAGAGATATAGACCAAGGATTCGAAAATCAACTTTTTCTATTTTTCAGCGAACAATACAACGTCTACAGTTTTTAAGGCTGGAAGATAGCAGCGTGGCGGGAAATTCAAAATTTTCACAGTTTTTTACATTTTGTAGCTAAACTGAGCTATTTTTGTTCAGCGATTTTTCGTTCGCCGCAATAACATAGTATTTTTTTCATTATTGTAAACAACAGAACAACAATAATTCAGCTGATTATGTGTTTTGGTATACGACAAGTTTTTCGGGCAGTGCCACTGCTTCGTAGACCATAGCACATAATCGGCTGAATTATTGTTGTTCTGTTGTTTACAATAATGAAAAGAATACCGTTTTATTGCCGCGAACGAAACATCGCTGAACAAAAATAGCTCAGTTTAGCTACAAAAAGTAAAGAACTGTAAAAAATTTGAATTTCCCGCCACGTTGCTATCGTCCACCCTTAAGTTGGTACAATTGACTTGCCCTTGACAGGCATAAAACAAAAGAAACTGCATGGCGCTCATTGCTGTACAGTAAAAAGAAATGAAAACCTTGTGAAAACCACTCGGAGTATTCTTTCCACAATGATACTTTTGTTATTTTTTTAACTGACTTAAAAAAGGAGGAGGTACTCAATTCGACCCGTATTTTTTTTTAAATGTTTGTTACCTCAGAACATTTTTGTAGGTGGACCGATTTTGATGTTTCTTTTTTTTTTGTTTGATACTTCTCGTGTCGTCCCATAGAAAAAATGGTGAAGATCTGATGAAGAACTTCGGAGATGGAGAATGGAACTCCTCAACGAACATGAGCAGAATACTCAGAATCAGTGCGGTGAAGTTGGTTTTTTTTTTTGTTAATTTTACTTATATTAATAGACCCATTTTACGGTGAACACTCAACGTATAGTTTATTCCGAAAACAAACGGACATCCGAGGTGGAAATACATGGTCCAATGCTTCCCAGCCTTTTGACCACTGCACGCGGTCAGTGTACACACGGCACAAAGACAAAGGTAACGATGCGGTTTCCTTTCGGAAACTTTACACCGAGATGCATGACTGGCATCGTTTTAATGGCGCTACACACCTCACCTAGTTCGTCACACAAGAAGGGCTTCAAAATAAAATTATTTTTTTTTTTTTTTTTGCTGACAACTAAAGCTTTAAATGCGTAAATCAATCTTGCCTACGCAAGATTCAAGCATAAATTTGTACTTTAATTTTACTGTTATATAATAAGGGTGGCATTAATAGTCGTCAGCTCAAGCTCGAACTCAAGTAGGTGATCTCAGAAAAGGCAAATGCTAATGTCAAGCCTTGCTTGGCTAATGTCAATGACAACCTCAATATAATGTCTATTCATATTATTATGCTGACAGCTACTCAAGTTTGACATTAGCCAAGCAAGGCTTGACATTAGCATTTGACTTTTCTGAGATCACCTACTTGAGATCGGGCTCAAGTAGATGATCTCAGACGACTATTAATACCAACCTGAGTTTGTAAAATATGTCTATTCTGAATAACTTTTTGTGTTGTGTTATGGTGATATAATAAAATGCTTATCTACGAGTAGATATCTATCTAAACGATGCTCAAGAAAATGTTTAATGCCAGGTTTCATACTTTTCTTGTCAGTTGTAAATGTTTCTTGTAAATTAAATTCTTCTATTCTATTCACACCTAATGAAAAATAAAGTACAACCAACAGTACGCAATAATTTCCATGGTCAAATGCTCAGCATTTGCTGCAGGACAATAAAATATGTGCCTATAGCGCTGATTTACAGCACAGGCCAGTAACACAACAGGCCAAATATTTTATCAAAATATGCCAACCTAACTCCTCTAATAAAATGCTCATAGTAAATTGTACTAGTAAATTTACTACACATTCTTGTTAAATTAGCTTCACACGGTACTAGTAGGTCTTCCAGCTACAAAAATTTGAGGAATGTAATATGAAATTCCCTCCCAAATCACTAAACTATCCACGTGACATCGAACGGTCACCCATCACTACGCGCCCTCCTGGCCATCCACGCCTCTGTCCGCCAGCCTAAATTAAATACAATGCCTTTAGACCTAGAGTTCAATATCGTGAGACTACAAGCCCGTGTATGAACATTCGATTACACACACCAACGGTCAAGTATTTATCAATTAGCCCGAAATTTAATAGAGCACCAGTCCACCTTTGTAACGCGTTTGCCCAGATTCCATACCAATTAAGAGTGCCTACCTTCTTGTAATTGCGAATATTGTCTGCTACGGGACGCGGACTGCGTCGATCCACGGCCATTTCGTAGAAGTCGAGCTAGGTGTGCATTGTACATTAATTTTACAGAATCTGGGTGGCATTTGCGAAGGCAGTTGCTGTGAAATGCTTTGTTTGAAAAAAAGTAGAGTGCAGTAGAGTTCTTGCTATGACTTTTCCTTGCATTTTTTAATTACACACTTTCAGTCCTTTTCATTGATTGCATCTAAAAAGTGTGTAGTGATCACTTCTACCCACATAGAGACAGCCACACTGGATCGTTAAAGTCACGCACGACTCAAAAGACTTTGTTTGTGGGACATTCTGCTGGAGCAAGTTTTCCCAACATTGCAACATCATAATTTTTACATGTAGTTAAAAATATAACCTATCAATTATTAGTGTCATCAGAGAGGGTTAATATAAAGAATATCAGGAATCCATAGAATTTATTTAATTGTAATAAAAATTGTAAAACTCGATATTCAAAGCCGAGTGCGGGTCGGCGGGCAGTGATTTCCGCAGCCCCTCTAAAATTGTCTAGCTAATCTAGCTGGTGGGAGGGGTTAGCTTTTACATAGTAAACGCAAAATAATTCTAAACGCAATTATTCTGTTATGGAAATATACCTTCTTACTGACCTAACAAAATAAAAATTTTAATGATTCGCGATATTCACACATAATTGAACTATTTTCTAAGGAATAATATTAAAAAATCTTCTTGTTTTCCTGTTGTTTCTGCTTGAATAACTAAATAGGCTTACTTATTGTAAGCTTGTCAGCTAACTCGATTTAAAAAAAAATTACGATATCGACATGCGAAGATACCCTATAGTCGCTCTCATCACGTGCGGCATAAGTGCATCAATAGAACAAAAAACACAACCCTCCTTTTAAGCTTCGCCGCAGTCGGTCGGGTGAAAAGGGGTATCCTAGCGTGAGGCTGACGTGTACAATACACGCCAAGAAAGATGAGACTTGACACACCACGTGGTTTGACATGCGCAGTGATAATTAGCCGTTTTCAGAAAAAAATAACGTAGTTCCTTTTTTCTCCACGGATGACGCCTATAATACGGCACTATAACGGCAGTCAGTTGAAATTTCATCAGTGTTGCCAACGGTACGACAAATTACCGTAAACTGTAATAATCATAACCAGAAACACAATTCATTGGTTGCAAATTTTATCGCATCACGTAGTTGATGTCAGTATCCTACCTACCTATTCTATATTTATCCAAAACCATTTATGTTTTTGCTTTTAAGAATAAAAATTGCAAATATATGACACGGCATTTTTACCGATTGAACATGGCAAGCCTGACTCTTATCTGTGGTGTTTGTGTATCTTTAGTATTAGTACTTTCTAATCTGTGAATCTGTGGGAAAAAGCGTTATTTGACTGCCGTTATGTAGCAGTATTTTCTGTGCCATCTAGCGAGCATTTTAAAATCAGCTTTTAACTGTCAGTTGAAAACGGCTCATTAAAGGTCTCTTTAGCGGTATGAGGTCTGAGCGCGGGGAGCAATGACATTGGGGAGGGACCGGGCGCCATCGGGGCGGCGGAAAGAGTGCGGGCGACGCAGTCAAGTCCCATCTTCCGTGGCGCGTATTGTACTCTCTCTTCTCATTTTCTTTATCCTGCGCAGCGGGGTCGGGTCCGGGGCTGCGCCACTCGAATTCTTTTTCATGGCCAATTGAGAGCATAACATAGTTGTCGCCGCCGAATGGTCCTTGCGAATCTAATTTGCGCCTCTACGAATGACCCGAGAGGGGCGGGCGGTTGGAGTGTGATTTGATTTTGATCTTACTACACACTGGCCAACGCTGGAATATGATTTAATATTCCTGGATGGCTAGCATGACGGCCTTTGCATCTATTTTTAAACCCCGACCCAAAAAGAGGGGTATTATAAGTTTGACCGCTGTGTGTGTGTGTCTGGTTGTCTGTCTGTATATCTGTGCATAAGTCTGTGGCACCGTAGCTCTTAAACGGGTGAACCGATTTAAATACTTTTTTTTTATTTGAACGCAAGTTCAAAGTGTTCATAGGTATGTTTTATTAAAATCGGTTCATCTGTTTATGATATATTATTATGCTAATTAAAATTTAAAACTAAAATTTCGGGTGTTAGTAATTAGTGAAAGATTTTAAAAAAATCGGATGAGTATATTTGGAGATTACCCCCTACAAACCTACATACATACATACATACTTATAAACTTTTCCTCTTTATAATATTAGTGTAGATTAGTGTAGATGTAGAAAAGCTTTTCCGTGGGCCTTGTCTCCCTCTCATTTATGAACACCATTTTGACATATTATTACTCTATTGTAGAGGTAATATAGAGCTAGATAACACTTTAAGTATACCTACAGTGCTCTCTCTCTCATAGACGGAGTCTACATAGACGGATTTTGAATTGGTCGAGGAAGCTCTACATTTCAGGAAGGCAGTTATAAAATACCGACGCATTCATCCATTCTGGCTGGCTCAGCGTCCAAGTGGATCTTGGCTTTCGCAACCATAAAACGCCAGCTTACCCTGCCGTGCACTAACTTCCCCCAATCAGTAATAGAGTAATTTTTTATCAGTCAGACTTCAGTTAGAATTTTTACGGTCAGAGTCACCGTGAGTCACGTGCTAAAGACGAAATCAGAATTTTGTTGTAGTCGTCACTGTTGGATTAGATTAAAGTTACACAACACTTTTATTAATAGACCCTGTGTCATTGTTTTATTTCTGTTTTTTAGGGTTCCGACCAAAATTATTATGGAAGATTTTCTTATCCCATTGCTTAGCTACCGTTAATACATATTTTGTTGTTTTTTAATTACCTAGTTTTCTAATTCTTTTTTTACACGAATTGAATTAGGTAATCTCATAAACAATAAAACAAAAAATATCAACAACCTGAATAATGAACCAAATTGCTTCAAGTATATTTCTTTGCACGTGTTTTGAGGCAGCGTCATAATTGGCAACGCAATTAATATTACACTTATCGCAATAATTCTCCAGATACACCAAATACTCAAGTAGGTGGAAACAAAAATCATCAACCTGTAAGACGCACTGTAACCAGCTCAATAAATGCGCAATACGAAACCTCCTAAGCACCAATCAAGCTCGCACTTGATAACTTTTTTTTACTTAGAAACTCTGTTTTATCTTCTCCGGTTGAAAGGTTAAGTTGTAAAACGCGACACTTAGGTAACTACTCCGATTCGTGACGGTCCAAGATAATCGAGTGTAGTGCGTGTTTGTTCTCTAACTTTGGAATATTATTTATTTTTAATTAAGTTAGATATATATTTTTTTTTATAATAATGGCAGCTATGCGTGTTCTTCTTTGTGTAGCCAGTGTGTTGTGTTTAAATTGTGGTGTCATAGTTTGTGAAACAACTAAAGTAAGTTTATTAGTATCTAGACTAGGTACCTATCTTTATTTTCCACATACACTCCGATCACAGGCCACCTCTTTCACAGCCTGCCTAACATCTTCTCTGAAGTCATTTCGGGTTTCAGGGACTGGACAAAGGAAAATTGAATTTTAGGCACAATTACATCAAGGCGTTTTGACATTCGGTCGTTACGGACTGGAGGGATTTCTTCAACCAGGGGGTCTACCGGTTAAGACGAAGCCGATTACCATTGATGAAAAATGAACTGGGTGGCAGTACATTTTTCAAAAATCGAACTTCGATTTTGGCCAATGGTAAACGGCTTCGTCTTAGCCGGTAGACTTCTAGCCGCCCAATGCTGAGTGTTGTGTAGTCTATTCTCTAAAACCCAAATTACATTCCAGATAGTCAACCCCCGAGTATGCGTAATAGGGGCCGGGGTGTCAGGACTGGCTTCAGCTCGCTATTTGAAAGAGGCAGGAGTCAGCTTTACTGTTCTGGAAGCCACACAGCACCTCGGCGGCTTGTGGCGGTATGACCCTAGGGTCGGTAACGACACCAATGGCTTTAGGATCACCAGCGTCTATAAGAGTTTGAGGTGGGTAAATAGATGAACAATAAACAGCCTAATTCATGCGCGTCAACAAAAAAAAAGGACAATTTGAGCACGTAACGGGCACACCGGTAACATAACGCCTGTTATATACCTAATAGCAGAGATTGTTCTTGACAACTGTAAAATAAAATCCTTACAGTTACTAGTCTTCAAAACCAGTTTATTTGCGGGATAATAAAAATGTTTTCGTTAAGAGCTATTTTCCCGCAATTCGGGTTTGAGGACTAGAAACTGCGGATAAGAACACAGTTCCTGTATTCGCTAAATATCCATTGATATTGAGTGATCCAACGGTGGATCGTTATCAACCTGTCAAAAGATGAGATTCGCACTGGTGCAAAAAGTATGTAGGTACCTGTACCCTATCTTTACCTCCCTAGAGTGAAATCCGCATGAAAATATGCGTAGTTTAGGAGTTAGCGGATAAAGAGAAAGACGCGGGAAACTACCTCTACTTTGTTTTATATTATACAGAGATAGGCATCTAGTTATGCCGATATGGAAAATTCTCGATTGAGAATCGAATCACTCATTTTCATTATCGCACTTGTCCAAAATTGTATTATAATCCGCGCGGAATGAGAATGGGATGCGACCTTTTGGAACTGAGACGCGCGCGGTAAGCAAACTCGCGTCGATGCAACCTTGTCAAAGTAAAATACAGTATGTTTTCGATTGACTTTGACAAGGTTCCATCCCATTCTCATCCCGCACGCATTATACCTACCTATTTCTTCTATTATGTCAACACACTCATTTTCCCCAGCCACATGTTCGGAAAAGTACGAGATCTAGAAGTAGACAAGTAATATTTTTCCTTAGCCATGTACCTACTCTCATGATAAACAGTTTGTTTATGTCCCCTGTAAAAAGGGCTTTTTGGACAAGTGCGATAATGAAAATAAGTTATTCAATTATGTTTGTAACGTCTCTCTCTAAAAATATTTCAGAATAGGTACAAAGATACAAACTCTCGACCAATAATCGTCATCTTTATTTTACAGGGCCAATTTACCAAAACTTACGATGGAGTTCCTGGGATTTCGAGCTCCTGGTGATATGCCATCCTTCCCAAGTTGGGAGCAATTTTACGGCTACATAAAATCGTTTGCTAAACATTATGACTTAGTAAAACATATTCAGGTTTGTCTCTACATGTTACCATTTTCCACTAAAAAAAAACACATTAAAAATGGAAATAACTATAAAGTAATACTTAACGGATTACCTTTGTTATAAACAAAATTTTGCTATGGGCCTTGCCTGAAATAAATGTGTTTTGGTTTGATTTGATTATTCCTTTACAGTTTCTTCATAAGGTAACGTCACTAAAAAGAGAAGGGAACGTCTGGAAAGTAAAATACACTTTCGTCTCTACAGGAGAAGAATTTGAGAAGGAATACGATTTCGTATTTATTTGCGCAGGCCATAACAGTAAACCTAATCGACCAGTGATTCCGCACGAAGAGACGTTTAGGGGTAAGTAATCCTTCAAAGAGATTTGGTCTTAAAAATACAAACCTCTTTGGAGTAGATAGGGCTGGTTAAAAAGTAGTGGCATCCATAATTTTTAAGAAACAAACAAGTATTATTTATTTTTTTCTAAAAACAGAGTCCGCCGGTACTCAGCAGCTAAAATGATCTTTTTTGTAAAAACAAAATGAGCCAGTAGCAATATTAGCAATAATATTATTCTATTTTTTTTTCAGGAACCATCATACACAGCCACGATTACAAAGAGCCAGACCGCTACAGAAACAGAAATGTTTTAGTTGTAGGCGCAGGCCCTTCAGGCATGGATATAGGCTTACAAGTGGCTGAAGTCAGCAAGACTTTGATTCACAGTCAACACTACAGGGTTAATTTTGGGACGCCTTTCCCGGCAAATTATAAAAAGAAAATGCTTGTGAAGGAGTTCAATGAAACGGGAGTTTTCTTTGTGGACGGGTCTTTTGAAGAAGTTGATGATGTTATTTATTGTACAGGTAAGAAAATGTATTAGTTTGATCTTTAAATTATTTCGGTAGTTAATTACCTATTCACATAAAGAGACTTTTTTTTATTTAGAGTGAGTAAGCAGTTACTAGCATGTTTTACCTTTCGTTCACATCCTTACGATGCATTGCACCCTTCTTCCGAGGTTCATAACACCCTCTTGCAAAACATTCAAGGTTAACACAATGTTTCTCGCCTTTGATATCTATAAAAACTAGGTAGAGATCGACTCAACGAATCACAATAATAGCTGCGAGGTATGAGCTTCGGAAAAAGCATTTATGAAAAAAATGCGGAGATGAGCTGAAAGCAGATGTATTTTCATACATTTTATGACACGATTTA
Organism: Zelleria hepariella; assembly: GCA_949319315.1. NCBI lineage: Eukaryota > Metazoa > Arthropoda > Insecta > Lepidoptera > Yponomeutidae > Zelleria > Zelleria hepariella. The sequence goes on along the minus strand of OX439386.1, from coordinate 6,990,895 downwards.
CGACGTGGAGCGTAGTCTAGCGAGGTTTCATAGTATTATGTACAAAGACCCAACCTCTCGCCTGAAGTATGAACCTCAGCGCCAGGCCACGCATAAATCTACCTACATTTATCAGTAATAGGTACCTAACCCTAGACCCAAGACAAGAAAGAGTTTTTGGTTGACTCTTACGTTTCCCGACAGGTTACCAGATCGACTACCCGTTCCTGGACTCTTCAAGCGAGCTGACACTAGCGCCACGTTACGTGGCACCGCTGTACCAACACACTGTGAACATTTACCAACCCACTATGCTTATCTTGGGGTTGGTTGTGCGCTGCAACATCGTGGCTGCTATCGATGCGCAGGTTCGGCTGAAGTTAAGATAAAATACGTGCCACGAAAGAATACTTGACCGCACCTCCCCCGCGCCCCGTTGACGCCCTGTCTCGTCCCGTACTCAGACCTCAGAGGTATACTCCTCGCGGGATGAGAATGGGATGCGACCTTTTGGAACTGAGACGCGCGTGGTAAGCAAACTCGCGTCGAAGCAACCAAAGTAAAATAAAGTATTTTCGATTGTCTTCTACAAGGTTCCATCGCATTCTCATCGCGCGCGGATTATACCGCCAAAGAGACCTATACAAGGTGTTACAAAAGATGCTAACTCTTTTTACAGGGTAATAGCACCCGGTGATAGGGATCACAACCTAAATATTTTTTTTGCTCTATGACGTTCCGTTGATTTTTAAATTAATAAAATGTGAACTCTGAGGCGGCAGAAAAGTATTTTTAAAATATTGTTTCATTGACTTTCACAATGTTTTAACAACTCAAACATATGCAAATGCACCTACACCTACAAACATATTTTTAAATTTGAGCTAATACCAAGAATTAAAAAATTATGAAAAATTTTCAATTTTGAGGTTATAAAATAAAAATTGTTTTTTTTTTCAACTTTTTTTACAGAATTGACATCCTGTTGACCAGTTGGTTACACCCTGTAAAAAGAGTTAGGATGTTTTGTAACACGTTGTATAGATCGTCACTGCACTGCTGCGCATGTCAAACCACGTGGTGTCTCAAGTCTCTTCTTTCGTGGCACGCATTGCAGGTCAAAAACGTTTAAAACGTTTATATCCCAGCAGGATAGAGCGTGCAGAGCTCTCTCCCACCATAAGTAGGTAAATGTTAGAATTTTCAGAAAGGCAACACTATTCATAAAGTTAGGAAACACAATTACACTACTCACATTTCGACAGTGCAGCGCATCTATTCTCTAAAAAAATCCACTCAACCGTCGAGCGTCAACACACTCGAAAATAGCTCTTATTTTTAATGAACAATCTTTTTTTTTACATTTAAAAACGGATATATTTACGATGGTTATTTCAGAGAATACAGGGGCTGTTAACCCTTTCACGCACAAAATCGAATGGGAAGTTATTGTAGCAGTTTTAGTGAATCAATAGATTCATTTTGGTCTTATTTTACTATACTTATCATAAAAACTATAAAAAGTAAGGTAGTTTTTTTGGAAATCCTTGGGACAGCCGTGTCCCAATATGCGCCAAGTGACGCAATTTTTAGTCAATGTTATCTTCATAAAATACGAAATATTTGAGAATACTGAGGTAATTAAAAATAAAAACCAGTGTTATTTGTATAATATTATGTATATTATAGATGAAAGTGGGCAAAACAGTTGCGATCTGTAGTAAAACATAGGTGAACTTTGCATGTTTCACAAATATTATGGGTGCGATTCTTCACCCGAGCACAATTCGCTGACATGTATTGTATGTATGTGAGTGGGTATGTATGTATTTATGTGGATATATATGTATGTGGGTCTGTCCGTTCTTATGTTCCCACCTACAACCTGAACGGCTGAACCAATTTGAACCAATTGTCACAAAAATGAAAGTTTCTCCTTATCTCTTTGATTCTTGAGAGATTTATCTAGGTAAAGAACACTCATGTATGGTTTACTGGACCTGTACCACCCCAAACTATGCCATTTACGGCATCCTATGACAGTTCATGCCAACAAAGACAATAATTTCTTGCAGATCATTGTGGATACTGACCCATTGGCTTACTGCCAATCATAATGGTTGGGGTGATGTAGCTGAGATCGATTCATTTGGCGAAGGGGCAGTTTCCGGAACACTAATAAATTCTATGATGACTTCCGTAGCTCCTGCATTTATGTCTTGTTCGATGAATTTGACGATGATGGACGATGAAGCTTGATCTTCATTGTCCAATAAGTATCAGGGCATTTTCATAGTTACTGGAATCGGCCTCTTCAACTTCGCAGTCTTTCAAATAAAACAGTCTTGTTACTTTTTGAGCCTAAAACAGTGAAAAAGTTTAGGAAACTAGTAGCAAAGTACATAAAAATCCATAAAATACATACTTGAAAAGGATAATGTCAGTTGACCTTTGACGCATATTGGGACACTTACGTCCCCTGCACAAAATTGTATGTTTTAGCCACTTTATCTTTATTTATTATAGAAAACAACAATAAAACATAAATATTGACTTACCATTGTAATACAATTTATCACTAAACAACCATAAAAATAACGGAAACATAACTTAGTTTATTGTTGAAAATATTACAAAGAAGCGCGCAGAAATACCAAACTTCAATGTTATTTTTTTTTATAAAAAAATTCTCGGTGTGCTTTTTTTACCACACATAATAAAAGTTGCATTCATAAACTAGCGTTTGGAGTGCCAATTACAAATATTTTTTTTATAATTAAGAGGAAAAAGTATCGATAATAATCAGGGACACTGCTGTCCCATTTACGTCAAAGGGTTAACATTCCCATGTCGCCAATGACAATGAATCTCAGATAAGTAGGTACAATGCAGGTGTGTGTGGTGCAAAACATCGTTGTTTTGCATCGAGTCCATCCTAAATGTTTGGGAAAAAGGCTGTATATTGTTTCTGGATAAATAAAGAGCTCTCTCTCTTGACCAACATTACAAAATCATCAGCTAACACGCCACATTAGTTTATAGCTATATTGTATTGTTAGGTATACATTTTTTAACTATGGCACTCATTTGTAGGCCCGATACGCAACAGCCCTAGTGAAGGGCAACTTCAGCCTCCCGTCCGACGAATTCATGCTAAGGGAATGGCAGAAGCGAGTCGACATGATAGAAGCGAAAGGGCGGCCGCTGTCCGATCTACATGCGCTCGCTTATGAAGAGGTCAGTTAACTAATTTTTTGGTGAAAAGAAAACAAGTTTTTTTAAACAAGAGAGGAACATATCATTTTGACTGACTACAGCACGCAAGCTCCACAGCTTTAAGCTGTGCGAGTCTAGCGCGTGTGAATGTGGAGCAGCTGAAGAGGACAGAGATCATATGCTACGGGACTGTCCGTTGTATGAGGAAGAAAGACAGTGGATGCTCGACGGTATCTCTCGCGAGGAGGAGGGACCTATGTACTTTTCTGATCTCTTTTCAGGGCCGGCGAACTTCCAAGGCTTAAAGAGTTCGCGCACAGCTGGCACAAAAAGAGAGGCAAAAGGCCGGACTAAAACCGCGTACGGCATTCATGTGTTGTGTTGTCCAATGCCCATTCGGGCTGGCTTTTAATATTTAATTTATATTTATAATTTATATGTATAAATTAATTAAGGATATTTTTGTTCCATATATGTATTGTCTGTTATGTGCCCACCGTAGGTTGGTATGGGCCAAATAAATAAATAAATACATATAATGACTACAGCATGAAACATTCAAAAGAGCTGTAAGTTAGCAATAGATGCTTAAAAAAAAGGCATTTTAGCTTAGCAAAATCGGTGATTTCTTCACTTATCTAGGTGTCTCCATAGATGGAGTTGTATCCACCGATCCCGGGATCAGATGGATGTCTCCACGGATCCCGCCAAGTTGTCTCCACCGATCCCGGGATCAGTGGAAACATCAAAATTAAGTTAATGTTTGTATCATGTGATCCCGGGATCGGTGGAGACAACAAAATAAATATATTTTTGTGGAAACTGATCACGCTGTACTGAAAGAAAAAAAAACACGGATGAACTAATTTTCTTCCGCGAGTTTTTTCCCGAGTTTTGCAAGAAAATAATATATTTGATGGAAAAGTACTAGGCTTGCATAAAGTCGTAGGCATTTATGTCTCTTACATTTATGTCTCTTACATTTCACATCATTCATTTCTTCAAAATAACTAACCACAGCCCAATGGTATGATGTGAGCAGTGTAGGCACCTACGTCTTTATGTAGGTAGGCCTTGTACTTTTTAACTTAATATAAAAATTAAGTGTGGACCATGGGAATCGAAGATTTATATACAAAATGGCGAACAAAACGTATTTACAAAATTAAAATTAAAACAAAACTTCATCCAGATCGTGTACATAATCTAAATATCTACTTATTTTCTAAATTTTTCGAGGCAGTGTCCAAAGTGATGTGTTATTTTCTAACTCATGTAGCACGCATGATATCCATCCGTCACGAGAAATATATTTTTCATCTCCCATGCTCGGAAAGTAAGCTGTTACTTTAAACATGCGATCGTAGAAAATCCTTTTTAAACCATTTTGCATTTTTGTGCGCTTCGAAGTTTGAACTTGACGCCCTAATAAAAATAAATATAAGGAACTCCTTCAACTTGTAGCGTTGCCTAGCAACGGGTTGTTTATTTTATGACAATTCAAGAAGACACGATTTGTAATCAACAACCCGTTGCTAGGCAACGCCACATACTCTTTTGTGAAGAAGCAAAGAAGAAGGAAACTCATTTCACTAACCTCTATGACCTATGACTATTGTTTGTCTCCCACGGCTAACAAAATCATTCCAAGAATTAGAAAAAAAAAACAGAAGAAGGTTCAGCAAAAAATCAAAAGAAGAAGGTTCAGCTGTCATTTTCGGCGACCGCCTCACCCGCGGCCAGCACGCACACGGCGCGCGTCGCCGCTGAGTAGGTAAGACTCGGCGTGCAGTTCGGCACCATTCTTGGCAAAGCAATGCAACCTCTCACATCATATGATGTGAACCCTGAGGCATTGAGCCTAAGGCACCTACGACTTTATGTAGAGCTAGTATCGGTTACGTTACGGGCGGCTTTACAACCAAAATGTACGTTCCGACGTGCTGTCGTGTGTACTTTTCCATTAAATATATTTTCTTGCAAAACTCCGGAAAAAACTCGCGGAAGAAAATTTCTCCATCCGTGATCTTTTTTTCTTTCTGTACAGCGTGATCAGTTTCCATAAAAATATATTTATTTTGTTGTCTCCACCTATCCCGGGATCACAGGATACAAACATTAACTTAATTTTGATGTTTCCACTGATCCCGGGATCGGTGGAGACAACTTGGCGGGATCCGTGGAGACATCCATCTGATCCCGGGATCGGTGGATAAGGGAGATGCTACTTTTCTTAACATATTTCTCGACAAAACGTAGACGTAAACAAAAAATAGGTAGGTACCCGTAATATTCTGAAAACCTCACAAGATACTTATTCAATGTTTCAGGACAAATTCTACGAGTCAATAGCGAATGAATCGGGCATAGTCAGGACACCAGCCTCCTTATACCAGATCCGTTTGCTGGACTTCCGAGCCAAGTTGAGGAATCTTTACACGTACAGAAACTACGATTATGACGTCATAGATGGGAAGCCCAGGCAACGCTACGTGAAACCAGGAAGCTGCAGATGATACTTAGTGCATTTGTATTTGGACCTTAATTTAATTTATGTGTGTTTATTTATAAAGTACATAATAATTATACTGTTAGTGATTCCGTCTCTTTTCACAGCTGAACAATGAACTCCTAAACAGGCGAATATTTCCAAGACAAAAATTACAGGCACTGAGCTCGGTAACTTGCTCATGTCGTTATACGAAACCTTACCATGAATTTGACTTCTAAAACACTATGTGCAAAGTTAAATATAATTGAAGGTGAAAGTGTAATAGAGTCCCTAAAAGTGGAATAATTCATCATGGATGCATGACGCACGTTAACCGGACATCGACTGATACCTACCATTTATTCATGGTCAAATTGGCAAATAGGCATTCAGATTACATCCATATACATCAGTGCCTAAGTATATCCAGCAGATAATTAATAAGTGTTACATTTTATCATATAGCATCCCAACGCACTTACCAATATTTTGCTCCCATCTCATTCATTAGAGCTGATTCGTTGACTCTACACTCAAGTTCAGTCAATAAAACATTATGAATATTAATAGAAATATTTTGTATGTGACTTGCATTGTGTGCCTATCTATAAATACTATTGTACTTTGTAAAAATGTTACGGTAAGTAAAGTTTTCAAATAACATGTTTTGTATAGGTCGCGAGCTACATTTTACGCAATTGCAAAATCAATATTTTTCGCGCTTAAGGCTGGAAGATAGCAGCGTGGCGGAAAATTCAAAAAGGTCACAGTTTTTTTTTTTTTTATTTAATTTGTAGCTAAACTGAGCTATTTTTGTTGAGCGATTTTTCGTTCGCGGCAATAAAACAGTATTCTTTTCATTATTGTAAACAACAGAATAACAATAATTCAGCCGATTATGTGTTCTGGTCTACGATCACGTTGCTATCGTCAACCCTTAAGTTATCAAATTAAAGGTACCTATTCTTAAAAAAAACAGAAATATGGATCGTCAAATACCAAATAGGGTGAAAACACAGCACTTATTAAGTAAAAAATACTATATGTATTGTATAGGTAGGTATTTAACAAAAATACAAATCCCGCAGTCTAGTTAATTGTTAAAATTAAACAAAAATAATAAATATATAAATAAATGTTCTAAAATCTAATCCTATTCAAATTTGAAACATCTAAATATTAAACTTTGAACAACACTCGTGAAGGAAGTCGCGTGAGTGACCGAAAAACTTTTCAGCGAGTTGTTCTATTTTGGGATTACGTTACGATTGGGTCACTCCTTGAAAACTACGTCGACAGAGTACGACCATGTACCTACTTAGTCCAAGCAGCTATAATCATCCCTATAACAAAGCTGGAATGCGGAACACCCACAAGATAGACACTTAAATAGAGAACACTTCAGACGAAAGATAGAGAACAGGAAGGACCTAAAAACTACAAATCTAACTAAAACAACTCTCGAACGAAATTGTCTCATATTTTCGACATTTCCTTCGATTTTTTCTTGCCCGAGAATTGGACCCCAACCGCGACCTTTGGGAGAAAAAAACTGGGCCTCAAGACTGTAACGTAGTTTTGTCTTCTCCTGTGGTCTCAACAGGTTCAGTGTTGTATAAGAAAGATGAGGAAAGGGTTGTTTGGTCCTAACAACTGTGAACATATTTGTGACGTACTTATCGAAACACAACTCCGTTACAGACTTGAGGCCCTACGAACCGACCCTACCAATATTGTAACAGCAGCGAAGGAAGATGATATTGTGTTACGCAAGCCACTATTTTGTATCCATCCAGTCACTCGGCGATAAGACTCTAATCGACACTGACCTTAGAGTGACGGTCGACATTCGAACACAGACTTATCTTCCAAATATTTGCATTGTTCAATGATAACAAGAGACAAGACAGTGTAAATGTAAACTGACGCTCTTTTGATCCTGTTCACTTTGTATAGTTAATGTGACAGGTGGTTGTTTTAATTTGGTATCTATGCAATAAATTAATAGTGTAGAGTGTAGTGATGAAAGTATCTAGTTGACGTGTACCTAGATGACAATGGTAAGATATTTGGACAAAAGCCAAAGTTACTAAGTGAACGTAATAATAATTATATGTTAGGGATCAATAACATTTAAAAATACGCTATATAGGTACCTTACCTAAATTCGTGTTTATATGTATTGTTTTGTTTGTTTGCATGTATATTTTTCCATACGACCGTGACCACCGATGACATATTAAGCTACTAAAATGTAAAGATCTCTCGCTCATAGGCATTGTTTAGCCGGCGTAAACAACACAATCCATTCGGTTAACACATCGATGTTGACGTTACTGAACGCATGTACCTATATAAAGATAGTTTCGATTGAAATAAGAGAATAAACAGAAAAAAATATGATTTCATCCTACGAAATGTATTTTTTTTCCAATTAAAGTATTTGTGACTGTCGCATTTTTAGGCTCAACCCAAAAGGGTTTGCGTGATAGGAGCTGGAATAGCAGGCCTTGCATCTGCAAGATATTTACAAGAGGAAGGCATCAACTTTACAGTTCTAGAAGCTACAAAATATGTTGGTGGAACTTGGCGATACGATCCTAGAGTTGGAACAGATGAAAATGGACTGCCGCTTTACACAAGCATGTATAGAGATTTGAGGTATTTTACGTAAAACAAATATTCTTCTTTATCGTTTTTCTATTTACATAGTAGCAACAGTAAACATACATAAGATACCATGATGATATGATAAATAAAATGTAATAGCTACTGTGATCTCAAAACTTTCATGCATTTCAGAACAAATCTACCGCGCCAAGCGATGGAGTTCTCAGGATACCAAACCTCGGAGGCATTACCTTCATTTCCCAGTTGGAACCATTACTACGACTATGTAAAGTCTTTTGCTAAAGACTTTGATTTGGAAAAACACATAAAGGTACAACTGGCATTCCGCAAGGAACCATACTTGGTCCACCATTCTATTTTTTCTTTATAGTAACACGTTTTGATTTTGCTTTCAGTTTTTACATCTAGTGATATTAGTTAGAAGAGAAGGAAAAAACTGGACAGTTAAATACAAAAACATAATCTCGGGAGAAGAATTTATAGAAGTATTTGATTACGTATTTGTATGCACTGGTCACTATAGCAAACCACATTTACCAGATTTACCAGCGGAGAAATTATTTAAAGGTAAACCAGGCTATACGTATAGTATAGAGTTAAACTATACATGTATCAATAGAAGCGAGACAAGCCAGATTTTTATTGACTCAAAAATATATATTTTATCGCTAAATACTAGCCATTCTCATGGCCCTGTTTTTAGGAACAATAATACACAGTCACGACTACAAAGTCCCAGAACCATACAAGGACCGAAGAGTGGTAATCGTTGGGTCTGGTCCTTCAGGCATGGACATCGCAGTGGCCTTAACCGGTATCAGCAAGTCGGTTATACATAGTCAGCATACGGTGGTGAACTTTAAAACGCCTTTCCCATCAAATTACCGGAAAAGACCCGATATAAAGAACTTTACTGAAACCGGAGTTGTTTTTGCGGATGGGACGTTTGAAGAGGTCGATGATGTTATTTATTGTACAGGTGAGAAATTGAGACTAGCTTAAATTATTTATTCATGGGCTAGGTAGACCAATAAGGTATTTAAAGATTACTATAGTTTACACCAAAAACAACAGTAGAATCATAATTCATAACATCAAGAACCAAATGTAGGTATAATTATTTAAGTAGGCACTTAATTATTAAAACCAGTTCAATATAATATTTTGTTACATTAATTGGAAAAATCAATATCTTAGCCCAGTCAACTCACATCCATTTACCTACTCAAAATATATTATCGCGTCGCGGATTAAGTATTGAATTGAATTTGACCGTATCTTTGTTGACAGAGGTACCTACATTTCATTGTTGATTCCAGGATTTCAATACTACTACCCGTTCTTGGACAAGTCAAGTGGTCTGACGTTCACACCGCATAGTGTAATTCCTTTGTACCAATACATGGTCAACATCCACCACCCTAGTATGATACTCATGGGCTTGGTCGTGAGGGCCTGCGTCGTCGCTGCCATTGATGCGCAGGTAAAGTTGTTATTATCGTTTTGTATTTTAAAAAAACGTACACTCATCATTCTTTCTGGTGTTCTCTACCTCTATCTATGAATCTTTTTCGCACCTTTCGGTATTTACAACAACCGAGTCTTTACAAGATTTACTTTACGAAACCAGTCCTAGGTAGACTTAAGCGTTTGATTGGCCTCTTCGCCCTTAAAGTGTTGGAGGTCTCGCTGATCATCTTCTTAGGCTATAACATTTTCTTTCCTTCTTTTGTATCCCAGAATGCCATGTTAAAAGCTTTCATGTCACTCTTTCATTTGTCTAATTATTACCTTTACCACGTAAATTACCTTTATTCTACAGGCTCGCTACGCCACTGCGCTAGTAAAAGGCAACTTTACACTCCCTTCGGAGGAAGACATGATGCGGGAGTGGCAGAGACGAGCCAATGCCGTCGAAGCCAAAGGTCGACCGATGTCTGACATACACTTATTGGCTGAGAAAGAGGTAAGCGTTTCTCTTTCGGCAAGTAGGAATAAAGGTGGGGGAAGTACACTACCTTGCGACACCCCAGTTGAACCTGTGTTCCTTTCCACTAAATGATGTCGGCCATCAGCTCCCAATAGTTAATTTCTGGTCTCTGTATTTTCAGGATCAATACTATGAGGCCATTGCCAACGAGTCGGGCACAGCGAGAGTGCCCCCGGTGCTGTTTAAAATGCGAGCAGTGGACACACAGGCCAAGCTAGAGAATCTTTATAACTATAGGAACTATGAGTACAGAGTACTGGACGAAAATAATTTCACGAGACGGTATATTGATCCACAGGGCAATGGCAGTTGTTCGCCATAGAAAAGGGATATTTACAAGAAAATGTTAAGAGACTTATATTTAGTTTAAAAACGCGTTGAGCTCTAATGCAAGGAAGATCTTGCAACTGAAGAAATATTTAGTTTGGATATATTTTTCCCTTTTCAAGTAAATGACGCTTTTAATAGGGGTTATGAGACTGCATATAAAATAAATATGGACTTAATTCATCAATAAAAAAAAGTAAACATGAAATACGCCAAACAAATGAAAATGGCAGTGAGTACCCACCTACTGAAAATTTGGTCTTGGTCGCAAATATCAGCATCTAGTGAAGTTAAACAACGAATAAAGTTTCATATTTTAAGTCTTTACTTTTGTTCTTTTAAACATAATGTTCATAAGGCACTTAAAACCTAAACTTGGTAAGAATATTTTGTAAAACGTACCTAACTATTCTAGTAGAACCTTAGTAAACAATATTGTACATACACTTACGTATCTATTTGCGTTAACTTAGTCATAATAAGGCCCGTAATATCAACCACAGTTTAAACCAAAAAAGCTAGTTTAAACCCTATCTGTCGATTAATTTTCATACAAAATGCGAGGTTTAATCTAGGGTCTCAGATTAAGACGCCGTACGTCTCACAACTAGCACCGCCAATGGAAAAAAAATCATATCTTTTTTTTTGATGCGTTTTTAGCAAAAAACGCTCCTGCGATTTCTCAACGCGAGGCTTAACTATTTTTAGGACCTAAGGTTTGGATTCCAGATCCTAGAACTTAAGAATGCAATCGATTGTTTAGGTTTTTCTTCTAAAAACTTCATAGGTTTTTTGCTAAAAACGCATCCAAAAAAAAGATATGATTTTTTTTTCATTGGCGGCGCTAGTTGTGAGACGTATTTCATCTTAAACTGTGATTGATATTACGGGCCTAAGAGTTATTATCACAAACCTCTAGTTAAAGCTCTATGGGGCACACATCTCCTTTTCTAGGGTTATACCGCCTTTCGTAGTGGTTGTCGTCAATGATGTTAATGTCGTAATCTCTGTAGTTGAGGAGATCATCCAGTCGGATCTTCGCGTTGAAATCTCTGAGGTCCGTGAGGACGGGTGGCGGTCGACGCACCGACGCTTCTTGGGTCAGGTTCGCGAAGTAAGTGTCCTGCCGAGTAAGGAGAATGATGATGAAAACAGGGTGAATCGGTAGAAAAACAAGATACGATAAACGCTCCGCGTGTGCATTGAACGTGAACATTGAACACCCCTCTATGATTAAAATAATGGGTATTGTTAAGGCTTAGGCTTGCCCAAAAACAATGTCGCAGGCACTGCAGCGCCGAGTGGTCTCTTCACCCATCTAGGTGAAGGTGCTACTGGACGCTGTATTAATCATCTCATTACTCAGATGCAAAGGCCCTAGTTTTTTGTTAAGGCGAAAGGATTTAAATTCCATATGCATTCTCTTAGTTTGATGTCGGTCAGTACAGAAATGGGTAGGTACACCTTGAAAAAAAAATGCGTAATTCATTTATTACCTAGAGCCTTCGATCAAGAATACTTAAAACAAACAATGCCTTCGAATAAAACCTGTACAAGTCAGTGATGGCCACTGTTGGCTTGTGCACTGGGATCTAGGTGTTAAGTCGTATAACTACTAAATTAAAATTTTGAAATACCCCCGACATTTCAATTTCAAATTAGCATATCACATAAACGGTTGAACCGATTTTGATAAAACAATAAGACAACTTGCTAGAAAACCTACTTCTAAAAGAGAGGGAGCGTTGAGAGGGTTCCGTACAATACCAATAGTAGGAAGATTTTATGTCTAAGATACATTTATGTCGAAAGTGCACAGACAGACAGACACATAAAGGTCAAACTTTTAACATCCCTCTTTTTATGCCGGGGACTAGGGTTGAGACATTGACTGAATAACTTTGGCAAAAGAACGAATCAATAACCCTCCTTTGGACGGTTCGGATAAAAAGAGGGTATGTTTTTTTAAGCTCGAACTCTCTCTCTGAGAGAAGGCCTTTGCTCAGCTAGTGGGACATGTACTGTACATCTTATTTTTTTGTATGTTTTTTTATTGGCTGTCTTCCCCTTATCAAATAAGCATCAGTTTCGATTTTTAACGTCTTATAGGCTGGCATGGCGCCGTCTATAGTGCAAGGCGTCGCCATGAAAACGCGATGCAGGCGGAACGCGGAAAAGCGACGGCGCCGCCAAAATTCAGCAACAGCACAGGTTACCTAGTTTACTAGAAAAATTACAACGACTATGCGTGAGTGAGCCCACCTGCAGATTCCCAACCACATTCACGTCGACGATCTTCTTGCCAACGGACTGTAGGTAGTAGACGTGCGACAGCCAAGCCTTCAGCATCTTCTCTGGCGGCGGCAGCTCGAATTTACCAGCCACCAGCGCCGCTGCGTACTCCGCCTGGAGAGAGAGAGAGGTTTTGGTGAATACAGATAAATTAACAATAATGAAGATCATTGGAATATTCAATGGAATATGGAATATTTTTTTTTTATTTTTTCATTTGGGATATGACATCCAAGTATGAAGGCGGACGGAGAACAAAATTTTAAACATAATAACTCTCTGAATGACTCAAATCCATTAAGAAATGACAAAGTTAGGGAGGTTTAAAGTTACACTGTCTCAAAATGCGCCCAGCTTGCTTGAATTACTTTGTTCGACACGGTCAATGCATACAATTGCTTCAATAGGCGTGAACATGAAGAGACCTTTACTCATCTGTGTGTGTCAACCGGCTGATGATGATGTGGATAGTGAGAAAGCTGGCGCTAGTACGACGCTAGTAGCGTCACGCTACTTCTTGCAAAACGTCAAAATATGATTACTAATCTGTGGTTACTTTTCTTTGCATAGAAAGTGGCGCCCGGCGCAATCTGGAACTAATAGGCCTTTTCTGTGGTGCTAATTAGACAGTCGACAATTCGGAACCCAAAGTTTTTTGCTCGAAAGTCCGTTATGGGCTTAATCTTATCTTTAGACAATATTGAGAAACTAATTTAAATATTTTTTATTTTCGTCCAGTAGTTTTGTTTTTATGCGCTAAAATATTTTGTTCCTATGACCGCCAACCAAGGGCGTCGCCAAGAGGGGGCAGGGAGGGGCAGCTGCCCCCCCCTAGAGATTCTAAAAAAGTTGCCAAATATAATGCAACCAAAGTCCTAAGTCTTTGAGTTAATTTGCTTGAAGTTCAAGCCTTGAACAATCATTCCCGTACGTCGAAACTCGAATGAATTCACCAATTCCACTCCTAATATTCCGTACGCTCAACTACGCTCTGGCTGTAGATGTAAGGCTCGTAGTACAAGTGAAAAGCTTCATGTGCTGTCGACTTTACCTACAGTTCATACCTACTTTTCTCATTCATAGAGAATGAGAAAAGTATGAATTGTAGTAGGTAAAGTCAACTTGCCCCCCCCTGCGCCATCGGCTGGCGACGCCCTTGCCGCCAACAGTATGCAGACCGTCGCGTGACGTCATAAAACCGTATCTTTGAAACGTTGTAAAATCCAAACTACTGAACCAAAATAAAAAATATTGAAATTAGTTTCTTAAAATAGCCAAAAGTTTTGAATAAGCCAATAACGGACTTTCGAACCAAAAACTATGGGTTGCGAATTGCTTTTTGCTTACTGAAAGGCACCGAACTACAAAATTTTGCATGTGACAACCAGGTGAAAAACACCTCTTTTCTATGGGGGGAAAAACTGGTGTACTTTAATAGGGTCGGGTAGGGTAGGGTCAAAGTATATGTACCTGAGCGTCCAGTAACCTCGTGATGGTGGTCTTGGCGATGCCGAGGAACATCATGGAAGGGTACCGGATGTTCACAATGTGCTGGTACAGAGGTAGCACGAACTTGTTCGACACGGTCACGCCGCAGCTCTCGTCTATGAACGGGTGCTCGAAGTCGAAACCTGAAACGAAAAGAAAGCTTTATTAAAAAATTCAAAAAAAGAAATTGATTGCGTGAAATTTTTTAAACTAAACAAAAGTTAAATAACCAGCGCCGCTCTCAAAATGAGTCGTTTTCGAAGCAAAAATAATTTATGATTTAAAATAGAGCGTGGCCATAGAAGAAGGGTTAAATTTCGCTTAGCACAGATTAATTTTGACAGCCGTATTCCGGTTCTTCTATGGCCACACCTGTAAGCGCCATCTATGAACTGCTTTGAATTTGTTCTTTTAAAATGGCTCATTCGAATCTAACACCTAAAACCTTTCAAGCTAAAAACCATCAAGCCGTTTAGGATACAGGGCGTGCCACAGAAATACACTCAAAAAACATAACTCTCCTTCTGGCGCAGTCGGGAAAGTAATAACAACAGAACAACAATAATTCAGCCGATTATGTGTTCTGGTCTACGAAGCAGTGGTACTGCCCAAAAAACTTGTCGTAGACCAGAACACATAATCGGCTGAATTATTGTTGTTCTGTTGCTTACAATAATGAAAAGCATACTTTGTTGTTTCCGCGAACGAAAAATCGCTGAACAAAAATAGCTCAGTTTAGCTACAAAATGTAAAAAACTGTGAAAATTTTGAATTTCCCGCCACGCTGCTATCATCCCACCTTAATGATACCCGTGAGAAAACCGGTGCATGTAGTAAGCACCAGCATCACAGATTAAACAGATAGATAAATAACCCTTTATTATAAAGCAAAACTATTTGGACTCTCTTAAAACTAATTGCTAACGTCTGAGCGATTTCTTCTAGCCAATCTAAATATTAGTGACGTTGTGTTTGATAGCATCGGATGAATTTTCATTGCGAATTAAGAAAGGTACCGAGCTACTGAGTAAAAACAGCGAACGAGGTTATTTGAGTTTTGACAAAAAAATGCCCTAGAATACCGCTACTTATCTAGGATATTATAAAAGCTTTTACCACCCACCTGTACAATAAATGACGTCATCAACCTCCTCGAACGTTCCATCCTCAAACATGATCCCGTTGTGAGTGAACAGCGCCAGGTCTGGCTTCTTTACATAGCTCTTGGGGAAATTGGGCTGGTTGTAGGCGAGATGGTGGCTGTGAACCAGCTTGGCCGTGAAGTTCACGAGGTGGGTGGCCAAGTCCAGGCCTGAAGGACCGGCCCCCACAAGGAGGACTCGGCGGTTCGTGAACGCTTCTGGGTCTTTGTAGTCATGGCTGTGGATTATTTTGCCTGGAGAGGGTAAAATAGAATATTCTTTAATGTACTTACTAAAAAACATTTTAAGGACAGACAGTATACAAATTGGGGACCTTATTGCGAAAAGGTTTGTAGGGCGAGGATGAGAGATAGATTCTGCAACAAGCAGAACTTGCATCAGCAAAAATACTCAATGCGAGAACGAACCCCTTCTATGCAACTTTGGGCTATTGAGTCTAGAGCCAGGTTTACAGAGCCAACACTAACCAATATTTCCACGGTATTAATTGTATTCACGTACATTTACAGTAGATAGATAGATAGAGATAGAGAACACTTTATTGTACACCAGAAATTAAATGTTAACAGGATTTTTCTTAACCTAATAGTACAGACGGCGGTCTTATCGCTAAAAGCGATCTCTTCCAGACAACCTTGGGACGGATTGGACCAGTAAAAATAGAGAAGGTAGTAGATGTACATAAACAACAATAATTAAATTACATAAACACAGGATATAATTTTATGTAATACTTAGAAATTAGTGCACACAAGTAATTATGAATAAGTAAAATAAAATAAACAAGTAAGTACCTAGTATAAATAAATATACATTTATCAATAAATAAATACAAATACCTTACATACTATACCAAAATAGTTGTATATATATATAACTAAAATAGATACATACTATAAAATTTTTATAAATGCAACAATTTCACACTTCACCAGTGAGGTAGAATTTTTTAACCAAAGCCTTGAAAATCGGTAGCGACTTGGCCTTCCGCACTGGTTCTGGCAGAGCATTCCAGAGATGGACTGCTTGAAAAGGAGTACAGTACAAAGGAGTAAAAAGATTAATTTAAACACAGATTTTTAACGGATTTAATACTCGTTTTATTAACTTTTAAATCTGTGTTTAAATTATGTATAGTGCTCGTGCAAACCTAAGAAAATATTAAGTAAAAAGATTGTCAAATAATTTTCGACAATGCTGGTTTCCTCGGGCGTTTTTCCATCGCCATTTCGCTAAGGCTGCCTTTTTTAAACCTGAACTTATCGAGAGAACTTTAACCATCTCGGCCAATAATCATTTTGAAACATTTACCTTTGAAATTCTCTTCGCCTTCGACCTTGGGCCGAACTTTAACCATCTCGGCAAGTAATAATTTTGAAACATTTACCTTTGAAATTCTCCTCGCCTTCGACCTTGGGCCATCTCGGCTTGCTGTAGTGACCGCTACCAAGGATCACATAGTCGCACACTACCGTGTGGTTCTCGCCAGTGTCCACTTTAGTATAGCCGAGGGTCCAGTGGTCACCATCGCGCTTGATCTGCGTCACTAGGCTTTGGAGCTGGAATGAGAGAAAAAAATCGGTAATTGCACTAAAATAAAGGATGTCTTACGTCATCTGTTAAAATTGGACGTGTTGAGAGACAGTACAGTCGGCAGCACGCTGACCTTTACACGCCCGCACTTCACTCGGTTACGATACGGGCGACTTTACAATATAACTGTGCAGTCTGATGTGCTGTCGACTGTATACAAGTAATATACAATGCCATAGCAACGCATCCTACGACAAGGATTCGATTGCTCAGATGAATGACCACGTACGTCCCTCAGTACCTAAGGAGATGCTTAGGAGGATACCGATGCAAGAAGGAGGAAGTTTATTTTTTTTCAAAATTTTGGTATTACATCTATTTATGTTTTCTACGCACGGATAAAAAAAGGTACTACGCGATGATTCTAAATTCATTAAACTTAGAGTGTTTGTTTTCTGCAACAATATTGTGTTTTTGACTAATGTACACACGACAGCACGTCGACCCTTACACGCTAGCACTCTGCTCGGTTACGTTACGGGCGACTTTACAACCAAAGTGTACACTCAGACTTGCTGTCGTGTGTTCTTTTATTTAGCCAGCAAGATTTGACCTACCCATGTCATCGAAAATAACCCAAGGTGAGTTCAATCAAAAGGTACTTATACTTAAACGTAGTGGTATCGGTGAAAACAGTTTAAGGGTAGACGATAGCAACGTGGCGGGAAATTCAATTTTTTTACAGTTTTTTACATTTTGTAGCTAAACTGAGCTATTTTTGTTCAGTGATTTTTCGTTCGCGGCAATAACAGAGTATTCTTTTCATTATTGTAAACAAAAGAACAACAATAATTCAGCCGATTATGTGTTCTGGTCTACGACAAGTTTTTTGGGCAGTGCCACTGCTTCGTAGACCAGAACACATAATCGGCTGAATTATTGTTGTTATTTTGTTTACAATAATGAAAAGAATACTATGTTATTGCCGCGAACGAAAAATCGCTGAACAAAAATAGCTCAATTTAGCTACAAAATGTAAAAAACAGTGAAAATTTTGACGTTCCCGCCACGTCGCTATCTTTCCACCTTAATACCCGAGCCAAAACTTTTGTTGTTCTTTGTACTGAATGTCAACAATGTTGTTTATTTTATTACCTGAGCATGATTCAGTGCAAGGTTCTTTATAAGGACATCAGAGATGATCTAACTTTGCGAACCATACAATGGTATGGCGACAAAAACCTGCACAGTCAGTACCTACAACTGCGGAGGGAGCATGACTTTTATCGAGGCGGATTTATCCAACAAAATGGCGGTTTATCAGCATTTTTGACGTCTATAGTGGGTTATATATCACGATATATATCACGAATAACCCACTATAGACGTCAAAAATGCTGATAAACCGCCATTTTGTTGGATAAATCCGCCTCGATAAAAGTCATGCTACGGGGACTGGTTTGGTTAGAGGACGAATTTATTATTGTGGTTCACTTCGCTTTCACGGACAATCAATTTGCTTTGTTTGTTAAGAAAGACATGGGTGCGATTATTATTATATTTTTGTTTCTATTACGTTGTGTGTAAGTCACGTCCTAAATTGAATTATCTATTTTTAAGACTGGAATTTCGGCCTAAATTCGTTAGTTATCTTTTTGTGTTTAATAATTCCTTAATTTATTCTTCAAGTTATATTAGCTACCTTTAAATTACCTTCTTAATATACAACAAGGCATACTTAAAAAGTTGATCAATTGATGTGTATTCTTCACCGCCTAAAGTACGAAATACCCTGTATGAATGTAGGCTTATTTTCTCCAGTCACACTAGATATCTACCAATAATAAAATCTTAGGCCTTTGCATCTACGTAATGAGATGATTTATACGGCGTCCAGGCCCAGGGGCACCTTCACAATCACTAGATGGATGTAGTGACCACTCGGACGCTGCAGTACCTGGGGCATTTTTATATCGCTTTAACGGTTTCACTTACTTTTATTTTGTCGGAATAGCCGACATGTTTCGACTTCGTCCGGAAGTCTTAGTCATGGAGGAGGGATGGACGCGCTATTCCGACAAAATAAAAGTAAGTGAAACCGTAAAGCGATATAAAAATGTGCAGTGCTTACGAAAGTTTAAGTTTTAAAACCTGGGGCATTGTTTAGATGGAGTAGATTTCCCAGCACGCTGTGCCATCCAGATACCAGCCAAAACTGTACATTACAATATTTTTTCTCGATCTGTTTTTTTTATCGTAGAGTTGACTTCAAAGCCTCAAGCTGATCTGTACCTATACTGCGAAGTCGTAAAACTTCCGAGAGATGATTATAGACAATGATTTAATACTGTTTACTTACTTATACTATAGAATCCAAAGCGGATATTATGCTATTTTTTATAAACCAGCGGACGGAAACGCTGCTATAAACAAAATAATAAGATATTATTTTATTTGTTGCAGCGTTTCGATGACGATGTTTTGGACTTTTAAAAGTTTCATTGACGCATGCTTTAACGGAAACGTTACTATAAACAAAATCATTCTAGATAATTTGGTTGACGCATGCTTTGACGGAAACGTTACTATAAACAAAATCATTCCAGATAGTTTGACGCATGCTTTAATGGAAACGTTACTATAAACAAAATCATTCTGGATAGTTTGACGCATGCTTTAACGGAAACGTTACAATAAACAAAATCATTCTAGATAGTTTGACGCATGCTTTAATGGAAACGTTACTATAAACAAAATCATTCTAGATAGTTTGATTGACGCATGCTTTATCGAAAACGTTACTATAAACAACATCATTCTAGCTAATTTGATTGAAGAATGCTTTAACGGAAACGTTACTATAAATAAACAAAATCATTCTAAAATGTTTCGTTGACGCACGCTTTGTTCGCTGCTATACACAAAATAGTTCTAGAATTTCCAAATACGTCAAGTGATTACTTTGGGTATAAAACACACAACTTTTGTTATGGTGCTAACTTTGAATCCCCAAAGATACTATAGATAGACCATAGGGTATAGCAGCGAGCGGCTGACTGCACAAAATAGACAAATAATAGGCGTTAAAACCATAGCTCTATGAACTGTCTACGAACGCAGTGAGATTGTGATGCTTTCGACACGAGAGGAGCAGAAGATATACTTAGGTACGTACCTGGATATACTTCATAAGGTCGAAGTTCTTCACGAACAACTTGATATACTTGTAGAAGCAGGTGCCGGTCGGATACGAGGGACTGCCTTCTGGGAACGGGAAGTCGGCGAACTCCATCGTTTGTCGCGGCGTGTTCGTTCTGGAATTTATAAAGAGGGAAGGATCAGATTTGCAGCCCGCTGGGCGATTTAATGAACGAGCGAGCGAAGTTCTCCGAGTCTACTGGAACAATCCGGCGTTTGTATGTTTGTATGTATGTATGTATGAATTTTTTATTCGACGATAACTTGAGTCATTTTAGTCGGATTTTTAGTTGGTTTTTTAGGTAAATCGGTGGCATCATTATGAAATACGACGCGCCACAAACGCCCTGTGAAATTTTCTCATCGGTAGGCTTTATTTTACTTTGTACATACTTTATTGCCAATAGTTGCCACTTATTTATGAAGGGAATTAGGTACCTATTTGTCTATTTTTTAATAAGTAAATTAACATACGTAAATTAACAACAAAAGCAGACTTCTCTTGGCAAAGAACCAAATTTCGTGCTTCTAACATTGTGTTTTAAAAGGTTCCGGCTCAAACGCAATAACATAATGCAATTTTGGTCAGTGGAAGTGTTATGATAATAAGTGTCATCTTATCGGCATAAAAATATGATTTATCACTTGTCTCATTAGCTACTATAAATCAAGCATTAAGCAGGTACGTAGCAGGCAGTGGGTATGTATTCGGTAAAAGTAAGTGAGGACTGGTTGCGACGGACCAATTTCATTTCATAACGAACCGGTATGCGATGAGACTCCGACCAAATATTGTGCTTGTTACCGCATTGAGTTTTAAAGTAAGAAGGTACCTACCATAAGAAAACATTTCGTCATTAGATAGGTAGGTATACCAACATATCAACATACAGGACTGCGTGAAAATATGTCTAAGTTTTATCTCAGCAAATGTCTAGAATCATTATTTGACTATTAAAAAAATATCAGATAAAATATTATATAGATAGATCATTGACTTCTACGCTTTACGATATCGCATTCATCTTCCTCACTGCAAGATACCAACGTGGCAGGAGATAGCCTAAGGCAGTGGTCCGATCAAGTCCGCAAGGCCCTCGATTCAAGGGCTTCAAGGACCTTTATGTCAATCCTTGAAGCGTCCTTGAAGCCCTTCACATACTAGCCTTGGTCAGAGACGAATTGAAACTCTGGGGAATGAGTGTGATTTTTTCAGCAGTGAGGACAACGGAGGAGGGGCCTTCAAGATGCCATCACACTTCGCGACCTTAAAAGCGCATCACCTTGATCGCGCAGAATTTTGCCTACCGCAGATTCTGCCAGCTGCACTGTGAATCATCAAGGAAAATGCGACGTTTTTTCCCACTAACCTGAGATATTTGTACATGCTGGTGAACAGTGGCAGTCCATCCTCGTCGAGGCCGACATGGGGGTCGAACCTCCAGGTGCCCCCGACATGCTTCGAAGCCTCGAATACTGTGAAGTTGGTCACGCCATACTCTTGCAGGTATCTCGCGGCGGCCAGACCAGAGTAGCCTGCCCCTAGGACACAGGTCCGCTGGTTGGTCTTTGGCTGGAAACAGAGGCTGGTCAGAGGTCTGAGTAGAATGATTCTCGATCACACTTGGATCAGTCAGACACCGATCTGTCATTAGTATCGGCATTAATAAAACAATATCCTAGAATAGGTTTATTCGGAGCTATCAATTTCTTCTCTACAATCTTCCACCATCGTCCCTAGTAAAAGTAATTGTTCTGTTTAAAGTAATTGCCCTTATTGTTTTTAGTATGTATGTAGGTATTTTACAATATTATGTACAATAGATAATCCGATTAACGATCAAAACAATAATTTGTATCTAGCCAATAATAAATAAAAAATAAATATAAAAAAAGAGTAGGCAGGTATCCTACTTTCAATAGAAGCCTCCGTTATTTATTTATTTATTTTTGGAAGGCTAACAGCTTTAGAAATAAATTGTAGTTAGTTATCTAGAGATGAAACCTGAGAGAGGATTCAAAACCGACTTAATACATATTTATGTAGAGAACTAATTCAAATAGACCAGGCGCCAGACAAGTCAATAAAATTCAGATTTTAATATTGTCTGCTGGAAAGAATCACCTATATGCATCTACCTACCTATTTGACGAGTTTCCAATTCAGATTCACAACACATCGGCCATTAACACCGATTCGATGTTATATAATGCGGGTTCTCTGCATAATATTAATAATCTTAACATGCAAACTTGCTCGGTCTATGGATAAACCTTGGTACTTTACAATGGCTACCTACATGCAATCTTAATTCATGCCAGCTACTGGTTTTTGGTAATTAGGTGTCTGTGTAACTATGTAGTTATTATATTGAATTTTGTGGTTAATGAAACCCAAAATACCTAAACGACTCGTAACCTAGAGTCGACGGAAATCATACCTAAGTAAGTACATAAGATATAATTATAAAAAAAAATTACACCGATTTATTAAGATCCTTAATTGTTTTACAAGACAACCGTTTGTGTGAGAGTATAGCAGTGATGCTTCAGCTTTGAAGGGATAGTTTTGCAAATACCGTTCACACGAGATTTTCAGAGCTATAGATAGGATACCATAATGTCGTATCTAGGCCATTTACATTATGATTTACGTCTAAAATAATTAAGCAAGAACTGTTAAGAGGGAACGCGGGTAACCTCAACTCCATACAAAAGGGGAGACCTGTTTCCTCCCTGGATAATTATTTTAGAAAAAATATGTTTATGCCATTCAATTTATATGTACCTCTGCCATGTCCCTATGTTTTCCCTTTTTTATTATTTTAATTATTTAAATAAATTTTATTAAAATAATAAAAAAAGGAAAACATAGGGACATGGCAGAGGTAAATATAGATTGAATGGCATAAACATATATTTTCTAAAATAATTATCCAGGGAGGAAACAGGTCTCCCTTTTTGTATTTTTTGTATGGAGCAGCCGGCTACCCGCGTTCCGTCTTAATAGCATTTTAAAGGTCCTTCAATCTGGCAGCAGGCTTCATTAGGGCGCGTTATCTGAAGGTGTTAATGCTCGACCTAATTTGCAGCACAACACATTTCACAACGTTGATGAATGGTGCCTTGATTTCGTAAGTATTAGACACCATATCTATTCTGCCCGTGGAATAGGTTCTACTAAGTCTAGCATGATCGTCGATCTGATCAAAATAATGAGATAGAGCACTGAAACGCGCGGTATAGCGTTACATACAGGGTGTCCCAAAAATGAGTGTCAAGCGGAAGTCCAGAGATAGAGCACCCTTAAAAAAAACGTCAATTTGGACCAAAATTGCGGTACTTTTTAAAAGTCCACAGCTGATCATAATTTTTTGGTGATAGGCCAGTTATCTGAGACGCTAAAGAAGAAAAAAAAAGTCATAAAGTTTAAAATGTTATAAAATAAAAACCGATGCTAGTTTTTTTTCCCCAAAAAAACCCTAAAAGCCTCATAACTTCTAAACGTCAAAAAATGCTATACATCGCTGATTCAGGTAGGTACCCCTAAGGGTGCTCTATCTCTAGACTTCCGCTTGACACTATTTTTGGGACACCCTTTATACCTGGGTACCTATCCAGTAAGCGGTACGTACTCTTACGATAACACTATGGAGGTAACAGCTGGGGTAATATCCCGTAGGATTATTAAAAAAAAAATACTATTTTCTCGAATCAGTTGCAGCAACTTGCAAGAAGGAAAAACAAAACACAGTTTGCAGTAAGTAATATTAGTTAGGTAATGTTAGGACTATGTAGTGTAGGTGTATACACTCGCTATGAGTGGGTCAAAAGTGGGTCTGCAAGAAAACAGGGGTTTTATGGCCGTTTACGAAACTACTGATAGATGAAGTGTCTATAGGTAATCCGTATTCACTACACATCACTCGTGTAAGTTGTCTTAGAAAGTCGTTACGACGGATCAACCTAGTGTTTGTATTTACTGAACGTAGCTAAACCACTCATTAGGAATTTGTTGCGAAAGAATCATTAATTACAAGTTAAGTTTTAATTCGATTTACCTAACTGTCGCTTTGGTGTGAATTTTGATTGAAAATGTAAGTAAGATAATTAAGTCCCAGTAGGATGCACAACTAGCGCCGCCAATGAAAAAAAAATCATAGTTTCTTTTTGGATGCGTTTTTGCTAAAATCTCTCCTGCAAAATCTCAACGCGAGGCTTAACTATTTTAGGACCTAAGGTTTGGATTCCAGATCCTAGAACCTACGAATGCAATCGATTCTCGCCAAAAGTGGCCACATATTATAACAGTGTTACTAAATGAAGTTGACAGTATGTCGACTCTTACACGCGTAAGGGTCGACGTGCTGTCAACTGTAGATACGTCATGCTAGCATGACATTAAACGAAGGACAAACAATCAAATTAGCGTGACAACAGTTTCCGCCGGCCATCGCCAGTCAAGGCAAGTCTGCCGGGTGCACATGCAAAATACCCGATATTTACGCGTAAAAATGTCACATTAATTCGTGAAGTCACTCACTGCCCCTGGCCCAGATGACCGCTGAAGCCATGGGAATGACCCTATAGCATGCGACCTACTGGTTGGCTGTATAAATTACATCTTTACCTACGGGTAATTACGTATTGTTGTGCATGATAGTTAGTACGGTCAGCGTTACGCTAGCACACCCCATGTTAGCTCTAACCACGCGCTGCATAAGTGCCTCAATCGAACAAAAAGGATAGCCTAGCTTGTCGCTAACTGTAACTACCTAGATACTGAATGGGCTCGTTTTTACATGAAGGTATGGTAAACCGATTTTGGATCGAAATTTGTTAGGTAGAGACAATCAATATACCAACACAAGAAAATATTTAAATTTTTAGGTACCTTTGCATCGGATGTATCCTTGTTAATTAATTATTGACCATTTATATTTTAGTTTTTTTTTAATATATATTTGACTTATCAGTAGTCCATTCCGTAAATCCGTATTCCAAGTTGTAAAATAAAAAGCCAACTTACAACTTAGCTTAATCTACATTATGATCAATACCAAAGTCTCTTCACGTATCAGTTTTACCTTGACACTTATTACACCTTACTTCTCATTTGCCCAATTTAGCACTATCATGAATGTAATTCTGTTTTATATCTTGGGTTTATTTGTATGCAATTCCGTTCACTTTTGCCTATTTGTTTACTTGTTCAATCTGGCCGACAATCAAGGACGCCCTAAGTGGATATCCCTTTGATAAAAATAAGTGGAATATTAATTTAAAAGCCTGACCGATGACGAGCGACGGCGGTAGTTGTTTCCCTAATGGTACATTTGCTCTAGATTTAAAGGTTGGATGCAGATAAAACACAAACACAGTTAAAATCTATTGGAGAGATTAGTTTTAAGTACGTAGACACAATTTCAACCGAATAAGAACCGAAACTAGTCGGCTACACCGACATAAATAAAAATAAGTGAAACCGTTTACTAAATACTGCAGTTTTGTATTTCGTAAACGGTTAAACTTACTTGTATCGGCTAAACCGACATAATACAAGTAAGTTTAACCGTTTACGAAATACAAAACTGCAGTATTTAGTAAACGGTTTCACTTATTTTTATTTATGTCGGTGTAGCCGACTAGTTTCGGTTCTTATTCGGCTAAACCGACATAATACAAGTAAGTTTAACCGTTTACGAAATACAAAATGTGCAGTGCTTACGAAAGTTTAATTGTAAAAATACTGCAGTGCTTATAAGCCGTTTCATAAAGAAAAAAAAACTCTACCACTTTTATTGTATTAATTAGAGCGAGAGGGCGTGTGTACTGAAGATCATCCTAAATGGTTATAAGAAAGTTAAAGTGTAAAAATATAGCACTTACCCGTTGTAGACATACACACAATACAATACTGAGTACCTACCAACATAAGCTATCTCTCGTTAGCACGCAATGCAATAGATTCACTTTGCACTGCTGAATCCCTTTCCGCCAAGCCTTAGCCGTTCACCGCGTCAACCTGTTATCACATCGCGCAATAATTGCTTGCTACTTATCTGCGAATGTGGACAAAAAGTTTATGCTGCAGTGATGCAGTTAAATTGGCCCGACTAAGGTCTGTAACATCACAGCTTAAACCAAATAAAGCTAGTTTAAACTCTATCTGTCACCTAATTCTCACACAGTATGCAAGATCTTAGTCTAAGTTGTGATTGATACTACGAGCCTAATCTAACAGAGTGATGTAGATGCTGGACAATAATAAATCAAACTTTGTTTTGAACTTTCATAGCAAAATTTAACAATATCTCTAGTTCTCTTTATTTAAATTATTATGTAAGTCTCTACCTGTCTCTATACGAGTATAACATGTATACAGGACTATTTTTCAATAGCTTTATTCCTGAAACTTCTAAATGTGATTTCCAACAACTCTTGTTCTACGACTATTTTATTTGTAAAAGTAAATTATTTGGTAAAAGCGCATTTTTTTTTTTTCTAGAATTTGGAGGGGCACGAAAGAAATGGTACAAATGCAAACTTTTAAAGAATAAGAAATTTCGATCAATAAAAAGTATGGGGCTATTCGAAAAGTCGTAGAACAAAAGTTGTTGGATATCAGATTTAGAAGTTGACGTGTTTCAGAAATAAAGCTGACAGCTCTATCCTAATAAGAACTGCATTATATCCTTATTTTATTTAAAAAGTATAACAAAGAAAACCTACAGTTTCTGAACTTTTTATTCTTTTTTGTTATTTTATAAGTCATCAACAAATACAAAATTTATGATAATTACCTACTTAGTATTAATAAAATTATTAGAAAATGTAGAAAATGTAAAAAAACACGCCACCTGTTAATTGTTAATTTGTGTTAAACAATCCCGGTTGGCCAACCCACACGACACAGGCCTAGCCTACTGTGGGACACTATTACACCAGAAGTCAATCTGTAAACAATGTTAGCCTTAAGAATTTTAAACTATTACCTCACTTGTAAAATTATTTTGATTACATTTTGATTTTGATTTCATTTTATTACTTATCCGATAACCAAATTCCTTAAATGTGCTATATTCGCTAACATTGACATACCCGCCATCCCCCACGCAACATTCCTAAAACTCCCATTTTTGCAAGCTAACTGCAACATTAAGTTCTTATTCGTGGTATAATTATTTCTTTAAGGACATGTTAAGTTCAATTACATGGTTAGATACAGGCATTTGCAGTATTTCCGCAAGATCGGGAAGTCCAATTTTGTTTGGTGCGTGGTCTCAGCTTGCATTCGAAAGTCAGACGATAGTGCAGATTGCAGTGAATTTATGAACAATGGTTGTGAGTATTTCCTAGAGATAAATAACAATTAATGAGTTCCGCTTAGCTGTAACTTTGCTTAACTGATGACATATCAATGTATTATTAGAACATTGTAGATATTAAGAATACACCTACGAATTAATTAAAGTTCAACAAAGTAATAAAATATTCAACATACCACGGAAAGACCATCGGTGACTTCAAGGATCAGATGTAACAAACACAAAACAACACTCAAAAAACTCTCCTTCGCCATCGTCATAGCGAATCGATCAATTGGTTAACAAAGAGAAAAAAAAGCACAAAGAAAAGTTTGTGTCACTTCCAAGTTTAAATTTAGCCGCGGCCGTGAAAAAATAAAGTTTTTTTTTTTCAAATAAGCAAAGATACGCTCAGCCTTCGGCCGGCGAAGGCGTCAGCTAAGTGACTGGTGTCCGTCCGGCGTGCACCACCGGTGGTGGGACCTCGGACCAGCTTGACGACCTTGGTCCGGCCCGCAGATGTACCTACCTACATACATACTCACCCACTGCCTGATATTGTTATTCGCGCATCAATCAATAAGCATAGCAAAAAAAATGGAGCGGCGGTCCGAGGGCGCAAAAAAATCAAGGATAAAGGGTTACTACGACTTCAGAACAGCGAAAAAACTTTATTGAAATGGACAATAACGTAGAGTAATTGCCTAAGATAACAAAAAATATAGGCCACGTGTAAAATTTGTCGCTTATCGTGCTTCGGCTTTCCCACCTGTTGCGGGAGAAGCCACAAACGCGAACTAGTAATTACAAAGGTCTGCGGTTGGCGGTGATACGACACGCATACCAGTGCGGCCGATAACGACTCTTTCCTCATGGCAATAGGTGTTATTTTCCTTTCTGCCGGCTGCAGAGTTATCACTTAGAAAGGGCGCTCGCCGTGCTATCGGAAAGTAAGAAACGGCCGCTTCCTTTTTCCTACACACGCACGCTGCGCGTAACAGGTGTAGAGACTCTATTACGTAAGGGATACGTATTAAAATTGTTGCTTCACCTACAAAGCAACTTTAAATCACTTTATAAATCGCCGAATGAGACATTTTTGTAATAAAATCCGGTCTTGGTTACACAACTTATTCAATATAATGTTACAAAAAATATTTATAATATTTATAAAACGAGATCTTGTACTGATAATTATTTACATAATAAATAAACTACTTTATACTAATCATAGTTATTCAATAAAATCCAATTCTACGTGAGATATAAAATGCATTAAAAACTATTAAGTATAAATATTGTTATCAATGTTGCTTCACACGAGTACATTGTTCATTAAGGCAGGAGTGGATCATTAATGAAATACTTACGAGACAAAGAAAACTAAGTTTTATCGCTACTTTGAAACTTTCGTAAGCATAGCGGCATATCTGCTCTTTTTTTCTCTGTCCTGCGGTGTGTTGGAAAATATTATTACTTCCTACTAATATTATATTCGCGAAAGTTTGTAAGTATGGACGGACAGCAGGACAACAAAGTGATCCTACAATGGTTCCGTTTTACCTCTTGCGGCCCGGAATCCTAAAAATGCCTATATCATCAATGAAAACTCTGCTTTCTTCTCACAGGCCGCCCAAAGGTCCTCTGACATGGCTAAATACACATTGTTCAGTTTTTTTTTTTAATTTTGTATCTAAACTGAGCCATTTTTGTTCAACTGGCCTTGATGGGCGTAAAGGCTTCAGAAAAACACAACGAGGCCTCAAGTCTGTAATGTGTGTTGTTGTCCGATGAAAAAAGTTGTATGAAAAAGTCTGTTTTCGCTGCACAGATAACACTGCCCCTTCTCACCAATAATATTGCATTGCCATCGATTTCGTTCGATCAATAAAAAGTACCTATATTTTCCATTAAAACGGCTTTCTTCTCACATCTTTGATCTTATAGAAAAGCGGTAGAGCTTGTGGCCCTGCGCTTAAAACTGAGAGGCAAAATTAGTTTCGTCTGTCTTAAATGTGTCGCATTTTAGGGAATCCTAGCTGTTACGATTATTTTTCACTTAGTACCACTGGCCTTAGACCGCTATGACACGATAGTCTCGCGCTGTGTAGTGTAAAGACTGGCCGCAAAGACTATGTCTCTCTTGATGGCCGTGGAAGCTTCCAGCATCTTGGCTTGCAGCTTCGGGTCGCCGATGGCTACGGCTGCGTCTTTCACGTCGATTAGGACCTGCGGAGGAGGCGTTTAGTAAGGCTACGGGCTTGATATATGTGTTTGGGACACATTGTGACCTCACACTTAGGCCCTCTTCACATTTGTGCCGCCGGGTGGTCGGCGTCGGCTATCTGGTGGTGAGATGTTTGGGCAGGTAGGTAGCTATCACATGTACCAGCGCAGTTTATCCGGCAAGCCCATACTTTTCGCCGCCGGATATCCGGCAACCGAGAGGTGTGAAAAGGACCTTATAAAGTAAAACATTTTATTTGGTAATTTATTGGTGGAGATAATCGGTTTTTTTAACACCGTAACCGGAGTCGTAGGAGGGCGAGTGAAGTTTCAAATTTATGAAAATGCATTGATCTCCTTTTCACTTATATCCGCCTTAGCGGATTTTGGCCCTTGCCGACTCACTGTAAGTAAGTAAGATGCAGCCTGTACAATTGTACATGTCCCACTAGCTGGGCAAAGGGCTTCTCTCAGAGAGAGAGTTCGAGCTTAATCACCACGCGTGCTCAGTGCGGGTTGGCGATTTTTGCGTTGAGGGTATAATGCCTCATACGCTCAGGTCTCCTTACGATGTTTTCCTTCACCGTCAGCGAGTGGTATTGCTACTACAAATTCACAAATGTACGTAACTTTGAAATTATCACTGACATTAAAAAAATAGAACAAAAAGGTAGCTATTGTACTATGATAATAATAAGACAGACTGTCCCATTCATGGTCTTTATCTCGCCAAGCCATTTATACACCAGTAAAAAACCACAGTAATAAAATAAAACATCAATATCATTATGGTAATGCCTAAGTACTTTTTTATATTAGGTAACTCACGGTTGTCGTTAAAACTGCGAATAAATTGAAATAATTTAGCAAAGCCACACCACAATGAATGCGGATTTGCTGCGGTGAAGGCAAAAACTATTCTTATCAAGTCGTTAGTGTTACTTTTAGGGCCCACCCAGACTGGCGGTTTTCTAACTGCAACGCGGCGGCTAATAGAACGCTTTGTCGACGAAATTTTATCACACGTTTTATACTGATTTGCAACCCGAAGTCTTACGAGTTAAGTAAGTGAACGGTAAGTAATCACGGGGTTAAAAAACGCTCGTGTGGTGGGACACTTAACATTGTGGCTAAGATTTCTTTTTCAGTATCGTAACACGGAGATGTGGACTATAAAAATAAATTATAGCATATTTAATTTAAATTTTACCACCAAATAACGAGTGATAATAAATATAGCGAAAAGTGAATATCCTACTAATATTATAATTGCGAAAGTTTGTGAGGATGGATGAATGGATGGATGTTTGTTACTCTTTCACGCTGAAACGGCTGAACGGATTTGGATTAAATTTGGAATAGAGATAGCCTAGACATCAGAATAACACATAGGCTACATATCATCACGCTTTTACACTTAGGAGCAAAGCAAAGCATATATCCTTTTTCTGTAGTCCACGCGGACGAAGTCGCGGGCAAAAGCTAGTCATACCTAAACAAACATGCATGACAATAATAATAAGGTTCGTTTCGTTTTTTCCGTTCGCTGTTTTCATCGATGTAGTACATACAAAGAGCAGCGGACCAAGATTATGTTTTCGAGCTCGTAACGTATCTCACACTATAGAAATAAAGTCCACTATCGCTTACCTCATGCAGCTGTTGGATGCAACGCACAATAATGCCCTCTTGCACGTCGGTGAGGTCCATAATCTCAGCGAAGGGTTTCTCTAGCGCCCATTCGTACACCACTCGCACTAGGCCGAAGTTGAGACGCTCTGGTTGACCCTCGAATTGTCCGACCTGCAAATGGGAGCTGGTACATTCTTCCACTAGGCTCAGCGCCTCTATTATCTAAAAAAGCCACTCAACCTTTGAGGGTCAAAAGCACTCGAAAATAGCCCTTATTGAAATGAACAATCTTTTTTTTTTACATAAAAAAAAAAAAAAAGTTGTAGCCTGTAGCTGGGCAAAGGCCTTCTCTCAGAGAGAGAGTTCGAGCTTAATCACCACCCGTGCTCAATGCGGATTGGCGATTTTTGCGTTGAGGGTATAATGCCTCATACATACGCTTAGGTTTCCTTACGATGTTTTCCTTCACCGTCAGCGAGTGGTATTGCTACTACAAATTCACAAAGGTACGTAACTTTGAAATTAAACAAAGTCATAGATACATGCCCGCACCGGGAATCGAACCTAGGACCTTTCGCTTCAGAGTCCACTGTTCTACCCACTAGACCACCACCGCTATATTTAAAAATACATTTCAAATCGGTTATTTTTACGGTTGATGTTTTAGAGAATACAGGAGCAGATAACATAAATAGGGATTATTACTTCATTACCAATTAGCACTAACTAACACTATGGATTCGCCCGAAATAAAAAAGTTTTAATTGGAATCAATTCTGATAATGCTTTATCAAAACCTATATCGCAAAACATTTCCTAAAATACAATCGCGAGGAAACACGCGGCTTAGGTTGGCTCCACACGTATTGACATTGTCTTTTCTGTGGGTTAGGCTGGCTAAGATGAGAGGATGGTACAGGTTATAGGTTCTGGAAATACTACATCTATAACTAAAAATAAAAAAATAAAAAATACCCCCGACAATCTCCTAAACGGCTGAACCGATTTTTGATAAAACATATCTAAGAACACTCGCTAGAAACCAGATTTTAAAATTAAAAAACCGCATTCAAATCGGTTCCCGTTTAAGAGCTGCGGTGCCATAGACAGACACACACACAAAGCGGTCAAATTTGTGGGTTAAAATCATAACCTTATTCCATCTAAAACATGACCCAATGACTCGAGTAGTCACTTCATCTAGTGTGAGTAAAGATCATTGAGTAGATGCAAAGGCTTTTATTGAATGTGGAATTGGCAACTTGCGCGCGTAGGTACTAGAGTGTTTAGTATTCCGCCCAGCACTTTTAATCGAGGTGTTTAATTTACTCTTGCTCGTAAACTTTGAATGACAACTTAATAGTTAACTAAACATGAGCAAATTACCTTTCGGGTCGAGCGAAACAGGTTCGAGCGATCAAAACCCAGATTTGGCACAATTATTTTACGAGCTTACCTACTAGCCTTCCCCCGCGACTCCTCGTGTATGTAAGAAATGTATAATCACGCGTGTATTCCTATAACTAAAATAACAATAACTAAACTAGGCATTTGCATCTTGATAGATTTATGAACGGAAACGGAAAACTCTAGGTTCATCTCTATGGTCTAATAAATTAAGTAACAATAAAAGACGAATCGATCACGCTCGTCGCGCAGCAACCGCGGTGCGAGCACTTTCTCTCTTCTACAATAAGATCTCCGAATGAGAAGAGAAACTAGTCGTCTAACCCGAAATCAATAAAAGTAAATGAAACTGTATGTGCGGTACCCCCCAAACCATGATCCACCTTGCCTCATTCCCTGCGAGCCCTGACAACTGCACACATAAGGATCTTATCCCTGCGAGCCCTGACAACTGCACACATGACGATATTAGCATTGCCGAATTCTGAGCCAAAACAGTATCACTTTGACATCGAGATGCTAAGGCCCGTAAGATCAATCACAGTTTAAACTCCATCCATAGATTAAACCTCGCATTTTGCATAAAAGTTAATCGACAGATAGGGTTTAAATTAGAGTCGTGCAAAGCTAACTTTGCAGTGGAGCATCCGAAATAGTAATTTCGGTACGTTGCTTTTGTATGTTTTCACCATTTTTCAGTGGTACACACGACAGCACGTCAGATTGAACACTTTTGTTGTAAAGTCGCCCGTAACGTAACCGAGTAGAGTGCTAGCGTGTAAGGGTCGACGTGCTGTCGTGTGTACATGTTACGTCAGTTATTGTCTGTTACAATTTTGTTTTGTGGAATACATTGAAAATATGGTGAAAACATACAAAAGCAACGTACGGAAATTACTATTTCGGATGCTCCACTGCAAAGTTAGCTTTGCACGACTCTAGCCTTTTTGGTTTAAACTGTGATTGATCTTACGGGCCTAAGAAGAACAAAATGTACAGTGCTTACGTTTAAGCTCTAACACAAAGTCCTAAGGTAAACCAAAAGTCGCTACTCACCAAGTACTTGGACTCAATCGACGCCAGATCATTATCGATCGCCTCGATCGCCTTCACTCCCTCAGCCAACTTCTCCGAAAAGTTGGGCTCGACCTGAGTCCGGGCCTGGAACACGAAGCAAGAGAGAAGCGCCGCGATTTCCGCCGGGTTCTTATCCGTGAATACATTGCGGAATACTAATTCAGAGATGATCAGCTCGTTAGTACCCATGCCGCAGGCGACTCTTCCTTTCAATATCACATTGTCGTGTTCATCTATGTAGTTTAGTTCACGTAGGACCATCAGACGCCTCTGGTAGTCAGGGTACAGAGCGAGGTTTTCAAAGGAAAGGAGACGCCGGTACTTGTCCCGTTTTCGCTCGGTCTGCTTTCGCTCGTAGACGGTCGCGAATTCGCTCTTGAAGTTCGCTATGGCTGTGCTCTTCTTTTGGGACTCGAGTTCGGTCTGTGGACAAGATGGGACTGTGAATATATTTTTTTTAGGCCCGATTTTTCAATCGTCAGCTAAAGCCACAGTTAGTTTATTCGACCAATAGCCCATACAAAATTCGTTCCATTTTCAAATTATTCCCAGGAATATTGCTTATCTGGCGATTGAAAAATCAGACCTTACCGATTTACCTTACCCTACCGGACAGGGTGTCCCGTAATTCAACTTCAAGCGGGAACTATGTCAAAGGGCAGGTCATAACCTTATCTGCACAAAGTAAACATAATTAGCATAGTGTGGTCTGAGCAAATCGTTAAACGACAATTTGTACTGTCGTATATGGTTTGTACAGTCTGAACTTTCACTATCATAGACATCACTTTTTTTTTTCAATCCCTAGCCTGATTTTTGTAACTTCGCGCAAGATGTAGACTTGACATAACTACTATAGTATACTTACCTACTCGTTACTAACCAAAGAGATTACTATCTTAACTATGTACTATCTTAAATATATCAAATCGATATACTAAAGCATTGTCTTATTTTTGCAATTTAGCCTAAGACTTGGAATTGTCCAACACATTTTGAATGAATGGATCCCACGATACAGGTTCGCCTCGTGTGCTGTATAAATTTTTGATACTCTTTTGGAAATAAACGCTTTTTATCTTTTATCTTTATCTTTATAACGGTACTGGGAAAAAATATATAAAAAATGCCCTTTCACCCAGTAACCGCTTTACGCTAAATGACGGGACTCTCTATACTCGTACCTATAGTACACATTCCTCGATAGATTAAGTTTAGCGAGGTGAACATTTGACAGAGACATAAAAATTTCTTAGGCAAGCTTTATCTACAGTGACAGTAAGTCGACCTTTACACGCGTGCACTCTATTCAGTTACCTAACGGGCGTTTTGAAACCAAAACGTAAAGGTTTACGTGCCGTTGACTGTACAAGCACGCACGAATTGTACCTAATTTTAAAACAGCTGTGAAACAACCTATTCACTATTGCACTAGACAAAATGCATTTTCTGAGTAAATGATGCGCTTGGATATGAATGGAAATTTTAAAATTCAGTTAATAAAATCATGATTTCATCGAGAATCTCATGATTGTTAGACTTAATTATCCCACAATCATTGATGATGACGCACAGTAACACAACGGTCTCTTCGAATGATACCATCGTAAAAAAATACTACTAATGACAACAGAAAGCATTATAATATCGATACGAATCTCTATAAATCAATATCCATCAACTTCTTATATTGCAACTGTAGGTAGCGCTAAATGGTCGTCCCTATAATAGGTTTATCCATCATAGACGATTTAGTCAGTGTTTATTGCTGGGCCATAAACTTTTCTGCCCTAGAAACAGACTATAAGACACAAGCTACACAGATAAGACGTCTGGCGCAGGCGTATTGCCTTTGCATTTTATACACATACTATTAAATGAGCAATATTTGCATTTGTAATTGCCACATAGCTGTTTACAGGGGCGAAAAGTCGATCTAACTGGGTCTCATAACTGAGAAAATTCGCCACACACGTCACACAACAGCACGTCAGACTGTACACTTTTGTTGTAAAGTCGCCCGTAACGTAACCGAGTAGAGTGCTAGCATGTAAGGGTCGATGCTGTCGTGTTTATAATTTTACCAACCACCAAATTGTTTCTGGCGGACGCACTGTCTGTGGTCGATTTATCTATCCATGTTACATCTATATAAATTTTGATATAGCAAAATTTATGTTTGAGAAGGGGAAGGGATTCAGTAACGTGAAAATGGGTTATGTTCTCTTCTTTTTTTCTTCTTATTCTATAATTACTATGATGGTATGTGCACTATGATGTACTTTCTACTTCGGTACTTAAAATGTTATATTTCTGTAACTATTTATTTCTTAACCATTTATTACTATTGTTTCTTCTACCTGTGAAAACTTTTAATTGGCTTTTTATTAACTATGTATTCGTTACTCCGATATTATGTTAGTCGTAAGTTTTCCTTTGAAAATAAAATTAAAATTAAAATTAACTCACCATTAGTTTAGACATCTTGTCCAAAGTCTGCAAGATCTCTCCGCTATTGATGGCGAGCGATTGGGTTAGGCTGATGTGTTCCAATTTCGTAGCGCCAGTCTTTACAGCATGAGATAGTCGGGACAACTCTTGTACGGCGGCTCCGCAGGTCGAACCCACTGGGGCATCTTTGAACCTGTGCGAGAGGTTAAGGGTTACATTTAGGACGATGATTAACCTGAAAAATCCAGCCGTCAGAAGAAAGCATTGACACGATCCTGTCACATAATTTTGTGATAATTTTTGCGTATTTGTGTTTGTTTATTGACGCTGTAACGCTGAACGGACTTGTATGAAATTTTAATTGGACATAGCTTACACCAAAATAACAAATAGTTATACTTTCAGGGTGTCGAAAAAAATGTGTCAAGCGGAAGTCTACACCGTGGAATTTTAGTGGTTTGAAAGCCGAAGGTATTTTGTTGCACTGGTGATTCTGAGCCAAATTACAAAATTTCATTCCAAAATGCGCGAAAAAATTCACTTCTCCATACAAATGGTGTCGATTGGCGACAGCCGTTTGTACTGAGAAGTGTTTTTTTTCGCTCGTTTTGAAGTAAAATTTTGGAATTTGGCTCAGAATCACGAGTGCAACTAAATACCTTCGCCTTTAAAACCACAAAAATTCCACGGTGTAGATATAGAGCACTCTTAGGAGTATTATAGAAATATAATAGTAGAAAAGTTACATGAAAAAAAAAGATCTACGAGTAACTGTTTCAAAAATAACCTAAACGTCTCATTATTTCTAAATGATAAAAAAATCTCTGAACTTACATGGGGTACCCCTAAAGCTGTTCTATATCTGGACATCTGCTTTACACTACATTTTGGGACACCCTGTATAAGTGTATACATAATAATATAGTTCAAGCTGCGACTTTTTTCCGCGTGGGGATTGTTATTCAAGGAATAGTGAAAATAGTTTACAATGGTTACTGGTAATACGACGTATTCCTGGTAAAAGGGGTTATAGATGAGGTCAAAACAGGCCTACATTTTTTATTAAACTTTGAAAATTCTTACTGCCGGTTTCTGAATTGAGAAATTCGCTAGGCAAATGGGTAAGTATCGTCCTGTCTATGCAGATTTCTCACAAAAGAGCGTGACAGAATGATAGTAAAGTATTTGCTTAGCAACATTTTATTAAGTAAATACTGAACTATAGTTCTGTCACTTTATTTTGTGAGAAATCCGCAGAGGCAGAATTTCTCAAATCAGAAACCGGCAGATAGTCTTTGCGGCCAGGGCCTAATTCTCGGGCATCTCGCATTCGAGACATCTCGAAAAAAAATCTCATTACATGGGGCAAATTCTAGGGAATCTTGCATTCGAGACATCTCGAAGGAAAAATCTCAGTTTGCTGCAAATGTCACATCTATTATAACTAAATCGTTAATAAGATAAAATAAAATAAACAATTAAAGAAATAAATACATAAATTAATTACTAAATAAGTAAATAAAGAAAGAAAGACAAAGAAATAACCAAGGCATGACATTTCTGCGAGATTTTTCGCTCGACATCAACTCGACTGGTCGGGACCAGTCGAGATCGAAATGACATGAGATTTTTCGTGACATGACATGAATGTAGCAATTCCCGAGAATAAGGCCCCAGTCTTTACACTACACAGCGCGAGACTATCGTTTCCTAGCGGTCTAAGGCCAAGTTGTGATAGTATAGGCCTTCGATCAAGGATAAAACTAGATACAACATAGAACTCTGAAATGTGTCTGGAAAAATAGATGCCCAAATTGCCTTTGGGAGCTTATTTGATAGATAGATAGATAGATAGATAATAGATTTATTAAATTGCCAATACACAGAATACAATTAATAGACAAGTAGAAAATAACCTTAAAACAAAAAAATACAAAAACGTTGTTTGAACCTTAGAAATAAATTGGGCGTTATGTGTACTGGCAATATAAAAGGACCTGATCTCAGCGTGTGCTAAAGGTATTGCAGGAGCAACAACCTGTAGCGCTGGTTTTCAGTCAGGGCCTTTAGTTGGGTGACGTGACGAGATGGTACTTGGCACATGCACCTTTATCGAAAATTTTTATTATATCTCGAAATTAAATTGATACATATTAAAAATTAAATCAAATTAAATTAAAATTATAACCAATAATCAATCCATTTAAATTGTTTACAACAGATACATTTGAATAAAAATATAAATCGGTTTACTTTAATATTATACTAAAGTATAAACCAAGATAAAACCTAACAAAGCAATAACTTGCATAATAAATAATTAAATTAAATTAAATTAGAATTAGAACTCCAACTCCGAATAAAAATTGTTCAATAATAAATTTTAATAAATTTTAACAGAAATAATTGAACAATTATAAAAATTAAAAGAAATAATTATTAACATTGCATCACAATATTGTAAAAAGAACAAGCCTCCAAATAAAATCAATAAAGCAATAATGTCAACTGTAGGAAAATAGTTTTTTAGTTTATAACAATTATTATTATGATCTCAGGCATGCGTCTCCTTTTGGAGAGATAAAAGATATTTCCTTAGGTGCAGCTTAAATGTGTGACGCGTTTTGGTTTCTCGAATAGGGGGTGGTATATTATTCCAACATTTAGAGGCCGCATACCTAAAACTACCCCTGAAGGCTTTTGTATTACAAAAGGGGATATTAATGTTGGTGATCCTAAAACTACGCTGGTTGCGACATGAATTTGTCCACTTTAATTTACTATATAGGTATTTTGGATACCCAGATTTAATTATGCCAAACAAAAGACAAGCCAGATGGTACTTAAGTCTCCCTGACATATTGAGGATACCTGCATTGTTGAGATATGGAGTGATATGGGATCGGGGCGGAATTTTAAAACAAAAACGAGCACACGCATTCTGAACCCGTTGGATGAGTCGCAGAGTCTTTTGATAGAGGCATGGGCCATAAACGGAGATACAGTAATTGAGCTTACTTAAGACAAGAGCCTCACAGAGCCTGATACGGAGACTTTCGCTAACAAAGTCACGCAGACGATAAAGCACGCTGAGGCGATAAAAACAGTTCCGTACCAGCTCTGCGACATGGCTCTCGAATCGGAGCACCTCATCCATGATAATGCCCAAATTCCTGGCTTCCCGAACTCTTTCCACGGGCTCACCAGCAATACAAACTGAGGGACCTGATGAGGATATCTTTTCAATTTGCTGCTTGCTACCAAGAATCATGTATTTAGATTTTGAGGGGTTTAGAGACAAACAATTTCTATAGGACCATGCGTTAATACGATCTAGATCCTCATTCAGTTGAGACACAGCAACAGCAGCCTCAGAGGGAGCGCAGTGTATGTAGATCTGCAGATCATCAGCATACAGATGATATTTGCAATTCCTGATGTTGCTAACCATGTCACTACCATAAAGGATAAACAACAACGGGCCGAGGATAGATCCCTGCGGAACTCCTCGCAGTGTGTAGGACACAGTAGAACCCTGATGATGACCATCCCGTCCATTGATTATCACCTGTTGCTGTCTACCACACAGATAGCTTTGGAACCATTTGACAGTATCAACATCAAAGCCGTAGTAGGAGAGTTTTGATAGCATAAGATCAAGGTTGATACTGTCAAATGCCCTCGAGAAGTCAAGCAGAGCAAGTATAGTTCCTTTACCCGTATCACGAGCGGCCAGGATATTATCGACCACATCGAGAAGAGCTGTGTTTGTACTGAGTCCCTTTCTAAAACCCGACTGTAAACCCGGTAGGATACCATTTCTCTCCAGATACGAAGCTGTTTGGGCATAAACGACTTTTTCTAAAATTTTTGAAAGAAATGGTAAAATGCTTATAGGTCGGAGGTCCTTTATGTTTGTCGGGTTATTAGTTTTAGGGATTGGCTTAACGAGGGAAGTCTTCCATGCATCGGGAAATGCATGCGTCGTAATAGAACTATTTACAATGCGGGTAATGGTAGTCAAAGTTGTAGGTAAAGTTAAGAGCAACATATCCAAGGTGAGACGATCGGCACCTTGGGCATTAGATTTAATATGAAATATAATGTGGGCTATAAATGTTTCGTCTACTGTCTCAAGTTTAAAAGTGGAAGAGCCGAATCTTTGAAATTCAAAGAACGTTAAATCCGAGATAGATACATCTGGTTTACCTGGTATTTGGAGAAAGTGTTTATTGATTTCATTTGGGTTATTAAGGTGGTCAGGGATCTGTTCAGTTTTTTTGAAATCAATAGCAACTGTATTTTTGAGATTCTTCCATAAAGTCTTTGAATTATTTAGGTTTTTATTAATATGATTATCAAAATAAGCTCTTTTTTCGTGAAATAGCGCTGTGTTAACCAAATGCTTTAGTTCCTTATACTTAATCCTGGTAGTGTCTGTTTTATTCCTACGGAATGCTAGATGTGCTTCATCGCGCAACTTCATCATTAGAATAATGTTGCTGGTAAGCCATGGTATCGTCTGTTTCTTAATCAGTTTTCTTTTCTCAGGTGCATAATTATTGAAGAGGTCAAGCAAATATTTATTAAACTTAAGAGACATTTCATCGACCGAAGGAATGCAGGCAAAACTTTCCCAATCAATAAGAGACAGTTCGTGATCGAAAGTATCTCTATCTATCGCTTTCAAAGGTTTTCATCAATTTGCTCGTAGTCCATGCAATTAAAGTAAAACTATACATTAATGCAATAAGGTTGACATTCGAATATTAGACGTATGGTCGAAATGATGTTTCGTATTGTTCTATTGCTGATATCTTTTGTTTCTGTGGGGACAAGTTTTTATTGTGATTTTATACGTAATGCTGATTCTATGGGATTTAGTTCGGTGGTATAGGCAATTAGGCAGTTAGTGTCAGCAGCCAAAAGCTAGCAAATAATATTACCTAGGCATCTGCCGCTTCTCCCAATCTTGTATGACGATATTGGCATCAATCTTCAGGTTAACCTTCGTGACAGCGATGACATTCTTCGCGGCGATGCACACTATCGTATGGTCCATCGTACTCTCCTCCGTTCCGATTCCGTCGTACATGGAAGAGAAGCTCAGAGTCCGGTACCAGTTCTCGTCGATTTCGAAGTTATACTTGATGTTGTCTTGGTCCAGTTTGGCCGTCTCTAGCAGAAGTATCTTGTAGGGCGTCTGTCTTGGACCTGTAACGTTGGACTCAGAATAATAACAGTCGTTTATTTAATACAAAAGGAAACCTACGTACAAAACGTTCGAATTAAATTGAGCCTTCAAAAAAAAAGTCACAGTACATGTATGTATGTAGTATGTATTCTTCAAGACGATTATTATTGCCTCAATTTTTTTTTATGTTTCCTCCATAGTGTCGTCATGCTGGGCAAAGGCCTTATTTGCCTTATTATCTTGTGACTTAATTTGCCGTTGTTTTTCAATACAACGTGTTACAAAACATCCTAACTCTTTTTACAGGGTGTAACCTAGTGGTCAACAGGATGTCAAATCTGTAAAAAAATGTAGTAAAACGCAATTTTTATTTTATAACTTCAAAATTAAAAAAAAATCATAACTTCTTTGTTTTTGGTACTCGCTCACAGCCTAGTTGTACTAGCCGTTCTTAATCGATTGGCAAAGTTAAGCAACAACGGCCGCGGTCAGTCCATGGATGGGTGACCCGCTAGTGGCAATAATATCTGAGCGCTTCCGTGCTTCGGAAGGCACGTTAAACCGTTGGTCCCGGTTGTTGTTCATTGATAACAATCGTTAAGCCATGTCAGAGACCCTTTGGGTGGCCTAAAAACTCTGACACCAGGGGTGGCTACTACCTCATACGATTACTCAAAGCTCAAATTTTAAAATATGTTTGTGTGCGTAGGTGCATTTACATGGCTTTGAGTTGTTAAAAAAAAATATTGTTAAAGTCAATTAAAACAATATTTAAAAAATACTTTTCTCCCGCTACAGCGTCCACATTTTATTAATTTAAAAATCAACGGAACGTCAGAGCAAAAAAAAATTTAGGTTGTGATCCCTATCACCGGGTTCTATTACCCTGTAAAAAGAGTTAGGTACTTTTGTAACACCTTGTATAAGTCTTCTTAGTTTTAAAAGTCGTTATATCAGTAAGTTTCTGGCGTGGAGGTATTTTTGGTCGGACACTTACCACTCTTATTCAAAAAGACGCCCAGCTGATTGATATAAGGTCCAACCGACACGATCATGACCTTGCCAGGCACCAGTTCTTTAGCCACCTTAGGCTGGTCAAGTAATATAGGCATTATTTCATTCAACACCTCGATATATCCAGCTGCAGTGTCGTAGAAAATTGCTAGAGGCGCCAAGTGTGCGGACAGAGGGGCGCTGCATTTTTCCGTAAATTCCTTCTCGGCCAATTCTAGCTGCTTCCTGTTGCTATCCGCTTTCAGTATTTGGTCGAACTCGCGGAATGAACGCTGCATCATGCCTTCTACTGAGACTGTGGGTACTCTGAAATTGGGAATTATCATCATTATATTTAAGACGCAATACGTCTCACAACTAACGCCGCCAATGAAAAAAAAAAAAAATCTTTTTTTTTGATGCGTTTGTAGCAAAAAACGCTCCTGCGATTTCTCAACGCGAGGCTTAACTATTTTTAGGACCTAAGGTTTGGATTCCAGGATTGGATTTTCTACGAATGCAATCGCATTCTTAAGTTCTAGGATCTGGAATCCAAACCTTAGGTCCTAAAAATAGTTAAGCCTCGTGTTGAGAAATAGCAGGAGCGTTTTTTGCTAAAAACGCATCCAAAAAAAAAGGTATGATTTGTTTTTCATTGACGGCGCTAGTTGTGAGACGTATTTCATCTTAAGAGTTAGACTCTTGTCGGTGCAGCACTCTCCTTGCACTCCGGTCACAGGCCAGGGGGGTTACCCTTGACGTCATTGCGTTCATATTTACAAAGTTTGAAAATTTCGTTCTCTTTTACATCGCATAGTCATCCTTTGATTTTATATACTTCGTAATGTTTATTCAAATGTAATACAATTTAGTAACAATACCAATAAAAATTGAGTCTTAATTCGTGAAATATATAATTTTGTAAATTCCGCAATATTGAAAAGGATGCGTCAAGGGTAGAGGGGCAGTTCCTTCAATTAACATACTTGAAGGAAATATAGAAGGAAAGCGAGGTAGAGGAAGGCCTCGGAGGACCTACTTCGACCAAATTAAAGAGAAGGTGTAGGTTGGGAATTATAAGTTAGTGATTTTCTTACTTGAAAATGAGAAATTAATCAGCGAATACCTGACGCTGATTGGCAAATCCTATCACCACG
Source organism: Zelleria hepariella (assembly GCA_949319315.1). Classification (NCBI taxonomy): domain Eukaryota; kingdom Metazoa; phylum Arthropoda; class Insecta; order Lepidoptera; family Yponomeutidae; genus Zelleria; species Zelleria hepariella. Next base: position 6,947,143 of record OX439386.1, on the reverse strand, counting down.
ATGGCAAACTCTAGTCCAGCCCTAGAGCCAGCTCTGAGCTTTTTATCGATTCGCTAAGAAGAAGAAAAACTCAGGCCTTTGCATCTACGTAATTTTTTTACCCCGAATGGGGAAAGTATGGTTCCCTTACCTTAACAAGCTTAATATCATAGCGTAAGTGAGCCGGAACTGCGAAGACAGTTTCTGTGGTATTCCCAGCATCATGCCTTTCAAGTCCACGAGGTCTGGGACGCCATCCTTGCATAATATTATCACTGTACCAGTCTTATCCAGCCCTAAAAAAAGGTTACTTAAAGGTTACTTTAAAAAAAAAATAGGAGTGACTTAAAACTATCATTGTATTGCTTTGATAGAATTAGTAAGAGCGAGAGTGTGAGTGTTTTTCATCCATTTTTTTTAATTGGATGGCACTGGCTTTAAAAGAATAAAACGACACCGCTTATACAAATTTGCTATGTATGAAAAATATACAACGTGTTAATTTGCAAGCGTGCCATATTTTAGGACGTGATTATATGCTGATAAAGAACAAAAATCAATCATAAAAGAAGGGGCGATTTTTTTTTTCTTTCTTTTTCAGACGTCACAATTTTTATCGATAAAGACAACACCCAGCTCTAACATCGAAATATCTCGCCCATCCCTAAATTTTAGTGTTCACCAGACGAATGAAACGACGAACGGTTTGGCAACAACTCGCACACATTCGCACCCCGCCCGAGCGGGAGCGGCATATGCCGTTAAGGCGCTGTTCATAGACGATATTTAGGTATTTGAGGGGTATGAAGCAGAGGAGTGACGGGGTGGGAAGCCACGCCCTCTGCGGGGCGCTGTACAGATTACAAAAATAACAGATCGGAATCCCGCCATAGTAACGTTCGGAACTTAGACAGACGTCACCATGACGCCAAGTGATCCACCGCCGCGGCAATGACGTTGAACAATTATTATGGGTACCTCTTAGCTTTTTTTCTAGTTGGATAATGATTGATTGAATAATAATACCTAATGCTTGCAGATCTTGCAATAGATATTTTGGCTAGCAGACGAAGAGCGTGAGTCATGGGCAGCTGCTGTGTCTGCAGATTCTCTTTCGATCTTTGTATCCAACTTTACTGTTGCTTGCTAGTTCAACGCGCGATAGGTAAACACGACAGCACGTCAGACTGTACACTTTTGTTGTAAAGTCACCCGTAACGTAACCGAGTAGAGTGCTAGCGTGTAAAGGACAACGTGCTATCGTGTGTACTTACTAGGTACACACGACAGCACGTCAGAGTGTACACTTTTGTTGTAAAGTCGCCCGTAACGTAACCGAGTAGAGTGCTAGGGTGTAAAGGTCGACGCGCGACGTGCTGTCGTGTGTCAGACTGTACACTTTTGTTGTAAAGTCGCCCGTAATGTAACCAAGTAGAGTGCTAGCGTGTAAAGGCTGAGGTGCTGTCGTGTGTACTTACTAAGTCCGTCGACCTGTGTACCTAGTAAGTACACATGACAGCACGTCGACCTTTACACCCTAGCACTCTACTCGGTCACGTTACGGGTGACTTTACAACAAAAGTGTACACTCTGACGTGCTGTCGTGTGTACCTAGTAAGTACACACGACAGCACGTCGACCTTTACATGCTAGCACTCTACTCGGTTACATTACGGGTGACTTTACAACAAAAGTGTACACTCTGACGTGCTGTCGTGTGTACCTAGTAAGTACAACGACAGCACGTCGACCCTTACATGCTAGCACTCTACTCGGTTACGTTACGGGCGACTTTACAACAAAAGTTTTCACTCTGACGTGCTGTCGTGTGTACCTATCGCGCATTGACCTAGTAAGCAACAGTTGGATACAAAGATCGAATTTTCCATTCTGCCCTACTTATTGCAGTTCTCCTAAGTTATTTGGTAGATCGCTTATTGGCTAACTAAAATTTGACAGTCTTGCCCGGTCGAATGCATCGCAAACCGAATGGGAAGACAGTCGTAAAGCTCTTACCAGATTTTAGAGAAAATATAATCCCACTAAAAACATTTTGTAAAAAACTTGCCAAGTCTCGATGGAGCTGCTTGTTTATCTCTAAAAAGTAATGAAATCTAGACAAAGTCGTGCGAAGTCTAAGGTTATATTATATTTTAGAGATAAACAAGCAGTTCCATCGAGACTTGGCTAGTTTTTTACAGAATGTTTTTGGTGGGATTTCACTTCTTTTTGTAGAAACGAGGGCATATTGATTTATTTTATTAGATTTTCTTATTTGACACAGTTTTTTTCTTTTTAGGAGTAGTTTTTTTATTATTACCAATCTTTATTTCTTGTACAGTAGCAACAGTTTTTCGTATTGCCCATTCGCGTTCATTATATATTCTTTTAGACGGTTTAATTTCTGAAAGATCGGCGCGGTATTTACGCCTAAGCCGGTTTTATTCGGTGATCGCTGAAGCTTGAGCATTTATACTCTTGAAGTCAACATTTATGAGGTGCACCCCATGAAGATTGGTTACTCGTGAAAGCGTCTTGTAGGCTTGGCCACAAGAGAATATAGAGGTGCCAATGTCCATGAGGGCATTTTTTAGACTTAGACCTTGGCTCTTGTGAATTGTTAGGGCATACGCCACACAGATTGGGAATTGTTCTTTGTACACGTATGCCCGGGGTATGATCTCAAATTTTGACTTAATAGGCAATAATTCGTGAATCAAATTATTAGCGAATTTTACTACCAACTGTTTAGGTTTTGTTTGGTCTTGCGGGTCCCACCTCACTTTTTGTGCAACGCCTATCGACCCATTCACTAAACCTAAACTAACATCAATGATTCTCCTAAGCATTACTTTAGCTCCCTCTTTAATGATTATAGTTTCTTCCAGTCCAGCAGTCATCGACGCATCATCTTCATATTTTTGTAAACACGCCCGGGCTTCATTATATTTTGACCAAATTTTGAGCGAAATTAATATTTTAGTTGAACGAGTGAGCGAAGCGAGCGAAGTTCTCCGAGTCTACTTGAACAATCCGGCGTTTGTATGTATGTATGTATGTTTGTATGTATGTATGTATGTATGTATGAATGTTCGTTCGACGATAATTTGAGTAAATTTGGTCGGATCGTTATGAAATTTAGTAGGCGGGTAAATGAAATTAAAAGAATTTTTAAGTTCGAACATGAGCCAAATCGGTCGAGGGGTTGCCGAGATATGGGGTTGTTAAGTTTATATGGGGTCGCGAGTTCACAGTTCGGGGCGAACCACTAGTGTAATTTGTTTATTGAACGAGCGAGCGAAGCGAGCGAAGTTCTCCGAGTCTACTAGAACAATCCGGCGTTTGTATGTTTGTATGTATGTATGTTGAATGTATGTTCGTTCGACGATAACTTGAGTAAATTTGGTCGGATCGTTATGAAATTTGGTAGGCGGGTAAATTAAATTAAAAGAATTTTTAAGTTCAATCATGAGCCAAATCGGTTGAGGGGTTGCCGAGATATAGGGTTGTTAAGTTTATATGGGGTCGCGAGTTCACAGTTCGGGACGAACCACTAGTTTAATTTGTGTAATGTTCGTGTAGAATAAAGTTAATCGTTCGACTATTTCTTCGTCTAAACTTGTAAGTATAAGTATAAAAGCCAGTCTAGGCTTATCCAGAGTTTTCCTTTAATTTTATTTATATGCGTATTAAAAGCAAAAGGGGAGGCATTCGCCCAGCAGTGGAACGCTATACAGGGTGTTAAAAGACCGCCAACAAAGCGGGAAACCCCGTATTGTCCTCATCATAACGAACATTTAATTTTTTGCTCAAGAAACTATGCCTGTTAAATCAACGGTTTCCGAGATTTGAGGTTCAAAGTCGGACTTTTCAAAACTTATTTTTTTCAGAAATGTATCAAGTATCAAGTACTTAACATTTCTTGTCAAGAAGATGGCTGATATGGATCAAAATGTTGAATATTTCTTACAAAAAATGACGCTAAAATTGCAACCCGCAATGTATTCTAAACATCGGCACCATAAACTTATGCCAACGCTTGCGCTATAAGACTTCTGTGCGTTACACGTCCATTGCGTGATAAAACATTTTTCAAAATTATAACCTAAAAAACCAAAATCACTTTCCAGCAATAATTTATCGAAAAAGTACTTTGTTTTGGTGTCTAGTATGCCTGCCTTTCGGGTCTGTTGGCGGTCTTTTAACACCCTGAAGGCTAGATTAAATTAGAAAATGTGTTCCACTACGCTGGATTTTTGCAATGACAGTCGATTTTTTTTATGAACATACCAATAGTAGAAGGGGGCATTACCTTATTTCTAATACAGCTGAGACCAGCTGAGGGTTCTTCATCAGATACTTCAGACCTTCGATTTTTGACATCAAATGAAGCGGCCCACCAAGTTGAATATTTTTTGTAAAGGCGGTATGTCGATCTCTAATAGTTTGGTTGGGCTCTTGTGTTTTCTAATCAGGGTCACCAGGTACTCCAGGTGCACGTTTCATATAACTGACATAAATATTTTACTAGTGGTTCGCCCCGAACTACGAACTCGCGACCCCATATCTCAGCAACCCCTCGTCCGATTTGGCTCATCTTCGAACTTAAAAATTCTCTTTGCCTGATTTACCCGCATACCAAATTTCGTAATGATCCAACTAAGTTTACTCAAGTTATCGTCGAACGAACATTCATACATACAAACATACAAACATACAAACATACAAACATACAAACATACATACATACAAACGCCGGATTGTTCCAGTAGACTCGGAGAACTTCGCTCGCTTCGCTCGCTTGTTCAATTATGACAATTCGATATAGATTGCGTAGTCGATTTGACATGAGGTTACAAAAAAGGTTTGTTTACAAACCGACCTATCAATGAACATCGAATTGTCATAATAAAAAAAATATGTCAGTTATATGAAGCGCGGGCCAGATCTTCGATTATCCTAGTTTTTTATAGTTTTCCCTTTATGTGGCCATTAAACCCTAACTCTGTACCAAATTTCAGCTCTCTGAGTTTATGGGAAGTACCAGTTCTATTCTGATGATCATGAGTGAATGAGTGAGTGAGTGTCATAAATGCGAAACTTTGCTTTCGCTTAACTTCGGAAGTAAATGACCGACAGACTTGAAATTTTGGATTTTAAGTATGTGATTATAGCTTACTGGATGACGAACATTTCTGCGTTCTGGCCCCTAATTCTCGGGAATCTCTTATTCGATACATCTCGAAAAATCTCATGTCATTTCGATCTCGACTGCTCCCGACCACGCGAGTCATGTCGAGCGAAAAAGGCAAATATCTCACCGATATCTCGTGCCCTATGTCGAGGATGTCTTCGTCAGAATAGGAAATGTGACATTTGCCGCAAAATTAGATTTTTCCTTCGAGATATTGTGTCGAATGCGAGATTCCCGAGAATTAGCCCCTTGGTCTTATCCAGAGAATCCCAAATAAATGGGCCTGAAAATGCGGCGAAATGGTTCCAGTAAAGTATGGTACGGCAGTGTTTGCTTCGCGCCCGACTTGGCGGGGGCACTGCCGTGCCCCCAGATCTCGAACTCGAATTCGTCGTAAAACAAATTGGCATTTTTCGAGATTTACTTTTCATGTGCGATAAAAGAATATATTTTTTGGCAAAATAATAATAAATAAAATTTCATTCCGTTTTATTTATATTTATGAATTATCAAAATTAAATGTTAGTATGCATTACCTAGTTGTTTGAATAACTGAACAAATCTCAACGTTTTATGGAACGAAACGCAGTAGTGACACAAGATAAAAAAATATCTGTCACTTCCTTCTCTTCCCCTTTTTGTAATCTGTGTTTTCCCCACAGAAAACTGTGTGATTGCAAAAATGAAAAAACTGTGCCTGTGATAAAAATAAACAGTGTTTAGAGTGTTTCATTCATTGCCTATCACATCGGTATGTTTAGGAATTGAAAGTAAGTACCTACTGACAGATTTTCGTAGCGAAATTACTAGCTTTGAATTGGTTGTTCTATAAAACTGAGACCTTTACGCTTACGCAATGAGATGATTTATATTATACAGCGTCCAGTGGCACCTTCACTACACTAGATGGGTGAAGTGACAATTCGACGCTGCTGTGTCTGGAACATTGTTTAGTGGAGTAGGTAGGCTTGCCCAGCAACTACCATCGTCGGCCTAGCCCCCAGAAAAGAGGTCAATACGTCAATCTTACTTATCTGATGAGCTAACTAAGCTGCGGGTTTCCTCATGATATTTTCTTTTTGTCTTAAAAGTTATGTACCTACATTTGTGAGTTTCTAGTAGCAATACAGCTTGCTAAAGCTTCTTCATAATTCAAGTCCAAATTAGGTATTCAAAGGGACTAGCACGTATTTCACTAAAGTAGGTACCTTCCCTAAACTAAACTCCTCCTATTACTTCTTTGCAGCTGCCTGCTCGCAACCAAAGTTCAGATGACAAACCAAAGGCCACCTACCATCCGGTAGCAAGCAACAGGACCGCTGACTAAACAATGAGTCCGTGCCTCCCAGCTCCATGTTATGGTTTTGGCTCAACATGGGCTCCACGCTAGTGGTGCTGAAAGCAAGATGTAAGTAGGTATTCAAGACAACTTTACTGTCACCACGGGTGAGCAAAAGCCTTGCAAAGGTCTCGAAATGATGGAAAACTTTTGAAAGTCCATAAAAGTAGTATTAGTGCTCATGAAGCCTAGGAAAATTAAATGTTATTCCCATACAAAACTATAAGAAGTACAACTGCAAATTGTAATTTGGAAAAGCTATGAGCCTTACTGAAATTAAAAAGTTAACAACAAATTATGAGGTGCATGTATTTTTTTAACTACGACTCTGTTTGTTTACCCTAAATCTTTTTTTGTTTTTCTTCACTTTGTCTAAGGAATGCTATAGATATGTATTTTAATTATTATTGTATAACATAATTATCATTTTCTTTTTAGATAACCTTCTACATGGGTGTGTAGCGATGCAAGACCGACATTATAGCTGGCGGGGCAAGACAGATCGACAGACAGTAGTCGGCCACACGCTAGGATACCCCTTTTTGTTTGATTGGCGCCCTTATGCCGCACGCGGTAAGAGCTGCTATGGGGTATCTGTGACTGTGGCCGACCGTACATACATGGTTATGATAATAAAGTATGTTTTGCCAAATGCTTTTTGGTTTTTATAAAATTCAGCCTATATTACTAACTTTAGGATTCCTTTGTATGTTTTTATACAATACTATACATTGTATAACGAAAGATGTAGGTAGATAACTATCTCTTTTTACAGGGCGCTTTTTTTAGCACCCGGTGATAGGGATTTTTTGGTCTATGAAGTTCCGTTGATTTTTTATTAATAAAATGTTACCGCTGTGGCAAGAGAATTAAGTACTTTTAAAATAATATGGTTTTCACTGATTTTCACCGTGTTTTATTTATCAGCTTAAAAATATGCCAATGCTCTTACGCACACAATCATGTTTTAATTTGAACTAGGCCTAAATAAAATAAGAAAAACTAGATTTATTTTCACTTTTGAGGTTATAAAATAAAAAATGTTTTTCAGCAGGTAGTGATCTTGTTGATCAGTAGGCAGTAGGTAAACCCTGCAAAAAGAGTTAAGATCTTTTGTAACTAACACGATATTTGATAGGACTCGATGAAGGCAAATCTGTGGTAGGTAAAGTCCGTTCGATATCATAGTGACACACGACGGCAATCTTGGTTCTTGGGATTCCAACTATTTTCGAAGTATCTGTGATGGGCGCAGACATATTCATTTCAACACAATGCTGATGGAAATTACCTAACTAGAATTTGCTAAAATGTTTTACAAAACCTTCGTCTTTTAATTTTTAGGTCATTCGAAGTTGCGTCTAGAGGCACCTCGCTGTCCTCCCACGGACGAAAAAACATTTTATCTTCACGCAGCGATCGACACTCAATACAAAATACTAAGTCACAAGCACAACCTTTCAATACGACGCTTCTTTGACGAGCGGCGAGCCAAATTCACTGGCGTGTTTGCGCCGCGTCGGCTTCCTTTAATTTCTTTTGTGAAAAGCCGCCGCGCGCCAAGGCGGCAAATATCAAAGTGACACTATGATATCGAACGGACTTTAGCCGTCACGCGCGGCGTAGGTAAGGCAAATCCGTGGTAGGTAGCCGTCGCGTGCGGCGTCCGGCGTATGACAAAAAGGGGTAGGTAGGTACTCTGCGATCTTGATGACTACCAAATTAGGTAAGTAATAGGTAGGTATGTACCTACACACGACAGCACGTCGACCCTTACATGCTAGCACACTACTCGGTTACGTTACGGCGACTTTACGACAAAAGTTTACACTCTGACGTGCTGTCGTGTGTACCTAGTAAGTACACACGACAGCACGTCGACCTTTACATACTAGCACTCTACTCGGTTACGTTACGGGCAACTTTACAACAGAGGTGTACAGTCTGACGTGCTGTCGTGTGTACACACGACAGCACGTCGACCCTTACATGCTAGCACTCTACTCGGTTACGTTACGGGCGACTTTACAACAAAAGTGTACAGTCTGACATGCTGTCGTGTGTACCTATCGCGCGTTGAACTAGCAAGCAACAGTTGGATACAAAGATCGAAAGAGAATCTTCAGACGCCGCAGCTGCCCACGCTCTTCGTCTGTTATCCAAAATATCTATCTATTGCAAGATCTGCAAGCATTTATTATTATTCAATCAAGCAACAACCAACTAAAAAAAAAAAAACAGAAAACCAAACTAAGTTTTGACAGTTTGGCACGTGATTCACTTTGTTTGGATGAACGTCGATCGCCGGTACGGACGAACTGTCAAATTGACTAAGTAAACAATGTATTCAACGCCTGCGAGAAAAGAATAGCACATTTACAACATCAAAATCGTAAATACACTAAAATCGCGAAATATTCACATATCAAACCCTAGAATTAGGTAAGTGCTATCAAACACACCATTTTTCGTGTTGTAAATCATGACAGTTTGCAAAATATTTTCGTTGAAAAAAACAAATTCCCAGTACTAACTTCCTCAGTTTTTGAATGAAAATTTCTTCAAATCTATTACGAACATCAACACGAAACTTACCTTAAAAGATAGCTCTTACCTAATTCTAGGGTTTGATATGGCAATATTTTCGATTTCTTTAGTGTATCTTGCATGCGAATGCAAATAAGAGATGCGTCATTGCTATACTTCTCCCGCAGGAGTTTCACTATCCACCCTGCCTTAACAGTAGATAGAATAGAACAAACACACCGCCGCGCGCGAGCGCACCCCCCCGCCCCCATCAATCAGGCTAGCCGCCGCCCGCCAGGCACTCAGTGACCGGATATCCTTTGTGACGTGTGCACGTAGCGCACGCTTCTTTACTACCTACCTTTGCGCGCGCGCCGGCCGCCGGCGCCGCGCCGCCGCCGCCCGCCGCCGCCGCCGTTTCGTAATCGTTGATGAGATGTTGGGCGACGTGCCATTGAACGTTCATCAAAACCTCAATTGTCAGCAGGACGGAGCTCCTTCGCACTACGGACTCCAAGTGCGCGAGAACCTAAATGATATTTTTGGTGACCGCTGGATAGGAGTTAGGACGTGGAAGCCCACTGGCCTGGCCAGCGCGGTCCCCGGATCTTACCCCCCTAGACTTTTATTTGTGTGGGAGAAGTGAACAGTGCGGTTGTGTTACGTGAAAGGATTATTTCTTCTGCCTTCCAAACTGTTAGTGAAAAAAGTGTTTGTGTTGCAAAATTGAAAAAGCAATTTGTGTCGCCGTGCATAGCGCAGAATGTTAGCCACTTCGAACAATAATGCTCCATACAACTTAATAATTGTAAGTACCCTGTAAATAGCGTATCAATTAGTGTAATTTTTTTAACTTTTAGATTTTTAACTACGCCAGATCATCGATTTATTTGAAGGTAGGTTAGTACCTACTTGGGTATATCATCTACTTCCTACTTTTTATTACGTACCTGTAAATAAACTAGTAACACATTTGCGCAATATTTTCCTACCTACTAACCGCCTACCTACCAAAGAAATTTTGTTTGGTCGGTCCTAAGCCCGTGAGAGTAGGAAGGGAGATCTGAAATCATCCGTTTTGTTGTTGTTATTGCTGTCTCTTTCGATCGGTGCCAACTTGGCAACGCGGTCTCGGTCTCTTCCCAATACGTGCGTAGTCATAGCACCTCTAAACTTAGGTTATTCCTATTCACACCCTTAAAAGAAGTTTAATTTTTATCTTCGGTTTCCTTGAATCTGTGAGACTGTGAGTAGGCTACATTAGCTGGTAACATGAATTACATTTTTTTCTTTAAATATGGCACGCTTGCAAATTAACACCCTGTATAAAGCACAAATTATCACAAATGTCCCAGATTGTCACTGGTGTGACATTAGTTCAGGATTGGTTTTACCTTCCACAAAAGAGCACAGGCCTAATCACCAGGTATGCCCAGACACTCAATCGATTGCAAAATGTACCTAACTAGTACAGAAATAAAGTCCAAATCAGCTCACCTCTCCTGCCAGCCCTGCCAGCCATCTGTATGTACTCTGCCGGTGCCAATATACGCCTCTCCATTCCGTCGAATTTCTTTATCTCATCGAACACAACCGTGCGTGCTGGCATGTTCACGCCCATCGCGAACGTCTCCGTCGCAAATAGGATCTTCACCTGATGGAAATAGTGTCGGGAATCAGTTGGTAAAAGGCGTGTAGGAAGAAATTGTGGGTTAAAAATACTTGGTAAAGGTATTTCGAACAAAATTTCTTTATCTCATCAAACACAACCGTGCGTGCTGGCATGTTCACGCCCATCGCGAACGTCTCCGTCGCAAATAGGATCTTCACCTGATGGAAATAGTGTCGGGAATCAGTTGGTAAAAGGCGTGTAGGAAGAAATTGTGGGTTAAAAATATTTGGTAAAGGTATTTCGAATTAAATTTCTTTATCTCATCGAACACAACCGTGCGTGCTGGCATGTTCACGCCCATCGCGAACGTCTCCGTCGCAAATAGGATCTTCACCTTATGGAAATAGTGTCGAGAATCAGTTGGTAAAAGGCGTGCAGGAAGAAATTGTGGGTTAAAAATATTTGGTAAAGGTATTTCGAACAAAATTTCTTTATCTCATCGAACACAACCGTGCGTGCTGGCATGTTCACGCCCATCGCGAACGTCTCCGTCGCAAATAGGATCTTCACCTGATGGAAATAGTGTCGGGAATCAGTTGGTAAAAGGCGTGTAGGAAGAAATTGTGGGTTAAAAATATTTGGTAAAGGTATTTCGAACAAAATTTCTTTATCTCATCGAACACAACCGTGCGTGCTGGCATGTTCACGCCCATCGCGAACGTCTCCGTCGCAAATAGGATCTTCACCTGATGGAAATAGTGTCGGGAATCAGTTGGTAAAAGGCGTGTAGGATGTAACGTTATTTATTGCCGTTACTCTTTTATTTTACACCGTCCGATCATAACCGACCTTATCGGTTTCTCTAAGTATCGGGCGGTGTGAATCACTGGCAGCACCCTACCGCGCTGGTCTGGTGGCCATGTTGGATCGACGCTTGCTTCGTCATTCTCCTCCGGGCTACGGCAGCAGGCGCGCGCGCACTATATCGCCGTGGCCACTGCCGCTCTAAATGTCCGGAGGTGGGTCCTACCTCGTCGCACCTTGCGCTATTCGAGCATTTCATTTAAAATGTAATACATTTAATTTTGTGTCGTGTGCCCCCGCTAATTGGGTAAGTGTGAGCAAATTACTTTGTTACAAATAAGTAGGTACTTGATGATTTTATAGTTTCCTTTGTTTAATATCTTTTGTGCATTTAGCTTTTATCATGCTAAAAGCCTTTTCCCATTCATTTAATTATCTTTAACGCCGGTCCATGATGCTAAATCATCGTTCACCGCTTTCATGGACTTTGACCGTGAACGATGTCATCATGGCCGCTTGCAAAATGCTTGTCATCTTTTCATTTTAAATTCTTTTCATTTTAATTTCATAAAACCTTTATTAATTGGCATCATCACGCTTGCTAGCAATCTTTTATGCATTTAAAATATAATTTTGCAACTAGCTCGCATTTTCAGTGGTTTTGTAAAATGCCTAGTTTTTGTGTAAAATAATTATAGTTTTCCCCGTTCTGGTTTTGTGTACCGCCACACGCTTGCTACTGCTGGACCTGTTTCTTCTGCTGTTGGTGGCGCTGCACAAAACCAGGCCACTTCAAACCTGGAACTGACACTGTGGAATTTTCCACCTTCCAGGGTTCCACGGCACGGCTACAAATGTAGCCCGCCTTGCACCACGGCCCCCTTCATCATGGCTGTGTTCCTATCTTCTTCTCTTCACGTCGGCCGCCTAACACCTGCGTCCGACCACTACCTGCCTGGCACTTCTTCCTGCGGGTCTACCACCTTCAGCGAACCAGGACAGTACTAGTGATGTGTTAGTTCAACGCTGATTGAGAAACTGATTAGGCCCTCTTTACTTTCGACCTTAACTCTTCGATTTTCTAGCCGGTAGCACTTTTGTAATCTACCCACTTTTATATCTTTATTAAACCTATTAAATTCTGCTCGCGTCTTTTTATTTACTTTATTTTACCGCCTCTTCAAGGCTAAACGTGACAAGGAAGAAATTGTGGGTTAAATATATTTGGTAAGGGTATTTCGAACAAGGATATGCCATCACAGGCTGCAAACTGAGCTATAACGGGTGTCTGTAATTCAACGTCAAGCGGGAACTGGGTAAAAGGGCAGGTCATAACGGTATTGATATCCACATTGTAGTGGCTCATTTTTTTTCAGCAATATTACATCTACAGGGTGCACTCTAAGTCGATAGCGGAACTTTAAGTAGGCTGTCTACTGATCATTACAAACAACTTGTTCTAGGTTCAGCTGTTCCATACAAAAGGTCAATTCAGTACTGCGCCAAATGTATGAAACAGCTGATATTTTTTTCGCTTCATTTTTTTCGCTACCTAGTACAAGTTGTTTGTAGTGGTCAATAGACAGCCCACTTAAAGTTCCGCTATCGACTAAGAGTGCACCCTGTAGAGTCTGCCATTAATTTTTTTTTGAATAAGTCATAAATCCAGTGACCTTCGCGACACCTATTTGACATCTCCCTTATCGAAATCCATCAACCCTTTTATTTTTAGGGATTTAATACATACCTACAGACGTGTGCGAAAAAAATACCCTGCTTTGCTTGCGCAGTCGGGTATAATGAGACTAAATGCAATATGCAAATGGGTACATACATGACCAGATTGGAACAGCATCTCAACAATTTCTTTGAGCAAAGGCAGGATTCCACTGTGATGCACTCCAATGCCGTTCGTCAGAACTCTTTGGAGTCTGATCACCTGAAACAATATGTTATAATAAGTTTTGTTGTAGTGCAAGTTGTTAGTGTTAATGCAATGAGCCACAGCCTTCTTTATCTCTCAAGCCATGCTGTTAAGTTTGGCAACCTCGCATTTAAGGACTGCGTGAACCGGTTGTCTGTCTTGTAAGACTATCTAATAATTAGTTTTCCAGCGACTTAATAAATCGTTATCCCGTGGGAAAGAAAACGTAGATAAAGGTCTTTCTTCTCTCTTTAGACTTGAGTCGTAATTCGACTTACAGCAGGGCAAACAACACCGGCGAGGCATTTGAAAATAAATTCATGATTTAATGTTGTGTTACGATTGGTTCTCTAGGATCAAATTGTAACTACAAATCGTAACTAAAACTATGAAAATACTCTAAAAACATACCTTAAGCTGGCAAGTCAAGTTAGGCTGTTTTAAAGCAATGAATAACTAATAAATTACTTAATTTTCACTCACAATATCAGCCACACAACAAATCAAAACAAATCCTTACGTCAAATGAAGATGACGTATTATCCAGCTAACTAAAAACTACAAGAAAAATGGTACAAAAACAAACAGCATAACTGCCATGTTATTTAGCCGGGTATTATTATGTGACTAAAATTAATGGTATCCAGCCAGAGTTGAAGTTAGTGAGACTCGGATTAGTTTTAACTTGGTCGTACTATCATAATGGCTTCTGACAGACAGTGCACTGCGTAAACCGGTTCACGGGCGACGTTGCCAGGAATTGCACAGCACGGCTTGAGAGATAAAGAAGGCTGTGAATGAGCCGTTTAAAACGAAAAAAAAATCAAACCAGTTCATAGATGGCAGGGGTGGCCATAGAAGAACCGGAACGCGACTGTCAAAATTAATCTGTGATAACCGAAATTTGACAGTCGTGTTCCGGTTCTTGTATGGACACGTCTTGAACTGCTTTGAATTAGTGCTTTATAAATGGCTCATTAGAAACCCATATTAATCTGATTTATGCCCCTATGTAGTTAGATGGCCGGGCAATGACATCTATTAGTTTTTGGGCATAGACAATTATTTGTGAGCAAAGCCGCAGGCAATAAATAGGCTAACCCCCGGTTTTTCGTAGAACAAACTGTTAAACAGCCGTTAACTTTTGTGAGTTTTTTTTTTAAATGCCAAATATTAAACTGATTAGCGTCAACACCTGATTATCAGCTGGTCATTTCTCGGAAAACCGAGGGATAGTAATTGACAAATTTTGTTGCACAAAAGATAAATTTACAAAAATTAAAAACCATGCACCAAATTTCATAATCACATTAAAATTCACATTATGCTTCGTCCAAAAAAATAAAAACAAATTCACAAATTGCTGTTACTTGTGGTAGTTTCCGGTCAGGTTCTTTCAGTCTTTGGAGGCACTTTTGGAAGAAGGAATGTATGTGACTCTTCTCTTTAGCTGTCGTCAAGTCCACTGACATTAGGTTTTCGGCGTTCTGGTCGCATCTGCAAGTGGAAAGAGGCTTTAGTACCGAGAGCTCAATGTTTATTTTTGTAAGTTTTGGTTTGGGTCGTTTTAATAAAACAGTCCAAATAATTCATCCAATGAAGGGATCGTGAAAGCCCCTGTTTTAGAGATATATGAAAGGAGACCGCGAAAGAAAGAGAGAAAGTGATAAAGAGAGAGAGAGAGAGAGATTTATTCAGCTGAACCTGGGCGTCAAATTATATTATATTCATATCAGTAGAATGTAAAAAAGAGTAAGATGTAGCCTGTACAATTGTACATGTCCCACTAGCTGGGCAAAGGCCTTATTGTTGTAATGCCCATCGCCGGCGATCGCGCCTCTCCGTCGCCCCCTCGTACCCCGCCAAACAGACCCAAAAAATTTGTTCTTTCATTCAAGGTCAGCGCTCATAACTCGTGACGCTACCTGTAACTTACCTGTTTCGAGATAGAGTGAAGGCTACTACGGGCAGTTGTTCGTTTGTTTTCAGGTGGTCTATGAAAGCCACCCACATTGTCTGTTCTGCTTTCGGGTTCAGGTATTGCTTCCCACCTGTAGGGCCAAGAGTGAAGTAAGTTTTATTATTGTTAGTACAGCTGATTATCAGGACTGAACTATCAGAAAATAACCAGGCCAACCAGGAAATAAATAAACCCAACCGTCAAAAACAAGCGTTCAAACATTGTTTAGAGTAGATTCCAGATTTTTCTGTAACGATTACGATGCCAGATACAGGGTGTTGTTTTGGTCAGTGACACCCTTTTTACAGTATTTTCAACCAACCAGAACTTTTCTCTTTTCATTTTTCACTTTTTCACTTTCACTTTCACTTTCACTTTTTGATTCCGGTGTAAAAATAAAGCAAGACGGTGCCATTTTATTTGACAGCGGGATAAAAACGTGTATCGTTGCGTCGTGCTTCCACGGCCCTGTGAAGTGCCCAGCTCCCGCAGCGGACAGAGTTTCTTGCGAACTCTTTGAAGATTTTTATCCTAGTTAATCCGTCTGCTTTTTACTAATATTTAAATTGAATTATACTAAAAGTAGGTACAGTTAAATTAGCTGGAAACTGGAATACAAGTAAAAGTATAACAATAATCAAAAAGTTAAGATTACCTATGTAAATCGATTGATTGTTTAACATCACTATTTTAACTGGTCACCGGATTGGCTTTATCTGACAGTAGCAACTGTCATTCCCAGGACTATAATTAAGAGTTTAGTTATGAGTTTTTGCACATCGAACTTTAATAACAGTACCTTTAGGTCCGAAATTCTTCTTGTGTTCGGTCTCCCTGGCCTTCTTGGCGGCAACAGCTTCGTTGTAGCCGCGCAATAGGAAGTTACCGTCCTGGTCTACTACTGGGAATCGCTCGTTCTTTGACTTCCCACCGGAACCTACAAATAAAATACCAACCTAGTTAGAAGATAAAAGATATCCAGTAACTACCTAGTTTTAAGATATTTCTTTTATCTAGCTTTAAGTTTGGCTGCGCCCGACAGGGTCCATAGAGTTCCTCACATGTTACAATGTTATTTAAGATCTTATACACTTATGGTTGCAAATGTTGCAATAAATTGTTGAGAAAAAAAATTTACTTCCCACCGGAACCTACAAATAAAATACCATCCTAGTTAGAAGATAAAAAATAGTAACTACCTAGTTTTAAGATATTTATTTTACCTAGCTTTTAAGTTTTGCTGTGCCCGACAGGGTCCATGGGGTTCCTCACATGTTACAATGTTATTTAAGATCTTATTGTTGCAAATGTTGCAATAATTTTTTAAGAAAAAAAAAAAGATAGGTGACAAACATTGGAACGAAGCAAAAACATTGAGAATTACTTTATACCTTTTTATACTTTTTAGAAAGGTCTTATAGATTATTCAAGCATGACGCCTCCACTCACGCGAGATAGATGAAAGAACTACGCAGAGACCCTCTAATGTTATGCTAAAATTTAAAAACCACGTTCTCAATGATGATAGAATGGTAAAAGAACACGCAGTGCTTCCTTTCCGAAATCCAAAATTCAGTCAAATCCATGTGGCTAAAGTTATCGCAAGCAAACGAATATTTTTATCACGTCCAAAACTTCTTCTTGCCGATTCTTTCAAAGCTTCTGCACCTACCACCATATCATTATTTATTTTATTATTTCTTTTTTGGGAAAACTTACAGCCGATACAAATGTTTGGCATAAAAAAAATAAAAGTTAAAAACTAAAACCCGACTACTAAAAGGCTTAAAACAAGACCTGTTTATCCTTAAAATATACTCATAGATAATTAATCGTAGTCGGAGGCCATCGGTTTATCAAATGCGAATGTGGTGTCCTCCGACTACGATTAATTATCTATGAGTCTATTTTAAGGATAAACAGGTCTTGTTTTAAGCCTTTTAGTAGTCGGGTTTTAGTTTTTAACTTTGTTTTTTTTTTTAGCTTTTTAGTAAGTCATTTTGGACGATAACCCAGAATAGAACCAAGAAAAAAAAACACTATTTGCAATTTTTTGTTCTATTTGTTATGTTGACGCTACATGTGTTATACATTTTTGGAAAGGTCTTTTAAAGCCCTTTCATTTGATACCCATGACGATGGTATCCGATAATTTTTATTTTTAGGTCCACCACTTTAGGGCGCAGCACAGCCGCCATCTTGGTTTTTTTCAAAATTAAACTATCCTATGTTACCTGGGTGATTAAGACAAATCCAACGACACCTCATTTGATGAAATCGGCCGAGTAGTTTAGGCTCTGCGAGGGAACAGATGAACACACAAACATACATACATACATACATACATACATACATACATACATACATACATACATACATACATACGCTGCTAAAATCATAGCCCTCCTTTTTGCTTCGCGTAGTCGGGTAAAAATACGGCAGAAGGCCAATAACAAGTCTCCACTGCTAGCAACGGAGTAGGACTTCTGCTAGCAACAGAGTATGTTATGGAAATATACAGGGTGTTAAAAGACCGCCAACAGAGCGGGAAACCACGTATTGTCCTCATCATAAGGAACATTTTTGCCCAAGGAACTATGCCTGGGAAATCAACGGTTTCCGAGATAGTGAGGTTCAAAGTCGGACTTTTCAAAACTTTTTTTTTTGCAGAAATGTATTCAGTATCTAGTTCTTAACATAGACGTTCTCAAGAAGCCATCTCAAAATTATGAATATTTCTTACAAAAAACGACGTTAAAATTTCAACCCGCAATGTATTCTAAACATCGGCACTTCAAACTTAAGTAACATAAGCTTATACCTACGCTTGCGTAATATGACTTCTGTGCGTTACAAGTCCATTGAGTTATAAAATATTTTTCAAAATTATAACCTAAAAAACCAAAATCATTTCCCAGCAATAATTTATCAAAAAAGTACTTTGTTTTGGTGTCTAGTATGCGTGGCTTTCGGGTCTGTTGGCGGTCTTTTAACACCCTGTATAGGATAGCTAGGCTGAAAACTAAAACACTACAACACATACCCGTGTACAAATAATGACACAGCGGCACGGGCCTCTTTGGCGTTGACACCACATAAACTCTTCTCTTCTTGGTCCGGCCCACCCAGTCGGCAAACTGCAGCGTATTGGGTACCGTAGCACTCAACATCACAATGCTCACGTGGGCTGGCAGCAGGATCAACACTTCTTCCCAGACGTAGCCGCGCTGGAATAAATTAACACGGATTAAAAACAAAATGGCGACCACGAGAGTGGCAAAAAAACAGTCGACAGACGACGAACGACTAATTTTAAATAAACTACTTAAAAATAAAAAAAACAGACTACCACCAGCCAGATGCTCCGTCGACATAGCCAGAGTAGTCGGAAATCCTGATTGCGTCGCGTCTGGCACAGGATCGTCAGAAGTGGCATGAACATGAAGAGATCTTTACTCAGCAGCGGGTGTAGATGATAATTATTACAAAAACTGCAAAAGGCCAAGAAAAATGCACAAAACCGAGTCCTGTATCAAATATACTAAACAAATCGAAAATTTTCACATATCAAACCCTAGAATTAGGTGAGACCTATCTAACACAACCAGTTTTGTGTTGAGATTCGTAAACGTTTAGAAGATATTTTTGATGAAAAAAAATAGGCGGCGCACTTTTTTTCAAACAAAATATCTCGCAATCTGTTATGGGAATCAACACAAAACTGTCTGTTTTAGATAGCTCTCACCTAATTCTAGGGTTTGATATATGTAAACATTTTAAATTTTTTTAGTGTGTTTGATACAGGAATCGATTTTGTGCATTTTTTTTGCGCGCGGGCTAATTGACTATGCCCAGCGCCTTAATTCTGCTTGTCCATATGTGGCGTTGATGTGCAGATCGCCCGTCAGAAGGCCTACTTCTTGTAAGTATAGCTAGATGGCGCTGATTGCATTTTTTGCTGATTACGCCGTCGCATTTTTGCTGATTACGCCAGTGAATGAATCCACCCATTTTCAACTGACAAAATATGATTGTTACATTCAGTAAGAATATGTGATTCCAGAAAAAATATGTGTTTTGACAGCGGGAGTGGATTTTTAGCCAATAGGCACCCAGTTCTGGAGTTCCAAGCACATGACGTCACAACATCACTTCTTCCCTTACGCTTCACAATGCAGCTGACATGATAGGCGACATCTAGCATGATCAAGGTGGCTGGCATCTGGAGCTCTCTTTTGAAAACGCGCGCTAAACGTCTAGAAACCAATCTCACCTCAGCGTTGTTGATGTAGTGCACCTCGTCAAAGATGACAAACTCCAGGTCCCTGGTGACGTCAGAGCCGCAGTACAGCATGGAGCGCAGTATCTCCGTCGTCATCACGAGACAGGGGGCGGTGGAGTTTATCTGCAGATCGCCCGTCAGGAGGCCAACTTCACCGAACATCTTGGTGAAGTCGTTGTACTTCTGGTTGGACAGAGCCTTGATTGGGGACGTGTAGATTGCCCTGAAATGTAAGTCAGTGGTTCTTAGTTCGTACTGCCGCCAAAGCTCGAGAAAGACTAGTCGCTACCGAAACGTTATTTTGTCGAGTTGAGTAAGATTTTCTCAACAGTAGCCCGGAGAAGGGGTCTTGTGTAGTATTGTGAATAACTTAGACCTTTGCGTCTACGTAATGAGATGATTATACAGCGCCCAGTCGAGGCTTCTTAGACGGGCGCGAAAAGGCCTACGATAGTCGTAGTAGATAATAAAGAGAGTTTTACCTGGTGCAGTTCCTTCTAGACATGGCGATAGCGTATTCTGCAACGACAGTTTTGCCCGCCGATGTGTGAGCGGCCACGAAAACATGGTGGCCCTCTTCTAGTTTTAGGATGGCCTGAAAATTACCGAGGGACCGTGAGAGGTGGTGCGAGGGGAAAAAGGCCTATACGCAACAGTGGGTAGAGGTGGGTTGATGATGATGAAAAATATACATTCAAGTCCATTCAAGCGGCTGCACAACCAGTTTCAAGCAAAAACGTTTAATCTCTCGAATAAGTGGCGCCGATTGGTCACCAGTTAGGCGCGAAATGTCGTGACTGGAACGACCTCGACTCAACTACACAAGGTCGTCACAAGTGGAGAAAACGTCATCGGGCTCTATGTCTCTCTTCATCCCATCAACAGGATTTAAATCAAAGTAAGTCCAGTCTCGAACACATCTTTGCTAAAGACGTGGTGGAAAAGGAAATGCGCGACCTTCAGGTAGAAGATTGGAAAAAAGTAGGGATTGCAGGATGGCATCTTTTGGTTACCGAACACAAGATTCGTTTTGGGTGGCTGAGAATGTATGAAATATCTTTATAAATCCCACATATGTTTATAGTTACCTGTTTCTGGAAGTTATCCAGCTCAAACGGATAGCTATGCGCCATATCCTTTAGTTTCTCTCTAAACTCCGGCACTGGCAGAGACACATCTATCATCTCGGCCCATTCTGTCGAGGTCACACCAGCCTTGATGTTGGAGCTAGTTATGTTGAGTATAGGAATGTCTGGTAGTTCAACTGGGGGTTGTATGACGGTACTTTCTAGGAAGTTCTCGTCCTCAGTGGACGAGACGGGTGTTGGGTTGACTTTGGTGGAGGCTTTGGACCGCTTCGGTTCGTCGTCGTCCTTCCATAGACCTGTAAATGATCGGGAAATTCAAGCTGTTGGTGGTAACTAACTAAGCTAACTCTTTTTCACTAAGATTTTCTTATTTTGAGGGTCCTTCCAAGTGTTTTTGAGACCTTAATTGACCTTGAGGTAAAGACATCTCAGTAAAAATTCACTGGCAGAATTTTCTACAGGCGATCACAAGCTGACAATGCTTTCGACACATAAAAAGAAGAATTGTAACTTACCAACCAAATGGGCATTTGTGTCAACAACTTCCTCCAAGTTGATCTTGCTCTGAATATCAATATTGTCGCTTGGAGTCAGGTTTTCAACTTTATCTGCTTCCTCTTTGTTAGCACTGTTGAGCACAGTGACTCCATCTGCAGCGAATAGTAGGCCTTCCTTGCAGCCCGGAGGTATGGTAAGCATTTCTAAAACAATACATTTTTTTTTTATCTAAATTAGTCTCCCAATTTTTTGTTTTTTCTAAAGCACTGACCCGTGCTAGGGAATAATTTAAACATTTATAATAAGTTGAAAAAATTCACTCGGGACAGGACTTGAACCCGCAACCTTCCACATACCGTGCAGGCGCTCTATCAATTGAGCTACCGCTAGAACGCTTGAACGCTAGCTATGCTGAAGGTTGCGGGTTCATGTCCTGTCCCGAGTGAATTTTTTCAACTTATTATAAATGTTTAGTCTCCCAAGGATGATGTGACCCTGTAAAACTCACATGACTGAGATCATGAGATATATGGAGGTAGAAATTTGGAAAAAATTGGTCAACCAAAACAAATTAGGAAAAAATATTAACTAATAAATCAATTGGTATTACTTCGGCTCATAGACGCCCTGAGGGTACTGGATTTTTTTTTACGCCAATCAAGTGGTTAATCATTTTTCCACATCCTTTGAAAGTAGTCTAGTTAAGGCTGGAAGATAGCGTGGCGGGAAATTCAAAATTTTCACAGTTTTTTACATTTTGTAGCTAAATTGAGCTATTTTTGTTCAGTGATTTTTCGTTCGCGGCAATAACATAGTATTCTTTTCATTATTGTAAGCAACAGAAAAACAATAATTCAGCCGATTATGACTGTGTTCTGGTCTACGACAAGTTTTTTGGGCAGTGCCACTGCTTCGTAGACCAGAACACATAATCGGCTGAATTTTTGTGGTTCTGTTGTTTACAATAATTAAAAGAATACTATGCTATTGCCGCGAACGAAAAATCGCTGAACAAAAATAGCTCAGTTTAGCTACAAAATGTAAAAAACAGGGAAAATTTTGAATTTCCCGCCCCGTTGCTATCATCTACCCTTAATGGCGTACAATCAAACAAATGTAATTTTTATTCAATTGTATACTGAGTACATAAGGTACTATCTTAGCAATGCAGTGCAGGCAGGTACTTTGCAAAAAAAAACCCAATTTATTGAAATACCATACCTTCTCCCAGAAACTTGCCAATGTCATCATCCTCCAAGTCAACGCTGATCTCCGCACACTGAGCTGAGATATGTAGAAATTTCCGGAGCTCCTCTTCAAAACCAGCTGGTAAGAAGGGCATCTGAGTTGTTGCCCCTCGGGTGGCCATGCTTGGTGGAAGCGGTGCCCGGGACATGGATAGGCTCTCTTCATCTTCATCGACAGGTAATTGTATCTCTTCTAGGCCGAGTATTTCACCAGTTATGGGGTCTCTCACGACCTAAAATGGCAAAGGAAATTAATTATATTTCGTTTTCATTTTTCAGGATCAATGTGATGTTTCTTGTAATTTTTACAAAATTTAATTATAAAAGTCACTGTGTAATTTTTTTACTTATTTAGACTTTTTTAAGCCATTGAAAGGTATTTTTCTCGAAACTTAGTTTCAGAAATTATCAAGAGTTAAGTCTTTTGCATTGAATGAAAATATATCAAAGTGTATGTTTTATAGATATTTTACAAAACTGATTGTTGCAAATAATAAGTGCAGTTTTGGTCTACATTTGCTGTACTTCACTTTAACTAGACCAAAACCCTGGTGGGGGGTCGCGAAATTTTATTTCACTGTAAGGGGGTCGCGATATGAAAGAGATTGAAAAATATTGGGCTTTTTTAGAGTCCTCACACCCGTGTAAGTGAAATGTTTTACGTTAAAAAACTTGCAAGTTTAGCCTAAGCCATAGAATTGGAAAACAAACAAGAAAGTAGAATTAGAGTGCCGAAGACTTTACCTCAAGAGTAGTTTCCGGGCCAGCTTCATCATCATCATTATCAAGCAAGGAGGCTACATTGACCTTCCTATTCCAGTGGGTTTGGGACCGTTCCCACTTGTGTATCGATAGGTTCTCCGGCTTCAGCAAGTAATCCTTTACCCGCTCGTTTAGGTCTTCAAATATTGGTGGCAACTGAAATGAAACAAATGATACACTGGTGAAATCAGCAAAAAAGTTTTGTTGTGATTTTGTTATTGAAATATGAGTTTTACCTTGAAATCTGAATAGTCTTCTTCGTTTTCTGAACCCATTTTACAGGTCGATAGCTTCTTACGAAAATAAAAATAAGGCAAAATTAGCAAAAAGGATTTGCCGAAAAGGTTATGTTTACGAAAAATAATTTGTTTTTAATTTTTGACAGTTACAGTGTTGCCAGAGTTTGGAATAAGTAATGGCGTTCTCCACGTATTTCCACGTTTGATTCAAGCATGCTTGCGCGATGCGAACATTTGGCAGATCAACATATATTTTTACCCGACCACGCGCAGACTGTGACTTCATCTTTCATCGTCGTAGACGTCATTTCATATAAATTTTTGGTACACGAAATAGTTCACCACTTTGTCATTATTTTTGTACATAAGAATGAATGGTACAAACCACCGAACTAAATCCCATAGAATCCGCATTACGTATAAAATCACAATAAAAACTTGTCCCCATAGAAACAAATGATATCAGCATTAGAACAATACGAAACATCATTTCGACCATACGTCTAATATTCGAATGTCAACCTTATTGCATTCGTGTACAGTTTTACTTTAATTGCATAGACTACGAGCAAATAAGCTCCCAAAGGCAATTTGGGCATCTATTTTTCCAGACACATTTCAGAGTTTTATGTTGTATCTAGTTTTATCCTTAATCGAAGGTAAAACCGGAAACACGAAATTTTGCTCCACCACCAAGACCTACCTAAAATGTGTTTGGATATATTTGCGAAGGCCAACGGGTGCGAACTGGCATAAAAAAAAAACCTTGTCTCGTCAGCGACATCTAGTTACAAATTTGGAACTACAACTCATTAGATGTCAGAAAAACGCCGATTGTAACTCAACAGCACTTCGAGGCTTATAACCCGTGCCATTAAAGAAACGATATATAAATGGCGGACACTCTCGCGCCCTCTCGCTTTAAACATATCTCCGTCTATACTCACACGTAACGTTAGCAAAGTCATTCTAAGCAGTCCTGATTAGTCACCTACACTTGGCTAATAAAACACGCACGCCAAAATACGTTCGCCTCTTATTGATTTTTTAGTGTTTGTCGAGTTATTTCAATAATATAGTTTACGCTAAGTGTTGTTATTTGTTGAGGTTTGTATTTTTTACTACGTTTTAATATTTTTGATCTTATTTTCATAAAGATTGTTATTTAATCACAAACCCAATGTAGAACAATTACCTAAACAATAAAGAAAGCATCGTAAAACAATATTTCCTAACCAAAAATGTAAGCAAGTTTTAGGTAGATTCGTGCAAAGCTAACTTTGCAGTGGAGCATCCGAAATAGTAATTTCCGTACGTTGCTTTTGTATGTTTTGACCATATTTTAATGTGGAATACATTAAAAACAAACAAAACAAAATTGTAACAGACAATAGCTGACGTAACATTTACCACTTGTAACATGTACCACTGCAAAGTACGGAAATTACTATTTCGGATGCTCCACTGCAAAGTTAGCTTTGCACGACTCTATGAACCGAAATCGTATTTTCGTAACCTCTTTTTCAGACCTTACCATAGGTACCCGCCGCCATTTTCATATCGTTTCTCTATTGGCATGGCTTATACACGCTAGCACTCTACTCGGTTAATTCAGATTCAACCTTTAAAAAAATCCCTTGTCAGGCCAAAATGTTCGCATTGCACATGCATGCTTGATTATTAATCAAACATGGAAACACGTGAAGAACGGCATTACTTAGTTCAAACTCTGGCAACACTGTAACTGTCAAAAATTAAAACGAAACGAAACGTAAATGTCATTGAAGCGGCGAAGTGATCATCGATTTCTTTTTTGTAATCTGACATCGATCGAACGAAACCAGCTGTTAAAATTCCGTGGAACGGAACGTACACGTCGTTCTTTTTTGCGGAAGATTTTTCGTTTCGTTCGATGACTCGTGTAAATTCAATGTTATTGAATTGAATTCTTGATGCGGTGACGGGACAAAACAGTTGCTATAAACGTGTGTCGTGTAGCTCGATCGAGAGTTGTATTGTGTAATCGTTGTGCGTTGATCGTCGTACTCGTGGCCGGAGGGGGAGTCGAGATACTCATGCATGACTAGCGCGACGTAATCGGAGTTTTACGAGAGTCGCGATGTCCGACGATGAGTATGAGAGTTGGGAGCCCACGCCGGAGAGGATCCAGGCCCTGGGCTTTCGACCCCAGAAAGAGATGGTCATCAATAACTTGCTGCCGTATGCGGACAGGCTCGATGAGGAATCCGTGCTCCTCTTCCAGCAGATCCGGACGAACCTGGCTAAGTCAGTCATGCTGCGCGAGATGAAGCCAGCCTGTGGGGTCTGGACTGCTAGGCTGATGAAGTAACTATCATTCAACTTTAGTAACTGAGGCCTTTTGTAGATGAAGGCAGCTGCTGCAGTATCTAGTGGACACTATGCCCACAATAGACGTGAGACGTGACCTTGCAGATTCCGTGTGCCTTGTACATGTTATAAAGTTTTAAAGATAAAGGGCTTGCCTGCCCATATGTTATAATTATCCCAGCTTAGTTGGCTGCGGTTTGACAAGCTTCCTTCAGCTTAAGTCTTTCTGTAGACTAGACTACAGAAAGCCTAGACTAATTGGCCACAAATGTTGTGATGATCAAGAAAAAGTAGGTTCCTACTCACATACTTAGTTTTGGTCATAATCTTGTTGTTTCACTACATTGATTGATTCACCTTTGTAGATAATTATTTCATAATTATACCTATAAAACCAGTTTTAAGAAGATAACTGCTACTGTTATTTGTCTGATGTTAATCTAAATTGAGGTTTAAAGATTTTCAAGTTTTTCTTTCTTTGCCCTAGTAAACTAAGTACTTATACAACAGTTCAAGATTCTGTGACAATAATTTATTACATCTTGTCAAGAATGTGACCTTAGAGTATACTGAGAATACATTCTATTAGCGATTTCAGCTAAATAATTCAGAATACAAGACAATGGTTTTAACCTTTGGCAAGTGCACCTGAGACTGGGGTATTCTGGCCCTTGCCCAAAACTTCCTTATGATACCTGACCTTTACAATATAATACATACCTACAGCACTATCTGTTTACAATCAAGGTAAGGTCCCTGTACTATCACTGTATTTTTTTTTATTACATATTTTAACATTATATTTTTTTTTGGAAGTCCAAGTCAACCACCTTTATTTTTCCTAGCTCTGTATTGAGTAAGGCCCGGTTTCTGAGTTGAGAATTTAACTAAGCACATAGTTACGTATCGCTCTGTCACGCTCTTTTGTGAGAAATCTGCAGAGACAGGACGATACTTACCCATTTGCTTAGCCAAATCTTAACTCAGAAACCGGGCCTTATTCCATCAATACTGCTTTCTCAACTCAATGAAGGGTTGAGAAAGCCGGCATTTTTTTAATGGACCACTGTAAAACTAGGTAGGTTAGAAACATGCTTCTATGTAGATCTCCTACGGTAGCTCTTATAGCGTGCAGCTCAAGGGCAAAAAGGTTATCCTAGCATGTTGCTGACTGTGCCTACAATGCATGTAACGAAAGAAGAGACTTGGAGACACCACGTGGAGTTACGATTTATGTCTCTTTAGCAGTATCAGGTCCGAGGCAGCGGAAACTGGGGGGGAGGCGCAGCCAAGTATCTTCTTATGTGGCACTTGTCCCTCTAGATTTTTCCAAGATTCACGAACTCCGTTAACCTAATTGAGTTGTTATTACTCACTTAAAACTTCATCTTAGTTGAAGGGTTCCTTGTTTAATTGGACAGTAAAATTTATGGCAACGCTCTGGTGCCAAACTTTATTTGGCTTGGCTGCATAATTTTTTGTAGTAGAGCTGTGAAGTCATTTGAATCTATCTGTAACTAGTTTGAATAATCTATCTCCATCCATCTTTATCATAAGATTGCTCTATGCGTCATAGTAGAGGTGATAAAGAGTGAAACATCGAAATATACACATCAGATTAAAACTCTTAAGAACGTTTAGATTTTTTATGACTAAATGTTTGCATGCCAACCTACAACCAACAAGACCTCAGTAGGATGTGACATAATTTATTAGGTTAATATTTGTAATGCACCATGAGAGGTGGCGTGAGGGGGAAAAGGCCTAGAAGTGGCCAGAAGTGGGCTGATGATGATTATGCTGATGTTATGGAAGGAGGGATAGAATAAATTACCGCTCCATAATATAACCACTTTTTGAAAATGTTAACATGTCATTGTATAACCCGTGTCATTAAAGAAAACATTTAGGACGGAGTTAAAAACCTAGCATTGTCTCGCTTTGACTGTATTAATTAGAGCGAGAGGGCGAGTGTTTTGAAGTCCATCCTTAGTGTTTTCTTTAATGACACGGGTTATAACAGAGAAATTACCAAAATCGTGTAAGCAAATAGTGTTTGCTTTCAAAAAATCTAAAGCACCATTTCCTTTGCTTTCAGGTATTTAAGAATATACGGACTAAAGTTCTCTAAAGAGGACCACATAGCCCTCGTCAAGTTGGTGTATGAATTACTGCTCATTCCAGACCTTGAACCGAGTAAGGTTCACAAGTTTTCTACACTCTTCATTATGTTGATAAAGTGAGTATAGACTATAGATAGATAGATACCAGGCAAAAGCACACCTGAAAGCCTCAATTATTATCTAGGCTTCAAAACTTAATGCCAGTGGTTCAGACAAACCACAAGCTCCTTGTTTTGTTTGGCAACTTTAAAGCGTGTAATAGCCAAACTGATTGCCAACATTTGATAGGAGACGGCACTATAAGAACAAGAAGATACATAGATCAAAATAATGGGAGAGAATTGTGTTGAGTTGAGCACTATCTACCTAGCTCCAGATGATAGGCATGCTGATTTGCTTACATTGGCATGTGATTTTTTTAAGGTGCATTAAATGTGCTCACTGATTTGTTTTATAACTACAAAATAAAATAAAAAAATACCCCCATCATTTTAGCATATCCTGCATTCTTCATAAACAGCTGAACTGATTTTGATAAAACATCTAAGAACACTCGCTAGAAAAACAGCTTTCAAATAAAAATAAAAGCTTCCTAATCAGTTCACCTGTTTAAGAGCTACTGTGCCACAAACACACATACATAGCAGTCAAACTTATCACCCTTCTTTTTGTATTGGGGGTTAAAAACAGGATTCACACACAATCTAAATCATTTAAGCATCCAAATAGAGACAAGTTTCTTAATTTATAATGCGTGAGTTGCAAGTCTAAGTAAATGTATGCAAATCATTCGTGCACATTTACATACCTATTAAGTTGTTAACGTTATTACAATACAAGGTATTTGCTACAAAGATAAACTATTTCCTTACGGTTTTTTTCTCTATCATTTGAGGTAGAAGGAAGGATAACATCTCTCGAAAATTTTTAAACTATTTAGTTATTACTTGTTTATGTTTTAATTTAGTGATGATTTAAATTTTGCAGGAAAACGTATCTGCTGTCGCCTGAAGAGTTGGAGCTTCCTTGGCGCCCCCTCTATGAGTTGGGAAAGAATTTATTTGACAAAAGTCGCACCCATATTGGGATGTTCCATTACCTCACGTAAGTACCGCAAAACTGCACCTGATTCACAACTACATAAAGGTCAACAACGCGTTTTTGCGCCGCCGCAGGTATTACTCACTCGCATATAATATTCTTTATTGTGCCACCGTGAAGAAGTAAAAATTTTGGCCACTGCCACAGCCCACGTATGCGAAACGCGCGTCTGCGTCGCTCTACGTATGGTAGTATGTCGCATCGTACGCGCGGAAGCGATGCAGTAGTGTGTGTAAACAATCATTAAAAGTAGCGATACATAAGTGTGGCAGCGACAGACAGCATCGCGATCTTTTTAAGATTTTATCCCCATAAAAAGTTACTGTGGGCAACGCATGGCCCTAAGATATAATTTAATTCGTAATGTAAATGTCAAATGTATTTTTTTTCTCGAATCATTAAGTCGATATTCGAAATGTTACCACTTCTAGGTTCCAAGTAATAGTGAGGGAGGAGGCATTGGCAAAATACTAATTTCAATATTTAAATGTAACATGTTCACCCATAAACATAGCTAGTTAAGCTCTATTTTCCATCGCAAAATCCCGTCATCATAACTGTCTTATGTTTAGGCCTAATCGTGGCTCTGGTAAGGAAGGCGACATGCTCGAAATGATTCGCAAATTCCTCTCTGGGACGGGCCTCGACGATGCCCTTGACTTGTTCGGCATGAACGAAAAGAAACTACCGACGTAATTAGACCACTTTTTCGTTTATCGTGGGTCCTACTTTCACTGGTGGTAGCTTACATTAATAAATAATGTTTATCAGGGGTGCCCAACCAATTTTTGAGGTAATATTTTATCAGGTTTGCACGTGCACTATACACTTACATAACACTTGTTAATGTTAAATCCGTTAAAAGTCTAGTTAATTTTTTGAGGTATTCTCAAACTATAATTTATTCAATATTTGGATGGTTTACTTTATATTTTGTCGCGACCCGGGTTTGGGCAACTTGATCTATATTATTTTCTACTGCTAGATAGTAAGAGAGGAAGCAAAAGTGAAAGAGTTTGTGTGAAAGAGAGAGTATGAGCCGAGGCTCTACCACGAGTTACGTCCGGCAGACCTGCGGCACCGGCAAACACGGTTTTGCTCGTGGTAAAGCCTCAGGTCCACTGCAGCTATGAGGACTTAGTTTTTCTTCAGCAGTAGCTCATTTACCTTGAGTGGAAGTCTTTCAGACCTCAAATTACATCAATCATTGTCATTTTGGTATCCGGTGGGTGCATGTATGTTGGGTCAGAGTTGATGAAGGGATGGTTTGAATTTGCTCTTTGATGCCCGCTCATAGTTTCTTCTGCTTCTAGGTCTTTGGAGTCGTCATTCGTTGCGCTTGTGAAGTGCGCTAAACCGTAAGTATTAACAAATTATTTTAAGAAGCTTAAAGAAAAGTAAGATATACATGTCCCACTAGCTGGGCACAGGCCTTCTCTCAAAGAGAGAGAGAGAGAGAGAGAGAGAGAGAGAGTTTGGGCGTAATCACCATGCTCACCAAAGCACGTCCAATACCTCTCGCTAACTGAAGGAAAGCATCGTGAGGAAGCCTGCAAACTGGGATCGGTGGAGACAACTCGGCGGGATCCGTCGAGACATCCATCTGATCCCGGGATCGGTGGATACAACTCCCTCAGTTGACTCCACATGTATAGAGCCTGGACCAGGACCTTAGGTACCTAGATGAATAACGATTTCACATACATGTGGACAATCAAAGTAAAAAAAGAACTCCGCGTTTGGTAGTTAGTAGTTAGAAGAATGATTCGTAAAGGATGAACCTTTTCCTACCCAAGCTACTTCAATTTGAGTGCGACGAAGGAGATCCTCGCCGAGCTCCTGCCGCAGATATCTCCGTGGTCTTCTGACGCCCACATGATGGGCCAGCTGACAATGTTCCTGCCCGTCTCGCTGCCGCCGAAGAATGCCGCCTTCGGATACCAGCTGTGGTTCAACGAGCTGATGACGCTGTGGGATACTTGCCACAATGCGCAGTTTGGCGTCTCGGTAAGGGTTGTTTTCATTTGGCTCTTAAAATGTAAATGTTACTTATGATGTTCTTGCTAGAAAACGCATGAGTCTTCTCGGGATAGCATATATTGTATACTAGACCGGAAGAATATAAGTTTCTTAACCTCGGTGACCGCCGCTAGACTTCAGTGGAACTGGGCAGGCCACATAAGCCGT
Source organism: Zelleria hepariella (assembly GCA_949319315.1). Lineage (NCBI taxonomy): Eukaryota > Metazoa > Arthropoda > Insecta > Lepidoptera > Yponomeutidae > Zelleria > Zelleria hepariella. Next base: position 6,915,929 of record OX439386.1, on the reverse strand, counting down.
AAGGGTCCAAACCGATGGGCGAGATTGTAAAGTTTCTTGAGACATCTTTCTAATGAGTATGTGTTTCTTTCAAGGACATAATGGTGTTGTTCTCGTCGCTGGCAAAGCTCAGTCCGGGCGCGGTCGACTGGACGCCGCACGTGCCAAAGATGTTCACGCGCTTCCTTCACGCCGTGCACTTGCCCGTCAGTTATAAAGAGATGCAGTACAGCAGGAACCATTCACTTGGTACGTTAATTCTTGTACAGTTCCCGGCGTATAACTTGAAAAATTACCTTGACAATTTTTGAGTCTCTTCGGCGGGGGACAAGGGGCGCGACGGAATTGCTATTGCTTCGGACGGCCCCAATTGGTTAAATTTTATTTGTCATACTCGAACTCATCCCCACTACACAGACTTTTGCTCAAGTTGTGCGCCGGAAACTGTAAACTAGTAATTCGGTACGCAAAGTTTTTGTTCGAAAGTCCGTTATTGGCTTAATCTTATCTTTAGACAATATTGAGAAACTAATTTCAATACAAATACAAATACAATACAAATACAAATTTATTTATTACCAAACAATTTTTACATGAAATATAAACAGTGGGCCCCGCACTAAGTAAAATTGTATTGCGGGCTCCCTAATTAGGTTTAACAAGATGTAGGGTTATACGAGCAAATAATTTAGTTAATTACAAAACAGAAAATTACTAACAATATTTTAAAAATAATAGTTTTGATGCAAAAAAAGATATATTGAACAACCTAATAAAACAGCAACAGCAGCCCAAGAAATCAAATACCTAATATATCATAATATAACCAAAAAATCAATAAAATACATACTCAAATATAAATACATACATACAATGTATACATGAATAAAAAATATAAATAAATCTGTGTGGGTGTAGATAAATAAAAATAAATAAATATGTAAATAAGGGAGGTCATTATTTAGGTGTTATTAATATTGATTCAGTTTGTTCGTAACTTAATTTCAATAGCCAATTTCTTATTTTTACACTTGCTTCATGAATCGTAGCATGTTTGATGTCACATGACTTAAGAGTTTTTTTGTAAACAAAAGGGAATGCAAAATTTTTAAAACGGTGGGCAAAGTCAGTATCAATTTTGGGAAGATGAATTATAAAAGTGCGTTTTTGCAACATGTTTTGGTACTCGGGCGAATTAATAACTACTTTGTGTTGAAAAAGAGAGACTCTCAGTATGTATTTTTTATTTTGGTTCAGTAGTTTGGATTTTACAACGTTTCAAAGATACGGTTTTATGACCTTCACGCGACGGTCTGCATACTGTTGGCGGTCATAGGAACAAAACATTTTATCGCATAAAAACAAAACTACTGAAGCAAAATAAAAAATATTGAAATTAGTTTCTCATTATTGTCTAAAGATAAGATTAAGCCAATAACGGACTTTCGAACAAAAAACTTTGCCTTCCGAATTTGGCGCGAACTGTGAACTCACGATGTATTTTTTTGCTAGAACCAGTTGGTTTATAAATATCATTCTGCCAAAGCGTCTTGACAACAAAAAAAAAACGACGAACGAACAAATAAACGAATGAGTGAATGAACGAAGAAATGAACGTTCGACCATATGAATATCGCTGACGATATTCAACAATCAAACATCTTAATTCTGCACCTACTAACCAACTCCCCTCTCTACAGAAACAAAATGCATCGCCTCCTGGATCGTGTGGACGATCAACCCTGACGGTCTGGTGCTGAAACACCTGAGAAGCTTCCTAGCCGGAATCGAGAGCTATCTGCACAGCGCAAACACCGGACGTTGGTCCTTCAGACTCCGCGACCTGCTGCGGAAGCTGTCTAAGGAGTTCCTTATTAGGTGAGCAGTCACGGCCATCCATCGCTACTCATGGCAATCCTATGGCAGTGTGCAAGTGGTCACTTCACATATCACATGTGATTCATACAGAGTCCACCCCCTAGCATCCAAACCTCGAACTACCTAACAAAAGTTCCTAATTCGGGATGAATGAAAAACGTCGTATTCAGGTCGTATTACAATAAAAAACTGCTTTTTGACTTTCGTGGTTTTCAGAAATAATTATTGTAAGAGAACGGGATACTAACCACGATACATTTTTTTGGAGTTATCGATATTTCGCCACCATCAGCTACCTATTACGGTTCCAAAAATACAGCCCTTACAGATACAGTTAGGACAGACAGACGGACAGACAAGGGAGGCAGAGTAATAGGGTCCCGTTATGGTACGCAACTCTTAAAAAGCCACATACAGCTCAAATAAAAAAAAAAAAAAAAATTCAGGACCCATCCAATATTCGCTCGCGATCCACCGATCCACATAGTTTGAGAAATTCTGATCTAAATTACAACCAATTTTCCGTCACAGGGTCCGCCGGGAGCGAGACAAGAAGTACCGTAGGACGTGGGAGAATGACGTCCCTGAGGCGTACAAGCTGCGCGACTCAGACATAACGGAGTTCGTCGAGATTGTTCTGGAGCCTACACTACTCGCCGTCCACAGCCGCGGCGGCTCCGTTGACGTATCTGTTGCTTTACAAAACCTCGCAACACTCCGACCAGCCATAGTCATCCCACCTCTGCTCGAGAAACTTAGGACCTCGCTGGAATCTCTCACGGAACCCCACAGGTTAACCGCAGCTATGGCAGCCGTCGCCGCCGTCGCAAGACCGATGCTTAGAGGCGCCGCGGCGGACTATCCCGAAGGTCCAACTCATGTGGTACCGCTTCTAATGGGCGCACTACCCGGCCTCGATCCAAACGATATAAAAAAGACACTAGTATCACTACACTTCATATTGATATTCAGTTGGATGGTCCCCTATGTAGACTGCAGCTCCGCCAGCGAACATTGGAACGATCTAACCGAGGAGGAGTTGATAACCTGCGCCTCAACCGCTCAGTTTGAAGACTTTGTTCTGCTGTTCCTAGAACGGCTGTTCGGAATAGTTGAATCGAGCATTCTAGAAAATGCCAGACTAGAGACCAAAGAGTCGGACTCCCTGCGTAGTAAAACCGAATCTGTGATCGAAACTGCTCTGTCTTCGGCCGCCACGGCGGTCCTCATGCAGTGCTCTCCGAAGATATTCAAAGAAGCCCTCAGGAAATTCAAGCAGTTCGCGACCAATACTACGTTCGAAACAAACGTAGCTGGAAGCATCATTGGCGTACTATTGAGAGTATTCGCAAGAGTAGATTCTGTAGCTACATTGAACGCGTTTATACCTCAACTATGCGATGAACTGGACGAGCTGCTAAGCACAGACGAGGCGTTGCAAGAGGAGAATCCGCCGAGGGAGCTAGTTTATAGATTACTCTTACTGTCTCACGCAGTGGAATGCGACGGAAAAGTCCTTCTGAAGTACATTCCGCAAATACAAACGGTCTTAGACCGAGCACTGAAACTTCACGCGAAAGACGCTTTAGTTCGAGCCTGTGACGTCTTAGGGCACGTGATGGCGTCTCTAAGCGTTGTAGAGCTCAAGGAGTTTAGAAGCGCAAGCAAAGATTATTCCAAAGCACCAAAAGACTGGCTTCCTATCCGTGATTGGGGACGGGAATGCCCTTTGCGCGAAGCTAACTTCGACTGGCACACACCTAGCGAGGAAGAAGTGAAATGCGCGCAAGAACTTTTCGACAAATACGGCAAAGCGGAGTTGACGAGGTTGAAGCTCTGGGTGAGTGGAGAGCGCGATATGTGCCGTAAGCGGAGGTTGAGGAGTTTCTACATCATCAATGCTCTGATTTGCTGCAACACATTGTTGCCTGCTCCGGAAGAGCCTCCAGTACAGCTGTAAGTACTCATTACCTTCCTTAGTGTCCGCACACTTCATATCGGAAATGTCTTGATCGTTTTTTTGTTACAATTTTAAAAGGTTTAAATGTAGCGACTGCGACTGTAAAGGAAAATATAGTAAGGAAACCTGTCCCGATGGAACTATGCTGCGACAAACTTTCTTATCCTGGAAAATAAACTTTTTAGAACGATCGAAACGTTTATCGCGGTGTCGTGCCGGCAGAACTACACAAATCATGTCGTCAGTCAATCTAGCTTTGCATCGACAATGAGAATTTTTTCAAACATCAAAATATGTAGTTAGAATAACTGCCAAAATCAGTCTATAAATCTGTGGTTAGTTTAGAATCGCTGTCAAATTTGACACTTGGAAAAATCCCTATTATATGTTTTTTCGCAGAAGACAAGTTATTGACTTTCATTTGACGCTTTTTAGCGACAAAACTCGTACGGTAACACCCAACAGTTGTCTAAAACTTCTCTCTAATTTCAGTGTAGCGTCGCTGGTTCCCGCGACGACGTTCCCTCTAGCGTCGGGCGCGACCGGCCGTCTGACGCTGGACGGCGAGAACGTTCGCGTGGGCCTCACGCGCGTCCTTTTGGACGTCCAACAGCGCATGCTTGGAGACAAAGAGGATGACACGCGTGGCTTCGAGATGCTCATACAGGTTGGTATCTGGCCTATGGCCTCGCAAGACCGAGCTCGGCCTTCGGCCTCCCGGTTGTGGGTCTTTTGGTTGGGGCGCCTGCGGGTCGCTGCGAGCTTCGCTTGACACGGGATTCTGCCTTCGGTTTCGTTAAACGGGGCTCGGCCTTCGGCCTCGCGACGAAATTGAACATTTCCTTCGACTTACGCAAAACCTCTACGAATGCCCCCTGACGAAGTACAACGGGCCAACAGACGATTTCAAAAACCTCACCGCCGACTAAGCCAAGTATCTAAATTAATGCAAATTTTGATATCTAATTTTTACAATGATTATTCTAATTATCAATTAAACTCTTTACATTATATTGAAGCTCATGTCATTTGCCTGTAATAGACCTTTGTAAAATGCCATACGATAAATAAATAAGAAACTAAACCACTTCTGGCATATTTAATAAAGTCGCTTGCATATTTCCAGGTGTGGGAGCGCGTGAGCGGCGTGCGTCCCTCGCGGTTGGGGCCTAGCCTGGAGGCCCGAATGCGCTCCTACGTGGCCCTGCAGCGGGCCCTGGACGGCAAGGGGGGCCCCCCCGGCGACGGCCGCATCCGGACCCTGCTTGCGGACGCTGTCCGGCTGCAGGACGAGGCGAGGATCGACCTGCAGAATGACGCTGGCATCGGCAAAACTGGCCTCGCGATACTGGACGCGCTCTACCGGCTTGCCGTCAATACTTACACCTCGGTACGTAGGTGTCGAGCCTTTTGTTGCTGGATAGAGCCAATTTTATCGCGCTCATAATATCATGGTAAGATTCATGTTGCAGCGATTGGCAGATATATATTTCTACCCTAGGGACGAAAGACCCTTCGGATTCTACGGACGAAAGACGGTGAGATCCAGTGGCTCCACCTTGGTTTATCTATGTATCCATGAATGTTCTTATTCCTTCTCTTTCTCCTAGATTAAGATTCCACGGGCGGTATCAGCCCCAAGGGTTAAATTAAACCTCTATCTACTTCCAGGTGCGGATCCTAGCCCAGATCCGTCTCTACTGGATGCTGTCCCACCACGCCTACTAAACCTCCACCTACTTAGTATCATTGTACTTTGTTTATTTATCTTGTGAATAAATGTCTTTCTTACTCATTTCCAGGTGCGGATCCTAGCCCAGATCCGTCTCTACTGGATGCTGTCCCACCACGCCTACTCATACCGCGCGTTGCTACCGCGCCTTGCCGAGCTACTTACGAAGGGTGGCGAAGGGGACGAATGGCACGCCCGGCATAAGGGTGCCCTTTACATCATGTTGGGTCCCAGGGCGGGGCCGCTGGTCGCTAAACAAGACTGGGACGTCGTTAGGACGCTCTGGCCCGCCGTGCTGCAAGCGCCTCTCAGCGACAAACCTAGTATACTGAGGTAAATACTGCTCCCAAAATCTCAAACCTAGTATGCTGAGGTAAATACTGCTCCCAAAATCTCAAACCTAGTATACTGAGGTAAATACTGCTCCCAAAATCTCAAACCTAGTACGCTGAGGTAAATACTGCTCCCAAAATCTCAAACCTAGTACACTGAGGTAAATACTGCTCCCAAAATATCAAACAGTATACTGAGGTAATTACGGTATTGCTCCCAAAATCTTAAACCTAGTAAATGATGCTCGTAAAATCTCAAACCTAGTGTACTGAGGTAAATACTGCTCCCAAAATCTCAAACCTAGTATGCTGAGGTAAATACTGCTCCCAAAATCTTCAACCTAGGTAATGCCCCTTCTAACCGAGAGCCTTGTGAAGGAAATGTGTGGTACGCAAGTGTCTAACGTTTATTACATACCTCATAGGGGTTTAAATCGGGTCCTATCTTCACTTATTCTCAGGATTGAAAATCTCGCAGGACTATTTGGGGGTTCGAATGACCCAAAATAGTTCTTATTACATTGAACTTGTGCGACAACGTCAGAGCTCTGCAACAACGTCATAACGCACTATTTGTGGTTTGATAAAATGAATAATGTTTTTTTCCGGCTTGACTGAAATAAAACTCCTTTTACAGGCTAGAGCAAGCGTTCAGCGAGATCCTACACCGTCAATTTCCGGCTGTTAATACAACTCTTACAATGACAAAGAGCTGTGTGAAGACAGCTGAATACTTGCTCACCAAGGAACAGCTTGAAGACAAAGAGTTCGTTCAACAATTAGACAAAGCCGAGGAGACTGAAAATGAACTTTCTGCCAGGACAGTGAAGGTTTATAACGCTTTGCTCGAGGACCTTGTCAGGATTGCTGAAGCGCCTAATGTGTAAGTTTACTTTATACTGCCACTGTTAATTCCTATACTGTCTTACCATTTAATTTTAACCAGAGGTGCTCCGCCAATGTTTTATCAACTTAAAACTAAGCAAATGCACCGAGGCGCACACAATCATGTGTTTGAATTTTAACGAAGTCCAGAAACAAAAACATTTTTTTTTACAGAGATATAATCTTGTTGACCATTAGGTTACACCCTGCAAAAAGAGTTTTTATGACACGTTGTATAATGGGCCCCTTAAGGCGCGGCGCATAGTGAATTAGCCCGCGCGCAAAGAAGAATGCACTAAATCGATTCCTGTATCAAATACACTAAACAAATCGAAAATGTTACAAGATAATTTTACTGAAAAAAAGTGCGCCGCCTACTTTTTTTCAGCGAAAATATCTTCAAAACGTTTATGAATGTCAACACGAAACTGGCTGTGTTAGATAGGTCTCGCCTAATTCTAGTGTTTGATATGTTAACATTTTAGATTTGTTTAGTGCATTTGATACAGGAGTCAGATTTGTGCATTATTCTTTACGCGCGGGCTAATTCACTATCTTGAGACTGTTACTCTTAGCGTTCTTATTGCAAACACTTCCATTACAGTCAATGGCGACGCCTTGAACTCATAATGCAGATGCTCACCTACTGCCCGAGCCTCCAAACTCCATACACGCCAAACACAGTCCGGTTCATAGTGAATAGCCTGATCCACGACGACATAGCCGTGCGAAAGACGGCTATTAGACTGACGCACTTTGCGTTGAAGCAAAGGAAGCACAAAGCGAAGAAAATAGAAGTGGATCCGTACGAGGTGGCGGGAGTACCGAAGCCGGCGAAGAATGTGCCAGGTATGTATTGTACTCGTATATTGAAGCGTAGCACTGTGCAGTAAGATTTGTTACACTCTGATACGTAAGTAACGAAGATGATGGTAGTCTAAGGCCCGGTTTCTGAATTGAGAATTTCACTAACCAAATGCTTAAGAATCGTTCTGTCACATTCTCTTGTGTGACATCTGCAGAGACAGGACGATACTTACCCATTTGCTTAGCGAATTTCTCAACTCAGAAACCGGCAGTAAGGCCCGGTTTCTGAATTGAGAATTTCACTAACCAAATGCTTAAGTATCGTTCTGTTACATTCTCTTGTGTGACATCTGCAGAGACAGGACGATACTTAAGCATTTGATTAGTGAAATTCTCAATTCAGAAACCGGGCCTATAACGGGATAAAAACGTTATCGATGCGTTGTGGTGCCGGTGTCGTTGTTTTAATAAGAATAGTTACATAAAATAGTTTCTACTCTCAAACCAAAATACACACAAAAAAGTATCCAACAGAGAAGTCAAACAAATGAGGGCTACGTCGAGATTCAGTTTGCCAAACAAATGAAGACTACATCGAAATTTTATATTCTTCCAGCTATAACTTTCTGGTTCAATACAAGTTGGACATATTGGTTCAATCAATATGTCCATTTGTCTGAGTTTGGATCAGGTTTCCAGCTGTCATTGGGAGGACCTTAAATTAATTAATTATGTTTTCAGGCTACAGAAAAGACAACGAATGGGCGGTTTGGTCCGAATCGGGTATCCCCAAGACTGATGAAGAGTGGGAGAAGCCGTGGCTGAGAAATTCCACTTACGGGTTTTACGCATGGCCGGAAAAGCTTGAGGTACGTCTCACAGACGTAAGGAAACCCGCACGTATTGACCTGGTGTCTCTCTGTGGCACCTTAGCTCTTAAACGGCTGAACCGATTTGGAAGCGGTTTGTTTTATTTAAAAGCAGGTTTTCTAGCGAGCGTGTGTTCTTAGATAATTATGTTTTATCAAAATCGGTTCAGCCGTTTATGAGATAATTATGCTAATTTGAAGCTAAAATCGGGGGTATTTTAAAATTTTAAGTTACTATACAGTCGGCCATACGCCAGGATAACCTTATTTGTTCGATTGGCGCCCTTATGCCGCCAGCGGTAAGATCTGCCATGGGGTATCTATGACTGTGGCCGACCGTACTTTATAAAGATTTTTATAAGGTTAAAATATTCGCCCGGGACAGGACTTGAACCCGCAACCTCTTGCATACCGTGCAGGCGCTCTACCATTTGAGCTTTATTACTTTGTTAACCGCACATAAACCTTTCACAGGTTTCAGCGGTTAGCATATGTACCTAGTTCATACTTTTTTATGCTAAAATGAATAAACTAGTGGTTCGCCCCGAACTATGAACTCGCGACCCCATATCTCAGCAACCCCTTGAACGATTTGGCTCATGTTCGAACTTAAAAATTATCTTTGTCCCATTTACCTCCTACCAAATTTCATGACGATCCGACTTTTACTCAAGTTATCGTCGAACGAACATTCATACATACAAACATACAAACGCCGGATTGTTCCAGCAGACTCGGAGAAATTCGCTCGCTCGTTCAAAAAAAAGTTATATAAGTTCCAACTCCCTAGGTGGCAGCACCGTCAAGCGAGCAACAGCCTGTAGACCGCGACCCGGCCACTCTGGAAGAGGGCGAGTTAAACATCTACAAGTTCTTCACAAACGACGCCAATGTGGAGCGTCTGATCGGGTTCCTCACGGTGGAGGAAAAGAAAGGGAAGGACAAGTTCAGCGGGAGCCGCTTCGCTATGTTCAGGGTAAGCGCCGCTTAGCCCATAACAATAATTCTAAGCTAGGGTAGCACTAATAGAGTAGTGTAACGGAATGTGAATAAAAATTACATTGGGTGACTTATTGACGCAGCGTATACTTCGATATAACTAGTGGTTCGCTCCGAACTATGAACTCGCGACCCCAGTTACAGATGTGTAACGTTGCTTACGCCATTCGATTCGCGCAGGCGCGCGTGCGCTTTGCATATAAACTATACAACCCCATATCTCGGCAACCCCTCAACCGATTTGGCTCATGTTCGAACTTAGAAAATCTTTTAATTTCGTTTACCCGGCCTACCAAGTTTCATAACGATCCGATCAAATTTACTCAAGTTATCGTCGAACGAACATTCATACATACAAACATACATACATACATACAAACGCCGGATTGTTCCAGTAGTCTCGGAGAACTTCGCTCGCTCGTTCAATAATCCAATTTAGTAATACAAATGTGTGGGCGTGTGATCTTGGCGCACTCAAGTAAGGAATGCCTCGCAAAGCAGGGGCTTAATTGTCTAACTTTTGAATCTATAGCGATCCCTTTCAAGGGTATAGGAATCATGATCATGATTGCGACTTTAGAATGGAATCGTCTAAGTTTTAAATCACAATCGCTAACAGAACGAACGAGTCAAAACGCCATGCAAAGTGAATGATATTGAGTGAACGATTTTGCTATTTTCTTCACTCAATATCCTTCAAAATCGAGTCGCAATCCATATCCCTATCTCAATCGCTTTCTATGCCAGCTTTCTATGTGTCAAATAAATGCAGTGTGAAGTTCGTCAGCACCCTTCAAACGCCAAATTGAAAGGGATCTCGATAGATTCAAAAGTTAGACAATTAAGCCCCAGATTTAGGGTCACAGTTTACGTAAAAACAGTATCACAGCTCGGGCGCCCTACCGCGATAGAGACAACAATATTGTGATAGTAAGGGACTGCTAATAAATAGGTAACATATTATGTAGGTAGTACTAGGTACTGATGGTTATACCCCATCAGTAATAAGTGTGAGTGTCTGTAACCAGCTGTAACGCTAGACATAATGTCCCAGGCACTGCAGCGCCGAGTGGACTCTTCACCCATCTAGTGTCATGCGTCTATATCCCTAAAAAAGTTGCCTTATCACATCTTCTTTTGTCTGATCGTTTCCTCTGATTGCTATGATATTCATTGACTTTTCACAGGTACTATTCCGCTGCTTCGGCGACGTGGTGGTGGACAAATTCCTCGCGCATGCGCTCAAGCACGCGGCCGACTCCCAAGAGGCGCCCCAGAGGTTCGCCGCTGAGATCGTCGCCGCCGCCATCAGAACACCCCGATACTGGCCCAGAGAACGAGCGTTGGCACTCTATGATAGGGCTATTGAAGTGCTGAAAGCTGGTACGTAGTGGTTTGAACTTCAATCTTAGTCTAATGGCTTACGATTCGCCGCTGAGATAACTAGTTGCCGCCGCCATCAGAACACCCCGATACTGGCCCAGAGAACGAGCGTTGGCACTCTATGATAGGGCTATTGAAGTGCTGAAAGCTGGTACGTAGTGGTTTGAACTTCAATCTTAGTCTAATGGCTTACGATTCGCCGCTGAGATAACTAGTTGCCGCCGCCATCAGAACACCCCGATACTGGCCCAGAGAACGAGCGTTGGCACTCTATGATAGGGCTATTGAAGTGCTGAAAGCTGGTACGTAGTAGTTTAAACTTCAATCTTAGTCTAATGGCTTACAAAGATAGCTACCGGTGCCATCAGAACACCCCGATACTGGCCCAGAGAACGAGCGTTGGCACTCTATGATAGGGCTATTGAAGTGCTGAAAGCTGGTACGTGGTTTGAAACTCAATCAAAAAATTTTAAATCAAGAAAACGTCATAGAGCAAAAAATAAATAGGTCGCGTGATCCCTATCACCGGGTGCTATTACCGTGTAAAAAGAGTTTTGTAGCACCTTGTTTACCATCGATTCGCTGTCAACTGAACTACCCCATTCCTTCCCTAGGCCTGACTTCCGTGACTCCAGAGACGATGGAGGACTGGGGCACCTGCGTCGCCTCCGCCGTGGAGCACCTGGACCCGCGGCGCGGAGCCCCGGTGCTCCAGGCCCTCTTGGAGCTCTGCGCGCCGCAGCCGGTCGGCGACGACGACAGCGACGCCGACCAGAAGAGCTCCTTCGGACTCTGCGCGCGGCTCTATGCGCTGCAGGTGAGGCTATAGGTGTTAAAATCCCTTGGCTGGCAGAGTGATCGCCTGACGGCTCCAAAAACGATAGGTTAGGTTCATCGATTTAAATACCCTAGATTCCCTATCAACGCTCAAAAAGTGTCCCGCCTCAAACTGTGCTAAAATTCATTATTAGCACAGTTGGACTCGCAGTCACGCGCTGTCAGTTATCGAGGAAACATGCCGAAGTGCTCCGTAAAAAAATGCAAAAATAATACCACAAGTGCATTGAAAAAGGTTGGAATTTCGTATTTTCGGTAAGTAATAATTAAAAGTTTTATAATGTGATGCATTTGTAGCTAAATTCACCTCCAAAATGACTAAAAACATATTTTTTTAAGAATTTGTTTGAGCAAATGTTTGAAGTTGGCCCTACGCAGTTGTTTCTTTCTCGCTTATACGACATGTGTAAGTTAAAAGGCGACGAAAGATTTACAAAGTGGAACAAAACAGGAATGGAGTAGCTTATTGTAATTTTTACACCTTAAATTTTCGTAAGCATTGCACAATGCACATTTTGTTTTTTACGTTTCGCGAGGTCTCTGCTCCATGTTAAGGACTCTGAATGAGAACCGAAACTAGTCGGCTACAACGATATAAATATCGCTTTATTTCTTGAACCGTGATCTATCACTCGATTTTTAACTACCTACAATAGGCATTTTTCGGGTTTTTTGTTTGTTGTTTATGAAGACGTCTCTAGATGGCGTTTTCTCACCATAGAAAATGGAGTTTAGCCAGAAAAATGTCAAAGTCTGTCCACAGACTGTCTATTGGTCTGTGCCGAGATTTTTTCACGGATAACTACCCCGCCGCGCGCCGCTTACTTGCTCTTGCTCGTAATTTTTGTTTCACAAGTTTTGTCCGGTTTGAAGGACCACTCGAAAACAAAAAGAGGTATGTCAGTGTGTCCCCAACCGAACCTACTGACCTAACCTTTGTTTTAAATATTTTTCGACTGTCTGTCACATTTTCAGGAATACACTGTATGTTAACACCCTTTATGTCGGTTTTTAGAACACCTATAAAAGTAAAAGGCCTGGTTTCGGGGTTCTTAAGGGGTTCAAAAATTTCGTTATTTTTGCGCTAAACCTCTTAGTTTACGAGATATGGTAACATTCATACCTAATCATTCGTCAATATCAGCTCGGGCTAGGCCATACTAGTTTATCCTGGAGCGTACCTAATATGTACGTACAGCCGAACGCACCGAACTAAGATCGAAGCCCGAAAGCCACCCTAAATAATTATCGCAAAATTATCTTTTAAGTATCTAATAATCGTGTCGTCGTAATTTAAATTTGGAACCTCGTGATTTTATCAGCAAAAAAAAAACTGAAGGAGTCTCCACGACTTTCTCGACACGCTTCTGTTCGACTGCGGACACTCTCACGCAGACCAGACGCATGATAGCGCTGGGACTTCATTGGATATGAAACGTTATCGTAGGTGAGATAAGGTTGTATTTTGTCTGTGCATTATGTCATCCGATACAAATGTGTGTGTGTGTGCGTGCAGCAGAGACGCACACATTTGCCACTACGCATCGGACACTTTTTCTGTTCGAATTTGTAGGCGATGTTGCATCTAGGGTATTTAAATCGATGGTTAGGTTACACCGTGTGAAATGTGTGAAAGATAAAATGACAGTGATAGAGTTAGGTTCTCATAAAATACTAACGATACAATATTGTTAACTACAAAAATATGCATAAACCCGCTTTGAATACCACAACGTAAAAGGCACTACAAATAAAGTTACAAAATAGCGTTGGGCCCGGCACAGGCTATTTTAGCTGGACAAGAGATTAAAAAGCCTGAAATATGCCAACAGTGCTAGCGCCATCTTGCTTTACGAAATGAAATAAAGCAAGATGGCGCTAATCGACAGCGGAATCAAAACTTTTGGGGCCAGCCGTATAAGCATAACAGTCTCGTCCAGAAGCCTATCTTGTTTGTCCAATTTAGGCTGGTTAAGGCTCTTAAAAGGCTGAATAGGATTTATCTGGTCATCTAAGCCAAAGCCAACCAGACCCATTTAGACCGGCCAAGGCCCCAATAAGCCTGACCCGGTCAACCCTGTGGGTGGAGCACCTGGACCCGCGGCGCGGAGCACCGGTGCTCCAGGCCCTCTTGGAGCTCTGCGCGCCGCAGCCGGTCGGCGACGACGACAGCGACGCCGACCAGAAGAGCTCCTTCGGACTCTGCGCGCGGCTCTATGCGCTGCAGGTGAGGTTATAAGTGTTACAAAAGTGTGAAAGATAAAATGACACCGGCAAAGTTAGGTTCTCATCAAATACTAACGATGCGATATTGTTACCAATAAAAATATGCGTAATCCTGTTTTGAATACCACTAGGTTTGAGACTAAAAAGCCTGAAATATGGCAACAGTAACAGCGCCACCTTGCTTTATTTCATATACATTGAAATTTTCAAATGTCGAGAGTAAAACATGTATGAAGGATGAAATTAAATGAGGTGTGAACGGTTATGTGCACCGTTACAAGGTGATTGAGGCCCGGTTTCTGAATTGAAAAATTTACTTAGCAAATACTTGTCTTAAGTATCGTCCTGTCACGCTCTTTTGTTAGAAATCTGCGATACTTACGTATTTGCTTAGTGAATTTCTTAATTCAGAAACCGGCAGTGAGTTTATGAAAGTAACTTCACATTGTGTGCGTGTCACGTAGTGTCTCATGAGAAACTGTCACTTTCAGGGTGCCATTGGCTCGATGACGTGGCGAACCGCTCCGCTGGCCGCTCAACTGATGGAAACGCTAGTCGCCGCGCGGTTTGTGCAGCATCCCTACCAGAACGTACGCGAAAGCATCGGCAGGTAAAACTATACTAACTTATCTTATGAGAAATGGGCCAGACTTATTGGCACCTACTCTCACACTAGATGGCACTTAAACATAGTACTCACTATTTAATGGATTGGTTTCAAAGTTAGTGACTTGCTCTCGTTGACATTATCCGTTAAGGTGAAAACCTAGGCACAACTAGCGCCGCCAATGGAAAAAAAACATATCTTCTTTGAATGCGTTTCTGCTAAAAACTTCATTAAGTTTTCAACGCGAGGCTTAACTATTTTTAGGACCTAACGGCTTAACTATTTTTAACCTAGAACCTACGAATAACCTACGAATAAGTGGACTTTTGGCGATAAAGGATTTTATTCGTAAGTTCTAGCTAGAATGTGGAATCATAAAAATAGTTAAGCCTCGCGTTGATAATCTAATGAAGAGTTTTTAGCAAAAAACGCATCCAAAAAGAAGATTTTTTTCCATTGGCGGCGCTAGTTGTGCCTAGGTTTGGGCCTTAAATGATTATAAACAAATCAGACTAGCACGTTTGACCCTTTGCCCATTACCACTATCTTTACATTTTTCCATTACAAAATGTCTTGATCAAAGAACTTTCGCCTCTATTCCCAGCATACTAATGACGATATTCGACACGGAGCTGGTGTTTCCGGGCGGCGAGCCGGGCTCCGCGCCGCAGATCGCCAAGTTCCTTGAGGCAACCAAGCCCAAGCTAGCCGCGCTCTACGACGAGTTTGGAGAAATTGGTGCGTATTCGCATTAACCCCGACCAAAAATAGGGTGATATAAGTTTGACAGCTATGTGTGATGTGTGTCTGTGTATCTGTCTGTGGCGCCGTAGCTCTTAAACGGTTCTACAGATTTGTTTGAAAATTGGTTCAGCCGTTTATGAGATATGCTTATTTGAAGCTAAAATGTCGCAAGTATTTGAAATTTGAAAGAGCTTCCAACATTTTGTATGGCAAGTGACATAGTGATACCGCCGCCATTTTAAAAAAATCACGTTTTCTCAGCTTGCAACTAAACCTAGTTTATTAGACACAGGAACAAAATATAAAACGAAAACATTCTTAGGAAAAATGTCTAAAACGATATCGTTATGAAGATATTAGAGTATTTAGATCCGCTTTTCTATGGAGATTGAAGTTTTCAGTCCGACATTTTCCTATGGGGTCGGAGATTTTGATTTTAAATAAAATCTTCCAGCTTGCGACGAAACATATCTTAATAGACGGAGAAAAGAAATATAAGACGAAAACATTCATAGGAAAAATGTCTGAAACGATATACTTACGGAGATTTAGTGGTTTCAAAATTCAGTTTTGCATAGAGCAAAACTACAGACCGCCATGTTGAAGAAAAGTCTTGGAACACAAAACCTCAACGAAAAAAAAAAACGACGAAACAACACGTATTGAAGGTAAGGCATGTGTGCATAGGCCCGTCGCAGCGAATAAAGCTACATTTGGTTTAGATTATAATAGGCCAGGGAGTTTTTTTTTTTTAAGTTTGACCCTGCACGGGCGGGACTGCCGAAGGTCATCAGACCAAAAAGGCCAGTGATGAAAATTGCCCCAACTGACAGAAAAAAAAACTAAGGCCCTAGCATCTACGTAATGAGATGATTTATACATCTTGTGACTTGCGACTTGCGGCTTAAGACTTAAGACTTAGAACTTAGGACGTAAGACCAAGGGCCTAGGACCTAGGACATAAGACCTACGACCTAGGACTTAGGACATAGGACCTACGACCTAGTACTTGCGACTTAGAACTTAGGACTAGGACCTAGGATCTAGGAACTAGGATCTAGGAACTAGGAACTAGGACCTAGGACCTTGCACCTAGGACCTAGGACCTAGCACCTAGCACGTAGGACCCAGCACCTAGGACCTAGCACCTAGGACCTAGCACCTAGGGACCAGGACATATCACCTAGGACCTAGCACCTAGGACCTAGCACCTAGGACCCAGCACCTAGCACCTAGGACCTAGCACCTAGGACCTAGGACCTAGCACCTAGCACCTAGGCCATAGGACGTAGCATCTAGCACCTAGCACCTAGCACCTAGCACCTAGGACCTAGGACCTAGCACTTGGCACCTAAAACCTAGGACCTAGCACCTAGCACCTAGGACCTAGGACCTAGGCCATAGGACCTAGCACCTAGGACCTAGGACCTAGCACCTAGGACCTAGCACCTAGCACCTAGGACCTAGCACCTAGGACCTAGGACCTAGCACCTAGCACCTAGGCCCTAGGACCTAGCAGCTAGCACCTAGCACCTAGGACCTAGCACCTAGCATCTAGGACCTAGCACCTAGGACCCAGGACCTAGCATCTAGGACCTAGCACCTAGGCCCTAGGACCTAGCACCTAGGACCCAGGACCTAGCACCTAGGACCCAGGACCTAGCACCTAGGACCTAGGCCATAGGACCTAGCACCTAGCACCTAGAACCTAGGACCTAGGACCTAGAACCTAGCACCTAGCACCTAGGACCTAGAACCTAGCACCTAGCACTTATGACCTAGGACCTAGAACTTAGGACCTAGGTCCTAGGTCTTTATCAATTACTCGCTTTGTTTGTTGAGCAAAGCACAATACACGCCTTGGTCTGCAATGAGTGCGCTGCTGGCCACGCTATGATGGCCTCGAGCTTGGCTTAGCTACGCTCTCGGCCCTCAAGCTTGGTCATCATTGCAGCCTTTGCTGTCCGGGCTATAAAGCTTGTCCATCAAGGGCTGCAATGCTGACCACGCTGTAATGGCCTTGAGCTGCGCTACGCTGCGCTCTGTCGGCCATCAAAAGCGCGCCAGAAACGCACCCATTACAGATCGCGGCAGTAATGTACTATTAATGATTGTAAGAAAACATGAACGTTGAGAAAAATGCGACCCTAAAATGCGAAATAAAACCTACGCGCATTTTGGAAACCCTTTTGCTTTACACTAAAGCCGCGTTTTCACAGTCAAATTACAATAAAAAGAAGAGTACAATTTACTCTATGACGAGATTGACGAGCACCGTCCAAGGGAGCCGGGGCTTCTGATTGGTCGGATCTTCTGATATTTTGTCTATGGGCGCAAAAACGTCAACTAGTACGTGCAGCATGGTAAGCCCGAGATAGGCCCTTCTCTATGCAAAACTGTCAACTTAGTTCGGGCGGGCTCGAGTTGGCTCTACGCCAACATGGCGATGGAGACAAAAATACAACATTTTTATTAAAAATGGCAATATCTACTTTCTGCTCGACATGACCCTAATCTATTGCCATCTCGAGTCCCGCCTGCCATGCTCGCACAATAGACATGGCACGTCTGTCACTCGAGTTCGAGAGAGTGTCAAAACGACCATGCTAAGCATATAGGACGGAGCTCTAATCGTCAAAATTGCCTTGGATGGAAATTAAAAAATAATGGCCGGCCAATCAGAAGCCTTGTCTTACTTGGACGGTACTCTCGTTATAAGTAATTTTGCTGTGAAAACGCGGCTTTAATAATTACATTGTTGATCTATTTTACATGTGCAAAGAGTTTTCTTACAACCAAGTTGTTTATGCTCAAACAAATGTTTAAACCCTTATATTTCCCAAAGTATATCACTTTCGTATTTTTTACAAAGAATAGTTAATTTTTATAATTACTTTCTCTCTCGATTGAGACATGTTTTAACGTTAGCCGCAAAATGCGATTTTTTAAAAATGGCGGACATTTGACTATACCATTAAGGTTGGATGGCTTTTAGTAGTTATGGCTGTTCAGTTCAAAATGCTTGTTTTAAAAACTTCCTGTCTCGGAATGAGCATATTCGAGTGATACCACCACATCACCACAAATGGACCTATAATACAATATACCAAAAGGCGAATCTCCTTTATCTCCAGTATAACAAATCGGCCTAAGCCAAACATCGCGGCTATAAACCCACTTTATTGGGCGCACAACATATAGGTACAATAACATTGAAAACTCCTCCTTCGTCCCCAGTGATAAAGACGGCCCCGTCAATGGCGGTCGCGCGCCGTTCGCCGCGCGAGGCGTCCGCGACCGCGACGCCCGAGCCAGAGTTGGCTGGTGGCGCCACGCTGGTCGCGGTCACGGTCGCGCGTTTGGCCGCCGGCGGCCCGTCCGCCGACGACCAACCGCCGCAAGGTAACTATTGGCCATTAACTATAATTAAGTTGGAGGGGTGCTGACGTGCAGGGAATGTGGTCGCACATTCGCTGCCAAAATTGGTCACCAGAGGGCACACGAACGCCGCCCTCAATAGTCAGATCCTAGTCGCTGTGGCCGAATACGGTCGGGATCATTTATTGGTCAGTAACTACAAACCGGAGCCAGAGTTGGCCAGTGGCGCTACGCTGTTCGCAGTCACGGTCGCGCGTTAGGCCGCCGGCGGCCCGTCCGCCGACGACCAACCGCCGCAAGGTAACTATTGGTCATTAACTACAAACCGGAGCCAGAGTTGGCTGGTGGCGCCACGCTGGTCGCAGTCACGGTCGCGCGTTTGGCCGCCGGCGGCCCGTCCGCCGACGACCAACCGCCGCAAGGTAACTATTGGTCATTAACTACAAACCGGAGCCAGAGTTGGCTGGTGGCGCCACGCTGGTCGCAGTCACGGTCGCGCGTTTGGCCGCCGGCGGCCCGTCCGCCGACGACCAACCGCCGCAAGGTAACTATTGGCCATTAACTATAATTACGTTGGAGGGGTGCTGACGTGCAGGGAATGTGGTCGCACCTTCGCTGCCAAAATTGGTCACCAGAGGGCACACGAACGCCGCCCTCAATAGTCAGATCCTAGTCGCTGTGGCCGAATACGGTCGGGATCATTTATTGGTCAGTAACTACAAACCGGAGCCAGAGTTGGCCAGTGGCGCTACGCTGTTCGCAGTCACGGTCGCGCGTTAGGCCGCCGGCGGCCCGTCCGCCGACGACCAACCGCCGCAAGGTAACTATTGGTCATTAACTACAAACCGGGGCCAGAGTTGGCTGGTGGCGCCACGCTCGTCGCGGTCATAGTCGCGCGTTTGGCCGCCGGCGGACCGTCCGCCGACGACCAACCGCCGCAAGGTAACTATTGGTCATGGCCAAAAGCGCACTAGCGGCCAGGCCGCAGCAGCCAGGTCGCAGCGGCCAGGGAGATCGATACATTTGTGTGAAATCGCCGTTGGCCGCGTTCACCTGGCCGCTGTGGCCTGGTGCGCGTGGCCCATGGCGATTTCATATTTATGTGTATATCTCTCTGGCCGCTAGTGCCCTATTGGCGTAACGCAGGTGACGGTCGCGCGTTTAGCCGCCGGCGGACCGTACCAACCGCCGCAAGGTAACTACTAGTTCGCCCCGGACAGTGAACTCGCGATGTGCTTTACTACCCCATATCTCGGCAACCCCTTGACCGATTTGGCTCATGTTTGAGCTTAAAAATAGTCTCATTTACTCTCACCTCGCCTATCAAATTTCGTCACGTTCCGATTGGCGGTACTCGAGTTATCGTCGAACAAATATTCATACATGAAGTCCTTTCGCCTAGATAATATGGTCGAGTTTTATATGGCGCGCCGCCTTAGAACAGCCACAGTATCTAATCGCTCGCATGTTCAATTATCCTAGATCAAAGTTCGAAACAGATGGGCATTTACAAAAAAATAACAACGTTGTCTGAATACTATTTCTTTCCATTACTGCAATACTCTTCTTTAAGTGCCTCTTCATCACTCCATCGCAGGCAGTCATCTCCTGCACCGCTCTCTGTTCATGGCTGTCCTGAATAATTAATCCTAAACACTGTTTTGATGCCGGTCCATTCCTTGATATTAATGCAATAACAACCTGCAATTCACGTTAACAGATGACGCCAGCCACTCGGACTCGCCCGTCGGCGAGACCGTCAATATAGAACGCGCCGAGAAGACGTTGGCGGCGCGACTCGACGCGGCTCTGCGGCTCGGCGGCGACAGTCCGGCGCCGCCGCCGCGGGAGCACGCGCGAGCTGTCAACCTGCTCACTACTGGTCAGTAATTTTCATACAGAGCTGTTATGTTGGGAGCACAATGTCAAGATAAAAGTTTTATCCCATTATCGGCTAACGCCATCTTGTTTTATTACACAGCGTGAAGCGAGATGCCGCTACCCGATAGTAGGATAAAACTTTTATATTGAAGTTGTGCTCCCCTACATGGTAACCTTCATGCACGAGCAAATGCAGGCACTCCGACAGGTGTAGTGTAGGTAGACCATTTTTCTCAGTCCACAATTTCATAGAGCACGGTTACATGCTATAGCTCAGCAGCAGAAATTGTGAATGGGATTCTAAACTAGATCTAAGGCCTTTGCATCTACGTAATGAGATGATTTATACAGCGTCCAGTGGCACCTTCACTCACACTAGATGGGTGAAGAGACCACTCGGCGCTGCAGTGCCTGGGACATTGTTTTAGATGGAGTAGGCTTGCCCAGCACCTATACCATCCTGACAGCTTAGACGACCTAGCCCACAGGAAAGACAGGTCAATACGTGTGGAGCCAACTGAGCCGCGGACTAAACTAGATCAGAAGTTCTGTATTCATACCTCCCATAACAATTTATTTGCGACAATTGGCTTCATAATCATTATCATTTTCAGCCAACATTTGCCCACTGCTGGGTATAGGTTTTTTCCCCCTCACACCATCCTTGGTTGATCTAGGATCTTGGTTGAGCTGCACGCATCCACGGAAAATTGGCTTAGTATTTTTTAAATTAAAACCTTGTTTTCCTCCCCAGTCCTCCGCGGCTGCATGGGCATCATAGTGCGCGGCGTCAACGGCGCAACCTCGACCCAGTACCAACTCATGCGCACGGCCTGCGCGCTCTCGGCCCGCGGGCCGCCGCAGCCGCACGACGAGCTCGGCCGCGCCGCGGACGGCTTCCTGGCCAGTCTGGCCATCGCGCACCATGGCGGGGACGCATTCCGGGTGGCTCTGGACTCGCTGGAGGATGTGGCTACTAGCAGGTGGGTTTGCAGGAATAAAAAGAAAAATTGTGGGCCGTTTTTCACATACCGCAGCCGCACGACGAGCTTGGCCGCGCCGCGGACGGCTTCCTGGCCAGTCTGGCCATCGCGCACCATGGCGGGGACGCATTCCGGGTGGCTCTGGACTCGCTGGAGGATGTGGCTACTAGCAGGTGGGTTTGCAGGAATAAGAAGAAATATAGCGGGCCGTTACCAAAGGACCACGGGCACATTAGTATGAAGTCTGGGCCCACTGACAGTTGACACTTGATGACATTTTTTACATTGTCCGACCTCAATAAACTTCATGTCAAATGAAAGATCTTGAAGTGTACTTAAATTTATTCTATGGCAGCTTAGTCAAAATCGAGCGCGAAAATGGTGTTTTGGGCATATTTGTCCCATTTTATGAATATTGTCCGACCTCAATAAAACTCGTGGGTTTGGAGGAATAAAAAGAAAAATAGTGGGCCGTTTTTCACCACGGCGGGGACGCATTCCGGGTGGCTCTCGACTCGCTGGAGGATGTGGCTACTAGCAGGTGGGTTTGATGATGATAATATCCTTTTATCCCTCATGAGGGATATACGGCTCGAAGAATCTCCATTTTTCGCGGTCTTGCGCGGCAGACTTCAGCTCCTTCCAGCCGATGCAGCCTCTTTGTCAACTGAGCGCCTCCAGATAGTACGGCGGCCGTCTCTTGCCACGTCAGTCCTTGTTTCGGTCTCCGCAACGCGTGTCCGATCCATCAACATTTCCTTTCGAGAATTTCTTTGTGTAATGGCTTTTGGCCAGTCAGCTCTCATAATCTTACATTGGATAAGGTTCGTGGCCAGTAAACTCTCAGTATGCGTCGTAAACATGGGTGGGTTTGGAGGAATAAAAAGAAAAATAGTGGGCCGTTTTTCACCATGGCGGGGACGTATTCCGGGTGGCTCTGGACTCGCTGGAGGATGTGGCTACTATCAGGTGGGTTCGGAGGAATAAAAAGAAAAATACTGGGCCGTTTTTCACCATGGCGGGGACTTATTCCGGGTAACTCTCGACTTGCTGGAGGATGTGGCTACTAGCAGGTGGGTTCGGAGGAATAAAAAGAAAAATAGTGGGCCGTTTTTCACCATGGCGGGGACGCATTCCGGGTCGCTCTGGATTTGCTGGAGGATGTTGCTACTAGCTGGTGGGTTTGGAGGAATAAAAAGAAAAATAGTGGGCCGTTTTTCACCATGGCGGGGACGCATTCCGGGTGGCTCTGGACTCGCTGGAGAATGTGGCTACTAGCAGGTGGGTTCGGAGGAATAAAAAGAAAAATAATGGGCCGTTTTTCACATACCAAATTGATGAGGTTGGACTTTTGTTTGGGCCTCTGTCCGGGCCTTTTATGGGATTGAGATAAACGAATTGGTGCAACGGTCTTCGTGTCCGGGTTAGAAGGAAATGGCAACGACAAAGCAACTGGTATGAGCCGGCCAAATCGACGTTTACATCTCGACATACCTGTCTGTACCGCTCTCTGTGGGAGAGATCATGAGAGAGTGGTCATGCTATGCCTGCTAGTGCATTATAAAAAGGTGGGCGAGTTTTGCCAACCTATCCGATTACGTGGGGCTGATGTGGCCGGTCCAGTTCCATTTTAATTTATACAAACTACTTTGCCTGTCAATTCAATATGACCCTAATAATCTCTCCATTTCCTTAGATCATGGTGGGCCCGCCTCGCGTGCGTCGAGTTCGCGCAACCGCTGCTGTTCTACGGACTGCCTTTGCTATGCGAGGAGCCAGACCGGGCCGTGAGGGCCGAGTCCTTCGCCTTGCTCCTCATGCGAGACCCCAGGCTTGAGGTACAACTTTCGACCTTGTTACTGTAGCTTTAAGGGATTAGGCAGACACGGTTGTTCAACCGACTGCCTTTGCTATGCGAGGAGCCGGACCGGGCCATGAGGGCCGAGTCCTTCGCCCTGCTCCTTATGCGGGACTCCAGGCTTGAGGTACAACTTTCGACCTTGTTTCTGTAGCTTTAAGGGGTTAGAGCAGACACGGTTGTTCAACGGACTGCCTTTGCTATGCGAGGAGCCAGACCGGGCCATGAGGGCCGAGTCCTTTGCCCTGCTCCTTATGCGGGACCCCAGGCTTGAGGTACAACTTTCGACCTTGTTACTGTAGCTTTAAGGGGTTAGAGCAGACGCGGCTGTTCCACGGACCGCCTTTGCTATGCGAGGAGCCGGACCGGGCCGTGAGGGCCGAGTCCTTCGCCCTGCTCCTTATGCGGGACTCCAGGCTTGAGGTACAACTTTCGACCTTGTTACTGTAGCTTTAAGGGGTTAGGCAGACACGGTTGTTCAACGGACTGCCTTTGCTATACGAGGAGCCGGACCGGGCCGTGAGGGCCGAGTCCTTCGCCCTGCTCCTTATGCGAGACCCCAGGCTTGAGGTACAACTTTCGACCTTGTTACTGTAGCTTTAAGGGGTTAGAGCAGACGCGGCTGTTCCACGGACCGCCTTTGCTGTGCGAGAAGCCGGAGTGAGCCATGAGGGTTAAAACCTTCGCCCTGCGCCTCATGCGCGACCCCAGGCTTGAGGTACAACTTTCGACCTTGTTACTGTAGCTTTAAGGGGTTAGTTAGAGCAGCCACGGCTGTTCCACGGACTGCCTTTGCTATGCGAGGAGCCGGAGCGGGCCGTGAAGGCTGAGACATTCGCCCTTCTCCTTATGCGGGACCCCAGGCTTGATACAACTTTCGATCTTTTTACTGTAGCTTTTGGGGCTTCGGTGAAGAAAACTTTGAAACTAAATTGGTAATTTAACCCCGGCCTCGACCAGTACGCTTAGGCCCGTAAGATCAATCACAGTTTAAACTCAGACCTCAGATTAAACCTCGCAAAATTAATCGACAGAATTAAACTAGCCTTTTTGGTTTAAACTGTGATTGATCTTACGGGCCTTAGCGTGGTCGTTTTGACACTTTGTCGAGCTCGAGTGAGAGACTTGCCATGTCTAATTTAATGTGCGGGACTCGAGATAGCAATACATTAGGTTCTTCTCGAGCAAAAAGTAGTTATTGACATTCTAAATAAACATGCTGTATTTTTGTCTGGCAACACTGTTGCAATGCACGACACCTGACGAGTTTTCGCATTTCAGGTGCGGCAAGCGGCCGCGAAACTCTTGACCGGCCTCATGCATTGCCAAGCGCTGCCAGACGAGGGCGCCACCTTGAAGAAGCTGATGAAGAGCTGCCGCTCCAAGGAGACAGTGGAGCGGCACTGCGGCGTGCTCGGCCTTTGCGCCTACTTGGCCTCGCGGCCTTACAGCCTCGGCCCTCGTATCGGGGTGGTCCTGGCCGAGCTATCACGACACATCAACGCCCCTGACCCCGTACCGTCCACCATCCGGACGGCGCTCGCTGACTTCCGCAGGACGCATCAAGACGACTGGCCCAAGCACAGACAGGCACTCACTGAGGAGGAACTTGATCTCTTGGCTGATCTAACGTCCCCGCCTTCGTATTGCGCGTAATTGACTTTTAGCCCCCTCCCTTGGTGTTACTATAGATAGATAGATAAAGTTACACTTGTTTTTTTTTCTCGATTAAATTATACTAGTGGTGACGGACGGCGCAGTATTTTCTGCCATTACATTTTTTTCGCAATCGTTTTATTATAACTTTATAGTACAGTCGCCCGTAACGGTTTAATTAACGTAATAGGTTACCGGCTGCCCTTTTGATATGATATAAACTACGTAGTTCTGCATATTAACTCCTTTATAACATATCACAAGGGCAGCCGGTTACCTTTTACGTGATATCTGATATGATATAAAGTATGTAGTTCTGCATGTAACTCGTTTATAACATCAAAAGGGCAGCCGGTAATATTTTACGTGA
This sequence comes from Zelleria hepariella, assembly GCA_949319315.1. NCBI lineage: Eukaryota > Metazoa > Arthropoda > Insecta > Lepidoptera > Yponomeutidae > Zelleria > Zelleria hepariella. Next base: position 6,890,565 of record OX439386.1, on the reverse strand, counting down.
ATTAAACTGTTACGGGCGACTGTACTATTAGGTGTCGGACTTTTGACTTCTTGGATTATTATAATAACTACTGCTACATTTAGAAACTCGGATTGAGTATGATATTATTGTTATCGTCCAAAAAAATTGGAATCTTACATAAAACTCAGCAGTCTTTTTTAAATGGACAGTTTAAAAAAAAAGAGAAAAAAGTCTTAAAATTGTATTCAGACCAACTTTAACTTTTATGTTAGTTATGATTTATATTAGTCATTTTAAATATTGTTATTTTAAAAGAATCCACAGGAATAGCATGCATAAGCAATTTACCGTTTTGTTTGTAAAGAAGTTTATTTACTAGTTTTTCGTATATTTTTTATACACAGGTGACTGAGTTTATTGGGTAACATAGAGATCTGTCAAGAGGGTACATAAAAATGGTGTTGTAAATACAATGTATAACTTTTATAAAAAATAAATTGTTTACTAGGAATTAAAGAAATAAACATTTTTATTGAGTGATTTTATTGTTTTTATTTATTTAAGTAAGTATTATACTAGGCGAAATAATACAATGAATAACTTTTATACAACCAGACCATAATCAAAAGAAAATAATTTTCACATATTTTTTCCAACATCTGAATACTTAACTGGATTAAAAAAAATGATACTTTCGAATTAAAATTTATTAATTTATTAAGATTTCATTTGATATGAACAATTCAATTATTGTTGTTAAAGAAAAGAAAGTGAAACATTTTCTACATTGAGTTATTTTTAATTAAATTTTCAGGACCACACCAACCTAAGTAACTTATTTAATCAAACTAAAAGAACATAACTAAAACATTTGCCCCATTACTATTACCTCCGGTCGTCAACATCTGTAAAAAAAAGTGAAAATCATTTAGATATATTTTAGACAAGTAGTTGATGAAATCGAGAAACTATGAATATATTGGGTCATTCAGTTCAGTGTGGTTATATGACAGGGATTATCAATAAAAAATTCCAAGGCATGTATCCTAAGGATTTACAAAAACCAGCCAAGTGCGATTCGGACTCGCACACGAAGGTTTCCGTACCATTATCTATAAAAACGGCAAAAAATCACATAGTATTGGAGCCCCCTTAATATTGATTTTATTCTGTTTTTTAGTATTTGTTATTATAGCGACCACAGAAATACATTGTCTATGAAAATTTCAACTGTCTAACTATTACGGTTCATGAGATGCAGCCTGGTGAGTGGTGACAGATTGATGGACAGCAGAGTCTTAGTAATAGGGTCTTTTACCCTTTGGGTACGGAACCCTAAAAATGCATTTTAGCACAGAGGGTGGACATTGGATGGACACCATAATTTATCCCCGTTGTCATACTGCCACTGAGAGCCAAACCAAGGTAAGTTATTCTTAATGATGAAGGTGATCTGAGAATTGCAAACTAGAAAAATATATAAGTTGTGTCATTAAAGAAAACATTTAGGATGGAATTCAATACTAGCATTGTCTCGCTTTAATTGTTTTGAATTAGCGTTTTGAAGTTCATCCTAAATATTTTCTTTAATGACACAGATTATACTCACTTTTGCCATCACAAGCTACAATCTTCACTTTGTCAACCTTGGCAACTTCCTGGACCTCCCTGAACTCCACATCATTCAACATGAATGTCCATACATTGTCACAAAACCTGAAATTTAGAGGAGAACGAGAAAGTTTTAAATGTTACTTTGCAAGAAGTTTTAGGCATTCAAATGATGATATTCTTTCCATGAGGGTTACATGAAAATGAAAAAATTAAGAGGAAATAATGTAGGCATACCTTATGTTCAGTTTTGGAGAAGGATAAAGATAAGTAATACGAGATTTTGTCCATTTTAAATGCTGTTGTCTCTCTTACACTTAGTTTGGTTGTTTAGGCACAGTGCGACAGCAACATAATATTTGTCAAAACTATTGGCCAGCGTTTCCTCTTATGTTTTTTTGCCATTGGATATTTAAATCTTACCTATAAGTATTGAGCTTCCCTGCCTTGAAGGTTAACCTAGATTTGACTCTGCTACCTAGCGCCGTGTTGATGCTCTTGTCGAACTGCAAGAGAACCTTTACTGCTAAAGCTGGAGTTATCTGCCCATACTGAAATAATGATTGAAACATTAATATTTGCTTCGTGGAGAAAAACCGTCAGACTGGAGGGAAAGTACCATTATATTTACCTGAATGAGCTCGTCAAGGCTCTCTTGTAGTGTGTTTCCGATGGTAGTGTTTCTGTATAGTTGGTAAGACATAGTGTAGCTGGAATAACACCGAAATTGATAAGGAAAATCTTTGTTTTACGAAATAGTCGCCGATTTCCAGACTCCAAACAAACGCTGGCAAAAAATTGATTGGCAATTTGACAGTTGACAACTTGACTGACAGACGAACCACAGATACACACACAGAGTTAAACGTCAAACCGGGCCCTTAGCCTGTAACACTGTGCCTGTGCCAAAATGGGCTTTCCGGTGACAACTTCATCGCTGTCTGTCCTTTTAATGTTTTTGTAGTACAGCAAAGAATATTTTGATTCTAATTCTGGAGGATTAGTTCTCTGGTTGAAGGAGAAAAACGAGGAGAGCCCGGTTTTTTCCTTCTGCCGGGACGCCATTGACCCGCCATTGCGTTACAGGCTAAGGGCCCTGTTCACAGAGAGCGTTGTGTGAACTTGTCGACAACTGTCGTTATGTGTTCTGTGGTCGTTCCACAGCCTTCTCAGCTGTGGTCGTTCCGTTTCGTGTTTTGGTAGGAAAAAAAAAAACTTTTTATTGCAACGTAACTTTTACATTTTAATTTTAATTTGTATTTGCTTGTTTAATTTAAGACAATAAATTAACAAAATATTATTTAAATCATATTCGAAGCGCCTTGTCCTTTGTCACGAAGTTCATCATAATAGATTCTCAGTTGATCCTTCTACATAAGGAAGTAGTGCTGAAAAAGAAAAGTTGTTCGGTGAAAAGAGGCGGCAAACCAATTTTTTTTAATTTTCTTTGATTCTGCCCGCCTGGGTCATCACCTGAGGATCAGCCTTCTGCCAGCACTGATGTAAGTCGTAGGAAACCTGGCAGAGGTCTGAGCTCTCGTCTCCCTTGAAGTGAATGCAGTTCTTGCCCATTTCGATCGCAATGGGCCTCATTTCTGCGGGGATGAGACTCATCATTTTTTCGTAGCGGAAGTGACCGGTTGCTTCGTCTAGCTGGAAATTAGGTAGGTTGATTTAAAATTGGAACACACGACAGCACGTAGGCGCTGAGTCGTCGACACGCGTGCACTCTATTCACTTATATATAAGTCTTTTAAGAAAACATTTAGGACGGAGTTAAAAACCTAGCGTTGTCTCGCTTTTACTGTATTAATTAGAGCGAGAGGGCGAGTGTCTTGAAGTTCATCTTAAATGTTTTCTCTAATGACACGGTAGCCTACGTTATGGGCGACTTTGCAACGAAAGTGTACTTATGTAAGCGTCTACGTGCTGTCGTGTGTACCTACCTACCTAGTTGAGCATCAATAGCTGCATTAGCATGACCGGCTATAAAACAATGGCAGGGAGCTCGAAATGACCGGCATGCAAGGCTTGCAGTCGTCTACGATTCGACTTTTTAATCGAATTTTCAGATGCCTTTTAATTTAATTTATGAATTTCTGAGCCTATCTTACCTCTGTACAGTCCCCGTAGCATGACTTTTATCGAGGCGGATTTATCCAACAAAATGGCGGTTTATCAGCATTTTTGACGTCTATGGTGGGTTATACAGGGTGTTAAAAGACCGCCAACAAAGCGGGAAACCACGTATTCTCCTCATCATAAGGAACATTTTTGCCCAAGGAGCTATGCCTGGGAAATCAACGGTTTCCGAGATAATGAGGTTCAAAGTCAGACTTTTCAAAACTTTTTTTTTGCAGAAATGTATTCAGTATCTAGTTCTTAACATGTCTTCTCAAGAAGCCATATCAAAATTATGAATATTTTTGACAAAAAACGACGTTAAAATTGCAACCCGCAATGTATTCTAAACATCGGCACTTCAAGCTTAAGTAACATAAACTTATACCTACGCTTGCGCAATATGACTTCTGTGCGTTTCTGTGCTTCTTGCGTGATTAAATATTTTTCAAAATTATAACCTAAAAAACCAAAATCATTTCCCAGCAATAATTTTTCGAAAAAGTACTTTGTTTTGGTGTCTAGTATGCCAGGCTTTCGGGTCTGTTGGCGGTCTTTTAACACCCTGTATATCGTCGAGAGCGATTTATAACCCACTATAGACGTCAAAAATGCTGATAAACCGCCATTTTGTTGGATAAATCCGCCTCGATAAAAGTCATGCTCCCCCCGCAGGGCAATTTTTAAATAGCTTTTTACCTACCTCATAAACGCCAACTTCTAAATGTGATTTCCAACTACTTTTGTTCTACGACTTTTCGAAAAACTGGATAGGTACAGTCGGCCACACGCTAGGGTACCCATTTTTGTTCGATTGGCGCCCTAATGCCGCGCGCGGTAAGAGCTGCCGTGGGGTATCTGTGACTGTGGCCGACCGTACCTACCACTTTTTACCCGACTACGCGAAGCAAAAAGGAGGGTTATATATTGAACGGTGTGCATTTCTACCATTTCTGCCGGCGCGCGGAGCGCTTTCGTGCCCCTCCAAAAACAAATGTAAGAGGTAGCGCGTACCTTTAATTATAAAGATTTTTATCCTGATAAAAAAAAATATGAGTAGGTAGGTACGGTCGGCCACAATCTCAGATACCCCATAGCAGCTCTTATCGTGCGCGGCATAAGGGCGCCAATCGAACAAAAAGGGCTATCTGAGACTGTGGCCGACTGTACCTACCTATGTAAGTTTAGGACACAACTCACCACTCCGAAGTCCAAAAACATGCACTTCATGTAACACTGAAAACAAACGTTGAAAAAAGCGTTAGTTAGTCTGAGTTCAAGACTTAGGTTCCTACCTCCTACACTCACAAGGGAAGTAGATACCTACAAACCCAGGCGCGGATCCAGCCCTACAAAAACTTGTGTTCACGGCTTCCTGAAAATCGGCCATGTGCTAGTGGAACTACGGACTCGCTCCTTACTCGCTCCCAATCCTAATCGATAATATAGTACAGTCGCCAGCGACCGTTTAATTTTCTTGAAAGGTTACCGGTTCCCCTTTTGATATGTTGTAAAGCACGTCATTCTGGGTACAAACATCTAATTTTTGAAGTTCCTAACCCGCCGCATCAATGAGAAATTTAAGGTCAAACGTAAGCAAAAATGCACTTAATTCAGAGTAAAAGGTTACCGGTTCCCCTTTTGATATGTTGTAAAACACGTCATTCTGGGTACAAACACCTAATTTTTGAAGTTCCTAACCCGCCGCATCAATGAGATATTTAAGGTCAAACTTACGAAAAAATGCACTTAATTCAGAATAAAAGGTTACCGCTTGCCACCTTGATATTGTGAAAATTTATGCAATTTCACATACTAGAAACTAAATCTTGCAGTCCCTAACCCGCCGCATCCATGAAAAAAATTAAGTCAAAAATCGAAAAATGCGTTTTGGCAATGAATGTATGGGTACCTTGCTTTACATCCGGTAGTTCTGAATTTTGGCTGATTTGTTTATGATGTTGGCCCAATGAATTATCCAAGTTTGTGATCTCGAGTGCCGACCGCAACCATGTAAAAAACCGAAAAAACCGCGAAATTGTATTGAGAGCAATGCCTTTTTTCAGTTTTTGGCCACATTTTTGCTCCAATTTTTCTGTAACTTAGTACAAGTACTCTACGACAAAATCAAATAGTAACACATTCTTAAAATTTTCAAGAATTCCCCCCTAGCCGGTAAAATTGTATGTCAAAAGTCACCAAAAATGCAGTTAATTCACTTAAAAGGTTACCGCATGCCGTTGTGAAATTGTGATAAAATACGTAATTTGAGCTACAAAAACCCAAATCTTGCCGTTCTTAACCTGCCGCATCAATGTGAAATTTAAGGTCAAACGTACGAAAAAATGCACTTAATTCAGAATAAAAGGTTACCGCTTGCCACCTTGATATTTTGAAAATTTATGCAATTTCACATACTAGAACCTAAATCTTGCAGTCCCTAACCCGCCGCATCCATGAAAAAAATTAAGTCAAAAATCGAAAAATGCGTTTTGGCAATGAATGTATGGGTACCTTGCTTTACATCCGGTAGTTCTGACTTTTGGCTGATTTGTTTATGATGTTGGCCCAATGAATTAACCAAGTTTGTGATCTCAAGCGCCGACCGCAACCATGTAAAAAACCGAAAAAACCGCGAAATTGTATTGAGAGCAACGCCTTTTTTCAGTTTTTGGCCACATTTTTGCTCCGATTTTTCTGTAACTTAGTACAAGTTCTCTACGACAAAATCAAATAGTAACGTATTCTTAAAATTTTCAAGAATTCCCCCCTAGCCGGTAAAATTGTATTACCTGGTAGGGGGGAATTCTAGGGGGGATTTCGACTCTATCTCAGTAACCCCTTGACCGATTTGGCTCATGTTCGAACTTAAAAATTCTCTTTGCCTCATTTACCCTTTATCATTTACATAAATTTCATGACGATCCGACTACATTTACTCAAGTTATCGTCTAACGAACATTCATACATACTCGTACATACATACATACATACATACATACATATAAACGCGGGATTGTTCCAGTAGACTCGGAGAACTTCGCTCGCTTCGCTCGCTCGTTCAATTAAAATATGTTGCATTTCTACAGTTTTTTTCAGTCTAATCTAAACCACTAAGTACCTAGTAGAGACGACTTAAATTAAGGCTGTGGTCATGCCAATGGTGCCCACTACTACGGTGGATCTGCGCCTGGAAGTACCTACCTATGTAAAGGCACTGTATGTACACAAGACAGCACGTCGACGCTTACACGCTACTCTACTCGGTGACGTTATGGGCGACTTTAAGTACAATAAAAGTGTATACTCTGACGTGCTGTCGTGTGTACCTACCCTCTCCAAGTCTCCACCTCTCATGTGGAACAAGGAATCAATCCAGACTAGCTGCCGTAATAAGAGTCGTTAGTCGTCCTTGAACGGCAGTATGTAGTAGTGTTTCACTGAGGTAAAGTTGCTAATACTTACTTTTAGCTTAGGGTCGTCAACCATTGTCCCTTTGCCAAATTCTTCCACAAGACCTGGGAAAGTAACACATTATATTACCTACAGTTTTGCATCTACTTATCCAATTTTATGGAAAAGCTGAGTATTTTTCGAGAATTCGTAAATGACCCCATAGTAAAAGTTTCTTGTATAATAGGTATACCTATTTATGACTTTAACGAGACCCTCAAGTACCTACCTACGATTTTTCTGTAATATCCTGAAAATATTGTAGATACCTTATCTGAAAATGTATGAAGCAGCTGATATTATTTTATTCGTGATTTCGAAGTTGGCCCCATATTGATGAGTTTATCGACCCTTCAAGCATGACAGGACTTTTCTGTAACACCGTGTAGGTAGCACCTCTTAGTCATCGGTAGTTAGTTGCTGAAGTACCTTACCTTTGTCAACTCCTGTCTTTTCTTCGCATCTCGCTATGACGGGCTTAATCATTTCTAAAAACGCTGGCGTTGGAAACTGAAAAATAAAATCAGCGTGGGAACTCGGCGATGGCCAAGCGCGTAAAACACTATTTTCTATAGCTGTTTCACCCAGAGTGAGACGGGGCGCGGGAAAAGTGAGAGACAATGCGGCTGTATGAGTCTACGTGTGTTCGTGTCCTTTCGCGAGTATGTATAGGTAGTTGTAGTTGAAATGTAATAGATCTATTTTCCCAATTTTTTTCGTAGTTCAGCTGCTATTTTTACATTTTATTAGCTAATTAAAAAATATATTTCCTGACAAGTACAACACATTATTGATGTTCCCAAGGTAGATAGACTCCAATAGACAGTGTAATAATGTAAGTAAATAACAGCTGAAAGTAACCCCTTTTTCGGCGCGAAAAACGCATCGCTCTAATTTCTTTCAGGCAATTTTTTTATTATAAAAACTATTTGCAAACCTCCATCATCTACTGATATAAACCAAGTGACAGCAAAATCCAGCCTGTAGTTTAGAAATTAAACCTGAACTACGTTTGTATGGGAAAATAGTGTTCTAGCGCCCTCTTAATAAAACTCCCCTAGCTATTTGTATTGGATTGTAGAGTAGGTATAGGCACCAAATCAGTCTCGCAAGAAATATCTACGCTAAAACTCTATAGCGGAACTTGATGCAGATTTTTTTTCTGCTCACCTCAGCTCGAGTTCCGACCACCAAAAACACGAGTAGCACCTTCACATATCCCATTGTCGTCTTTAGGCCAACCCGCGCGCGTCGGCGTTTTAACCTGTGGCTGCAAATGAACATCCATCGGAGAAACTGTAATTATTTCCTAGCCCGCCATTGGAATTATCATGATGGTTGTGTCGTTTCGAATAAACCTCAATTCAAGTGCGTGCGTTGATGGTTGACTCTACGTTCTCTGCCGTTATCCTTTTCGTTCAGCCTGAAAAAAAACATGAGACAAAATAATGTTCCGTGAAGTTTTCAATCGCTCTGGTAGAGTAATAGGGCCTTCACACATGATACAAATTCTAGCCCTAGTGTTAGGGTGACGCGTGCGAATTATCACCATCTCTAATTATTCGTGTAAGCTTTAATTACAGCTAGCAACCTTGTCGCCCCGAATGAATGCGTCGAGGAAGTATTTAGCGCCAGAAATTGAGGTAACTCAGCGTGACGGAGCACAAGTATGGGATCGTGTCTAACTAGCATTTTAGCACCAATTAAGTTACACTGTATTCTTTTAATTACCTACCTAACTCTACTGGGGGCAGCCCTTTGGAATTCACGGAAGATAGCGGTTAACGATTGTCAACTTTCCAAAAAAATTTTGACTATTCGGAGTTCCTTAAATTTAAGGCCAGATTTAAATGAAATCGAGTATTGCCGCCTAAATTGGCTCATTATTGAGGTGGATTTCATGCACCAAATTATTGTTAAGTCGACGCATTACAAACTAAGGCTATTGTGATAAGAGGTAGCGGTGCGTTAAGCGATTAGAGAGATCCCTAGAACAATTATACATATGTATCACGGCCTTTACCTTTTCTCCCCCACGGGATAGGCATTGCCAAGTGTGGAGGTCAGCATAATTTATTATGTAAAATGATGCTATATTTTATGGCAATAAACTTTTATTACGAAAGTATTTTTCTCTCAGATTTTGGAACAGAACGATTCTCTAAGGCTCGAAAAAAATATCGGTCCGAAGTCTGTTACTGCAAAACCTTTGACTAACGCGCTAACTCCCGGTGGTTACCGAGCTAGCTGTTAGCGCGCTAATTAACGCGCTACCACCACGCAGGTGGAGCTATAGCGTAAGGAGAAATTCCCTTGCCTAATGGGCACACCCATTGGCAGCTGGATAAAGACATTGCCGCGTCCAACGAGGTTCTAACGACCGATTACTAGTACGCTCTGGGTGCCAACGTGCACTCCGTGCTGCCAACGGACTATTAGCGACTTGTAGTTACAGGAGGTACGTTTTAAAAGTTAAATTAGTTTAACTGTGTATCTAGTGTCACTTGACTGCCAAAATAATAGAGCTTTTTAATGGGTTTGTAGGCTGTTACCGAATGTAGAGTCACCTTAAGGGTAGACGATAGCAACGTGGCGGGAAATTCAATTTTTTTACAGTTTTTTACATTTTGTAGCTAAACTGAGCTATTTTTGTTCAGCAATTTTTCGTTCGCGGCAATAACATAGTATTTTTTTCATTATTGTAAAAAAAAGAACAACAATAATTCAGCCGATTATGTGTTCTGGTCTACGACAAGTTTTTTGGGCAGTGCCACTGCTTCGTAGACCAGAACACATAATCGGCTGAATTATTGTTGTCCTCTTGTTTACTATAATAAAAATAATACTATGTTATTGCCGCGAACGAAAAATCGCTGAACAAAAATAGCTCAGTTTAGCTACAAAAGGTAAAAAACAGTGAAAATTTTGAATTTCCCGCCACGTCGCTATCTTTCCAACTTAAGCTCTGCTACGGCAAGTGTTTAGTTTTTTTATTCAGTTTTTCTTTTGGTTTTGTGCCTGTGTAGAAAAACGAACGTCTTCTATGTATCTAAGAAGATATTTTGTCATTTATTACTACAAACTTACTTATTACACACTTTAGCGCAGCATTATGCTGAGTTTGTCACCCTTTATCATTGTCACAACATCTTTCTAATTTTTATCTGAATAATCGAATATCCTATTGAATACTTTGTATATGAGACACCTCCTTTTACCTGACTGATCTCATTAGTTATAAGTTTCATCCTATTGTAAAAAAATATTTGTGAGGCAATAAACACCTTTTTATAAGCCGTGCCAATAGAGAAACGATATGAAAATGGCGGCGGGTACCTATGGTAAGGTCTGAAAAAGAGGTTACGAAAATACGATTTCGGTTCATACCTAAAACTTTCTTACATTTTTGGTTAGGAAATATTGTTTTGCGATGCTTTCTTTATTGATTAGGTAATTGTTCTACGTTGGGTTTGTGATTAAACAACAATCTTTATGAAAATAAGATCAAAAATATTAAAACGTAGTAAATAATACAAACCTCAACGAATAACAACATTTAACGTAAACTACAATATTGAAATAACCCGACAAACATTACAAAATCAATAAGAGGCGAACGTATTTTGGCGTGTTTTATTAGCCAACCGTAGGTGACTAATCAGGACTGCCTAAAATGACTTTGCTTACGTTACGTGTAAGTATAGACGGAGATATGATTAAAGCGAGAGGGCGCGAGAGTGTCCGCCATTTATATATCGTTTCTTTAATGGCACGGGTTATATCTTTTATCTTTATCTTTATGTTGTTGTTCAATGATAATAAACGTTTTTCTATTTCTCTTTCTATTACAAATGACTGGCTCTCTGGCCATTTTCGTATCGGTATTCAACACAAGTAGGTACCTACCGACATAGGTACGAGTACCTCAATACCAACCATAGGTTCGAGCACCTCAATACCGACCATCCATGAAATCTCATTCTCTTACAGTTGGCGACACTGGTCGTTAGGCGATCGCAATCCCGTAACGTCCGTTGAGCGATTTGTCCTCGGAGCGCTTCGAAAATGGCGGTTTATGGCGCGAAATGGCGACGCAGGGAGTGGAAATGACGCCCGTTCAGCGCTAATTGGCGCGATGCAGCACCCAAAGCACCAGCGACTCACTGCTCACTACAGATGGTTAACTTACTAAAGCTGAACTACTTTTTTCTAGGTGAACCGATTTTTCGTTTGAAATCGTTACGTGTGGTCCCATAAAAAAATGGTGAAGATCTGAACTTCGGAGATGGAGAACGGAACTCTTCAACGGGTAGCAGCAGATCACTTGGAATTGGTAACTTAACTTAATAACAGTTGACACTTTCACTAGTGAAGTCGGTGTTTTAATTTTTGTGAATTTTTCCAAAATATTTAGCACTAGTTGTGCCCGCGACTTCGTATGCGTTTTTACACATTTGACATTTAATTTAAATGCGACTGTGGAGGAAAACTCATAAGGAAGGTTTTTTTTAACCCCCGACCAAAAAAGAGGGGTGTTATAAGTTTGACAGCTTTGTGAGTGTGTCTGTATAGGTATGTGTTTATGAGGGTGTGACTGTCTGTGGCACCGTAGCTCTTAAATGGGTGAACGATTTGGAAGCTATAGGTTTTTTTTTTAAATTTGAAAGCAGGTTTTCTAGCGAATATTCTTAGTTATGTTTTGTCAAAATTGGTTCAGCTATTTATTTAGTTGAAGCTAAAATAACTTGCGGTAGCAGGGCTCAAAAGCAATAGAATAAAATAGAATAAAAATCCTATTCTATTCTATTCTATTCGTGACGGTAAATGTTTCCGCAACTCGACTACTGATGAGCCTATATTGCGTGAAAGAATAAAAACCCTAATTTAAACAATACATTTATTGAACGAGCGAGCGAAGTTCTCCGAGTCTACTGGAACAATCCGGCGTTTGTATGTATGTATGTATGTATGTATGTATGTATGTATGTATGTATGTATGTATGTATGTATGTATGTATGTATGTATGTATGTATGAATGTTCGTTCGACGATAACTTGAGTAAATTTAGTCGGATCGTTTTGAAATTTGGTAGGCAGGTAAATGAGGCAAAGAGAATTTTTAAGTTCGAACATGAGCCAAATCGGTCGAGGGATTGCTGAGATATAGGGTCGCGAGTTCATAGTTCGGGGCGAACCACTATTAATTGAACGAGCGAGCGAAGCGAGCGAAGTTCTCCGAGTCTACTGGAACAATCCGGCGTTTGTATGTATGTATGTATGTATGTATGTTTGGATGTTTGTATGTATGAATGTTCGTTCGACGATAACTTGAGTAAATTTAGTCGGATCGTCATGAAATTTGGTAGGCGGGTAAATGAGACAAAGAGAGTCTTTAAGTTCGAAGATGAGCCAAATCGGTCGAGGGGTTGCCGAGATATGGGGTTGTTAAGTTTATATGGTTCACACAGTTTTACACAGTTCGGGGCGAACCACTAGTAAATTTAATAATAAATATATATTGTTTACATTAAGGTATCGCCCGTGATAAGATACCAGGAAGCTTAGCATAAGAATTGCTTAGGAAGTAAAGGGATTTATACATATGTATCTCCCTCGACGTAGAGTGGGATAGATAAAGTTATAAGCCCATAGATAAGGTCTTACTCATTCTCATGCTAAGCCAGCAAGCAAAGCATACGGCTAATAACTCTGTCTATCCCGCTCAACGGTTAACAATAGTTATTTGTTATGCGTTATGCGTTATGCGCGGCGAGTGCTTGTATTGAATACCGAGCGGTGTTAAAAGACCGCCAACAAAAACGGAACGCAACGTTCGACTATAAACACAGCTAAGAATCAGTGCAAACATTTTAACCAAATAAAATAGTAAAACGGTGTAATACTACGTGAAAGTGCTAACTACTAATGAGTGCAAGTTTGCAGCCATCGAATCCACCAAGAATAAACCAAGGAAATAATCGGAATCGTGAGTTACAGCATAAATTACTGCATGTTTATCTGCAAGAAGAACACCTAACGGCTTTTTGCTAGAGAGAGAAGGCAACAGATACGTCAGAGCCACTGACGCTGTCAAGTCGTTGACAACCGATTAGCCAATCAGAAGCGATTACGACCTGTCACTTCACTGTAACTGTCAGATAACGTTCCATTCAACGCAAAGCGCTGCTGTACTGAACCTATGAAAAGATTAACGACTGGATAAATTCCGAAAATGACCCCGTGCGGAAAATGTAGGAAACCGGTACCAGAGAAACAGTTCCTGAAATGCTGCGAATGTACAAAAAGCTACTGCTTGACGTGCGCGAACGTATCTGAATCGCGATTCTACAATACCTTGACTGGTGACCATCGAAAAACATGGAAGTGTCCCATATGCTACAAGGGAAAGACACCTATAAATTTATACCGGTCACAAAGGCAATGTGTAATTAATAAGAGGGCAAATAAATGTGGACCAACAACATCAAAGGAAGTTCCAATCCAACAAGGAAAAGTACCTATTCATTCCTCAACTCCGAGATTACTTAAACCAATAGATGCGGTAAATAAAATACAGGCAAAAATCTCTACGCCTACCGAAAACTTTGCACCGCCACTTGATACATCTGAAGAATCCGAGATTTTTATTCAAAAACCACAAAGCTCATCGTTACCTCAAAGCCTAAGCTCAAGTATGTCTTCATCTAACTCAAGCATGCTCCATAAAAGTTTACCAGAGTTATCGACACTACAAAATAAAGAAATTAACGATCTCCAGACTGAAATATTAAATTTAAAATTAAAGCTACAGGCAACGGAAAACGAAATGGATACCATGCTACTAGAGAAAATTAAAATGGAAAAGACAATAGCTAGCCAGAGCCGTAAAATAAATGAACTAATAAGCATATTTTCAAATACCACGCCTTCTGATAGATCCCTTAAGAAAAAAACCAGAAGTTCGGCTACAAAGAATAATAAAAAAAAGCAGTGTACCACCCTATTTACACCTGATTTGCCAAAATCAAATCCAGAGAGTGAAGAAGATAGTCAAATTACAGATGTCGAAACTGAGTCACATACAAAACAACCACTCAATGAAAACCCCAAGAAAGACCAGCCAGAGGTAAACAGAAACAACCCCTGCTCTAGGGAAAAGCCTGATCCACAAAGACTCTCGAAAACTAAGGATCTGAAAAACAATAGACACAGGATAAGTCTTGTAAGCACCCAACGCTCCATCAAAGTGCTACAAATAGCTCAACGGAACCTAGGTGAAAAGCACGAATTGTGCCATTACCGACTGCCCAATAGAGGTGTAAGACAACTGTTGGAGGGAATTGATGCTAAAGTAGCTGACTTTACAATGGAAGATATATGTGTCATATTTATTGGCGAGGATGACTTCCAGTGCACTGAAAATTACAGCGAATTAATAACTTTTATAAGAAACACGCTCCAAAAAATTGAACACACAAACATCTTGCTATGCCTTCCAACATTTAAACATGGACAGCTGGATACATATCTATTTAATTCTAGAGTGGAAACGTTTAACCAATTGCTTTGTTTAGACATTAACACATACAGATACGGTTATCTTATAGACTCGAATGAAAATCTAAGCTATGATTCTGTAATGTTTCATAAGGGCAGCGGCATTTTGAATAGACGTGGAATGCAGCAATTAATGGTAGATGTCACTGATGCAATAAACTCCATAATTCATTGGGATACCGTGACAAACCAGGTAAACTCGCTACCACCTCAAGTAGAGTCAACAGACAAACAAAAAAAATTTTTTCGTCGTTACCCAGAATAATCGTAACAATACGCTAGTTATTTTACACCAGAACATAGATGGTGTTCTTAACAAACAGGTTGAGTTACTCTGTGCAATAGATGAATTATCCAACAAAGGGACGCCTCCAGATATTGTATGTCTGTGCGAAACTAACATATCTCGAGGCTCAGAATTTAATTTGAAAATTAATAACTTTAATTTAGCAGTAGCGTACTCAAGGAAAAAATGTAGAAAGGGTGGGGTAGCCATTCTAGCTCAAAAAGAGATTGAATATAAACTCCTCAAAGAGATCGAAGATATGTCAGAATCTTACGTTTTCGAATGCGTTGGAATTGACTTAATAAAATATGGTATTATAGTTGTATGTATCTATACAAATAAAACACCCACGTCCCCAGAATCTATATTCTTCACTAAACTGCAGCAACTACTCGATACAGTATGCAGACACAAAAGAAAAAAATACATATTATGTGGGGATTTTAATATAAATCTTTTAAATAAAACAAGCGTATCAACTGCCTTTCTAAATATATTACATAACTATAATCTTAAACCAGCTATCCAACAAGCCACTAGAATTGCTGCAAAATCCGCAACTTGTATAGACAACTTAATGACTAATGTAATGGACGGAGAAGCAGTTGTTCACAACCTAGGGCTTTCAGATCATACAGCACAGTCAATCAGTATTCCAATCCTAAAACGCAAACCAAAGCCAATAGAATGGTGGTATATCTATAAAAGAGACTATAGCAAAGAAAACCAAGAAAAGTTTATGGATTGCCTATCATCTCTTTCCTATCAGGAGATATTAAATGAAACGGATGCTATACAGGCATTCAATTCGTTTTATGACCTGTATGTACTATTCTATAACCTATGCTTTCCTGTGATAAAGACTAAGATTCTAAGTAAAAGATATACATCTAAGTGGTTAACCAAGGGCATACGTTCATGTTGTGTAAAAAAAAGACAACTGTATTTAAAAAGTAGAGTTGATAAACACTGTAAACCCCATTATGATAATTACTCAAAAATGTTAAAAAAATGTATAATCTCGTTGCAAAAGAGTGAAAATTTGAAATGTATCCTAAATTCAAAAAATAAATGCAAAAGCGTATGGGATGTTATAAAAAAATATACAACAGCTGATTGTAATAAACATTCAATAAACAAAATATCAATCAATAATAGTATGGTGACAGACCCACAACTAATTTCGGAAACTTTTAACAATTTTTTTGTGAATACAGTAAGCAAAAATTGTGCAGCAAATGTTGGCCGAACAAATGACATAGTAATAGACAATGTACGCTCTAGTATTTTTCTTGCTCCAGTCGAGGAAAGGGAGTTGCTAAAAGTTGTTGGTAATCTTAAGAATTCGAAAGCGGTAGGACACGATGAGGTTCGTACAGATATGGTAAAGAATAGCATACACTATATTATGTACCCACTTCAACATGCCATTAACTTGTCACTCAGCCAGGGGGTATACCCAGAAGTTCTAAAGCAAGCCATAGTTAAACCATTGTTTAAAAAAGGAGATCCTTGTAAATTAGATAATTATAGACCCGTAAGCCTTATACCAATATTTTCTAAAATATATGAAAAAGTTATGTACATAAGGCTAAACAACTTTCTTGAGAAAAATAATGTTATTAGTGATAATCAAAATGGTTTTCGGAAGCGTAGAAGCACATCACTGGCTACTGTTAAATTAATAACTCACATAATGGAATGTGTGGACAAAGGTACACCTATAACGGTAATATTTATGGACATGAGCAAAGCGTTTGACTTTGTGTGTCATAAAAGGCTGCTTAAAAAGCTCTACAACTATGGTGTTCGTGGACTCGCAAATAATTGGATTTCATCATATTTAAATAACAGAACTCAACGTGTGGACACTGTAAGATACTGTCCAAAAACTAAATCTATCCAACATTACCAATCAACACCGATTAAAAACTGTTTCGGTGTACCACAAGGTGGAATATTAGCCCCATTGCTTTTTCTGTTGTACATCAATGACTTACCAAATAACATCTCTCAAGACTGTATACTTTTCGCAGACGACACAACACTTATTATTGAAGGTAATAATATGCTTACTTATAATACAGAATTAAATAAGGCGTTAGGTCAAACTATTACATGGCTCTCGGCAAATAACCTTAAAGTAAATATTAATAAAACTAAATATATGCAATTTTGCACAAATAGGGGTACGAAAAAAAATCTAACCATCGAACACAATGGCGAAAAGTTAGAAGAAGTAGAAACCACAAAGTTCTTAGGGCTAATGGTGGATAGCCATTGTGAATGGAAATGTCATGTGGATAGTGTATGCACAAAGATAAACAAATTTGTCTATGCAATAAGAAGAGTAAGTCAGACAGTCTCACTTCAGGCAGCTAAAGAAGCATATTATGGCTACATAGAATCAACATTGCGCTATGGTATAGTTCTATGGGGCAACTGTACTGATATAGACAAGGCATTTAAAATACAAAAGCGCTGTATCAGGGCAATATTTGGTCTTCGTCAAATAGACTCGTGCCGACCATATTTTAAGGAGCATGGCATTTTACCATTGCCCTGTGTGTATATCTTAGAAGTTTGTTTATTTGTTTATAACTATAAATATCTATTCCAAAATAAGCAAGATGTTTGTAATCGAGAACTACGTTCACAATATAAAAATAAGTTATTTAAACCAGCTGTTAATTTAGCACTTACCTCTAATAATTGTTTTGTGATGTGTATAGAAATATTTAATAAATTACCAGATGATTTCAAAGTAGAAAAGTTAATTTCGTTTAAGAGGCTCACTAAGCAATATCTGATATCCAGAGGCTTTTACTCTACCAAAGAATACTTAGATTATAAGGATTAATATTGACATAAGAATTCTTTGACATTAAATTATTGAAATTAAATTATATAATTATCTTTGACATTAAATTATTTAAATTAAATTATATGACAGTGCTAATTAAATTGTAATAATGTGTATACACCTGAAAAGGTAGAACCTGGAGATCTAGTGATAAATAATCAACAATAACATCTAAGTGTATTAACCCATGTTCTGACACAATAAACTTCATTTCATTTCATTTCATTTCATTTCATTTCACAAAGTGGGAGACCACATATAGTCCTCATCATAATGAACATTTTTGCCCAAGGAACTATGCCTAGGAAATCAACGGTTTCCGAGATAATGAGGTTCCAAGTCGGACTTTTTTTTTTTTCAGAAATGTTTTCAGTATTACGTTATTAACATATCTTCTCAAGAAGCTATATAAAATTATGAATATTTCTCACAAAAAACGAAGTTAAAATTGCAACCCGCAATGTATTCTGAACATCGGATAGCCTAGATTGTGCCTAGAACCAGGACTTATCACGGTTCTAAATTTGACTGAAAACTATTCAGCAGTATTCGCGTGATGAGGTAACACACAGACAGACAGACAGACAGACAGACAGACAGACAGACAGACATAGACCGTTTTTTTTGCATTTTTGTATTCAGTATAGTTTACTTAGTAACCCCTGCTAGTTTTTTTCTAAAAATATTCAATGTACAGAATTGACTTCGCTATAGTTTTATTATAAGTATAGATAGATAAAGAAATGGGAATATTAACGGCGCTTATTTTAGAATACAGGGGCTGTTCAGCGCTACTTTAGGCAGGCACTATGGGATCCAGTGCCTCGTCACTCACGCACTCGGTATGAATAAAAAAAAAATGGAGAACTTGAGCCAGACATGTAAATGGAGAACTTGTCCAGCACCAATACCATACCCTCAGCGTAGGCGTTGGTCGGTTCTATTTTTAATTAGTTGGTGAGCGTATTCAAGCATGTAGTGCTTATTCAACCTTCTGATAGTAAATATTTCGTGCTACTAGGTGCGACGACGCCGCTTGTTCCCCGGATGATTTCAATTACCTAATTAGATTCAAGCATGTAGTGCTTATTCAACCTTCTGATAGTAAATATTTCGTGCTACTAGGTGCGACGACGCCGCTTGTTCCCCGGATGATTTCAATTACCTAATTAGATTTCGCTGAAGCTAGTTCGATGAATTCGAGAGGGTTGCCAGTTAAACGCTTTATTTCAGAGCAGTTATTGCTCCGTTATTGATATTTACAAGAGTGCTGTTTTCAACTGCAGTACCATTCAGATTTTAAAATATGTATACCGACTTTTTTCCGCGGCTCTGCTCTTTTTGCATTATGAATGTGGTAGAGAGAACGAGATTATTTTCCGGGTAAGAATCTACTTACTCAATACTTACCTATCTATGTATAAACCAAAGTCGTGTTAGTTATACCATTTATAACTCGAGAACGGGTGGACCGATTTTTATGATTTTTGATTTGTTGGATTTCTCACCGCCCCGAATAGCAGAATAATCATTAAAACAACGGAAAAATTTGCGGGATAAAAAATAAGTCTGCGCGGACGAAGTCGCAGGCAAAAGCTAGTAGATAATATCTAAAACTGCAATCTCTGTATCTGTAGATATACAAATTACATCCATCTATTGCTACGAAGAATGCGTAAAATTGAGAAACACCATCTATTTATGTTTTTTTTTAATAATTTATTAATATAGTTAGTTGGTTTGGCATGAAACTCTCGGCTCGCGAGTCCATCTCGCGTTTGGCTGTTTTTTTAAGACCTATAAATCTTACGATTGAATTGACACCTTATTATATTGATCTTCTTGCACAATTTGCAACTTTATCTCTGAAAGTGCTGAATATTATTTTGTTAACTTGAAATCATTATTTTCAAGTGTGTTTTTCATTCTTTAGCCAATTCAGCAGTAGACGGTCTGCGAAAGTTATAGTAGGCGTCTTAGCAAAAAATCTTTTGTGCCTATTTTTTCTTCAAAGATCACGCATTCTTCGTCAAAGTAACAATAGAGTTTAGTTAGGTACCTAGAGAGAATGACCTCTGGGTCGATTATGCCAGACAAGCTTGGTCCTTATCATAGCCATAATGTTTTTAATGTACAGCTTTTTATCCAATAGGTAAATTAATTTGTATTTGTATATAATTATTGTAAGAAAACGGGATTCTTACCACGATTTATTTTAAGAAAGTTTTAAAAAAGCATATTGTATTTGTATAGTTTTTTTATAATGACAGTTGATCGTTTATTCAAAAGGTAAAAGGCAAGGTTGGGTTAAATCAGAGGACATGGTCCATTTAATAACATAGACCTAGAAGTAGGTAGGTAGGTACAAGCAGGTATTATTCTAAGTGAGGGTATTAACGTCACACATAATAAATTAAATACTATGAAAAAGTAGGCTAGGATTTTAGGTTTGACGATATATCTACGCCCTTTGGGAAGTAAGTAAAATAAAATAAGTTCCTGGGTTCCTAGAAAGTTGCCTACAACGAAACTTCACCTCGTTTCCTATGTACAGGCTCCTATGTACTAAAATGGTATAGTGACGTAAACACACTTAAAATAAACAGCCAAGCCTACCTACCCAACTAGGCAGCTACCATCTACCCCACATCTCTTGGGAAAGCCGAAAAAAATCACAACACTCACTCGGCAACGCCCGATCGCGGATTAGGCAAATCTTTGTACATTTGCATAATAAGGATGCAGGCTCCCTAAAAAGATCGCCGCCTCCGTAGCTCAGCATCAGGCCCTTAGACTTGCTGGACCATTGAGAGTGCACCCAAAGCGCGAAAAATTTTTATTTAGAGCTTTACAAGCAACATTTTGATTTGTGTTTGAACAAACAGGTAAATAATAAATAATTTATTTTAGACTACAATAATATTTTACTATACTATTGGCATAAATTAAAATTGATGACATCAATCAATATCTATCTAGTGTGCAATAAAGAGTTATCTATCTATTTATCTTTAGTGATAATATACCTGCAGTAACAAATAGCTCAATACATAAAATGTGTGCTAAATAAAAAGATTAAAAAAATTATGTTTAAGGTCCTGATTAGAAAAAAGAATGATTGAAAAAGGAAAAGGTGAGGATCTAAAAGAAGTCTAGGTCCTTAGTTCTTACCTATATTGTAAATACCTTTAGTGTTTAAGATGAATATGGTACCTAACTGAAAATCTACAGACTGCAGACTAGAAACCTCGTGTGATCCGAGGTTGTTTATTTATCTTGACTTGAACAATAATTTACATAGCCAATATTTTTACATTTCAGTGAATAGCCAGCTTATAACTCCCGTTTTCAACCGTCAATAAAACAGTTTTTTGCTGGAAAATTGTATTTGGTTACTGTCAAAAAAGAATGACAGTAACTGTATCAACTGTTGATAACGGCTGGATATATTTTTATCGAATAACTAGGGCCCAGATCTAGGTATACTCTAGGTATACACTTAAAAATAAAAATACACGTCACTTCAACGAAACTAAGTAGTTCGAACTGTGAACTCGCGACCACATTTACAGATGTGTAACTTTTTATTAACACCATTCGCTTACGCTTTGCATATAAATAAACTGTACAGTGTACAACTCCATTATCTCGGCAAGCCCTCGACCGATTTGGCTCATTTCTTTTAATTTAATTTAGGTACCATTTCATTTCAATCCTCGCGACAGTCCGACTATATTTACTCAAGTTATCGTCGAACGAACATTCAAACATGCATACAAGCGCGGGATTATTCCAGTAGGAGAACTTATCTCGCTTCGCTTTCGCTCGCTCGTTCATTTAAAAAGATTAAAAAGGGCGCACAGGCTAGTCCAGAGGGCTCCGCACCAGTATTAGCATTTAGATTGTCTGCGTGAAAAAGGCGCAATCAATCAAGCACCTATAGCGGGCAGATTTAGCAATGCTAACGCGAAGGCTCGTCCGGGACGCCCGGTAACAGCTTTCGCTTGCCTGGTGTGTTGTAGGTATTTTGTGAAAGAAATTACGGAAAAATCGGTGAACGTACACCTATGGAAAATATAAAATAAACATACAGTTGAAGATAAATCGATAAACAATACACATAAACAAATATAAAAAAAAATATACACAGCCGAACATTTAGAACCTCCTCACTTTTTAAGTCGGTTAAAAAGTAACTAGTGTATTCGCAGAACTCATGGTAAGACCAATATTTAGATTTTTACGCGATTAATATCTATTAAGGCTGGAAGATAGCGGTGTGGCGGGAAATTCAAAATTTTCACAGTTTTTTACATTTGTAGCTAAACTGAGCAAGTTTTTTGGACAGTGCTTCGTAGACCAGAACACATAATCGGTTGAATTATTGTTGATCTGTTGTTTACAATAATGAAAATAATACTATGTTATTGCCGCGAACGAAAAATCTCTGAACAAAAATAGCTCAGTTTAGCTACAAAATGTAAAAGCCTGGGAAAATTTTGAATTTCCCGCCACGCTGCTATCTATGCTCAAGCTTGAGCTTGACATTGACATTAGCCAAGGGGTGATAGATCGCCTACTTGTGCTCGAGCTTGAGGTGACGACTATAATAATGCCACCCTAAAAATCCTCTATACATGGTGTTACAAAAGATGATAACTAATTTTACAGGGTAATAGCACCCGGTGATAGGGATCACAACCTAAATATTTTTTTTGCTCTATGACGTTCCTTTGATTTTTCAATTATTAAAATGTGAACGCTGTGGCGGGAGAAAAGTATTTTTTAAATATTGTTTTCATTGACTTTATCAATGTTTTAACAACTCAAAGTCAACTCAAGTGCAAATGCACCTACACCCATAAACATATTTTTAAATTTGAGCCAACACAAAAAAAAAAAGTTATGAAAAAATTTCAATTTTGAGGTTATAAAATAAAAATTGTTTTTTTCAACTTTTTTTTACAGAATTGACATCCTGTTGACCAGTAGGTTACACCCTGTAAAAAGAGTTAGGATGTTTTGTAACACGTTGTATAACCCGTGTCATTAAAGAAAACCTTTAGGATGAACTTCAAAACACTCGCCCTCTCGCTCTATTTAATACAGTCAAAGCGAGACAACGCTAGGTTTTTAACTCCGTCCTAAATGTTTTCTTTAAGAGGCCCCATCAGGACCGTGGGAACTCAATGACTGCCAAGCGCGTGAAACACTGTTTTCTATAGCTGTTTCACCCAGATCGAGACGGGGCGCGGGAAAAAGTGAGAGGCAATGCGGCTGTATGAGTCTACGTGCGTTCGTGTTCTTTCGCGACTATCTAGTTGTAGTTATAATGTAATAGATCTATTTTCCCACAATTTTTCATAGTTCAGCTGCCTACATTTTATTAGGTATTTCAAAAAGCTTTTTTTTTTCTGACAAGTACAACACATTATTGATGTTACCAAGATAGTTAGTTAATTCCAATAGACAGTGTAATAATGTAAGCAAATAACAGCCCCCTTTTCGGCGCGAAAAACGCATCGCTCTAATTTTTTTCAGGCCATTTTTTTAAATTATAAAAACCTTTTGCAAACCTCCGTATTGGTCACCTACTGATATAAACCAAGTTTCAGCAAAATCCAGCCTGACCGGAACTACGTTTGTATGGGAAACTGATAACGCCCTCTTAAGGGTAGACGATAGCAAGGTGGCGGGAAATGCAAAATTTTCACAGACTTTTACATTTTGTAGCTAAACTGAACTATTTTTGTTCAGCGATTTTTCGCTCGCGAGAATAAAACCGTATTCTTTTCATTATTGTAAACAACAGAACAACAATAATTCAGCCGATTATGTGTTCTGGTCTACGAAGCAGTGGTACTGCCCAAAATACTTGTCGTAGACCAGAACACATAATCGGCTGAATTATTGTTGTTCTGTTGTTTATAATAATGAAAAGAATACGGTTTTATTCTCGCGAACGAAAAATAGCTGAACAAAAATAGCTCAGTTTAGCTACAAAATGTAAAAAACTGTGAAAATTTTGAATTTCCCGCCACCTTGCTATCGTCTACCCTTAATGACGCGGGTTATACCTGCTGTTGTCAAATGTAATTTATTTGCTAGAAAATACTCGTAGGTAGGTAGATATGTCTGCAGTCCCAGGCACTGCAGCGCAGAGTGGTCTCTTCACCAGATGGGTGTGAGTGAAGGTGCCACTGGACGCTGTACGTAGATGCAAAGGCCTTAGTTTTTTAAGGTATGTCTACACAACGGATACACAAGCAACAAATTTTGAGAGTTTTTACCGGAAAAATGACGGTCAGTAGACTTTTTGCGAATTAGCGAATATATATTTTTTGAAATTAGTTAGTTTGTTACTCTTTTCGCGATTAACTAAACGACAGTGTTGTGTCCACATGACACTTACCTAACCAATATTAAACTGCTTCTGTCATTCGGCTACTGTCAATATCCATACTTACGGCAAAATAACTGAATAGGTAGGTATTACAAGATCCAAGTTTTATTTGAAGTTTCATAAAAAACTCTCAATGCGGACCTCTCGTATGCAATAAGGGCCCAGCAGCTTCTCCTCAAAGGTCCTTCTGTAAACAGAATGCAAGGCGAGTGGTCACAGAATAACAACAACAGAAGGCTAGGGTTGGCATGGCTAAAAAAAACTGTTCATCGTCAAGTTTGAATCCTGTTAGTGAAGAACTCCACTCCGGTCACAGCCCTCTAAGTAGGTAGGTAGGTAAGTGAAGAAACTACTAATTTATTGTTGTTAAGTCTAAGTAGTTTATTATAATCAGTATAGGCATAAGTAGGTTATTATTTTATAGTTTATGCAGGAATATTTAATTTTGTGCGTATTTTAACCTGTTTTTTTTTTTTTTACGTTCCTATCCTGCAAGGTTTGCTGGAAGAAATTTCTTACAGAGATAAGCTCGCCTTTGTACATGTCGTTTCTTATCTAATTTATCCTGTAATATGTTTCGTGTGCAGTAAAGTATAACAATAATAATACTAAATTGAAAAAACCCCCGTTATTTTAATTTAAAATTAGAATATCTCCTAAACGGCACAATCAATTTGTATTTTTTAGCTATGGTTTTATTTATCTAAGAACCATCGCTAGAAAACCTGTTTTCAAATAAAAAAATCGCATCCAAATCGATTCACCCGTTTAAGAGATACGTACGGTACCACACACACACACACACACCCTCACACACACACACACACACACACACACACACACACACACACACACACACACACACACACACACAGCGGTCAGACTTATTATATAACACTCCTCTTTTTGCGTCGAGGGTTAAAAATCTACAACAGGGTAACTTTTAAATTCCCTTTGTTAAAAACCATATTATTATTTACTACCGTCAAAAACTCTCATACATTAGTAATCATGGTATGGAACAGCAGAACTACTTTTGCCCCATTTGTTGTCATTTGAGCAAAATCCTTGGACTATAAGCATACAGCTACAGCAAACAGCTTTACTAAAAAAAAAAGATTTTGACGTTTTTCGGTCTTAGGCTCAAAAAGATGCTCTACCATATATTTTTTTCATTTGAGGCGTTGGAGCTCCTTTGCGTCGCAGGCAAGGTTGTACTCCTGTGGCACCTACTATCGAGAGGGGTCTCGAAAATCCGCGATAAGTGTCCCAACCCGATATCACAACTCGACCCAATCCACTCCGGGTCGCTTTTGATCATCTACCTATAGGGTGCCACTTCAATTTTCCCCTCTTAGAACCAATCGCGATTTCACAAATTCGTCATAGGTATAGGAAAGAAAGTGTTGTCTGGCAATAAGTCGTACAGAATGTTGTTATTGACTTATTGTCTTTACTTACCGCTTCAACTCCGTCTCCGACTGACTGACGGAAAAATATCTAAGCATAACCAAAAAATTATAGTATAAAGTTCTTATTATTTCTGACTCTCTCTCTCTCTCTTCAGTCTACAGGGTGCACTCTATGTCGATAGCGGAACTTTAAGTAGGCTTTCTACTGATCACTACAAACAACTTGTACTAGGTGGCGAAAAAAATGGAGTGAAAAAAATATCAGCTGTTTCATACATTTGGCGCAGTACTGAGTCGAGCTTTTGTATGGGACAGCTGATATTTTTTTCGCTCTATTTTTTTCGCCACCTGGTACAAGTTGTTTGTAGTGATCAGTAGAAAGCCTCCTTAAAGTTCCGCTATTGACTTAGAGTGCACCCTGTAGTTCTCTCTAGTGCAAACATATTATAAAATAATAACTATTTAAGACCGATACAAACAACTTACTTTTGATGGAAGAACCTGTGGCGCGTTCAACGGACACGGTTTGCCAGTAATTATTTGAAACCCCGCGCGCATAGCGGAAACCATATGTCTTTAAGCAAAGTAATCTGATTGGTCGACAATTTTCTCTGTTCCGATTTGACCTTACCAAAATATTGCTACATCACTGTGATCTATGAACATCTAGCATTGCAAAGATCCACATTTTGGTTGACATTGTCGAATCGGAACTTGTCATATGAAGAATTAAAAAATATGCCCGCCCGCACTGCGCTCAGTTACCCCGAATGACTCTATGTAATTTATGTTACGATGTTTATTTTTTGACAATATAATAACGGTTTTTCTTCTAGCGGTCGGAGAAATTAGTTACCCGATTTTTGTGGAATGCATAGCCCCTTCGCGGGTGGGCGGCTTTCCCGCCGCCGCCGCACGGGTTAAATTCCCTTTGGGTTAAATTCCCTTACCAAATTCGGAATAGGTTCAAAGCTGAATTCTCTACTTTCGATATAAGAAATTTTAAAAAATCGTTACGTTCTTACTATTTTACCAAATGTGGGTATGTTGTCTAAAAAATATTCACACGACCTAGAACAACCTGCCCGAACCCCTATAAAAATGCAAGGAAGCAAAACACAGCCACTTTTATTTTCTTAAAAAACACAAGCATTTATGAATAAAAAACATAACAGTTCCATTAGGTACTGTTTTTTCAGTTCGCAATGGGCTCCCAGTTGACGCCTTCAGTACCAATTAATTAATGCTGTCGGTCCCTTTAATGTTTTTTTTTAGTACTGCAAAGAATATTCTGATTCTAATTCTAGAGGATTAGTTTGCTGGTGGTAGGAGAAAAACGAGGAAACCCCGGTTTTGTCCTTCTACTGGGACGCCATCGATACGCCATTGCGTTTAATCTGCAGATGCCTTAAAAATGCAAGGCAGCGAAACACAGCCACTTTTCTTTTTTTTTTAAGGCAAGCATTTATAAATAAAAAAACAATGACAGTTTCATTACAGATGAGCCGGCGCGTCGCCTGGGAAATCATGGTCGTTGTAATTATATTAGGGTTTCGCCTCCAACACGCAGCAGAGCTCGTCTTGTTTGCAGCAAGGCAGTATTTTTTTTACTGGATGCAAAAAACGTGAAATATTTCTGATAACTAACTTTTGATAATGACGCCCTGACATTGACTTGTGAGAAGGCCCACGGTTTTTTCAGACCTGCCCCTCTACCCTTGACGCATTTTTCCAATACGGCCGCAATATGGCGCAATTTACAAAATTTAATATTTTACAAATTAAGACGGATTTTGTGTTTTTATTTAATAAAACAGCCTTACCTTTGAATAAACATTACAAAGTATTTAAAATCAAAGCATTACTATGCGAATTCAAATAGAAATTAATTTTAAAACTTTTTCAATTTGATTGCAATAGCGTCAAGGGTAACCCCCCAGCGGGTTACCCTTGACGTTATTGCGTTCATATTGTCAATTTTTTAAATTAATTTCTCTTTGAATTCACATAGTTATTCTTTGATTCAAACATCGTAATTTTTATTCGTAGGTTGTACCTACAATAAAAATATAAAATGCGTCTTAATTAATGAAATATTGAATTTGGTGAATTGCCCCATATTGAAAAAATTGCGTGTAGGGTAGGTAGAGGGGCAGGGCTAAACCTAACTAAACTAATCCTTTTTGTTCCTATGATATGAAGAAGTTTTTTCAGTCAGACTGTGGCTAACCTGGTAGTTCTGGTCCATAAAGAAGTATGAATAAAAAAAAAATTGAGTGCATTTTAGAGTGATATTTTGAGGCAGTAGGTTAAAAAAATATTGCTGATGTAGTACTCAGAAGGTATTGCTAAAGTCTGATGAGAAAAAGCTCTTGCTTTGAGGCAAGAAATAAAAATACAGTTAAATTTCCAAGATTTTTATAATTTAAGAAAGTATGTAAGAAAGTATTCACAAGAAATTGAAGACGAGAAGTTGGTTGGTTTTTCGAAACAAAAGAAAGAAATTGGAAACAGTTATTAAAAATGGAACGGTATTGAATTTATTGTTAGAACCTATGTTATACCTAAATAAATTGCAATTAATAAAACAAAGCGGTCTCAATTATTGAAAAGTTGATTGGATTTAAGCGTGGACCTGCGCTGCGGTGAGAATTCAATCTCTCCTGTTTGATTCTCCTTTTCGGCTTGCTCCACTTTGTCATTATAATGAAACGATATTATTTTCGAAAATGAGGCCATCAGGGCAGCTAGCGAGCAAGATTGCGTCGGTATCACATAGTTTTGCGCCTCATCTCTGCTTTCTATCATCTCATATTCGTCCAAAGTTGATCCGAAGAATTCTGTGGGTGTTGGGTTGAAGATATCTTTGTTTTGGTCAGTATTTGTTGTCGACTCACCAAATATGTCTCCAAGTTCGTCATCCAAGTGCACATAGTGTCCTTTTTGTTGGTAGTAGGAGAGTGTGAGCCGTGAATAGTTGTCGTCGATAAATATTCCGTGGTCTATAGACTCATTTTCGCTTGAAGCCATCGAGGATTCTGTTATGTCAATTAATGCACTTGCCGTGGAGCCCATTATTGAGATTCAGTAGTAATGATTTTCAATGAAGTATGATTTTATTTAGGCATAACATTACTACAGCCTGTTGTTATTTGGTTACCCAGACTACAAAGTCAACGGTTCTTTTCTGTCAGATGAGTTTTGCTACCACCCGCAGATGAATTTTATAAAAGTAATGTGAAACACCCACAAAAACTCCGTTTGGTAGTTGGCGTAGGTACAGTCGGCCACACGCTAGGATACCCCTTTTTGTTCGATTGGCGCCCTTATGCCGCGCGCGGTAAGAGCTGCCATGGGGTATCTGTGACTGTGGCCGACCGTGACCGTTTTGTGACACGAAGATAATAAAATTACAAGTAGGTATAATTAATGAAGGTCTATTTTATTTTGCAACGGTTTGCAATATTTTAGCAAAAACCAAAGCTGAGTCACAATCTGAGTTAAGCAAGATAGCAAGAATGATGTAACTATTTAGGGACATAATAAGATAAGATACACATAAGATACGTTTGAGAGAGACATAACGTTAGATAGAGAGTGACTCATACAAAGATTTTTGGTATTAGTAATTATTTGCCAGACTTTGTAAACGTCTGCAAATACCTAATTCCAGATGATATTTGATTGACGCTATCTTCGATTATCTACACCTTTATTGATAGGCACTAAAAACAAAATATACCTACTTTGAATGTCCATCTGTTCATTCCATATTTACTTTTTACAAATAAAAAGTAATTACTCGTACTATTAGACATGACAGACTATCTTTATACAGACATAACTCGAGTCAAAAATAAAAAAATATGTTCGTTTTTATCCGACAAATAACTTCAAAGACAATTGGTTTCATTCGCAAATAAATGCATCTGAAATTAAGTGCCTCTAGGAAACTGATTAGTATTAGTATACAGTACCTAATAGCATAGGCAAACCCGGAGCAAATTCATAACATAAAATTACGCCTAACAATCTTAGAGCCACTTATGATAAAGGCACAGTACTATAAAAATGCGAACTAAATCATCCCACAACATCAGACACCTAGTTCCTAACATCACATTCAAACATGAAGATCGCTATATTTCTCCTCAGTGTCGTTTGCTTCAGCCATGCTGCTCCCAAGCCAAGGCAGTTCCATGACCATTTCCTCGAATTCCTTGACATCATTAGGGAGGAAGTTGACGTAGACCACTGGGTGGGACACTACTTGGAGTTCGAAGAGTTCCGGACATCTCTCGAGTACCTAGCGACGAACAACTTCCGCGATTTGGTTGATGAGATGGAGCACTTGCCCGAGTTTATAACTGTGAGTATATTTAAATATACATATATTTAAGCTAACTCATCCGAAAGGATGGCATAGGTGCTGGACAAGACTATTCTGTATAAAAAAAAAAACCATAGACATTGCCAGCGTTTCCATAACTATCGTTTGTGTAGGATAGTTTTATAATACACGCTAAATAAATTGCTGTTATTTTTTTATACAGGCTTTCCCAAAATATACTGACAGCGATTTCCACCGACTACCAGTTTTTAAATACCTTCGAGTACACAATGAAGACATATATACATTTGCGCTAAAATATTGTGTTTTGGCATATTTTTCAGTTGGTCGAGTTCCTCGAGAATGACAACATCGATATTCTGTACTTCATCGATATTTTCAACGAAATGCTTGGTGAGTAAAAAAATATTTATGGTTAATCTATATCTATATATTATATAAAAATGAATCGTCGTGCATTAGTCTCGCTAAAACTAAGAAACGGCTTGACCGATTTGCATATTTACTGTTTTGTTTAGTTCACCATAGTTCAGGTAGGTTTAAAAGCAAAGAAATATGGGAAAAGTTAAAGGATTAGCTGAAACACGGAAGAAATAAAAATTGGTCATTTTGTATTGGAATCGCCATTTTTGACGCGGAGAGTCAAACTATTTCAGGTGATACGAAGTTCACCGGGTCAGCTAGTCCACAATAATAATAACAGTCGCAGTCGCAGTCTCTTGGAAATATGAAAATGTCAGAAAAACAGTAACGCTCTAATCCCCATTAAAATATGCAACCGTTGTCTCAGTGAAGTTAAAATTTAGGTAGGTAATCAGCAATCACCTATTCTTTTTTTTTGTAAAACATTATACTTTTGATTTATTCCTTTCTCTTCCGGCAGACTCGTTCCAATTGGACTTCAAGAGCGCCCGCCACACACTCAGTGGCACGGACCTCAACTCGTACATCAAGGACATCACAGCAGCCTTCCCGCAAGAGAGACTTGCCGCTCTCTTCGACCAGAAGATGGCCAACGACGAAGACTTCAGCACCGCCATCACCAATCTACAGAGCGAAGAGTGGGACCAGATCTTCGGAGCCTTCTGGAACAGCGAAGCTTTCCAACAGGAGAAGCATACTCTTGCCGACAACGGCCTCGATTTAGAACTAGTTTTGGCAGAAATCAAAGCCGTTTTTGGCCAGTAAATTGATGTCACGTTTGTAAACTTCGTTAATTCAATTGATTGCGTCATTAGCTGGTTGGTTACTGTTTGTTTTTATTTGAGACTGAAAGTAGTCAACAAGTAGCATCATTGTTTTGCCAGTAGGTATTGTAACAGTAGATGTAAAAATAAAGCAAGGGAAGTAGTCTCGACATAACATTAGTGAACGCAGGAGAGTGAGGAACGTAAAAGTGTATTTTTTTTGGTGCGCAAGGAAAATGCATCTATCGTTTATCTATGGATTGCTTTCGTTATGTTACGTCAACTGTTTCAAATTAGTGCCATCGCCATCGCCAGAGAAGGTAATAGTTGTATAGTGATATTAAGTAGGTACTTAGTTATTTTGTACAAGGTGATGAATGTCTCCAATGTTAAGATTAAAAATGTAATGTCTACTCAAACCGAATTAATGAATACAAGAAGGCCTAGGGCTCTATTTAATTTCACTGTTCCTTTTTTGTGTAGCGTATCAACGACGTCCTTCTTTTAAATACTTACCTAATAGTTATATCAATATTTTTAGAACACCACGGAGTTATCAAAAACAAAAGAATTAGAAGATTTATATTATTCTTTATTGGATGTAGAGGATTTACCTGAAGACCAAACGGAAGCTGTGAGAGACGAAGTTTTGTCGGAAAATATTGATCTCGAAAAAAGTAATATAGAGGAAAGGGCAACTATATTTATAAATAATTCAAAATATCCACCATGGATCAAAATTCTCTGTGCAAACATACATTCAGCAGAGTCAAAGCGCCAATGTTTGAACAAAGTGACACTTAATGCGAAAGAAAAACTACACTATGATGTAATGACTCACCTCCTAGATAAACAAGGAGCTAAATCATCGCTACCACTTACATATTTCGGAAAACCTTATATGCCGAGTAAAAAAATACAAACTTATTTTAAGAAAAATAGGCTGCCTTTGTTGGCTCACGCTGGTAACTTCAATACCCGCCAGACACCAATTGACATTCAAATAAGCTCACAAACCAAACGCAATGATGTCAAACTTGAATATGGACCATTTGATCATAAAACTATTAATCTTAATAATATTAATAACAACGAAAACCCTGTCAACAATTACAATCCTAAAGTATCATACAATCACAATGAAAACGAGGAAAGTAATAATCATCCAGATAACTTGTATAAAATGAATTCAGGAATATTGTACAATAAACAACATGAAAATACCAATTTTAAAACTCCACCGACTCATGATGTTATGGAGCAAATGAAGCCTCCTGATACTGAAGAAAAATCACAAACCTATATGCAGCCCACTACTGAGAGGTACAAAATCAATCTGCTTCCTGAATCCTATTCGAAGAAAGGCAACGAAGTTTACGAAGACTATACCACACAACTTATATTCGTAGAAAATGCCACTCATGTAAATGGCAACTATATGTTCAACAAACTCAACTATGTTAACGACTATACTGACGATGACAGAAACTTTCCAGTTGCGCAAGATTGGAAAGGTATTACTTACTACGTTAAAGCAAATAAACTTGAAGGTCTTCAACGTTCTGGTGGTTGTGATATTTTCAAGTGTATAATGAAAAAACCATCAGCAAAATTCATAAAAAGTAAAGGTGATGTCGTGGAACTTCAGTGTATATGCATAAAAAGAAAAATTTTCGAGAAAGGGTTGAAACATCGAATTTCGAAGAAACCACCAAGGTACACAGTGCTAGTTAATAGTAGGAAACGTACTCCAGAATTTACAATACAATCGGAAGAAGTAGATGATTATGTCAATGCCATAATGCAAGTGGGAAACGATTTGATCAGAACAGGAGTAACATTTTATTAGTTGTATACTATTATGTTATATCTCTGTAAATAATATTCTCATCGTTGTGGTAAGCATCTCAGATTATAGTTTATTTTTAAATATAACCCTAAAGTTCTTTTTCTCAAGATTTCTATCAGAGTGAATCATGTGATTGTGTCGTAGATAGCGTGTAGTGCGGTAGGTGTACAAGACAGGTAGGGCACGATCTCCCTACGCAGTGCATTCTGGGGGATCTAGATAGTGGGACTCAAAGTTATCGCAAGCGAGATCGCTGCGCGCGCCGCTCCTCCGACGCGACCGTTAGTTGCTCTGAGAGATGAAAAGCAAACAACTACGCCAACAGATGTCCAGATAGCCAATAGTGTCCCCTTTGCTGGTATTTGTCGAGCGAGATGATTTCGCCCCGTACACTCGGACCCGGCGCGACATTGTTCGAAAATATTTGTGCCCGAGAACTTTTCGATTTCGTTCACTGAAGAGCCGTCGTCAATATTTGTGTTTGTGTAAGCCTATAGATGTTTACAAAATAAAGTAGTGTCGGTAAACCTTGCGGCGAAATACCGGCAGTATTTTCTCGTCGGTCTTTTTCATCAGCACACCGTTTTATGGGCGACAATTAAGAGGCAGCAAACGGACGCAAGTTGAAAGTTCTTTGTTCGACTCTCAACAAGTTTTTCGTGTGAAATTCAGGAGCTGAATCGAGTGCTGTCATTCAGCGCAGAGCGGCGGGATGTGCATATTTTATTTAACAGCGTCATGAAACTTTGCTCGAGGAAATTTTCTACTGGGGCGTCCCGGACCCCGGATGCTTCTTAATTATGCAGACGGAGATGATCGTTTCCACCTTTATCTTCATGAGCATGAAAATTCAAAGATTCCCTGAACATCGTTTAAGAATCCCCTTCAGCTCTGCAGCCCTCTCGCTCGCACTTTTCAACATTTTAATTTATTGTAAGATAATGATTTAACTTTGGGCGATGAAATATAGTTGCAGACACAGATAATTAAGCTATCGACATGTGGACTAACTTTTAATTTTATATTCCTAGTAATAAAAAAACTATCGCGGAACTTCGTTTAAAAGTAGTAGTTCCGTGATATTTTTTTTATTACTAGGAATATGAAATTAAAAGTTAGTCCACATGTCGATAGCTTAATTATCTGTGTCTGCAACTATATTTCATCGCCCAAAGTTGAATCATACTCTTACAATAAATTAAAATGTTGAAAAGTGCGAGCGAGAGGGCTGCAGAGCTGAAGGGGATTCTTAAGTACCTAAAATCTTCAAACAAATATAGTTTTTGCTGAAACGCAAACGTGCTTTCAGATCTTTTAGATTTTCGAGCGGTCAGCTTTCCGGCTGTCATTTCACTATGAAGGAGAGAGACCATCGAGGAATATTCCTCGAGCTAAACACTGAAAAAGGGCAAGTCTTTTCTAAAGTGGAAATTGCTGAATCAAGATTCAAGATGGTCGCAGTCGCGGGCAAAGCTATCGCGGGAGTCAGATCTGACTGCAGGCGGCCGGCTTGGCCCCGCTTGCTCCGGCTTACAAAGCAGGTCATCTACACTGCGGAGTAGGAGGTACAGAGGTTTGGATTCATCCAGTCTACATATTTAATGACCCATAACATAAACACGTATTATCAGCGATCAAAAATACCATAGCTACCAATTTATAGGGGCCCGGTAGACCGGTTCCCATAGTGTCACTTTCTCTGCCAAGAGAGTGAGGTACCTAACCAAAGACAGCCGTAAACTCGACCTGTATGTCTATGCTTGCTTAGGTATGTAGAGATATGGTTTGAAAATACAGACAAAAGCATAATTTACGACTGCCATCTTCTTTTAGTTCCGTAGTGCGAAATTTGGTTGGTTTGACGTAGGTACGATCGGTCACAGTCACAGATACCCCATGGCAGCTCTTACAGCGTGCGGCATAAGGGTACCAATCAAACAAAAAGGGGTATCGTAGCGTGTGGCCGACTGTGAAGTGATGGCAAAATACACAATCAAGGCTATCTGGTATTTGTGCTAAAGTACCGAAATTGAACCTCTGTGACTCTCTACTTGGTCATCTGCACTGAATACCGGCTACTTGCGGTGGGCCACGGGCAGATGCGATTTTGTGCTAACTCTGTTAAAAAATAAGTGTTTGTTTTCTGAACTCAACGAGCACAGTTTGTATTAAAAGATTACTTTTTCCAT
Source organism: Zelleria hepariella (assembly GCA_949319315.1). Lineage (NCBI taxonomy): Eukaryota > Metazoa > Arthropoda > Insecta > Lepidoptera > Yponomeutidae > Zelleria > Zelleria hepariella. The sequence continues at coordinate 6,855,322 of OX439386.1, read as the reverse complement.
TTTAAGGGATTGTAGCATTTGCAGTGATTGTACTAAAAACATAAAACATGAATATCTCAGATTAATTTTATTTCGGAAATATGCAACGTGTAACAAAAGTGGGTTTGTAAGCATCTGCGGTCATGTACACCTAAGGGTGGCATTAATAGTCGTCAACTCAAGATCGAACTCAAGTAGCTGATCTCAGAAAACAAAATTTGTTAATTAATGTCAAACTAGAGTAGTTGTCAGCATATTAATAGACACTAGCTTGAGCTTGACATTAGCCAATGTCTCAAGTCGGTGTTTTTTTTTCTGAGTTCACATACTTGAGGTGAATGCCACCCTTTGTAGCATAAAGAAACGAAGAAACATACCTACTTAAAAGGAGATACCTATGCTACAGAGAGGACATACTACTATTATGACTTTCTAACGTTCTTCGACAATTTGTGATAAAAGACGGTACCAACTCTACCTTGTGTGTGCCACAAGCCAACTCTGTTATTATCCCACCATACAATTTTATTCTATTGAGGCATAGCGCACCGCTCGACAAAAGACCTTTGTGAACCATGCAATGTACTGTACACACTACACGAGTGAACGTCTTAAAGATTCAAAAGAATCCGCGTACGAGCGCGATTTGCTTGCGAAGACACGCGTCGGGCTTATCGACAAAAGCAGCCACGTTTTGCTGCCATTAATTGTGTCGTTTACACATTGAGAACTTACCACGAGACGAGAATCACTTCTTGAGCTAAAACTATGGCGAGCACTGTACATTTTTAACCCCTGACGCAACGCAAGTATAATCATATTTTAGTTTTTTTTTCTAAGCTGACTTCACTGGTGAAAAGGTATTTTGTTAATTTGCTGCTGTCCGTTGAGGATTTCCTTTTCTCCATCTCCGAAGTTCTTCATCAGATCTTCAATTTGTTTATGGGACCACAAATCTTTTGTTTGAAAGGGTATACTTCCCTTATAGGTACCCTCTGGAATAAATAGTTCTTATCAATAAGCTCGCCACACACACATACTGGAGGTACACTGACTCGTTGTCTGGCAGAAATCGCTCTTATCAATAAGCTCGCACTGAATCTATTTATCTAATGGTACTGGGTAGTGGTACAAGTGGTTCAGGCTTATTGATAAGAACGATTTCTTTCAGCTAACGAGTCAGTGCGAGCTTATTGATAAGAGCGATTTCTACCAGACAACGAGTCAGTGTACCTCCGGTATGTGTGTGGCGAGCTTATTGATAAGAAGGATTTATTCCAGACAATGAGTCGGGGCGAGCTGAACGTAAGTGGCCAGTATTATCAATAAGTCGAGTGTAACAACCGGTAATGGGTATGCTCAGTGGTTACATCGGTCTGTTCTGGTCTTTCCCAGTGTGACCATCGGTCATGCGTATGCTCAGTGGTTACATCGGTCTGTTCGGGTCTTGCCCAGTGTGACCATCGGTCATGCGTATGCTCAGTGGCTACATCGGTCTGTTCGGGTCTTGCCCAGTGTGACTATCCGTCATGGGTATGCTCAGTGGTTACATCGGTCTGTTCGGGTCTTGCCCAGTGTGACTATCCGTCATGGGTATGCTCAGTGGTTACATCGGTCTGTTCGGGTCTTGCCCAGTGTGACCATCGGTCATGGGTATGCTCAGTGGTTACATCGGTCTGTTCGGGTCTTGCCCAGTGTGACCATCGGTCATGGGTATGCTCAGTGGTTACATCGGTCTGTTCGGGTCTTGCCCAGTGTGACCATCGGTCATGCGTATGCTCAGTGGTTACATCGGTCTGTTCGGGTCTTGCCCAGTGTGACCATCGGTCATGCGTATGCTCAGTGGTTACATCGGTCTGTTCGGGTCTTGCCCAGTGTGACTATCCGTCATGGGTATGCTCAGTGGTTACATCGGTCTGTTCGGGTCTTGCCCAGTGTGACCATCGGTCATGGGTATGCTCAGTGGTTACATCGGTCTGTTCGGGTCTTGCCCAGTGTGACTATCCGTCATGGGTATGGTCAGTGGTTACATCGGTCTGTTCGGGTCTTGCCCAGTGTGACCATCGGTCATGGGTATGCTCAGTGGTTACATCGGTCTGTTCGGGTCTTGCCCAGTGTGACCATCGGTCATGGGTATGCTCAGTGGTTACATCGGTCTGTTCGGGTCTTGCCCAGTGTGACCATCGGTCATGGGTATGCTCAGTGGTTACATCGGTCTGTTCGGGTCTTGCCCAGTGTGACCATCGGTCATGGGTATGCTCAGTGGTTACATCGTTCTGTTCGGGTCTTGCCCAGTGTGACCATCGGTCATGGGTATGCTCAGTGGTTACATCGGTCTGTTCGGGTCTTGCCCAGTGTGACCATCGGTCATGGGTATGCTCAGTGGTTACATCGGTCTGTTCGGGTCTTGCCCAGTGTGACCATCGGTCATGGGTATGCTCAGTGGTTACATCGTTCTGTTCGGGTCTTGCCCAGTGTGACCATCGGTCATGGGTATGCTCAGTGGTTACATCGGTCTGTTCGGGTCTTGCCCAGTGTGACCATCGGTCATGGGTATGCTCAGTGGTTACATCGTTCTGTTCGGGTCTTGCCCAGTGTGACCATCGGTCATGGGTATGCTCAGTGGTTACATCGGTCTGTTCGGGTCTTGCCCAGTGTGACCATCGGTCATGGGTATGCTCAGTGGTTACATCGGTCTGTTCGGGTCTTGCCCAGTGTGACCATCGGTCATGGGTATGCTCAGTGGTTACATCGGTCTGTTCGGGTCTTGCCCAGTGTGACCATCGGTCATGGGTATTCTCAGTAGTTACACTAGAGTGACAAAACAGTATAACCAGGGGTTATGTAATTAGCATTTTACTTGCACGCCTACCGTACTTTAATATTTTTTTTTGTTATCTATCTAAATGTTTAGGGAATGATTTATTGACATGCAGAGTATTATACGATAAATATGAAATAGTTTACGGTAAATATGATAAAGGTATCAAATACTCCCTGTAGATTACGCAAGGGTAGTTGGCCACTCATTGGGCACGTTAGTCGCGGTACGTAGAGGAAGATTTACGGTAATTTGTTAGGGCTTCGCTGCCAAAGAGTGCCTTCCGGGACCCTATTACTATACAGGGTGTTAAAAGACCGCCAACAGACCCGAAAGCCACGCATACTAGACACCAAAACAAAGTACTTTTTCGATAAATTATTGCTGGGAAATGATTTTGGTTTTTTAGGTTATAATTTTGAAACATATTTTATCACGCAATGGAAGTGAAACGCACAGAAGTCATATTGCGCAAGCGTAGGTATAAGTTTATGTTTCTTAAGTTTGAAGTGCTGATCTTTAGAATACATTGCGGGTTGCAATTTGAAAGTCGTTTTTTGTAAGAAATATTCATAATTTTGATGGCTTCTTGAGAAGATATGTTAAGAACTAGATACTGAATACATTTCTGCAAAAAGAAATGTTTTAAAAGTCCGACTTTGAACCTCATTATCTCGGAAGCCGTTGATTTCCCAGTCATAGTTCCTTGGGCAAAAATGTTCCTTATGATGAGGACAATACATGGTTTCCCGCTCTGTTGGCGGTCTTTTAACACCCTGTATACGCCCTCTGTTTATCAATCTGTCAATTTTTACTCAAAGTGATGTCGTTTAGCTTGTTTTATTGTGATCGCGTGAGATTCAGTACATATTATCATTGCGTGTTAACCAAGTTAATTGTTTTTCCAAAACTTTGGAATAATAATCAATGTTACAGTATTTCTGATGATTTCAAGGCGATTGATTATGATTAGTTTAGTTAGTATTTTATAAACGGTTTTACCTACTGTGATTGATGTCGGAATAGCTGACTAGTTCCGCGTAGGCTATAGTAGAACCACTCCGAGTGTGGGTAGATGAAAATGGAAGTATATTTTATTGCTCATCCATCAATCCACTTTGACGTGCTAAAAATTGGATACGTGCTTTAATTTTTCTCTATGGGCATTGTACCTGCTGTATTTACGGGGTTTTTACCTTAAAATAAACCTGCGCAAAATCTTTCAGCAGGTGCATTATTATAAAATAATTTCACATTTCCTGATTCTACGTATACAACGTGTTACAAAAGATACTAACTCTTTTTACAGGGTGTAACCTGCTGGTCAACATAATGCCAAATCTGCAAAAAAAAGTTGAAAAACACAACTTTTTTTTATAACCTCAAAATTGTAAAATTTTCAAAACTTTTTTGTTTTTGGATTTAGCTCCAATTAAAAAATATGGTTGTTTGCTTAGCCGTATTTTAATCGCTTCAGGCTGTTAAAACATAGTGAAAGTCTATGGAAACAGTATTTTAAAAATACTTTTCTCCCGTCACAGCACTTACATTTTAATTATTTAAAAATCAACGGAACGTCATAGAGCTAAAAAAATATTTTGGCTGTGATCCCTATCATCAGGTACCATGACCCTGTAAAAAGAGTTAGCATCTTTTGTAACACCTTGTATACAAGGTGTAAAGTGACACCCGACTCAGGGGTGATTGATTATACAGGGTGTTGTTTTGGTCAGTGGCACCCGACTCAGGGACGATAGTTTGAGTAACACTTGAAACTAAAAATTAGTTTATTTTAATAATAAAAAACGGTTAAGCGCGAGTCGGACTCACGTACCGAGGGTTCGTACATCCAGATTTTTTCATTTGTATGGAGGTACGAAACTCTCTATTTCGTCTAAATCGTTAGAGCCATTTCTAAGATACCCGGTGTAATAGGACCGCAGATTTTTAGCCACATAATACGAGATGTTTGATGAGTAGAAAGCCTATGTCAAGTTTCGCTATCGGATTCGAGTGCAACTTAAAGTGCGAGTCGCTGTATAAACCATTATCATTACGTACCTAGATCCAAAGTACAATAAATAAAACCATAACTATCTATCTTCATCGCTAGAATACTTATCACAACTAAATCGATGGCTCCTACGTAAACTACCGTATCCCACAAAATGGCGATTTTCATGTTTTTCGTTTTTTGTCATTAGATGATTATTCCGCATGTATCCCAAAAACAAAAACTTAATAATATTCAAAAATGAAGATTTTTTCAGACGTAAATTATCGTATGTTGATCACGGGCGCGCCGTAAACTATCGTATTGACCTCTTGCGGTAGTTTACGTGGGACACATTGCATGCTACGCCTACCGTAAGTATATCTTACCATTCTCTACGTGGGAAGTACGTAGATCTGAGCTTGTGTTTTGTGATGAGGCATGTTCTTACTAAACATGTTAAGTATTCAGTTTTGTTAGTTTTACTGCGTTTTCTATCAATCTTGTTCAAAACTATAATATGTAACACATACGATTACGTACGTAGATTTTTCGAGGGGGTATGCTATAGTATGTAACACATACCATTTTGTACGACGTCGATAAAAAGTGATGTTGTATCGTATGTAACACGTACGATTATTTACTTGGTTTATATGAACCTGTTAACTGTTGTATGTGTAACTTAGATTTATTTACGTTGCAATATTAAGCTGAGCCTAAGACAATATCTTACAGATACGATAGTTTGCATGGAAATTGAACAAAAAAAATTAGATCATTTATTTAAATATTCAAATAACTCAAATTGTTTATACCTACTTAAAGCAGTTTTGATTAATAATAACGTCTTTTTTATGTTATAAAAATATTTTTAATACAAAACCATCACTGAAATCGACTACTTATTAAACGGATGGAACAAACTAAAAATGAAAACAAAACCATAACATAAAAGTTTCCGCTTTGTGTATCGTATGGTGGAAAACCAATATACTTACTTCATGATGGTAAATTACACACTACTGTTTGGGACCTTCACTTTCACTAGAGTTATTTTTAACAAGGATTTGAAATGACACACGGATGTGGTTTCTTATAGACTGACCAACCGTTTTTGTATGCATGCTTGAGATTTGGTTTGGTTGACGATGAAATTTCAATTACCCGGGTTCTAAATTTCCGAGACTCGACTTGGCTTAGGCAAATCAATACCAATAGAAGCTGAACACCAAACACATGAAGGTAACAAGAAATTCATTTATAAAATATATTTTTTACTGAAGATACAAACACTCTCCTACCTTAAAGAACGCTTCGAATATCTCCATTCCTCCAACAACCTTAATCTCCGATCATCCCATAACCTACGCCTCAAGATCCCGTCCCACCACACCAAACTTTACGGCTCCTCGTTCACAGTGACGGCAGTCCGATTATGGAATGCTCTCCCGGAGGAGGTGCGAAAGGCCAAATCCCTGCCAATTTTTAAGGCACTTGTAAAAAAGTTCTACCTCACTGGTGAACTGTGATACTGTTGTTATATTTTTATTATGCATGTTCATGTATATGTTATAATGTATTTATGTAGTTCTTATTGTATATATAATATTAGATATATATATATATATATATTTTAGTCAATTATATAAGTAAACCTATTCGGATTTATCTATTAATAAATTATGTATTACTCGTAAGTACTTTATCTACGTAAATATACGTAATTGAAATTAAATTGTTTTCTTATCCTATCAAATATTTCTTATTGTGCATCTGCTGCTACTGTGTTTTCGCTCTCAGTCCTGTCCATCCAAAGGTTGTCTGGAAGAAATCGCTTTTAGCGATAAGACCGCCATTTGTACTGTTATTTTTAAATGTTCATTTGTAAAATGTTTTCGTTTGTGCAATAAAGAGTTACTTACTTACTTACTTACTTACTCTCCACAAAGGAGCTTCAAAACAAAGATTAAGAGATCCTCATTTGGTTCATCAAATACTCACAAACTTAGATCCTAAAGATTTTAAAAGGCCCAATCTTGTGGTAGTTTGCAGCAGACTTTTAGACTGAAAATCTTTTCATAGCCTGTAAGTTAATAAATTGAAGTATTAAAATCATAGATAAATCTGTATTTATTCTAAATAAATTCTTTTGGCCAATTGGATGGACTCAAGACTTGTTGAGAACTGTGTCTGTATGCTTGACAAGTTCAGCCATCACCACTAATTTCATTTGGTCTAGTTCCTAGACACGCGGTGTTCATGTGCATGGTAACGAGAAGATGTTAATGGATCAGTGGTCTTTATATAGACAGTATGTGAACGTTTCTAAGTATTAACACAATAGTAAGCCAAACTGAAACTCCGATCTGCGTGGTGTATTGTATATTCCAAAACTTTCATTGTTGCCTAAGGTAGGTACACTGTGTTTGGCTTGGCTTCGTTTACTAAGTATGTATACTAATAGGTGAAATGTCTGACTCATCTTTGGATCACAAAGTAACCAACAACCACCACAACCAAAGAGTATTCTATCTGTCAATCTACGCCAGAGAAAATACACGTCTGAGTCTGAGTGACTGCTGCAATCTTCTTGGGATAACTATCATGGACTCCTAAGCTTGAAAGTTTAGGTAAAGTTTAGCTCTTAGCCTTTTGCATGTCCTGAGTAAGAATAGGAAAATGGCTAATACAAGTTATCCCGAAACCCGGCTAACTATGTGACAACATCATCCTTAATTTCCAAATACGAATTTCCAATACAGATTCGTTAAAATTTACAGGAATTCTTAAGATTGTTCATATCTTACTAATTTACAATCTTTATTTCTAACTGTTTTCTTCAAAACTGTAACCGGCATGGTGTTTGAGAAAAAATTGCTGCGTTTACCACCTCAGTGGCAAATATGAATTTTATTTCCCAACCGTCCTTTTCGAGCTCATCAACGGATAATATCGGGGTTGGTTAGCCTAAAGTAGGCCTCTTTAGAGTTTATGCAAGACTTTAAAAAAAACCCAAGTAATGAGAAAAGCACTGAGGCAGAGAGTCTACAATGGGCTACTCCTACTTTATTTAAGTCTAGTACTTTTTCATTAAATATCTTGAAGTCGGAAAGAATAAATAGTTGATTCGGTCGTGAGCTTCAAGGAAACTGTTGAAAATAAAATTCCTATTTGCCAGGGTGGTAAACGCCACTAATTTTACCCAAGTCCCCACCCCGGTGGCAGTTTCGAAGGGGAAAGTTGGGAAAATAGGAAATATACAAATTGATTAGTGGAATGGAAACAAAAGGAAATATAAAAAGTTATTTCATATAAATGTTTCTTTAAAATGTAGGTTTAGGTTCTACTAAATATAATGAATTAAGTAAATATGAATTATCACTTAGATAAACCCCTGGTCCCATTTAAAATTTTAATATTTCCCCATGTATTTACTAAATTAATGTTACATACCATACTATTTTTCATGAGATTTACAAAGTAAAAAACTGTAAGTGCCACATACATGTCATTTTACCTGCGATTTATCCATGTGAAACATGGTATGTGAAACATACGATATTTTCAGTCACCTCATCCACGCCGTAAAAAATGGTAAGATTAACATACGATATTTTCTTACTTCGTTACCCCGTCGTAAAGAATCGTAACAACAATATCTCCAAAAGTATTCAAAATACAGCTTTTACTTTAGCACATAAAAATCGAGCCCAAAATAACCTAATTATGGTAAAAATTTCAAACCAAAAGCTTTAAAATAAAAAGAACGGTTAAAGAAAACATCTTTAAATGGCTCTCCTGCGGGGGTAGCATGACTTTTATCGAGGCGGATTTATCCAACAAAATGGCGGTTTATCAGCATTTTTGACGTTTATAGTGGGTTATATATCGGTATCGACGATTTATAACCCACTTTAGACGTCAAAAATGCTGATAAACCGCCATTTTGTTGGATAAATCCGCCTCGATAAAAGTCATGCTACGGGGACTGGAAAGTTAGCTTTTTGAACATACGGTAGTTTACGTAGGAGCCATCGAAATGTTCATAAGCGCCTTAAGATAAGTCAGAGTAGATCTCTCTCCTCGCAGAGATAGGCTGAGAACAACGGATTTAGGGCCGTTGCCAAGTTCCACGTGAACTGCTCCGAACTAGTTATGAATTGCCTCGGTGCTAAGATAACAACTATTGTTGGCTGCCATTGTACTCGCGAACAACATTTAGGTTTGCAGCTAAGTCTAGGGATATGGCGTGTGTTCCTGCAAGTCGGTACAGTCGCGCGCATAAGCAGTTTGAGCCACCGGTTGGGATATGTTTTTACAGAACCAATGTGCAACTAGTTTGATAGATAGGTACTCGTATAAAGATACAGATCTCTTTATTGTACCTACATAAAAAAAAACAGAAGGTATAACCCGTGCCATTAAAGAAACGATATATAAATGGCGGACACTCTCGCGCCCTCTCGCTTTAATCATATCTCCGTCTATACTCACACATAACGTTAGCAAAGTCATTTTAGGCAGTCCTGATTAGTCACCTACGCTTGGCTAATAAAACACGCCAAAATACGTTCGCCTCTTATTGATTTTTAAATTTTTGTCGAGTTATTTCAATATTGTAGTTTACGTTAAGTGTTGTTATTTGTTGAGGTTTGTACTATTTACTACTTTTTAATATTTTTGATCTTATTTTCATAAAGATTGTTGTTTAATCACAAACACAACGTAGACAATTACCTAATCAATAAAGAAAGCATCGTAAAACAATATTTCCTAACCAAAAATGTAAGAAAGTTTTAGGTATGAACCGAAATTGTATTTTCGTAACCTCTTTTTTAGACCGTACCATAAGTACCCGCCGCCATTTTCATATCGTTTCACTATTGGCACGGCTTATAAGTACTAATTTTTGGTCTCGAAAAAAATTCGGCCCAAAGCCATTAATGAATAGCAGAACTATACAGTTAAAAATGAGTTTGGAATGGAAAGTTCTGTCGCTAAGAAGAAGTTCATAATTTTTTGCCCACATTTGCCCACTGCTGTGTATGGGCCTTTTCCCCTTCACGCCATCCTCCTTGGTCTCGTAACAATTCTCAGATTCAGGGCATCAGTAAGAGGCGTGTAATGATAGGTATAGTCAGCCATACGCTAAGATACCCATTTTTGTTCGATTGGCGCCCTTATGCCGCGCGCGGTAAGGGCTACCATGGGGTATCTGTGACTGTGGCCGACCGTACGTGGACCTCACTAAAAAGTCTATTAATCGGATTGCATTTACCCTGGTAATAGGTATGTCATATTATGACGATAATGTAACGATTATTATCCCTTCCGCAGCCGAATGTACCGACACTCTATAGAGGTATCACATCACGGTTTATTGTCCACTCCATTTAATAATACCTGTGCAGTTCCATTCAGCGCTATTCTTGGAACAAACGTTCTGATACACAATATTGCATATTGGTCCAATCGAATTGATACAGTTATTTCAGTGGTCCATAGTATAATTAATTGCAGATGAAATACGGCGGTGTTAAGAATATCTTTTGTAAGATGAAAATTAGCTAAAGTTAGTAAAGTAGGTAAGGCCCAGTAGGACGCATAACTAGCGCCGCCAATGAAAGAAAAAATCTTATCGTTGAGATTTTGCAGGAGAGTTTCTAGCAAAAAACTCATCCAAAAAGAAGATATATTTTTTTTTTCATTGGCGGCGCTAGTTGTGCGTCCTACCGGGCCTTAACTACTTTACTGACTTTAGCTAATTTTCATCTTACAAAAGATATTCTTAACACCGCCGTATTTCATCTGCAATTAATTATACTATGGACCACTGAAATAACTGTATCAAACGGCGCTAGTTGTGCGTCCTATTGTGCCTTAAGCACAGTTAAACAAAAGATGGTTCAATTTTGAATACAAATTAATGTTTTCTACTTAGTTACTACAGGGTGCACTCTAAGTCGATAGCGGAACTTTAAGTGGGCTATCTACTGATCAATACTAACAACTTGTACTAGGTGGCGAAAAAAATGGAGCGAAAAAAATATCAGCTGTTCCATACAAAAGGTCGACTCAGTACTGCGCCAAATGTATGAAACAGCTGATATTTTTTTCGCTCCATTTTTGTCGCCACCTAGTACAAGTTGTTTGTATTATCAGTAGACAGCCTGCTTAAAGTTCCGCTATCGACTTAGATTGCACCCTGTAGTTACCTACCATAGATTTTTTCTCGCTCAATTTACAGGAAAGATGAGTGTAGAGCCAGCCAAGCCAAGGGAGTAACAAACAAATTCAAATAATTCCGGTGGTATTCACCAGAATTTAAGTCTGCACCATTGAATTTAGACCTCGAGTCCGCGTTGTAAGGTTTAAGGCGCTGGGCATAGTGAATTAGACCGCGCAATTGCACCGCGCCTTAATATTGTTCGTATTTTAGACGATTCGTAGTTTTACTGTATGTAGCGAATATTGAGCGGTAATGAAATATTTTACGACGCGCCTATAACAAAAAGTTCCAAGTCTCAACAGTTTAAAGTCTCAAATATACACAACATTGTACTCGGATTTTATTTTTAGTCGTAACCTTTTTTATTAGGAAAAATATGGTCCTTTACCTGCTAAAATACTACCCACGCATGTGCTTCCCTTGCATCCATTTGGAGTAGTAAAATATTTTATTGTCCTCCTTGCAACTTTTGAAAAGTTTAGTAAGTTACGATATTTTATAAAATAAATTCTATTTTCTTTTAAATTGCAATTTTCTGGCCAAAAGATTATTGGAAAGCTCTTGTAATTTGAGCAAATTTTTGTGGACAAACAAATTATTTCAAACAAAAATGTCACTGGGCCATTTTTGTTTAAAAAAATTAGGGCCTTCCGAGTAGAGCATCGTTACGCTACTTATTCCAAATGAAACGAAAGCTTTTAAAGCTCTTGTAAACCATCAATGAATGCAATAATCAAATTCTATTAGCGATTTCATTCGCATCGAGTAATAGTGGTTCGCGGTCTGCGGTCCATAGAGAGGCATATTTCGCGGTAAGTGTATCCGCAATTTAATCGGGTATTCACTAAATCTATAACCCTATTCAAAAGAACAGAAGGGCTGCCTTTGAATTTGTAAGATGATAAAAACCCGCGACCTCAAGCAAACCGTGCTGGGCGAGCCAAATGGCGCCACGTGTGTGAGAAGCTTGCGCTTTGAGGTTGCGGGTTCAAGTCCTGAGGCTATACCATTGTGGCTATAACAGGTTTTGCCATAGTCAGCTTTGCCAGTGCCGTAGGTCTGCCAGTCATCGTAGAGCCTCAGTCCCTACCGAATTTTTAACCTTATTATAATGTTAATCTTTTCATAGCATCAACCTACTCTCGACGCTAATTTATCAATATTACGCCACGATTGACTACCATTATTCCAGGAATTCAGATGCACTGAAAGTTTTTGTAACTCAAAATATCCTCAGAATTCTAAATTGAAGTATAATAATTGAAGTTTTAATTATATTTGTCAGTTTTCCGAGAACCTACTGTTCTGTGTATAGAATGCGGTGTGGGAGTGGAGTGGGAAACGCTTTGCTATTAATTACTGTATACATGTCATTATAAGGGGTGCAATTCGGAACCCAAAGTATTTTGTTCGAAAGTCCGTTATTGGCTTAATCTTATCTTTAGACAATATTGAGAAACTAATTTAAATATTTTTTATTTTGGTCCAGTGGTTTATTTTTACAACGTTTCAAAGATACAGTTTTATGACGTCACGCGACGGTCTGCATAATGTTGGCGGTCATATGAACAAAGCATTTTAGCGCATTTTTTGCGCAAAACTACTGGACCAAAATAAAAAATATTTAAATTCGTTTCTCAATATTTTCTAAAGACAAAATTAAGCCAATAACGGACTTTCGAACAAAAAACTTAAGACACTATCGGTTACACTATTTTGTCCAATTTTTTTGTTTAATATGTTGTTATAGCGGCAATAGAAATACATCATCCGTGAAAATTTCAACTGTCTAACTATCACGGTTCATGAGATACAGCCTGGTGACAGATGGACAGACGGACAGACAGACGGACAGCGGAGTCTTAGTAATAGGTATTATATGCTCTTTTGTAATAGAGTCTCATTTGGCACCCTTCGGGTACGGAACCCTGAAAAGTTAATTACATACACCACAGAATAGACAGACTTTGACATTAAGGGTAGACGATAGCAAGGTGGCGGGAAATTCAAAATTTTCACAGACTTTTACATTTTGTAGCTAAACTGAACTATTTTTGTTCAGCGATTTTTCAAAACAACAATAATTCAGCCGATTATGTGTTCTGGTCTACGACAAGTTTTTTGGGCAGTACCACTGCTTCGTAGACCAGAACACATAATCGGCTGAATTTTTGTTGTTCTGTTGTTTACAATAATTAAAAGAATACTGTTTTATTGCCGCGAACGAAAGATCGCTGAACAAAAATAGCTCAGTTTAGCTACCAAATGTAAAAGACTGTCAACATTTTGAATTTCCCGCCACGTTGCTATCGTCTACCCTTAAATTTATTGCTTCGAAATTTGACACAAAACACCCGTTGTTTTGGTGTAAAGCTCCGACCAGCGGCAGAGGTGTCAATTTCACGAAAGAGTACCTACCCTTTAAATTTTTTAACCAACTTCAAAAAAGGAGCAGGTTCTAGTATGTTCAGCTGAATGTATTTTTATAACACAGTTTTTCCTTAATTAGTCCACCGATTTTTTTTTTGTTTTTGTTTTTAGCTAAGAAAGAAATCAAATTATTTTTGCCTTTTTAGTGCGAATTTTTTTTCAGTTTTAATTTTGTTGGGGAAATTCCGCGAGCTAAGCCGATGGAAAGTTTGCATAAAAATAAAAAGGTCTAAGTAGTTACGTAAATCTCTACTGAACGATTTCGCACTAATAACGCCTCGCTCGCACTCGAAACTATTTCGCGCCGACCGCGACCGCACAGAAATCCCAGGCGTATTCGCGGAAGTTACTACAAGATAAAGAATAAAAACTAGATTTGCCACTCGTGAAATTCCAATAAGGTCAGAAAATAATAAGGCAACTAAATTAAATGATACCTCTGAAAAAACGTGCATCTTATTTATATTGCTCTTGTCATACTTATCATCATTTTTGATGTTGGGTGAAGCGCTATTAGACCAATACAAATATTGGTAATCAGATTTATAAGGCCTTTTCAGCGAACTTCTACTTAAGGTTGGGCGATAGCAACAAACCAACAATAATTCAGCCGATTATGTGTTCTGGTCTACGAAGCAGTGGCACTGCCCAAAAAACTTGTTGATGACCAGAACACTTAATCGACTGAATTAAGGTTGTTCTGTTGTTTACAATAATGAAAAGAATACTATGTTATTGCCGCGAACGAAAAATTGTCGAACATAGCTGAGTTTAGCTCCAAAATGTAAAAAAATAAATTTCCCGCCACGCTATCGTCCCACCTTAAGGTTCTACTTTTTCGATAAAGAAGTTCGTGCATGATTATGCACGAGACTCCCTTTTTCTCGTATTGTTGCGTAGAATATAATTATTTTTGAACTCTCTCTTCTCTTTCTCACTTTATGCCTAAAGCAGGAAGTGATGCGTGGTTGCCGATACCGCCGCCGCTCGGAACATTAATATAAAGTTACCCCCAGAGATCTGAAATTGAATATTCAGGACTATTAAGTACGAAAAACTGGGTAACTGCAAGTTACCCAGTTTTATTATGGCTCAAGTTTTTGTGGTTTTGCTTATACTTGTGAACGTGTCACGTTACAGGGGTTACCTGTTAGTAACGCCCTGTGACGGAAGCTAATTTTAAAGAAGAAATAAGTAAAAGTAAAGGAAAGAAAGAAGTTAAGAGGTGGGTTATTTATTTGACAGCGTTACTTATAACTTAGAATTAGGACCTAGATGACTAAATAAAAGTAAGAGAGCCTATCTGAAACTCGGTTTGGAGAATTTGGAACTCTTCAGGCGTCTTCGGTTCTTCGGAGCTTAGCGGACGCCGGTCGAGGTGAAACGATTTCCGGTTTCCGATTCCGTGAACGAGGCCTTTCCAGGCCGGACTGCCGCTTGAAGATGAAGGTTTGAAGAGGGTGTTCGTTATGCGGGGGCTCAAAAGGCTGGCCCGCCGCTTGAAGATGAGGACGGTGTTGGTCGAGCGAGGGCTTCAAGGCTGGCCCGTCGCTATGAAGTCTTGTAGTTAAGGTTGGTAGAGCGGGGGCTTTCCAGGCTGGCCGCCGCTTGAAGTCGAGGATGAAGCTTTGAGGATGACGAGGTCTTCAGTTTTAGATCTTCAATTCTTCAGATTTTTCGCGGTATTTTCTCAGAATTTCCCGGGCCTGCCTGGCCCGGGAATCTGGCCTATATTTCTCTTTCGGCTGTGGTGCCGAAGAGAAGACTGACCCTTGTTGTTGTTGGATCGATAAGGAAACCTCGTAGGAACGATTTTGTTCTTTTTGTAGATTTTGAATTCAAAAATCTTGCCTCTTTATCTTTTTGTTGATCGCCTTGTCGAAATAAGTGCTCCAAGTAGTTTATGATCTCCTTCGACCGGCTCCATAAAGGTTTTTATGACATAAATTAAGAAAAGTAGCCTATGGTTGACAGAATTTGAATACAATTTCAAAATAAAGAGTAATTCCAAACAATGTGTCAAAAACGTCAATATTTTTTCGAGACCACAAAATATCAAAGAATTTTATATTTTGTGTCTAAAACATTAGTAAATCACTATAGTTTAGTGCTATAACAATAGTTTTGATGAAGTGAAGTGGCCGTAGATGCATGAGGATACATAAAAGTATATAAAAGTGCGTGTGAAGGTGAAAATGCAAAGGTGAATGTGATGCCCGTGATTTGAGGATTGCAGTGTTATCCTAAGAACTGGAGCTTCAACTGTGCAGCCGTGAGTTTCGTAGCATCACATGTAGTTATTTACATCGAACACATACAAGGGTAGGGTGAACCCTACAATACCCCAAAAACCCCCAAAAAAAAATTTTTTTTTTCTAAGGAAAATAATTTTTTTGGTAAAAATTTTGGTTTAAGAAAATATGTACAAGAAAACTCGTCTTAATTCAGTATTTAGAAGACAGTTTCTATTAAGTGACCGTCTCTACATACGTACGCTAACCTAACACTATTCTATCTTTCATTCATCACACAATCATTGGTTGGGGTAAGGTTCACATTCTATGACACAAACTCCAGAGAAGGCACCATTGAGTCACACTCTCCTGACGTAGGCTTTACAAGAGTCGCCACCCGCTCGTTTAATGAAAACCCAGACTATTTACACTAACAGGGGCTTGTTTAAAGAGTTGTCAACCGCTCCGTAAAGAAAACACTAAGGTGTTTAGAAGAAGAACCTCTAAAGTAACTTCCTAGTGGGTCAAGGTAGCACTAGGGAGTTAAAGAATATCTACATAGTAGTTAGTGACTTCCTAGTGAGTCAAGGGAGCACTAGGGAGTTCATTTTAAGAAGAACTAGTCACTTGCTAGTGAGTTGAGAGAACACTAGCGAGTGTAGTTGGTTGAGGGCCAACCACAAAATAAGATTAAGTTAAAAGGGGTCTTTAGCTGGCTGAAGAGCCGACCTAAAGGATAAGGTGAAATATTTACAACTATTTACAAAAGGGCAATATAACAAAGAGAACGTTATATTTTAAAGTCTTTGACATGCCAGCGACTTCTTGTGCCGCTTGGGTCTTCTAGTATATACACTAAGGGCGATAATTTTTGAATTACCTTACATTTTATATATCTAGGGGCAAGTTTAGCACTAAAGTATGTGCCAGCATTGCTAAGTACATAATTCTTTCGCCAGACTATGTCGCCGACGTTAAATTCTTTAAAGGAATGCCTCAAGTCGTAACGTGCTGCATTTTTTGTATGAGCTACGTGGAGAGCAACTTGAACTTTATCGAATATTGAAGAGAGTAATCCGATATTGTTCGCATAGATGTCTCTTGGCAAAAAGGTAAAGTCGTTGACATCGTAACCCTGAGAAAAGATTGTACCAGAAGTAATAGGTTCACGACCAAAAACTAGGAATGAAGGGGTAAAACCTGTTACCGCATTTACAGAATTATTCAAGGCAGCCTGTATAATCGGCAGATGGATATCCCATGTTCTATGGTCATCGCCAACGAGGGAAGCTAGGGCGGTAATAATTGTTTTATTATACCTTTCAGTAGGATTAACTTGTGGACAATAATGGGGATTGAAGTTAGCAAATGGAATCTCGTACTTCCTAATCAGGTTGTGAAATTCTCGTGATTGGAATTGAGATCCATTGTCCATTATAATAGTTTGTGGTACACCATGTACAAGAAAGACAAAGTTTTCTAAGTAGGAGATGATATTTGAAGCCGTAGCTCGTTTTATAGGAAAAATTAGAGAGTATTTCGTGAAGCAGCAATTCACCACCAGGATGTGTTGATTGCGTTTTCTAGTCATCGGTAAGGGACCGATTAGATCAAGAGATATGCATTGAAAAGGTCTCGAGCAGATCTTTGGTTTGCCCATCGGGCCATACGGGGAATGGTTGGACTGTTTATAAGCTAAACATAATTCGCAACCCGATATAATATTAGATATATCTTTAAACATGCCAGACCAATAATATAACAAGGACAATTTTTTATAAGTTTTAAAGATTCCTAGATGAGGTTCTGATGTTGAGCCATGATGACTTCTAATAAGTGTTTCTCTTTCAGATGGTGGAGGTACTTCTTTCCAAATAAAGTCGTCTGTAAGAGATAGGGGACTATGAGTGCACCGAAGTAATTTGTTGTCTCTAAGAGTATAGTTTGGGTAATTGTCTGGATTGTCACGACAACCTTCTAGTAGTTTATTATAGTGGTCTTCAGGAGAAGAGGGAAGGTTGTTCTGAGCAATTGGAGCAACCATTTGAAGAGCAGCAGTAGCGTTATTAGGACGTGAGAGTAAATCTGGAACAACGTTATCTTTACCACGTTTATGTTTCAGATCAATGTTAAAGGCTGAGAGACGAAGTGCCCATCTAGCTAGCCTGCCAGAAGGGTTGGATAGATTGAGAAACCATTTCAAGGCGGCATGGTCAGTGAAGACGGTAAATTGTTTGCCGTTATCTAAGTAACAACGCCAATGTTCAAGAGCAGTAATTACAGCAAGAGTCTCTCTTTCTGTAGTAGAATAATTTTGTTCTTGCTTGTTGAGGGATTTGTTCATGTAGGCAATGACAACTTCTTTCTCGTTCTGGATCTGCGTGAGCATGGCTCCAATTCCATGGTTCGAGGCGTCGCAGTGAACGGCAAAAGGAAGTTCGAAGTCAGGACAGGCAAGAACTGGAGTAGTCACTAACAATTCTTTAAGTTTTAGGAAGGCGGTGTTGGCTTCAGGAGTCCAAACGAATTTTGGAGCATTCTTCCCAGTTGAAGATAATTTATTGAGAGGAGCAGCTAAGGTGCTGAAGTTGGGAATGAATCGTCTGAACCAGCTACAAGTACCATGAAATCTTCGGACTTCTTTTTGCTAGTAGGGGTTGGAAATTCGAGGATAGCGCGGATTTTATCAGGGTCAGCACGTAAACCGTGTTCGTCAACCACGTAACCAAGGTATTTAAGTTCCTTTTTGAAAAATTGGCTTTTTTCAAAATTTATAGTTAGTTTAGCTTTAGCTAGTTTCTCGAGGACTTTAAGTAAGAGAGAAATATGTTCGTCAAAAGTTGGACTCACGATGATAATATCATCGAGATAACAAAATACCTTATAGTCGAACTCAGGGGTAAATAAGGTATCCATGAGTCTTTGTTGGGTAGCAGGAGCGTTAGTCAGACCAAATGGCATAACGACGAATCTATACATTCCTCTCCCAGGTACATAAAACGCTGTTTTATCTCTATCAGGGGCATTTAAGGGGACTTCCCAGAAAGCTTTAGCAATGTCAATACTGGAAAGGTATTTGGCATTTTTAAGGTGGTGTAGGATTTCATTCATAAAAGGGAGACTATAGGCATCACGACGAGTGACAGCGTTAAGTTTTCTGCTATCGACACAGAAGCGCCATTCACCATTTTTCTTTGGAGTGATAAGGACAGGAGAGAGCCAAGGGCTTTCGCATTTTTCAATGACCTTCCATCTAATCATTTTATCGACCTCATCAATAAGTGCCTTTTGTTTTTCAGGTGAGAGCCTGTAGCAGCGCTGCTTGATAGGAAGATTATCACCAGTGTCGATTTTATGACAAATTAAATGAGTACGACCAAGTTCGCCTTTTTCTTCAAAAGAAATAGATTTAAATCGAGTAATAATGTCATCCGCAATGACTTTTTGTTCAGAAGTTAAAAATTCGTAGGGTAGAATTTTCTTTTCAGAAGAAGTAACTACGTTACATTCAAGTTGGTTAGAGAAAGCAGAGTTTAGTAGCTCTGGCACAAGATTAAATTCTTTCCAAAAATCGACACCAAGAATAATTGAGGGGTGTATTTCAGGAAACACATGACCTCTAATGATGTGAGTTTGGTTATTAAAGGTAATAGGTAAGTCGATATAACCTAGCGATTTAACTCTATGGTTATCTGCTGTAGTTACAAAGATAGAGCACGACTTGGATAGGGTGTAGCCCAGTTTTAAGATTTCAAGGTGAGAATTATTACCAAGTATGGTAATTGAACTACCACTATCCAATAATCCGAAGAAGGGAGAACCGTTTAAGAGTATTTTTAAGAAGGGCCTGTTGAAATCTCTTTCCTTCTCGTAGAGAATTGAAGAAGTTTTATAGAGTTGAAAGAAATTTCTAAGGCTAGAGAGCCAATTCTGCCATTCTTCAGGATTAAATTTGGATGAGATATCTAAGTCGTGCTTAGCTAGTTTTTTTGAGTTTTTAAGGTCTTTTTTGCAGTTGGGACAATCTATTATTTTATGCCCACTTAGGCCACACTTGAAGCACACTAGATCACGTGGTTCCGGACATGAGTGGAACGAGTGGTCACTTGTGCGACAGCGGTAGCAATAGTTTGACTTATTTTTATATTGCGTAACACTGTTAACGCGTTTAGGATAGAAGTTCTGTTTAGTTTCAGAATTATGGGCAGATGAGTTAGGAGTTTTTGAACAGGGAGAATAGTTGAATTCTGTCGCTAGAGAGTTGAAAGCGGGTTTCGGATCCTTAAAATTCCTATCCCTGTCTAGGATGCGTTCGTAATCTTGACAAGCCGTGATTAGAGAATCAATGGACGAGATATTTTTTAAAGCAATGAATATTGAGTAGGATGGTCTAATATTTCTAAGTAGGATTTTTAGTTGTTCAGGTTCAGAAAGTTTGTTTTCAAGGCGGGCAAACATTCTGAACATGATAGACACATAGATGATAATAGTTTCTGATTCACCTTGTGTTCGCGAGTTGATCGTGGCTAGTAGCTTGTAGTCATAATCGTACTCGCCAAAATCTTTGATTAGTAATTCGCAAAGTTGATCCCACGTTAGGTTAGGGTACCTAATTTTTTGGAATCTATACCAATGAAGAGCCTTATCAGTGAAGATTTCTGAAGCTTGGTCAAGGAATTTTTCTTTTGGAATTTGCCTAGCAGTTCTAAATTCTTCTAGTTTGGTCAGATACGATTTAGGGCATGAAGTGCCATTGTAAGAGATTTTTTTAAGTTCCTTGATGGAATTTGGTGGAATCGTCGCTGAAGCAGAAGGAGCTGAACTGCAGGTAGGAGTGGGATTTGCCTGAAAAACGAGGGGTGAAGACTCTGCTGACGAGAAGGTTAGAGAATCGAAGCGTTTTTCGAGGTTCGAAAATTTTGCCTGTAGGTTAACGAGTTTTCCTTCGATGGAAGCGTCACAGTCACTAGTATCCATTCTTTCCAAGCGATAGTACATGTGGTGTAAGTAAGTTTCTACTTTTTTCGTAATCAAGGTAGATGACTTAGTTTCGAGCTGTGTTATTTTAGTTTCTATAAAATTCAAAGTTATTTCGGCCTGTTCAAGGTCTTCTTGAATGGGGATAGTAGAGTTGACAATTTCGGTAGATAGAAGCGTTTCCGAGATTGTTTCTATCTGTTTTTTTAAGTTTACAAGGGATTCGGCTGGCGTTTCAAGGCGAATGCGAACCTCATATTCTATCTCAGGTTTATTGAGATAAGAGTATTTGATAGGACGAGACATTTTTAAGAGTTATTTACCTGATAGAGGTCTAAGTAAATAGCTAAGAGAGTAGATGAGATGAGATGAGGTTAATGAGATGATTTACACTAAGCCGAAAAGTTTCGAAAGGTTAAGCCAAAAGTTCAAAGTTTACTCACACAAGAGAGGGTGTGGTTTTAGAATTTTGGGAAGACTATAGTCTAATAATTTTGGGAAGACTACAATAATAACCCTGTCAAACAAAACCAGTTGGGCGCCAAAACTGTCACGTTACAGGGGTTACCTGTTAATAACGCCCTGTGACGGAAGCTAATTTTAAAGAAGAAATAAGTAAAAGTAAAGGAAAGAAAGAAGTTAAGAGGTGGGTTATTTATTTGACAGCGTTACTTATAACTTAGAATTAGGACCTAGATGACTAAATAAAAGTAAGAGAGCCTATCTGAAACTCGGTTTGGAGAATTTGGAACTCTTCAGGCGTCTTCGGTTCTTCGGAGCTTAGCGGACGCCGGTCGAGGTGAAACGATTTCCGGTTTCCGATTCCGTGAACGAGGCCTTTCCAGGCCGGACTGCCGCTTGAAGATGAAGGTTTGAAGAGGGTGTTCGTTATGCGGGGGCTCAAAAGGCTGGCCCGCCGCTTGAAGATGAGGACGGTGTTGGTCGAGCGAGGGCTTCAAGGCTGGCCCGTCGCTATGAAGTCTTGTAGTTAAGGTTGGTAGAGCGGGGGCTTTCCAGGCTGGCCGCCGCTTGAAGTCGAGGATGAAGCTTTGAGGATGACGAGGTCTTCAGTTTTAGATCTTCAATTCTTCAGATTTTTCGCGGTATTTTCTCAGAATTTCCCGGGCCTGCCTGGCCCGGGAATCTGGCCTATATTTCTCTTTCGGCTGTGGTGCCGAAGAGAAGACTGACCCTTGTTGTTGTTGGATCGATAAGGAAACCTCGTAGGAACGATTTTGTTCTTTTTGTAGATTTTGAATTCAAAAATCTTGCCTCTTTATCTTTTTGTTGATCGCCTTGTCGAAATAAGTGCTCCAAGTAGTTTATGATCTCCTTCGACCGGCTCCATAAAGGTTTTTATGACATAAATTAAGAAAAGTAGCCTATGGTTGACAGAATTTGAATACAATTTCAAAATAAAGAGTAATTCCAAACAATGTGTCAAAAACGTCAATATTTTTTCGAGACCACAAAATATCAAAGAATTTTATATTTTGTGTCTAAAACATTAGTAAATCACTATAGTTTAGTGCTATAACAATAGTTTTGATGAAGTGAAGTGGCCGTAGATGCATGAGGATACATAAAAGTATATAAAAGTGCGTGTGAAGGTGAAAATGCAAAGGTGAATGTGATGCCCGTGATTTGAGGATTGCAGTGTTATCCTAAGAACTGGAGCTTCAACTGTGCAGCCGTGAGTTTCGTAGCATCACATGTAGTTATTTACATCGAACACATACAAGGGTAGGGTGAACCCTACAAACGTCATTCAATAAAATCATGCTGTTCTAATATTATGCATTAAAATATGTATATAAACTGTATCTAATCTAAACCATATTTTTTCCTTTAATTTACTCTCTAAAAGGAATAAATTCAGACCCTAGTGCCTAGTGCCGCTCAGATGCTATGGGCCTGGGCCTGGGACTTGAAGAAATTAGCTAAATCGGTCAAGGGTTTTCCGAGATATGGGGTTGTATAAGTAAAGTACATTGCAAGTTCACCGCCGTCGTAGAACGTGCTACGTAACAGCTACGCCGTTTAGTTTTAATGCTGATCAAATGAATAAGACTATGTCCTTACTGTACGATGTCGTAGGTGTTACAAAAGATCCTAACTCTTTTCACAGGGTTCACAGGGTGAAATAAAAATAGTATCCGGTGTTGGGATCACAAAGTTTTTTTTGCTCTATGACGTTCCGTTGATATTTTAAATTAATAAAATGTAAACGCTGTGCCGGGAGAAAAGTATTTTAAATATTGTGTTCATTGACTTTGACAGTGTTCTATCAACTCACCTACAAACACAAACATATTTTTAAATTAAAGCTATTACAAAAAATAAATATGATGTTTTTTTTATTTTGACGTTATAAAATAAAAATAGTTTTTTTCCAACTTTTCTTACAGAATTGACACCCTGTTGACTAGTAGGTTACATACTGTAAAAAAAATTATAAAATAAAATAAAAATAAAAAAGCCTTTAGTCTACTATTAAATTCATTAACTAAATTAACAAATCGAATGTTTCTACTATTTTAAACATATTAAAGTTATATTGATTTGTTGATGATTTTTATCACGTAATTATAAATTCATTTTATCATGCAAAAGAAATGCTATATTGCTAACAATTACTTACAGTCTATTTTTTAAGGTTTGGTTTTTTCAATACATATATGTAAAAAGAGTTACCTACGATGTTTTATTACACTTTGTGTAAAGAACATAAACCATGATTTCAAAATGTTACTGGTTTTACTATCTTACCAGATTTAGCTGGCCATTTTATGAAGGTTCGTCTCATATTACCTATTTTGTAACTTAATATCCAACTCAATCAAATTACGTCCATATAATTTGGCAGGGCTCCCTAGCGCATTTGTTGAGCTTGATAGAATTATGAATGGGAAAGGACTTCCTTGTAAACAACTCTTTAAAAAGGCGAATACTCAGGTTCGTAAGTAGATGACTTTAAAAGCGTCCAGTGGCACTTCCATTCAATACTGGGTGTTAAAAGACCGCCAACAAAGCGGGAAACCACGTGTTGTCCTCATCATAAGGATCATTTTTGCCCAAGGAACTATGCCTGGGAAATCAACGGTTTCCGAGATAATAAGGTTCAAAGTCGGACTTTTCAAAACTTTTTTTTTGCAGAAATGTATTCAGTATCTAGTTCTTAACATACCTTCTCAAGAAGTCATATCAAACTTATGAATATTTCTTACAAAAAACGACGTTAAAATTGCAACCCGCAATGTATTCTAAACATCGGCACTTCAAGCTTAAGTAACATAAACTTATACCTTCGCTTGCGCAATATGACTTCTGTGGGTTACACGTCCATTGCTTGATACAATATTTTTCAAAATTATAACCTAAAAAACCAAAATCATTTCCCAGCAATAATTTATCGAAAAAGTACTTTGTTTTGGTGTCTAGTATGCGTGGCTTTCGGGTCTGTTGGCGGTCTTTTAACACCCTGTATATGAGGTAACCACTCAGGTGCTATAGAGTTGACAAGTAGAGGAATAAAATCTGAGGACAAAGACTAGGATTCAAGTGGCTCATTACTGAGCAACTGAGTTACTTTTATTAGGTAAACACAAAATAAAAATAAGTAAAGTATTTTTGCTATTATTATAATGACCACTCAACAAATACCCGGAGTAAATGGAACTAAGGTCGCTAGATACAAAGTAAATAAGCATCTAAAACAGCGCTTTAAAAGGATTTATTTAACCCGGCAATTGTGTAAACACTTACAATGACCCAACTCCGCAATCTCCTCACGAATAGCGGATTAAAAGAGAAAGAAATTCCAGTATTCTTAGGTAAATAAGCGTTCGGGCCGTATATAGTTGCAGCAGTATATTCCAGAAGGGAGGTCGCGACTTTATCTCAGTTTCCGCTCGGGCTGCGTTCGCTCGCGATACTGTGAAAATAGTGGCACAATAAAACAGGGCTCGCCAACTATATCGGGCCGGCGAGAGCCGACTCCTTATCGGAAAACTGTTAGGGTGATTCATGGCGCTCCTCTGTTTACCGATGGACGTCGAACGGTCGGCTTACGCGCTGCAGCACAGCTCACGGCTCGGCATCATGACGGAGTGCGTCTCAGAAATTAATATTACCCGTAGGGCTACGTTTGTAAGGTGACCGCTTCCCATCGATCCCGTAATTCGGAAGGCAAAGTTTTTTGTTCGAAAGTCCGTTATTGGCTTAATCTTATCTTTAGACAATATTGAGAAACTAATTTCAATATTTTTTTTATTTTGGTTCAGTAGTTTGGATTTTACAACGTTTCAAAGATACGGTTTTATGACGTCACGCGACGGTCTGCATACTGTTGGCGGTCATAGGAACAAAACATTTAAGCGCATAAAAACCAAACTACTGGACCAAAATAAAAAATATTGAAATTAGTTTCTCAATATTGTCTAAAGATAAGATTAAGCCAATAACGGACTTTCGAACAAAAAACTTTGCCTTCCGAATTCCCTGAAATTAGTTTCGCACTTTTATTCACCTGTATGATAAAGTGTTGCCCTCACAACACTTTATCATACCTTACCTGAATGACCATTTCTCGCCACAGTTGAAAAGAAATCTATACAAGCGAACCATCCCTAACGCACGTGACTGACATGTCACGATGAAAATTGCAGTAATTTTAATGTGCACTTCCCATCGAAATCCTATCACCTCCGAACGAAATCGGTCACCTGTGTGCGGCCTGTATCATCGGGCGGTCCGACTCGACGCAACGTTAGCTGAGTTATCGCCGTAGAATCAATAATAAAGTCAGATGGAAGGGTCAGCTTGCCCTTACGCAACACATATTTTCCACAATAAGAAAAAACAATAAAACACCCAACCAAGAACGTGTCAAGGGATATCAGTAGGTAACAAAGTAAAAATAGAAGCGAACAAAAGAGCTTTCGGAAACGTGAAAAAAGCGGTTTCATACGAAACGTCCCGTGGTGAAAAAGCTCCAGTTGGGAATTGGTAAATTTTATTTGCATGGCCAGAGTCCTTTGTTAGAGGGAAGATCACAGCAGACGGCAGAAAGTGAGAAGGGTCCACATTGTCAAAGTAACAAGGGTTAATGCGAGCGGCAAACATCACCTCACGTTTTCAAGACATGCTATGAGTATAAGGATGCGATAGCCTTCCTCCTCTACTCACTTATACCCTTACGAATGTTCCCTTTATGAACACTAAAGAGGCCCATTAAATCAAGCCATTAACGTCTTTAATGGTCTCAAAACTGTTCAAAACTAAGCGTCAAATACCTAGTTAGAACTAGAGCAAGAAACATTTATTTTAACTTCCCAGCGATTTTCTTCAATAGAGCGGCGGTTCGAAACGGAACCTATTGATTGGCTAAGTTGGTGGGTTTAGAAGCGAGTTTCTAGGTCGCCAGTCCTTTCAGAGTGCGAGTTTATTAAAAAAACGTTTGCCAGAGAGCTTGGCTAGAACCGACCGAGTGCGGCAAAGGAATTAAGTTCGGGGGACTTAGAATTTGCCTAATGCCATTGGTAACCGCAAATAGAGTACTGACCTGCACTAGAATTTGGATAAGCTCCCGTTGCAGCTGCGGTAATCCAAAATGAACTTTACTTCAAAGGGCAAAAGAGCTCTGTCGTTTAAGTTAGTAGTTTTATGATTATGAAACTTTAGCTTGCGAAGTTTAAAATGTAAAATCTGGTAAAAATGTCGGTGAATCTGTAGTGCAAATTGCTCCTTCAATTAAGAAGTAATTTTGAAGTTGGAGAAAAAATATATACGGTGAAGAAAAACATCGTGAGGAAACCAAAGCGTACGAGCCAACTAACTGTCTAGCACGAAGTGGTGCTTTAGATAAAATAAAAATTTACATCTTTTAATTTTGTACGACACTACAGTTAGTTTTGTCAGTTATTTTACCGATACTTCTTCAATAAAAAATATCCTACGAAAGGGGTCACACACAATGTATTGTTACAAGAACGTCTACGAAACAAAGTAGACAAAAAGATTGTGCAAAGATCCCGAGTTTTATACCACGTCCGTCTCTCAGTGCAGGTAGTGGTGGTTTTATTCGTTTGTCACGTACTAGAGGGGTAAAGTAAAATAATCTGTGACAGAAGCTCTACAGGGTGTACTTTTAGCGCGGGCTTATGCTTTTGACGCACTTAAAAAGTGGTATCGTACTGTGTTGTTGACTGCACAATGCAATTTTTTTTGATCAAGTAGGTAACTGATAACTTTTTGTGACTTGACAGTCATGAATACATGAATAATAAGCCTCAATAAACGGTGTCAATGTGTTACGGGTAAATGTGTCCAGTGAGAGGTAGAGTTGGAGTTTCTTTACCATGCTCCTTCTCTAAGAACGATCCACGTTTCATATAACTGACATAAATATTGTATTATGGCAATTCGATATAGATTGCGTAGTCGATTTGACACGAGGTTACAAAAAAGGTTTGTTTACAAACCGACCTATCAATGAACATCGCATTGTCATATTAAAATATTTATGTCAGTTATATGAAACGCGGGCCAGAGATTGAAGCTGGATAAAAAAAAGTAGGTATCTAAATACTTAGAGGTAGATAGTAATAAATGTTAATAAGTGTTAATAGTAATAAGTCGAAGAAGGGATCTCCATTTTTCGCGGTAGAAGAAAGGATAGAATAGAAGTTTGAATTTGGTAAGTTTTTTCTTGCATCCACAATCTCTGGAGGAATGACTGGTCTGATGCGTACCTTCATTCACTAGAGTCTCAGACTCAGGCCCGGTTTCTGAATTGAGAATTTTACTAAGTAAATACTTAAATATCGTTCTGTCACGTTCTTTTGCGAGAAATCTGCAGAGACAGAACGATACTTAACTGCTTTCTTAGCGAATTTCTCAATTTAGAAACCGGCAGTCAGACTCCGGGCGTTTACCGAAACAGTTCTTCTGTTTTATTTATTTCCAGAGCGATGCATCAACTGGCTCGAGGGAGGTTGGTTCCAACTCGAATGTCTCTTCACAAGTTACGGATAAAAACAATACCTAACTTAGCTACTTACAAATACGATTTTTTTAATTTCTACGAGAAATCCCTCAAAACCAAGTGTAGTGTAAAGAACTCTCACAAAACGAAGCAAGAAATAAGCAAACTTTTATTTCCAGCTCTTATAACTAGTAAGAAGGTTAAGCTGGTTATTTTTTGCATTTTTTTTAAATTAATGTTCCCGCAGCGAGACACTAGCGGCTACAAAAAAAATACACTTTGAAAGTGTTTGTAATATTTTTACAATCAAAATTAACCGCGGTTGAATCCGCTTCGATTGAATAACTCTACAATACGAACGTTTCGATTGTAAAAAGTTTATTAAACGAGTGTTAAATCCGTTAAAAAGTTTAGAAATGAATAGTGGTCGTGAAAGCAAAAAAAAAATATTAACTCTACAATATTTAAAGCTCCTTTTCTGTTGTCGTTTAGAGTGGCATTTTTAAGTTAATTTTATTAGTAAAAGAGCTAGGTAGGCTATCGGAGAATTTAGCAGCATAATCCCACTTGGTGCAATCCCGAAGAACCGACATTTTATAAGTTGGCCAGGAAACATAAGAAAATGTTCAGGTAGAAAACTTGGGCAAGAAGAAATTATGGAGATTGTGTTTTAAAAAACATGCATCGGAGCGCACCGCTCTTTTTAAAATGCTTTTATCTTGTTATTTTCAACGACACTCAGCGGTAAACTATGTCGCTTATTGCGCGCGTCATAAGTGCTAGTATCTTACAAAAAGGTATCCTTGTTGGTGACGATGATTTAGTTCAATCTCGTGATAATGTAAATAAAATTTAAATTTGTCAGTTGTGTGTACGACTAGAGCTTTAGTATCTATGCATATCTACAAAATGTAGGCTAAGTTAGGCAAGCCGCCTATGCTAAAAAGAAGGTATAGGTGCTGGGCAAGCTTAGGTACTCCATCTATAAACATGTCCTAGACACTGCAGTGTCCGAGTGGTCACTTCACCCATCTAGTGTGAGTGAAGGGCCACTGGACTCTGTATAAATCATCTCAATACGCACATGAAAGGCCTCAGTTTTTTTTCTACATAGTATCATCATCATCATCTTTGCTGAGTAAAAGCCTCTTTATGCTCTTCAGTAAATTCTGACAAAAGCTAATTCTATTGCCCAATACCAAATTTCCTAAACACGAAAACTCACAGCCCTAGCAACCGAACCTAGTGGGGTAAAAACGCAATTTACAATCGTCACACACTCCTATACACACTTTTTATCTGTTGGTAATTCATTTCCCTGCGGGCTGCGGGTCTCAGAATTGCATTAGGCAAATAAGCGGCGCACCTAATTCAGCAACGAGTCTGCCAGACCGCCATTCTTCAATACGCAGTGCAGTTAGGGTTCCCAAATTCCGAAAAATTTATTCCCGACCGCGAAACAAGTCGAATTTAAAGACTGCTGTAAGTGGCGCCAGGATACCTATATTTCAATGTAACAAATACCTAGGGTTAAGAGAGGAATATCGATACATATGTAAATAAAAAATGTAACTGCTATTTAGCTAAACTGTCACTGTCTAGTCTTGTCCCCATAAGTAGGTAATACAATACAACCGTAATAGTCAAATGTTCGATTGGGTTCGATTGGCCTCTCTTTGTACCTCTTTGATGATAATTTATTATTTTTTGGAAGGCTTACGGCTTTTGGAAGGAAAGCTTTAAAACGACCTAGGATGATGACTATGAGCGGTCTATTAGGCCGTGGAGGGCGTACAATCCGAGCAAATGCGGCAAACGCCTGTCTGGCAACCCTAGGTGCACTGCTATTTCCCGCTATTTGCATACTGTGCAACTGGCTGCCTGGCGGATGGATAGATGGGTGAATACGGTTCGATGCCCGCCCGATATTGGTTTTATGAGTACGGTTCTGAGTTAGATAAGAGTCGGTAACTGGCTAACGACTTCTCTACTTATCTGTCTCTATCAGCTGTCCGTTCCAAAGTGAGGTTCCAACTTGTAGTTTGGTACTACCATCTTATACAGAGTAATGATCTAATTACTATCTGAAGAAGGGTCATTCTTTAGTTACATACTATTGGTATTTTCTTACAAATTTTATATTTTTTTATGCTTTTTCTTTAGTTTTCAGTTGTTTAATTTGATATACCTACCTAAAGTGAGTCTCATGGTACAAAGGGCTCAAACTATTCTAAAACCACTCGATTCTTCGAATCAGCAATCGGCACTCGTAACTGTTACAGCAAGACCAGTAACGAAGCGGAAAGTATGGTGGAAAACCTCAATGAGGGACTTATAAAATTCCATTACCGCGTCTGCATACGCGGTCCATATTCAGGACGGGCGTCGCGAGCAAATGGATACACAAACAGACATCCAAATAGGACAAGTGGTGGAATCTCGCGAGCAGATTTCTACTTGCATTTTCTCGCAGCGAAACGGGATGCGAGCTAAGTGGCTGCTTTGTCGTCTGAACTGAATAGGAGTCTAGAAATCCGTAAGGCGCCCTCTCCGCTGCAAACAGCAGACAACGCTTGATGGACTGCACGTATGCGCAATCTCTCCAGCGCTTTTTACTTCGCTCTGTCAATGTGTCCCTCAAATGGTGATTGAAACATTGTTACACGTCACTTTGCAACTGCATACAGGAAACCATTAGGTAGAGTGAAAATCTCTGCTCATAACGCTGCCGGAAGGCTGTGTTGGTACATTGAAATGTTTTTAGAATTATGAAAGTGGGTGAAGTAGAAGCTTAAAGCACAGGTAAAACGTCGGAACCGATGTGAAGTGAGCTTTTACTGAAGCCAAATCTTTCAACAACATTGTAGCCACGTTTTATCACAACTGCAACTAAACTAAAAATAAAATATCTATGGACATTCATAAAAAATACACGTTTACGGCTAAAAGCTATTAGTCAGTTCTCAAACGTAAGTAGCATGAAATCGTACAAACTCCCACGTTTATCCCATTAGATGGCAAGTGGAAGTATTTAGCTGCAACCTCTCATATTTACGCAGATTATGCTAAAGCTGATGAAGAGTGACTTATTTTGCAGAGTCGTGTATTTTTTTATGTTGCAACACAGCAGTCGCGCTGCGGTTCCAGAATCATATTAGGCCTGCCCGGGGCTAACCCGGCGACGCATAATTTGCCTCCTACTGCTTCATACTAAGCTGCCCGTATATTTCTGTTATATTTTAAGCTTTCATATACAAGGTGTGACAAAAAATATCAATTCGTTTTGCAGATCTACTGATCAATCAAGATAACAATACTGAAAAAAAACTAAAAAAAAAATAAAAAAATAAAATGGGAACATTTTGGGCTAAGCCTGCTCGGCTACCACTATTTTTTTTCAGATATAGTACAAATTCAAATACAATATCCAATATTAATTTGAAAATCAACAAATCAAAACAATTAAATTAAAATGTAATCATTATCATCGGGTGCTAAGAGAGTAAAAAGAGTTAGGACATTTTGTAACACCTTTTATTTTAGCACACGCAAACGGATAAATGATGTTGCGGATTCACCACCCCGTGAAACATCGCTAGATTGCATAAAAATAAAGTACCGTACCTACATTGGAGCTAATTTAAGCGCGAACTCCTGAATAGATTGCTTGGTAATTTATAATAGACCCCCTTGGTATAATAAGATGAGCTTAAATTGCTACCATAACTTTTATTAATACGCACGAAAGGCTTTTTGACCTACTTTACATGTTTTATAGTTCTAGGAAGGGGTGGGTAATTCTTTTAGCAAAAGCCAACGAGCATCAAAATATTGTTTGCAAGTAGCATTTTACGTTCGCGTCGCCCGTCTCCTTTCCCTAAGTATGTCATGCGGCAAAGCAGAGTTTTAAGACTTCCTTGTTTACTATGGCTTCTCGGCGACGACGTCGGTACACACACATGCATAGCTAACTGCCTGATCCGTCGCGAGATGTGCACTTATTTGTAGAGAGGCTTGGTAAGCACCAGGCACTTAGCTTTGAGGAACGCTGAGAACAAGATTCTAGTCCTAGAATCAAACGGGCTCGCACCTATGCGTCAGATGTAGGGTTGCGAAACTTGTATTTTACGCTTTGTTCAAGCATAGACGCGAGATTATTTTCTTTCGTTTTATGAGAGGTCTCTGTTTGTTCAGTTTTACTACTTGAAGCCAGGCTACTCGACACCCCTTATAGAATGCGCACACCGCGCACCGGCTGTATGTTTATTTTCTTTTTATTTCCCTGTAGTTAGCAACACGGGCAGCGAAGGAACCGACGGCATAACGACCTATTCATAACACTATTTTCAAACAGGTAATTAAAAATCTTGTTAGTTTATGCATTTTAACCATAATGGGTGCTATTTTATCAGGCATAATGTTGTGCTAATGTTCATTACCTACGGCCTATAAACATTAAAACCGCCACTTAGCCCTTAAGGCCCAAACCTAGGCACAACTAGCGCCACCAATGGAAAAAAAAAACATCTTCTTTTTCGATGCGTTTTTTGCTAAAATTATTTCAAAGCGAGGCTTAACTATTTTAAGGACCTAAGGTTTTGCTTCCAGCCCCTCTACCCTTGACGCTTTTTTCCAATACGGCCGCAATATGGCGCAATTTACAAAATTTAATATTTTACAAATTAAGACGCATTTTGTGTTTTTATTGAATAAAACTGCCTTACCTTTAAATAAACATTACAAAGTATTTAAAATCAAAGCATTACTATGCGAATTAATAGAGAAATTAATTTTAAAACTTTTTAAATTTGATTGCAATAGCGTCAAGGGTAACCCCCCTTATCCTTCCAGATCCGAATCCGAATTTTATCACTAAAAGTGGCTACTTTTGGCGATTAAAGATTTTATTCGTAGGTTCTAGGATCTGGAATCTAAACTTTAGGTCCTAAAATAGTAATAATCCTCGCGTTGAGTAAATGACGTTTCGTTTTTAGCAAAAAACGCATCTAAAAAGAAGATATGTTTTTTTTCCATTGGCGGCGCTAGTTGTGCCTTGGTTATCACCTTAACACGAACCAGTCCCAGACCGTATCGTTATGAGCTAAGAAACAGTACCTACAGTTTCACTAAATGCAACATCTACAGAAACGAAAAAGTTTAGGTTTGGCGATATTAATCTAAGGTTTGGCTTCTCTTAAAAATCACCCTTTAACACCCTTTAACAACAATACAAATATTAATGAAAGTAAAAAAAAAACAAAAGGTCGTCGTAGAATCGTAGATACGCCGCGCGCCGCCCCGTCTTGAACAGTAATACTTCCGTGCCGATAGACCAACAGAAAAGAAACGAAAAGCCAAAGCATTATTATGCAAGGGGGCGAAATCTTAACGACTAGTTTTGCGCAACTATTTGTTGCTAAGCGAAAGTTACCTCGGCACGGTATTAGGACATTACAATAAACGGTGTCGGAGCATTGTCCCGAACTATGTTTATAACAATATTGGATGCCAGGCATTGCATAACAAATGTGCTCCTAGAACAAAGTATTCCAATATCACCGGGACGCTTACCGTTCGCGGACATACCTTCGCCAAAGTAGTACTGTGTACTGTGTGTGCTGTTTTGGGATTGTACAGCGAAACTAGTAGTTTGACTAGCGACTTTCAAAACGTAATCCTGTAATTTTTTAGAGACCTAAAAACTTAACCTGTTTTGTTTTTGTGACTATCTTCAAGCTCCTCTACTATTAGTTAGTTTTCAATAATGCGCCAGCGTTTATAATGCAGGACTTTTGATGTATTGTAAGTACCGCTAAGACAAATCTGTAATGTGGGTGCAAAGTACCTAACCCAACCTAAACCTAACCTAAAGTTTTACGGTATTTATCATACAATAAACAGACTTGGATTTGAATAAACAGACGAAATGTTTTGTATTTAGTACACGGTTTCACTTGTATTTATGTCGGTGTAGCCGACTAGTGTTGGTTCATGATTAAGGTCTCCGAGTGGGAACCGAAACTAGTCGGCTACACATACTAGAACCTACAACTCGCACCAAAAACAATAGTGCAGAGCTTATGAAAGTTTAAGTGTAAAAAGTACAAAAAGTGTATTATTTTTGGCGAACTAATATGAGATTCTAAAGACCCATAGGTATTGATAATTTACTGTGGTCTTTATAATTTTGGTATCGGGATAAAAGAAATTGGTTTCGTGTTTTAAGATAGGTGATGATAGTAATATTATGCTAATGTGGTCAGTTATAAGTACTTACAAAATGTCACAATAGTATAAAGTCTGATAGAGTAAGAGTGAATTGTAGCCTATACACGACCTCCTAGCTGGCCATGGGCCCTTTCTCAAAGAGAGAGAGAGAAAGAAGGAGAAAGAGAGAGAGAGAGGGCCCCCTCTCTCTTTCTCTCCCCGATTCGGGCTTATTTACCACGCGAGCCCACTACAGATTGGCGATTTTCGCGTTTGACGGTATTATAACCCGTGTCATTAAAGAAAACATTTAGGATGGAATTCAAAACACTCACCCTCTCGCTGTAATTAATACAGTCAAAGCGAGACAATGCTAGGTTTTTAACTCCGTCCAGAATGTTTTCTTTAATGACACGGGTTATGGTAATGGTAATGCCTTGAAGTTGGACGGTTTCCTGACGATTTTTTCCTCAACTAAGGCATTGTTTATGACAGTTAAACCTTTTTTTATACCGGTTTAGCAATATTTAGCAGAAGGGATTCAAAGTACAAAATAAAAATTGCCGCAAAGTCCGTGTAAGAGTCGCCCCCACTCCTCCAGTACGAACGCCCAACACATTGAATCCATATCGCTCTACAATTTTACCACTCTTGCAACTCACGATACATTTGATACGTAAAGCTGGAAATACTTTGATGCTCGCTATTTTACAAGGCGCTCCCGGAGAAGGGAACAGTGCATCTATTTGTAGAGACACCATATCCTGTTTGTAAACCAATCCAGTTGCATTCCCCTTCTCTGTGCGAAATCTTACAAGCGCTATGCCAGCGCGGCTTCAGAGCACACTCGACTGTGGAGTAATACGGTCCTTGTGTGTTGGGAATAAAGGTTGTGTTAAAGTATAGCTTGGTCGGTGACCTACTGTGCCTGGATATAAGACTGATCTATACATACAGATAAGAGATTAAAAAAACTTTTTGTACGGTTATGTGATTATTTTGTAATGTTGGAGTCAAATTTTTGAATTTGGTCCAGAAACGTCAGATGCTGGGAAACTCGTTGCTGACCTCCACCACTGCGAGATAGATAGGTACTCGTCGTTCGGTCTAACAAAATGCATTCGGGTATAAAATAAAATAAAATAAAAATGTTTGAACGATCCCGTAATTGCTGCATGCATTCAACTTCTGGCCTAAGTGAGACTTGTTATTTATTTTGTACCATTGTTACTACTTTTATAAAATACTGCATGACGAAATGGACGAGAAATTAAGTAACTTTTTGCCAAGTCAATTTTTCCGCCCACCCAGAAACAGACTATAGTCTCTGATACAATAAAGTCAATAAGCCGGTCCTTTACATAGTTGAGTTGAGCTCCAAGAGGTTGGCTCGCAAAGAGATTGCCTCGCGATACCATAAAGTTGCGCCACGAACAAAGTCCGAAGGTCACCGTCCCTCCTCCCGTACGATCAAACAATGTTGCAGAACAAAAAGGAAAGCAATTAAATTGTTTATTCAATAAGGAGAAGGCCAACAAAGACTCGAATTGTCATATAATTAACAAATATTTGCTGGACCTGAAATAACTAACGTTCGGAATTCCAGTGAATTTATTCCGCTTAGAAACACGCGGGATTTTTTAAAGTTAAATAGGGATTTTTCCAAGTGTCAAATTTGACAGCGATTCGCGAATTATCACGCAACTAAATCTGTGGTTTGTATGGAAACCACAGATTAATAGACTGATTTTGACAGTTATTCGGGCTATTTTTGATGCCTGGAAAAAACCCCACTATTTATGGCAGAATTAAGGTTGGCATTAACAGTCGTCGACTCGAGATCGAACTCATGTAGTTGATCTCAGGAAAGTCAAATGCTAATGTCAAGCCTTGGCTAATAATCCGCTCAAAATATGAAAGGAACTTTCTTGCTCCTTACCTACGGGCTTTTTAAATGAGTTAATGAGCTCCTGGCTCTTAAGTTAATGAGCACCATGCTTTATCGCAACTCTTGCCTCTAACCTTGATTTTGTCCTTCCAAGCATCCATAGCAAGCTTACCCAAATCTTGTGCTCAACCCCAAAAGCCGCCATATCACGCTTGACGCAGTACTGAAACCGCAGCAGGGGGATCCTGTATTGTGTGTTCGTTATGCGGCAGTGCTTGTCGCTCCCAAATCGGTCTACATATCCACTTTAAAAAGTGTAGCTCCAATTGACACGCAGTAAATGGTCCGTAATGGACGCAAAGGCCAATGATGCGTGACGGCTACCGTTTTAGTGTTCACTTGTTGGCGCCATTGTCGAGTAAGGCACTTAAAGTTTCTTAAAGTTAGTACGTAAAAAAGTTTACTTACATTAAAATCACATTTAATGCCTACCTTAATAACTAAAAAAACACATGGAGCAAGCTCCGTTTTGTTCGAAAAAAAAAACGATAACAATATTTTCCGAAAAATAAAACTGTGTCAAAGCTTTAGTTAGGTACAGTCGGCCACAGTCTCAGATACCCCTTTTTATTCGATTGGCGCCCTTATGCCGCGCGCGATAAGAGCTGCCATGGGGTATCTGAGATTGTGGCCGACCGTACTACATAAGTAGCAGGGCATCAACTATTTGCCACAATTAATCTCAGGTATTGCAAAATATTCACAACATTATTCTAATTAGAAATAAACCCGCGGAGCCCATACAAACTGTCATTTTTGACCTCGCGCTACACTAGCGTCCCTGAGCACGGTAGCCCTCATTCCTTTAGTTTAAAACCATGAGCTCGTTCACAAACTAAGATGATACAAGGATTATCCGCGGCGGTGGGCCGTGACGCCGCAAATTTATTTAAAACCAGTCTAAGTCGCCTAGTTCCCGACTGTGGAAAACTTCACCTGGGGTTCAGCTAAACTTGCGCTCGCGACTGCCTCTGTTACTCTGGTGGACCCACTGAAACCTGGGCCTCGAGGCTGTAACGCAGACGTGTTTCGATAGGTTCGGCGTTTTAGGAGAATTAATACAGTTTTGGTCTAACAACTGTAAACATATTATAAAGCCTTTATAAAGGGAGGGCCTTATTCTGTAAAAAAAACCGCACATGCTAATCCTCAAAACCTGTTTATTTGCAGGAAAATAGCTCTTATCGAAATAAACAATATTTTTGTTTTCCCACAGGTTTTGAAGAATAGCAACGTCTGTGCGTTTTTTTTTTACAGAATAAGCACACTTGGTCTCAGTTAATTTAGAAAGCGTAACGGAAGTACCTACTTTGGGGAGGATGAAGCGCTTGCGACTAAGTCACATCACAAACACAATACATTTTTTAACTGAAATTCGACAAAATTGCGATAAAATAGGATCAGGTAAATGGTTGATAATTTATATTTCAAGTCGTCTTCTTACTTGCTTGCCTCCGTACATTGGTCCAAATGGGTTATCTATCGTGGGACGAGTCACTGCACCCATCAGTATCTTTGCTTAACAACAGCACTAAGCTTAAACCATGAACGTTATTTACTTAAGGTGGAAAGATAGCGACGTGGCGGGAAATTCAAAATTTTCACCGTTTTTTACATTTTGTAGCTAAACTGAGCTATTTTTTTTCAGCGATTTTTCGTTCGCGGCAATAACATAGTATTCTTTGCATTATTGTAAACAAAAGAACAACAATAATTCAACAATAATACGAAGCAGAAGCACTGCCCAAAAAACTTGTCGTAGACCAGAACACATAATCGGCTGAATTATTGTTGTTCTTTTGTTTACAATAATGAAAAGAATACTATTTTATTGACGCGAACGAAAAATCGCTGAACAAAAATAGCTCAGTTTAGCTACAAAATGTAAAAAACTGTAAAAATTTTGAATTTCCGCCTCGTTGCTATCGTCTACCCTTAAAGGCGAACCTTCGTAACTCGGCTGTGTGTGTAACTTATAGGTTCTGAATTAATTTCACTTGTCTAAAGTGATAAGTAGTACGCGGAAACGTATGCTGAAACTGAATGTGTTTTGACGCCACGGTTAAACACCGACTACGGCGGAGAAAATCTCCATAAAATAAGTAATAGTTTTTTTAAAATGTTTTGCGTAGATAGTGGTGCAAATAAGTTTATATAAAATAATTCTAAAAGTCTCGAATGACTTTTGACCCAACCAAATTTTTAAACATGTTCTCAGTCACGTGGCGTAAAATGCACATTTTCACAGTTTTTTCGATTTTGTAGCTAAACTGAGCAATTTTTGTTTAACTATTTTTGTTTCTCGAAAGTAAAGTACTTAATATTGTTTTCATTATTCTAAACAACAATAATTCAGCTGGTTATGAGATTTGCTCGGACTTCTAGTTTTTTGGGTTACTGCCCCCAGGTTTGTCGACCAGAAAAACAAATCAGCTTAATTTGATTGTTGTTCTGTTGTTTAGAATATTGAAAATAATACTATATTACTATCGTGAAACAAAAATATCTCAGTTTAGCAAAAAATAATGGACTTTCCCGCCATTCTACTTTTGTTGAACCTTAAAACAGCAAGGTCAAAGCTCTGTGAAAACAAACACATTCAAGTGATAACACTCAGCAACCTTAAGTCGGTAAAAAACATAAGCCCGCAGTTACACTGTTCGTTTCTGTGGTCCTAAAACTGAGTAGAGTTAAGAGTTCACTAGCTAGAGCTAGAATAATAATAATAATTCACCATCATCATCGGGTAGAGATCGTTTGGCAGACCACCAGCCAGATGGTCCGATGACATAGCTCAAATAGCCGGAAAACGGTGGTTACGTCTGGCACAGGATCGTGACAGGTGGCTTGAGCATGAGGAGGCCTTTACTCAGCAGTGGGTGCCATCATCATAATTTGCAGCCTCTGTTCGTCCTTTTCTGAACGGGGCTTCTCACAATTTCCACTTTTGGCGGTTTGCTGCCTTCCTCATCCATTACTCCTGAAAGTGAACTCAAACCCATACCACATTGGAAGTGAAAACTTTAGTTGCCAAGAAATTGTTCTAATTGTAGTTGCCAAGAATAGAAGAGAAGAAGAGGCACTGGTACCATGTTTTTTAGTTAGCAAATAGTACATACAATATTTTGATATTTGTAACATTTAAACTAACCCAGTGTTAGGCTGGGAATCGAAGCAGGAACCTCCCGATTGATGCGCCACTGGTCCTGAACTACCATCACTTTCTCTCACCTTTATTCAGTAAGAAGGTTTTCATGAAAAGAATCTAAGCACGTTTTAAGGCCTTGTTAAAATAAAGTCGGGGTGCGGAATGCTGGCTCTAGCACGGTTTAGTGCGGGCTGGAACACCCTGTGTGCCTGCCTTAATGGAACAGCCTGTATAAGAGACCTTTAGACCCCTCTTAACGTTAACACGGTGCTTCTTACTAACAGGTTTATATAAGGGGGGGCATTTGAGCATATGCAACTGCAGTTTAGTGTTTAATTTCATTTTCATGAGCGCTCGAATGGCTTGTCGAGGCTGTAAAGCTTAGCAGGTAGAAGATTTTCATTGCGGCGTGATTGTTGAATAAAATTAAGTTTTCACGCGTGCATAAGTGCCCATAACTTTCGAACAATAGAGCTCTCAAAATTACTGGTAGAATCGCGAAACTACCATTATTTCAAACGACCTACAAGTCACTGACAATTCCTTAGTTTTCGTTTTAGTTTTTTTACTCGTTATAGAGTGAGTGAGTGATCTTTCGCGATTTTCATCGGTAATCATTTTTGACAGTTAGATTGTCCATTAAAACTATTATTTTCATAAACCGCACCCCAAGCCGGAATCCCCCAATATGTAAACACTGTGGAAACTCATATTGAAATTACCTTTTTCTTTCCGCCATATAGGGACGATATCGAGCTGAAAGGAATGAGGTTGGATATTAAGAAGTTTGTGACAGATATATTGACGCGACACTTCATATCTCCCGGGTCTCTGAACAATATGTGAAATAGAACTTTATATTATTTATTTTCTTCTTTTGTGTACCTTTAAGATCCAATATCAGGCCGTATACGTCGGGCAACCATGAATACTGATAGATAAAAAATAAAAATATTTATGGATAAAAAAATAAGACATTTGAATTCATGTCACAACAATGTACAGGGCAATTTTTAAATAGCTTTATTCCTGAAACACTTCAACTTCTAAATGTGTCTACGACTTTTCGAATAGCTTGATACTTTTATTTATTGAATGTTTCTTATTCTTTGAAAGTTTTAATACGTACCATTTCAGCGCAGCCTGCGCGGCGCGCTTTCGTGCTCCTCCACTCCTCTACCACCTTTCCAGCCTCTCCTGCTTCTATTTGATACTACGCGCCGCAAGTTTTGCCAATAAGAAATATTTTACATGTTTCAGGAATAAAGCTATTTAAAAATTACCCTGTATATAGGTACAGCGTCCAGTGGTACCCCCACTCCCACACGACTAGATGGCTGAAGTTACCACTCTGACGCTGCAGTACCTAGAATATGTTTTAAATGGAGGAGTCTTGGCCAGTAGGTGCAAGCTGCTGTGTCCAGCTTTGTTGGAGGTCTTTTAACACCCTGTATACCATATAAATTCAGTTAACAGAAAAGACAAGATGAATAACTACGCCGCGGATTAGAGAGCGAGTGGAATTGCTACTAAATACACAAATGTACAGTCGAGCACGTCAGACTGTACAGTTTTATTGTAAAGTCACTTGTATGTAAGTAACCGAGTAAACTTGTCGAAATACTTTCGACTGGTCTAAACGAGATACAATTGAGTTAGTCATAAACTAGCGGCCCGCCCCGGGTTCTCACGTGGTACAATTTTTAAAATAGTGCGATTCATATAAATTTTCCGTGATAAAATATCTAACTGACTGTGAAAATCACATCAAAATCCGCTGCGTGATTCAGGAGGAGTTCGCGGATAAACAGACAGACGGAGAGACGCGGAAAGCGACTTTGTTTTATACGGTGTAGAGAAGAGATAGAGATGCATAAACAGTTTTATTAAGTTTTGTACATTGTTTGGGAAATGATTTACTTACTTTTGTATTTTAGCTAGGCTGACGGTCTTTCAGCACCCTGTAGATTGAAACAGTACGTTTTTGCGGACAAGTCGAGGTCACTTTAAGTGGGAGGATCGTATTAGATTGCTTCTAGTGGCGTTCGGGAGATGGTTAAGTAAGTTACGTACTTAACATCTCAATGAGCTGACCATTTCGGGGGTCTGTTTGCATTTTTAACTTCGTGTGAGAAATTAGTGTTGGTTAAAAAAATTACAAAGTACTTCTTCATATTACGGATATATTATAATGAAATTGGGAAAAGAGACAGCTTATATATCAGAATAACAGAATATTAGCTTTTCCATCGACATCCACATCGAAAAAAGAAAAACATCTATCTGCATTAAATTAGAGCTTTTATTTGTGGTAAATTACATTGCACACAATGCCGCTTGCACAGCAAAAGAGAGTCCCGCTGTTCATTCTCCGAACGCCCCCCCCGGGGCAAGCTCGGCAAACATTTTCTATAATAGTGCTGATTGGGGATCAAGATGCCCCCGCCCTATGTCTAAAAGCCTTTTAGTTTATTTGTTTAGTGTGATGCGGGATTGGAACTCGCCCCATGCAAATCGCCAAGATTGCCATTTACATATCGATGGTTTGTTTACCGAGCTAAGTGTGCTCGGCAATGGACGCGGGCTACTTCAACTGGGCCTTTACTCTGAAGGCCGTTGCAAACTACGCAAAAGGTTCATAGTTGCTTTTCTTCTACAACGGTTGTATACCCGTCTAACCTGAGAAGATTATTTAGGAGCTAAGCAATCTTGCTCCATGTTAAAACTACAGCGTCTTTGGTCACTGTAGAGACCAAAGACATTGGACGAGGTATCGTCTAGATTTCTAGAACCAAGATTTTTGTGTAGGCACTTACTAGTATTTTGTAATTTTTTTTTCTGTTTTGGAGAATATAAATGCTGCTCCTGTAAACATACAACTTAGACATAGGTATGCGTGTTCCTAACTCTTTTTGAAGGATGTAACCTACTGGTCTAAATGATGACATTTCTGTAAAAAAAAGTTGATACAAACAATTTTTTTTATACCCTCAATATTAAAAAAAAACAATCATTTTTGTACATATAATAGAGCAAAAAAATATTTGGGAAGTGATCTCATGTTACCGGATGTAATTACTCTCCTCATAAGGTAAGTCCAAGTTGTATGTTTTCAAGAGCAGCATGTTTAGACGACCAAGTTTTATCATCACTTTGTTTACACTATGTTGTATGTTCAATTATTGAACCGGCAGTATGGCCGCCTCCCGCCGTAGTGAAACTTGTTTGACAATAAATTAAAAGTATAACAAGGGCTGACAAATTCTCAAAGTCTTCGGAGCGTGATATTGATTTCATCAATCAGGCGGGGGTCTTTCAGGGGAGTTGAACCGGTGGCCCGCGTGCCGTAATTCTTCTGCCCCTCTAGGTTGCGCAACGCGACATCATTCGCGGCGCGAGAAGACTCCGACGTGAAATATGTCGTTACGCTAACAACGCTAACACAAATTAATACAAGTACCTAAGCGAAACTGCATGACTTAATACAACAAAAAAAAAACGTGAAAAAAAAAGTTTCTGTTCTCTCTCTTTCGGATGAACCTTTTTTCTAATGTGTCAAAGGCGATTGTTTTATAAAGGTTGCATTTTTGATAGCGTAGGTATTAAATACCAACCTAGTTTTAAGAATAATGTCTTTACCTAGTTTTTATGTTTTGCTGTGCCCAACAGGGTCCATAAAGGTGCTATAGGTACATGTTATTTAAGGTGGAAAGATAGCAACGTGGCG
This sequence comes from Zelleria hepariella, assembly GCA_949319315.1. Lineage (NCBI taxonomy): Eukaryota > Metazoa > Arthropoda > Insecta > Lepidoptera > Yponomeutidae > Zelleria > Zelleria hepariella. The sequence goes on along the minus strand of OX439386.1, from coordinate 6,812,641 downwards.
GGAAATTCAAAATTTTCACTGATTTTTATATTTTGTAGCTAGATTGAGCTATTTTGGTTCAGCGATTTTTCGTTCGCGACAATAACATAGTATTCTTTTCATTATTGTAAACAAAAAAAACAAAATAATTCAGCCGATTATGTGTTCTGGTCACTGTAGCACTGCCCAAAAAACTTGTCGTAGACCAGAACACATAATCGGCTGAATTATTGTTGTTTTTTTGTTTACAATAATGAAAAGAATACTATGTTATTGCCGCGAACGAAAAATTACTGAACAAAAATAGCTCAGTTTAGCTACAAAATGTAAAAAACTGTAAAAATTTTGAATTTCCCGCCACGTTGCTATCGTCTACCCTTAAGAACAATGTAGAGGTATACTTATGGTGAAAGCAAGTCTAGAAGTGACAAATACTGGTAGACTTCAGTCACGTTTCGTGGTAAGTGATGCCACTAACATGACTTCCCTTAAAAGACGGACGAGTATCTCGGGGCCAAGCGTAGATCAAATTCGAGTCGTGGCCTGGCATGCTATCCGGGCCGGTTTAAGAGGTCTACCGAAGCGTCAACAAGTTATTATTAATAAGAAGCCAGTTCATTACCGCCCCCGTCACCGCCACCATGATTTATGGGGCATTTAACTTTTATGGTAGTGCTAAGTGTCCCGGCGACTTTCATAAGGGAACTGGCGAAACTCATCTTGGCTAATGTCGGCTGAAAAGTTAAACAAATTGTCATTCGCCGGTGTTCTCGTGAAGCGGTCCCGCTTCAGTCGTTTTGGTGCCGAAAAATAAAGAGTTTTTATTTTTTCTATCGAGGCAATTCGGAACCCAAAGTTTTTTGTTCGAAAGTCCGTTATTGGCTTAATCTTATCTTTAGACAATATTAAGAAACTTATTTAAATATTTTTTATTTTGGTCCAGTAGTTTTGTGTTTATGCGCTAAAATGTTTTGTTCCTATGACCGCCAACAGTATGCAGACCGTCGCGTCACGTCATAAAAATGTATCTTTTAAACGTTGTAAAATCCAAACTACTGAACCAAAATAAAAAATATTGAAATTAGTTTCTCAATATTGTCTAAAGATAAGATTAAGCCAATAACGGACTTTCGAACAAAAAACTTTGGGTTCCGAATTGTTTACGAGAGAACTTTTCTTACATTACAATGCGGTAACGTACGAGAAGATGCTCTTCTTGTAGCGTAAACTTATCTGCATGTTGTATTTACCTATATCATTGCGTTGTTCGAAATTCCAAAATTTTTACATTATTTGTAGCCTCCATATAGTTGTAGAGTTGCAGGCAAAGAAGTTCACGGAAGCTTCTTTCTTATACAGTAACGTCCTTATCCTAAATAGTAGCATCTAGATTTTCTTTTGTAAGTAGGGTTACCATTTGTCCATCCAGATTGTCTACCTACATGTCCGGACTTTCAGCTTTTCGTTTTTTGCCTGGGATTCGATGGAATATATATTTTTTTCATTTAAATCATGTTTAATTTGTCTTAATTTGTCTGAATGGGTGCATGGTGCGTGCGAACTGACTGACTGACCTCGCCGAAGCAGCCTCGCGAGGCAAACGTTGTGTTCGGTAATGCAATCTTGGTCACCCCGATGGAGTGGCTAGGTCTGGGCGTATATTCTCCTTAAATCCACTCACGCCATCAATATTGAGAAACAGTTTTCTTTATAGAAAATAGCTCTTATTCAAAGCAACAATATTTTTTTCACAGCTGAGCACTTGCGAGGTGACCTGCGCTGCTTGGTCAGTCTGTACTGTACTGTGCCCAATAAATGTCCGGGTTTTATTCAGGACTTTTCCAATGTCGAAATGGTAACCCTACCAGACGACGGGACATCTCAAACGCCGCTCGGGAGTAACTTCGCTAATAGGGTTCCTAGCGAAACGGGAGCGACATTATTGTCTAATTAAGCCTGACATATTTTACTCGAAAAGTCCCAGGAAAATTTGAGACAAAGGGACCTGCGACTAAAGATACGGGGTATGGACATGACACTGATTGCAGCTAACATTTTAAATGCGAAAGTGTCTCTTTGTTTGTCCGTCTTTTACTTCTTCAAAAACTTACTAACTTTTTGAAAAAAATTCCACTATCTATCTATGCAGCCAATGAATGACGCCCACTGTTGGGAATAGGGAACCTATTTCTGAAACCTTCTTACGTTTAAAACTAGTAAATAAAATAAAAAATCTCTCGACATTTCAGCTTCAAATTACCATATCTCATAAACGGCTAAACCGATTTTGATAAAACATATTTAAGAACAGTCGCTAGAAAACCAGCATTCAAATAAAAAAAAGCCGCATCCAAATCGGTTCACCCGTTTAAGAGCTACATTGCCACAGACAGACAGATACACCCTCACACACATACAGACATAGCGGTAAAGTGTGACAAACTGGGACTTCAGTTTTTTTAAAATTCCTAGCATATTACAGTGTGGCTTAATGGGAAAAAAAGTCCCAGTATGTAACAGTGTAATATAAGGTGGTATTACAAAAAAAAAAAAAAAAAAATTACATTCTGGGAACAAAGGAAACTCGTAACACCCCTCTTTTTTTTGGTCAAAACTATCGAGTATCAAATAGTTCAGTGTCCTTGATTTTCTAAGTCCGATATCATCGGTACCACGTCGCTCAAATAATATAAAATAGGTACCCAATATCAAAGTATGCCGAGGCTAGCTTCGTCTTACAGAAGTGGGTCTTGCTCATTTATGCTTTGAGACGTCGTCAGCAACGGATTCCTTTCGCTAATTCAAAAAGCTTTGATGTTGCTCCCTCTCTGACTTTTAGCAGGAGTCCTTGAGTTGTAAGAAGCTGCCGAAGATGGCGGACGGACAATTCAGCGTCCAGTCCGGAAACAGCACCCACTGTGCTATTTTTTTAATGATATTTATTTCACATAGATATTTGAATGTGGGAAAACAGAGAGGGGTACGATTCCCTGTTTCCATAATTCTAAGCCACCATTTTGACAGTACATTTTTTTTTAATGTGATAGAATGGGTCTAGTCATATGAGGTCTACTGTGAGCTGACCTCAGATTCACTAAATCTGGTGCATGGTGTACCTGCGGGTAATATCCGCTGAGCGAACACAATGCGTAGAACAATTTAATTGAACTCCTGCCATGAACCATCTTGAGCATTGATTCAACATTGATCATTCTTGAACAAAAACATGAGGAAACCTGCCGCTGCGTTAGGCTGAATAATTTTGGTGTGAATCTACAATTTAACTGCAGCTTCTTACCATAAATTATTATCTATTCTGCTAACAAAAATTCACAAGAATTGGTTGAGAGATGCGACCTGTAGAGGAGAACAGACATCCGGACACACGAAAGCATTTTCGCCCAAGATGAACAGTAACTGTTGATGATAAAGTAATGAAGTGACACGTCACCTTCTTTTGTACGTACATTGTCAACGATAACTATAAGCATAAAAATAACAAGTTAGTAGTGCAGCAAACTCATAAAACAAAGCCCGTAATGTACTTTCCCCACAGGTGAGTAATGAGTTTTCGGTCGACACCCTGCCTGTAGGTACTGCAGAGTAGTTTACTACAGAGGTTCAACTCCCTACGGAGGAAAGATGTCCCTGAGACGACTATATTCACAAATACAAACTTTAAGCAATAAAAAATAACATAACTAAACCAACATTCACAAAAAGCCTCATTAAATTACAAATAACTAGTGGTTCGCCCCGAACTATGAGCTCGCGACCCCATATCTCAGCAACCCCTCGACCGATTTAGCTCATGTTCGAATTTAAAAATTATTTTGGCCTCATTTACCTGCCTACCAAATTTCATCACGATCCGACAAAATTTACTCAAGTTATCGTCGAACGAACATTCATACATACATACATACATACAAACGCCGGATTGTTCCAGTAGACTCGGAGAACTTCGCTCGCTCGTTCAAAAACCAGTGTTAAGGCACAATAGGACGCACAACTAGCACCGCCAATAAAAAATCATATCTTCTTTTTGGATGCGTTTTTTTGCTAAAAACTCTCCTGCGATTTCTCAACGCGAGGCTTAACTATTTTTAGGACTTAAGGTTTGGATTCCAGATCCTAGAACCTTGCAAAGTTGCAATGCAATCAATTCTCGCCAAAAGTGTCTACATCCCGCAAATGTATCTAGGCATAGTTCTTACACTGCATAGCTGCCATCAATCCTTTGCAATTATTGCATAAGATATGCCCCCGAGCGTTTCTCAAAATCATGACTCCTACGATAGTTTTCCGCATTGCGTTGTAGTTGCTAAATTATGGCTATATTGACGTTAAGCACGTAGACGTCAGTTTTCTGTACTAATACAGGGTGTTAAAAGACCGCCAACAAAGCGGGAAACCACGTATTGTCCTCATCATAAGAAACATTTTTGCCCAAGGAACTATGCCTGGGAAATCAACGGTTTCCGAGATAATGAGGTTCAAAGTAGGACTTTCCAAAACTTTTTTTTTTGCAGAAATGAATTCAGTATCTAGTTCTTAACGTATCGTCTCAAAAAGCCATAACAAAATTATGAATATTTCCTACAAAAAACGACGTTATAATTGCAACCCGCAATGCATTGTAAACAACGGCACTTCAAGCTTAAGTAACATAAAATGATACCTACGCTTGCGCAATATGACTTCTGTGAGTTACACATCCATAACGTGATAAAATATTTTTCAAAATTATAACCTTTAAAACCAAAATCATTTCCCAGCAATAATTTATCGAAAAAGTTCTTTGTTTTGGTGTCTAGTATGCGTGGCTTTCGGGTTTGTTGGCGGTCTTTTAACACCCTGTTTAATTCTAATATCAGGGGTTCTATCGGCTAAGACGAAGCCGATTACCATTGGCGAAAATCGAAGTTCGATTTATGAAAAATTTACTGGGTGACGGTACATTTTTCAAAAATCGAACTTCGATTTTTGCCAATGGTAATCGGCTTCGTCTTAGCCGATTACCATTGGCGAAAATCGAAGTTCGATTTTTGAAAAATGTACTGCCACCCAGTTAATTTTTCATAAATCGAACTTCAGTCTACCGGCTAAAACGAAGCCGATTACCATTGGCAAAAATCGAAGTTCGATTTTTGAAAAATGTACCAGTAAATTTTTCAAAAATCGAACTTCGATTTTCGCCAATGGTAATCGGCTTAGTCTTAGCCGGTAGACCCCCAGGATAGTAATGTGGCTCTACACGCGCATTGTGTTCTTCTTCTCAAGCTAGTTTGACATACGCATCTGACATTAGAATGTTACGGCAGTTAGCCTTCTGCTAGTAAATATTTGGTGACCCGTCTTGGCCCGCCTATGTTGACGGCAGGGTATCTCGACTCTGAAATGTACACCGACATTTTTATATCCTTAATGGAAGATAATTACAGCAATTAATGAAGCCGTGTTTCCCAAATGGTTTTTACTTGTAAAACTTCATGAAAGCGAACCGAAAAGGAGCTTGCTCGTATTGATCGGTTGTTTGAATCTTTAATGCAGCACTAAGCAATTTTAACCTTTTAGCTGGAGAGCTGGTGACCATTCAACTTATTTTATCGTACAAGGCTGGGAGTTGGTAGGCTGATAGAGCAGATTCGCTGAGTTTCGGAAAACTACTTTTTTCGACGGTCGCGGTTGAAAGTTCGATTTTTTTGACTTTGAAAGTGTAAATGGTTGAGTTTTTTTTTTATCGTACAGTCGGCCACACGCCAGGATACCCCTTTTTTTTCGATTGGCGCCCTTATGCCGCACGCGGTAAGAACTGCTATGGGGTATTTGTGACTGTGGCCGAACGTATCCAAGGCTGGGATTTTAGGCTGTTTTTTTAGACTCCTCTGATTACGTAAATACATCACGAAATAAGTCGAATGGTCACCAGCTCTCGTGCTATTTAATCTATGATTTCAATGGGTTTCTTTGGCTAGTTTGAACATGAACACACATTTGCACTTTAAAATTTTCAGGTTAAATCCTTCTGCCCAGGAGTAATTAATATTGGCTTTGAAAACGGAATTCGAGATTTGATATCCTCATATTGGATTCTATAATTAACGAATAGTCACTGCCGAGGCCATCATTAAATAATGAACCCTCTCTTTGGAATATTTCAAAACGTGAAATTTCGCATATAATTATTTGTAACTACCACGTTAATAGAGAAAACAATTGCCGTTGGGGATTCAGCCACTGGGGATCTCGAAGTATGTTTTCTAATTAGACACACTTACATAACAACTGCGCTCGTCTCCCAAGAGGCATCGCCTAGGGATTTCCACGCCGCTTCCCCCGAAAGGCCGGGAGAAAAAACCTTTTCCGTGCAAAGTGGAAAGTGTTATCTCAATCTGGACGGCGAGTCGCTCCCCCCATTGTGCTGGCTCTTTTAGTTTGCTGACGTATGCAGGAGTTGTCGGGAGGTATGCCCTCTTTGGCTTGAGACACGTTTACACTCATGGGTACTTAGGCTGGCATTAATAGTCGTCGACTCAAGATAGAAGTTAAGTTGAAGATCACAGAAAAATCAAAATTAAATGCTAATGTTAAGCCTTGGCTAATGTCCATGTCAATCTCAAGATGGTATCTATTAATATGCTGACAGCAACTCAAGTTTGATATTAGCCAAGGCTTGACATTAGCATTTGACTTTTATGAGTTCTCCTACTTGAGATCGATCTCAAGTAGGTGATCTAAGACGACTATTAACCACCCTTAGTGCGAACGGTCTAAGTTGAATACGTGAAATCGATGGATATTATTAATTTTTAACAAAAACAATTTGAAACACTGACTAATCTGACTATGCAGCCAAATCACTTAAGATGTAGAAAAGTTATTTTCCTTAAAATCATCACAGAGGGTAAAACGGGGTCTTCTTTTTTCTTCGGTAGACGATTCTTCGGGTCTCTTGCCAGCAATTTTCCCATCATTACGAGTTGCAGGAGTCTCTCTTGTTAGCCTATTTTATCCTATGGTATTTACAAGCGGTGGACTATAACAGTTCTATAATTACAATTACAATATGTAAACCACGCCACATTTATTTAGGTCACAAATGGAAAGCCTACCTCGACAACGTTATTGCGCTCTGGCACGAATGTGAACCTGCCTTTAGGGTTACGCGGCAAAGCATCAGGCATAGTAAAAGCAAATGAGTAGGTAAACTAGCAACTGCTAGGCGTATTATAGGCACTCTATTACAACAAGGGCAGATGGTTTCGTCAAACCTTTATACGACCGCATAACAAGATTGACTCTTTTTGTATTTTCGGTTTTCCTGTTTAAGAGCTACGGTGCCAAATACAGACACACAGACTTTGGGCGAAAAAAACTTACTTACTAAAACAGAGTCAGGCCCGGTTTCTGAGTTGAGAACTTTACTAAGCACTACTTACGTATCGCTCTGTCACGCTCTTTCGTGAGAAATCTGCAGAGACAGGACGATACTTACTCATTTGCTTAGCAAAATTCTCAACTCAGACACCGGGCCTAAATCTTATAAAGATTTTTATAAGGTTAAAAAATTCGCCCGGGACAGGATTTGACTCGGTAGCTCAATTGGTAGAGCGCCTGCATGGAATGCAAGAGGTTGCGGGTTCAAATCCTGTCCCGAGCAAATTTTTTAACGTTATAAAAATCTTTATAAGATTGACTCTGTTTCAGTAAGTAAGTTTTTTTCGCCCGAAGTTGAAAATTTACTGTCTGTGTGTCTGTCTTTGGCACCGTAGCTCTTAAACGAGAAAACCGCTTCGGATGCGTTTTAAAAATTTGAAATCGGTTTTTATAGCGAGTTATCAAAATCGGTTCAGCCAGATATGTTTTATCAAAATCGGTTCAGCCAGAGATATGCTGATTTGAAGCTAAAATGTCGGAGGGATTTATTTATTTTTATTTAATAAGTAGTTATTTTTATATTTTTTCACTTGAAGAGGTCTTTGCATGAGCTTTCGCAAACGATTGGCGCGTCGCAGGATTTTGATATTCGTGACTTATTCTCAGCATCTTTTGGTAGTACCACTTGAATGTTTACTCGTCTCCCTTTACCACCCATCAGGGCACTGCACACTGCACAGCTATGGCGCCAGTTCACGGTTCGTTGCGTCCCCTCTGACGTGCTGAGTGACTGTTGATGCTTCAATTACGAGTTAGTAGCAGGCGCGCGAGCAAGCAGCAGGCATTATTAGTAGCGAGGCAAAAGCGAGCGGCGTTTGTTTCTTGTGTACCTATGCACCAAGGGGTCTACCGGCTAAGACGAAGCCGATTACCATTGGCGAAAATCGAAGTTCGATTTTTGAAAAATGTACTGCCACCCAGTTCATTTTACTGCCACACAGTGAATTTTTCATAAATCGAACTTCGATTTTCGCCAATGGTAATCGGCTTCGTTTTAGCCGGTAGACCCCAGAAATATGTGCGGAGCCAACTGAAGAGCGGGTTTGCTCACGATGAATTCCCTTTTAACACTAGGAGCTGTTGGATCCTACTTGGGGGATTTTTGCCGATTGAGGTTCAATAATCGGTGAACACATCAGAATCGGGATTTCGCTAAAAACGCAAGGAAAATCGGACTTTGATCACCGATGCTGAAATGGTGAATTCCTTTTACATTACAGTACCTACCTAAACTTCCTACTAGGACGTACTTAGGTTTCACTTTTAATAACGTCGCTTTGCTGCGCAGTTTTCTGTTTAGAGGAAAGTGCTTAGAGAGCAAATGCGCACGATTGTTTGCGTTGAAAAGGCAAACGAGACAAGGCGTTGGTTCACATTGTACAAATCACTCTAGTCTAGATGGCCACAGAACGGCTACAAACAGTGGTAGATGCAAAATACGCAATTTTCCCTTGCATACGAGTATAGGTTTGACCGTGTCAAATTTCGTGCTTATATTCACGTATTAACCAACTTTTTTTTATGTAGCCTGTATGGTGTCTCACTGCAGAGCAAAGGCGTCCCCCTCTAAGGCCAGTTGACATAACAACTTAATTAAAAAATTTAAATACCCCCGACATTTTAGTTTTAAATAAGCATATCTCATAAACGGATAAACCGATTTTAATAAAATATATCTAGGAACACTCGCTAGAAAATATGCTTTTCAAATAAAACATACAGCATCCAAATCGAGCTACGTAGCACCGACATACACACACACACACACACACACACACACACACACACACACATACACACACACAGCGGTCAAACTTATAACACCCCTCTTTTTTGGTCGGGGGCTAAAAATGTGTGTGATCAAATTGCCTACACTGCGACAGATTTGATTTCGAATATTTTTGAGGATCACTGAAAAAATTAAATTATAAAATGTCAATTCGGACAAAGTGTCTCGACATAATATTATGTTGTTGTCATGCCTTCGAGTGGATCTTCTACATTTTCATTTAACAGTAGAAGCGGATTGTACTCGCTCGACACCTACAGTTCACTTTTAATTTCGGTCCGAGTTTATGGCCGCTTTGTGAATTTTGTGATGGCCTCGTACACTGACCGGGAAAGCGACAATGCAGCAGCTGAAATAAAATGCTGGCTCATACCTTAGGCATTTGCATCTATGCAATGAGATTATTTATACAGGGCAATTTTTAAATAGCTTTATTCCTGAAACACGTCAACTTCTACATGTGATTTCCAACATCATTCCAAGCCTTTTAGAATAACTCGATACTTTTTATTTATTGAACGTTTCTTGTTCTTTAAAAGTTTGAATTTGTACTTTTTCAGCGCTGGCTGCACTGCACGCTTTCGTGCCCCTCCATTCTCTACTACCTTTTCAGCCTCTTGTCATGAGTCATCTAATATCAAAGGCGGCAATATCCATTTCGTTGTATTTTGTGTAAAGTGATGATTTAGATTTGATTAGATTTAGACAGTATGGGATAATGCCGGGTTTGTTACGAACTCGAAACTTTGAGCTCGATTTTCTATGGGTTACTGCAGCAATTGATACGAAATGTAGATTTTCTTAGGCTGGTATTAATAGTCCTCTGAGATCACCTACTTGAGATCGGTCTCAAGTAGGTGAACTCAGAAAACAAAAATCACCGACTTGAGACATTGGCTTATTAATAAACCTATCTTAGGCGCGAACTTGAGTCCTCGATTTGAGTAAAGAATGAACTATTTGAACGAATGATACCATTTAAAGTTCAAAATGAGGTCAAAAAGCTTAAACCCAACTCAAAAGTACTAGGCGCCCATACATTATAAAGAGACTATTCGAAAAGGCACAACCTGAGTTTGGCCTCCTTTTGGTCTATAAAATTGTCCATGGTCCGGTGTTATTCAGTTGTCAACTTATCATTTCTATAATAGTCCAGGATTCCACAAACATAAAAGTGATGTTACAAGATATAACACGAACTCTACTCCAAATAGGTACTCGATTATAATAACTAGTGGTTCACCCCGAACTGTGAACTTACGATGACTAACTTTTTGCTAACCCCATATCCACTCTTCGTCCGATTTGGATTTGGATGTTAGAATTTTAAAATTCTTTTAATTCCATTAAGCCGCCTTTATATTTTTATGACGACAAAATCATTCATAAATACAAACATACAAACATACTTCGATCGCTCGTTCAATATGACGACACAATTTTGTAGCGGCACCCTGGTCTAGACAAAAAGGAACAGATCTGACTCGCTTTCAGCCATTTTTATTCAGCATTGTTATTCGTTACTTTGGCAACAGAGGGCTTGGTCTTGAGTGAGTAACTCAGCATATTAATAAAGCAGCGCTTACTTGAGACCGATCTCAAGTCCTCGACTTGAGTCAAGAATGAACTATTTCAACGACTTGAGTAAAGAATGTACTAGGCTACCATACATTAGAAAGAGGCTAGCCACAACCTCAGTTTGACCTTCAAGGAGGTTCGTAAGGTGAACAACTTTTTTCACGGTTTTCAGAACTGTCGAATAAAAGAAAAAACTTTTTCTATTGTCAAACATCAGTCAAACTACGAAAATAATTATTATAAAAATGTCTCGTAAATTCTTGTGATTTTCAGTATATTGAACGTTTTAGTCGGTTATGGATAATAAGTGGCGCCAGAGAGGTTATTTTCAATATTTTGCCGAAAAATATCATGCCGGAAACTTGCAACGGAGAGCTTCAGTTCATTCGAGCTTCCGTTATTCGAGCTTCCGTTTTTCGAGCTTGGATGAGCAGTTGGAGCAGTTGGATGACCTCTACAAACGAGTTGCTGACAAGACAGGTATTTATTCACTATAATTGTATAAAATATACATATTTCACGATACAAGTTACAGATATCGTCTAGTTCACGATACAAGTTACAGATATTGTCAGTTAGGTCTTTAAAATACCCCATCATCAACGTTTTTTGCGCATTTAATATAACTTTAGAAGTTATGTTTACGTAGAGAAAGTAGTAATTTGCCCAGCGAATTTATAATAAATTATAGAGCGACTGCAAACCTAACGTTTGATCGCTGCGCACATCATTCTACTACATTAATGTTTTATTTTGATTACAGGAAAATCAGAAAGTACCTACTGTCCGACGCATAATCGACGAAGTTAGGGCGTTATGATAGGAGGGATAAAAACCAAGGCAATTTTAAAACACCAGCATTGGTCCCGAAACCTGGAATAATGTGTGGAGAATGAACACATAAAATGAGGGGAAGAATACTCGACTCAGCGCAAATTCATGTCAGGTGTAGAAATTTTAGATGATGATTAGGATACAATATTGTATTAATAAATATGTTACAACTCTCCCAGGCTTGTTTATTTTCCAATTAGAAAAAAAAAGATAATTATGTAACATTAATGAAGGTCTTCCCTATTCAGATTTATCTTCAAGTAGTAACTTAATTTACTGAATACCTACTACTCGTATGAATGATACCACACCCTCAAGTTTTCCCTACTATATCCGCTTTATATTTTATGCATGCCTAGTAACCTCTATGGTCCAACTGGGCTTTGAAGGCCGGCAAATTGTCTTAAAAAAACTAGGTACGAGTAAAGAGGTTTGAATTGTATGTTGTGCTGCCATCTACATGATATGTATCATACTACATGAAACTTTCTGTCACCAATCGCCATATAAGAGATTCCGGATGTTTATGCACGCCTAATACCTTCAGACCATTGACATGACGTCATTCACGTTACAGCACTCAAATTCTATTGTACACACGACAGCACGTCAAAGTGTACACTTTTGTTGTAAAGTCGCCCGTAACGTAACCGAGTAGAGTGCTAGCGTGTAAAGGTCGACGTGTTGTCGTGTGTACGTGCGTTTCACGAAATAATTCCCTTGGATTGTACAAAAATAGTCCCTATTACATCGTAATAAGAGTTTCGTCAAGGGAACTTTTTCGTGAAACGCAATAGTGCCCGGATATTCAGTAAGGAAAGAGTTGAAATATACTTTCTGCCTTTTTATTAGTGTGTGGTGTAGTTTCTTACAATATTATAGGAGCCTGCAAATAGTAGTTTTTCTTTGAAATTAAAACTTAATTTTGACAACACTTCTGTATTTGGCCAAGTAGGATTTGAGTTTTAGATGGTGACGCGGTGGTGTTATAATGGGTAGAACAATGGACTCGGAATCGAGGGATCCTGTTTCGAGTCCCGATGAGGGCATGTACCCTACCCATGACATTAATTTATTTCAAAGTCGCATACATACCACTCCCTGACTGTGAAGGAATACATCGTGAGGAAACCGGAGCGTCTGAGGCTATATACCAAACTAAACTGAAACTTAGTTCCAGCTTATTTTTTTAAACCTCAGCTCTTCGGAGTTATTTCTTGGTAATATGACTGTGGGGCTCTGAACTGCTGGAGTTTTGCAGCTCGAAGAACCCGGGCTGGTAGAAACACTTTTCTGGCTAGTCATAGCGATGTGGTAGAGGTGCCGGTCGAATGGCGACGACAAATTATTTCACACCACAAGGTCCCTTTCCACGTAACTTCCCATGTCGACGATGGTCCTAAGTATATTGTTAAGCTGCAACTTCTTGCGGTAGGTTCGCTTTGGATGCGCGCTGACTAAACATCATTTTTGTATATTAATTATCAAAGAAAATAACTCCCCTTCTTGCTTTGCGTAGTCGGGTAATGAAAAACACGAACTTGAGTCGGCTATCGCCTGCACTTGGAAATGACAGTCGCAAGTCTGGTCTCAAGTAGGTGAACTCACGTAAGATGTGTCTATTAATATGCCAGCGACTCCGGTCTCAAGTAAGTGATCTTACAGCTTCTTAACATTTTATGCATGCCTAGTACTCTAAACCACGTTGTATTGAAATTGAGACGTCACGGACTGTCAAAAGATGAATGACTCACTCAATTCCGAGCTCAAGTCGGCTCTATTAATATGGCGTCGACTCAAGTAAGTCGACTCACTCAAGCAAGTCGGCTAATGTCAATGTCAATCTCAAGATCGTGACTATTAATAAGCAGACAGCTACTCAAGTTTGACATTACCCAAGGCTTGACATTTACCTCCTTGAGATCGATCTCAAGTAGGTGAACTCAGACGACTATTAATACCACCCTTAGAAAGCTACGTGCACAGACAATAAACCTACATTTACAGATTAGTTTTGACTTTGAGTGGACATTGCCGCCTTTGTTATATATGACTCAAATATTTTCGAAGTTTTTTTTGTTTTCTATGGAAGTATAAAATTGCGCATCGTAATCACAGGAATAAAGCTATTTAATAATTTCTCTGTACATCCTCCAGAGGTACCTTCACTCACACTAGATGGGTGAAGTGACCGGACACTGCAGTGCCTGGGACATGTTAAGATAGAGTAGGCTTTCCTAGCACCTATAGTATGCTCTCAGCTTAATCGACTTAGCCAAAGTGCTTTGTTTGCATAGTTCATAAGGTTTATTGTAACTTTACTATGTTGGAGTACATTTTTAGGATCATAGCTCGCGAAAGAACGAAACTTATAAAAAAAAAACGCTCAAGGCACGAGATAAGTGTAATTCTAGCAGATTACAAGAATTAAAATTCAGTAGGTACCTAAGCGAGGGGATTTCCTTCAAAAGTGCTGTGGGTGGGCTAATTTTTGTTTATACATTTTAACGCGCCGGTGTTAAATAATCGCCGTCCCCGTGGGCCACACACAAAAGAATGAATAATGACTTCAGAAAACAAGTTGCAAATTTTCGCGGAGCAAAGTTGGGCGAACTACAAGGGCAGCGAATTGTTATCTTGTGATTTGTGTTTCCACTTTCCGCTGCGGTACCTAATTCGCGAGCTCATCCCGCGCTAGGAGGTTGAATCTATCACATCACAATGGTCTTGCTTTGAAATTAGGGCTATAATAAAGCTTACTTGCTAGAGACAGATCTGTCTCAGGCCACTTTGTAACGGCATGTATACAGGGTGTTAAAAGACCGCCAACAGACCCGAAAGCCACGCATACTAGACACCAAAACAAAGTAATTTTTCGATAAATTATTGCTGGGAAATGATTTTGGTTTTTTAGGTTATAATTTTGAAAAATATTTTATCACGCAATGGACGTGTAAAGCACAGAAGTCATATTGCGCAAGCGTAGGTATAACTTTATGTTACTTAAGCTTGAAGTGCAAATGTTTAGAATACATTGCGGGTTGCAATTTTAACGTCGTTTATTGTAAGAAATATTCATAATTTTGATATGGCTTCTTGAGAAGGTATGTTAAGAACTAGATAATGAATGCATTTCTGCAAAAAAAAAGTTTTGAAAAGTCCGACTTTGAACCTCATTATCTCGGAAACCGTTGATTTCCCAGGCATAGTTCCTTGGGCAAAAATGTTCCTTATGATGAGGACAATACGTGGTTTCCCGCTTTGTTGGCTGTCTTTTAACACCCTGTATACAAGAACAAAAATATTGTTCGATTTCACTCAAGATTACAATATTAAAGTATCTTGTTTGTGGTTGTTTGTTACTACTACACTTTACTACCACAGTACACACATCGTAACCGGACCTTTTGAATGATCATTAATCACCAAGTTAGCCCATTATCTATATACCAAATTTAATAGGATGGACCTTTAGTTCTAAACAAAGTGTCAGGATTCCGTGCCCTACCCTTTCCAGTACTTTCCAGGAAGCAACCCTAACCCCTAACCCTTCAGACGATCATAAACTAAGGTCTGAGGCCTTCTACGTATGAGATGATTTAGCGGTACCTAAACAGCGTCCAGTGACACCTTCATTCTTACTACTCGGAGGCTGCTTTGCCTACGACATGTTTACATGGAGTAGGCTTGCTCTGCACCTGACAATCACAGTAATGAGAATTCCATTAAAAAAATCAATTGTGTTAAAACGACTCTGGGTCGAGCAATTTTCATCATTGCAGTATTGAATAGAATTTCATCACAACCTCAATTAATTCCAAACAGCATTTAACCTAATGCTTTAATTGTACAATTTGGTTCATATAATTCGTAATCGTAATTCTGTTTTGCACTAAACTCGTTATGGACTGACTGTAATAAATCTCTCTATCAGCCATCTTCATGTTTAATTTAAAAAGGCAATGTTTAATTTATACTGGACGTAAAAACCTTGTAAACCTAGGCACCTACACTTTTGGACATAAAAAAGAAACTCTTTTTTGTAACGTTTCCTTTTATTACAGCGGATTACAACACCGCTTAATTTATTCGCGAAATTTGTCTCATCGTGATTTTTTTTCCAGTTTCACTAACAAAAGAATGAGTAATAGCGCTACGGAACAAAAAAAGTTTCAGTCTCTGAAAAGGTAACTCACACACAGATTTTAAAGAACTTTAGTAACTTCTACGATCAAATGCACATTGTTTTTAAATATTGGTAAATCAATGTACCTACGCAGCATGCCTCAGCAATATTCTGTAAATCCATTCTATCAATTGTAAAAAGTATAGCAACACCACCTATTATTTTTGTATAGCACCAATTTTGTTTTGACACCACAAAATATAGATGGGAGTTGTTTGTGAAAGGGCTGTCTGCTTTCGCGACAAAACATTTTATAATTTCCTTTTACTTACATACTTCAATGGTATGAACAAAAATAGGAGAGCAACGTTAAACTTATTTCTTGATTTTGTGTCTGTTTGTTTCGAGAAACATTCGAGCAAAATCAAGATTCACTCCGAGGAGCTGACGTCACGCACTCGCAAAATGGAAACAAATTGTGGATACAAGTTTGGGGATAAGCCTATGTCAATTACATATTGAGAAGGGTCCTGAATCTCGCGACAAATTGAATGGCCTAAGACGGCCGCGATTTGGCTGACTGGCAATTTTTACCACTAAAGCTGGCAACCCCCGTCGGGCGTAAGGTGCTTGCGGGAAAATATTCAGGTGTGTTTTCATTAGGGAGAGAAAAAAAATATTTGCGGGAAAACCGCACGCAAATTGTGCGCCTCATCCATACATATTACATTGACTTATATTTTAGTGTGAATTAAATCATTATCCACCCGCGTTCTGATCGAAAACTGTACTTATATTAACCTTGTAATATCAAGCCCAAACTCTCCCTCTGACTCTTACACCATTTACCAAGAACAAAATTAGCAGCTACAAATTCAGAGAGAGGATAATAAATCGAGCCTGTAAAAACTGCCTCCGCTCACGAAAGTTAAATCGTACAATGGTCACAAAATTCGAAGCAATCGTTAATTAGAGCCAAAACACGGGCACTGAGACGGGGCAATAGAGGTAACATCGGTAAACTCTATCGGCTATTTCCGCTTCAGTGAACTGCCTTTGAGGCACTGGCATGCATCTGTACTGTAGTGTAGGGTCAGTATCCATGTTTTTGCCCGGAAATGGTTTGTGACAAAACTATCTGAAAATAAGTTTCACTCCATTTATTTATGTCGGTGTAGCCGACTAGTTTAAAATAGAAAAAAACTTCAGACTCGGTAAAGTCTCTATCAGCCTACCAACTCTCAGCCTTGTACGATAAAATAAATCGAATGTTCACCTAGGTCTCCAGCTATTAAGTTCAATATTTGTTTTTTGCAGAAACTATCTAATCATCGCCGTTTTATTTCCTAGTTTACCGCTGGTAGCGACGTTGTTTTCCGTTTAAGGCTCACTTCATGAAAAACGGTCGCTGGTTAGACGAAAATTTATTGTGGTAGATGACGTTGTGAAGACGGTAAGGAGACAATGGATGAGATCAGCATCGAGTCGTAAATACAATATTGTGTGGGTCACATCTGGGAATTCCACCGTAGTAGGCGTATCTAGCATATATTATACGTCTATGATATACATTTTGGATTAAGCTATTGGTAGCTAGTGCTATTCTGTTGAGATTACCTAATATTCATACAAAGGATTTTAATAATAATATTTGTGTTTCTTAGAAATACATCACCCCCCGCACGATAAACGTATTACAGAGCTATTAATCATAAAGACTGTTTACTATCATGCATCTCACCTGAACAAATAAATTATAAACGAGGCAATTTTCATTAAAGTGGTTCGCGTCGGAAAGAACCAGGCAATTACTTAAGAAGTCCAGCTAGATGACAGTATCTGACTCACCAAAACATTAAATTTTACTCTTACAACTTAGTATTTCTTTCCCAAGGCAGTGTTGGATTCAGTATTAAGAGTTTGCTGTAAGCAAATGTCGAAGGAAAACATCGTGAGGAAACCCGCGCCTTTGTTGGCTCCACACGTATTGACTTGTCTTTCCTGTGGGCTAGGCCGACTAAGCTGTCAGGATGGTATAGGAGCTGGGCAAGCTTACTCAATCTAAAACAATGTCCCAGGCACTGCAGCGCCGAGTGGTCTCTTCACCCATCTAGTGTGAGTGAAGGTGCCACTGGACGCTGTAAAAATCTTCTCATTACGTAGATGACGTTTTAAGAGCTTGCAAAAAAAAAACGTTTTTTTCAATTAAATTGCGAGAAAAGCCACCATCTCAAAAAATCTTAGCTTGAAACTAAAAAGTTTTTCCTCGAAGTTCGTTATATTTTTACTTATTCAGGCAAGGCGGAAAAAATTTAGAACGTAGTATAATAGGACAGTCATATCGAACATTAAAATCGCAAACTAACGTCTAGTTCTAATTTTTTTATACTGGGTGTCCCAAAAAATAGAGTCAAGCGGTAGTCCAGAGATAAAACATTCCTAGGGGTACCCGAATCACCCCCATGTATGTTCAGCGATTTTTTGTCGTTTAGAAGTTATGAGGCTTTTAAGGTTTTTTTGGGAAGAATAACCTAGCATTGGTTTTAATTTTGTAACTTTTTTTGTATTTAACTTTTTAAATATTTTTTTCTTTATTGAGGTCTTAGATAACTAGTCTATCACCAAAAAAATAATGATCAGCTTTAAACTTGTAAAAGATACCGCAATTTTGATTCAAAGTTCAAAAATGCCGTTTTAGAGAAAACATCATCGAATAAGTAAGTATGGGGAGAAAAAAAGTAGGGGTCTGGAGGAATTTTGATTGATTTCAAAAAGTTTCCTACAACCTGAACCTTCAGAATAGCACAAAAAAATTGCCACCTTATGGGCCTTTTATTCGAGTAATTAGCTATCAAAGTTGAAAAACCGGTATTGCGAGAAATGTAATTTAGATCGTTTTGCTTTTATTTTTGTTGTTAAGACAAAAAACACTGCAAAATGGCTTTATGTCGTCTGTCAATATGAACTGCATTCGAAATTCACGGAAAAATAATAAAAAACACTTGACATTTTTTTTTGTATTTTTTTTCTTCAATTAATTTTTTTGTAAAATTTTACAATAAATTCAATAAAAAAAAAAAAACGTTTAATTACTTAAAATAATGAAATGATTTAGTTTCTAATTGTAGCAATTTTAGTTAACTTTAAAAAGGTACACCAATATACAATTATACACAAAAAAAATAGCTAAAAAAAATTTTTAAGTTAAACGGTTTTATGTTAAACATACATTGCAATGTTTAAGATAAATGTACTAAAAACCAAAAAATAATAAAATAGATACAGTCGTGGGAATTATAAACATATGCATAGACTAGACTAAAATAAAACCGTGGGGCACGTCAATTGTCTACAATTGTTGATTAAAATGTTTGTTTTGTAATGTTACACTATAATTAGGCAGTTGACGTGCCCCACGGTTTTATTTTAGTCTAGTCTATGCATATGTTTATAATTCCCACGACTGTATCTTTTTTATTATTTTTTGGTTTTTAGTACATTTATCTTAAACATTGCAATGTATGTTTAACATAAAACCGTTTAACTTAAAAAGTTTTTTTACCTATTTTTATTTTCTAGTTTTTAGTTTTTATTTCGCATTCTGTTTAATTCATATAGTACATTGTATTATACTAGTTGAGCACTTTCATTTGATACCCATATTGATGGGATCGATAAAACCTACGTTATCCGCCATTTTGTAGCGGCCGCCATCTTGTATTTCAATTTTTTATAGTATATTGTATTCTGCTTGTTGAGCCCTTTCATTTGATACCCATATTGATGGGATTGATAAAACCTACGTTATCCGCCATTTTGTAGCGGCCGCCATCTTGGATTTCAATTTTTTATAGTATATTGTATTCTGCTTGTTGAGCCCTTTCATTTGATACCCATATTGATGGGATTAATAAAACATAAATTATCCGCCATTTTGTAGCGGCGGCCATCTTGAATTTATAATGATAATGAATAAACATAATTGTATTGTCACCAAAATCCAAAGTGTATACAAAATTTCAGATTAATCGGTTGACAGGAAGAAGGTGAAATTTTAATTACTAAATTTGACCCAAGAAAGAATAAAGAATACTTAAATAAAATAAAAATAGGTAAAAAAACTTTTTAAGTTAAACGGTTTTATGTTAAACATACATTGCAATGTTTAAGATAAATGTACTAAAAACCAAAAAATAATAAAATAGATACAGTCGTGGGAATTATAAACATGCATAGACTAGACTAAAATAAAACCGTGGGGCACGTCAATTGTCTACAATCGATGATTAAAATGTTTGTTTTGTAATGTTACACTATAATTAGGCAGTTGACGTGCCCCACGGTTTTATTTTAGTCTAGTCTATGCATATGTTTATAATTCCCACGACTGTATCTATTTTATTATTTTTTGGTTTTTAGTACATTTATCTTAAACATTGCAATGTATGTTTAACATAAAACTGTTTAACTTAAAAAGTTTTTTTACCTATTTTTATTTTCTAGTTTTTAGTTTTTATTTCGCATTCTGTTTAATTCATATAGTACATTGTATTATACTGGTTGAGCACTTTCATTTGATACCCATATTGATGGGATCGATAAAACCTACGTTATCCGCCATTTTGTAGCGGCCGCCATCTTGTATTTCAATTTTTTATAGTATATTGTATTCTGCTTGTTGAGCCCTTTCATTTGATACCCATATTGATGGGATTGATAAAACCTACGTTATCCGCCATTTTGTAGCGGCCGCCATCTTGGATTTCAATTTTTTATAGTATATTGTATTCTGCTTGTTGAGCCCTTTCATTTGATACCCATATTGATGGGATTAATAAAACATAAATTATCCGCCATTTTGTAGCGGCGGCCATCTTGAATTTATAATGATAATGAATAAACATAATTGTATTGTCACGAAAATCAAAAGTGTATACAAAATTTCAGATTAATCGGTTGACAGGAAGAGGGTGAAATTTGAATTACTAAATTTGACCCAAGAATAAAACAAACGGGGTGAGCTAAATAAAACCGTTTAATAATAACAAACGGGGTGAGCTAAATAAAACCGTTTAAAAACGCGTAGATTAGGATTTATAATGACGATACCAAAAATAGTGCGAAAAATTCGTGGTTTTTCAAGTGCTGCAAAGTTAGCACAGGTCTTTCGAAGCTGCAAATTTGCGTAAACACTACTGGTAGTGATCCTAACATCATATTTAAAAAGCAGAACTAGAAGTTAGTTTGTGATTTTAGCAATTTCTAGTGTAAGATATGACTGACCTATAAGTAAACATAATTCGCTTACCGACCCACCAAGAAATTAATAATATCGAAATGAATGATGAAACGAGTCCACAATAAATTAATAAAGTCGAAGAAAACAGGAGGAATTATATTACGAAGAATACTCGTCTGAGCTAACGCACAATCCGATCAAATGAATCAATTATAAGAAACCTGATGGACACTGGCACAAAATGATCCTCTTCCCGAGGAGAAAACAATATTGACAATGACGTAATATTATCGGGAGATGGAAGGCTCAATAAATAATATGGTAAGTCCATTATTATCCGATATGAGAGTTGTCGATGTCGACGAGGGATTTTTTGGGTCTTGTAACGAATTATAATGAATATAAAAATAGTATACTTAGCCGACGGAAGTAAATAGATAAGAATTTATTATTCCATCGATTATTATGGTTAACAAAATATGGAATTATTTTAGTAGTGCGAAAAAAAATCGCTTGGGAACGGACTTGACGCACAACCTCAGGAGAACCATGCCGGCGCTTTCTTACCAATAAAATTGAGCTACTGCGTAAAGTAACCGTTGGATTTAATAACCTTTGAACCATGCCTCTTTGAATGGATAGAATTTCTTTTGTTTTTATAAATAAAATCGCACCTATCCGGATCCGAAGCATTGTCCCATTGTCGGATGTCCCAGTGCTCCAAGTTGTTGTAAGGCACAAACAATGATATTCCCTATTTTAGCTTGACTCGTCGTAATCTTCACTCAAAGTTTGCCCTCAGTCTACGCGTCTCACCTCAGGCTTACGCCATCATCATGAAGTCACCTCCCAAAAACCCTTTTTTTGGTAATATCATCGAATTGAAAACGTTTTTACGTTTTAATTTTACGAATCCCTATTTTAACTCAGTAACCAGTTTTTGTTTTTTCTAAAGCACTAACCCGTGCTAGGAAACCAGTATTGTTATTAAGGATTTTCCTCTAAATGTGTTCATTTCTATGTAAAATTACAAAAACAGTGAAAACGCAAAAGAGCGTCGGTACCACCACGCTGCGGCGCAACTTCTTAAGAGTTGATATCGATGGTCCTTCGTGCGAAATTCCCTCTTGCGTGCTAATCTATATTCGTACCTCACCTTAAGAGTAGACGATAGCAACGTGGCGGGAAGTTCAAAATTTTCACAGTTTTTTACATTTTGTATCTAAACTGAGCTATTTTTGTTCAGCGATTTTTCGTTCGCGGAAATATCAAAGTATTCTTTTCATTATTGTAAACAACAGAACAACAATAATTCAGCCGATTATGTGTTCTGGTCTACGACAAGTTTTTTGGGCAGTGCCACTGCTTCGTAGACCAGAACACATAATCGGCTGAATTATTGTTGTTCTGTTGTTTACAATAATGAAAAGAATACTGTTTTATTTCCGCGAACGAAAGATCGTTGAACAAAAATAGCTCAGTTTAGCTACAAAATGTAAAAAACTGTGATAATTTTGAATTTCCCGCCACGTTGCTATCGTCTACCCTTAAGCCAAATCATACCGACGCCGCGCCATTTCCCTAGAAATTTCCTAGCACTTAGCAAGCCGTGAAATTTGACTTTATCGTGTAGTGGAATACTAAATAGGGTGACGACGTGATCTCTGCATAGCTATTGGCAGTTATTTTATTCATCGATTTTGAAGAAAAAATTGTATGCTTGTAAGTTTCTCCTATACTTTTTATTCGGGTCACGACATAATTACGTCTGTGACCTAACATTTGAGTCACGGAGTGCATATGTGGCAGGGATATTGTCAAACCAGTGATATTATAATTTAACTAGTAAAATTACAATTACCCTGATTATTGTCAATCGTCTCCATTTCTTACAATTTCACGGACTATTTTAGTATTATTGTAATTTCACGGGAACGCTGTAGTGGTTTTATAATAACCCTAGGTATAAAGGGTGTTAAAAGACCGCCATCAAAGCGGAAAACGACGTATTGTCCTCGTCATATCGAACATTTTTGCCCAAGGAACTATGCTTGGGAAATCAACGGTTTCCGAGATAATGAGGTTCAAAGTCGGACTTTTCATATTTTTTTGCAGAAATGTGCTCAGTATCTAGTACTTAACATTTCTTCTCAAGAAGCCATATCAAAATTATGAATATTTCTTGCATAAAACGACGTTAAAATTGCAACCCGCAATGTATTCTTAACATCGGCTCCTCGAGCGTAAGTTAAAAAAGTTTATGTCAACGCGTGCGAAATATGACTTCTTTGCGTTACACTTCCATTGCGTGATAAAATATTTTCCAAAATTATAACATAAAAAACCAAAATCATTTCCCAGCAATAATTTATCGAAAAAGTAGGTACTTTGTTTTGGTGTCTTGTATTCCTTTCGTTTTACCTTTCGGGTCTGTTGGGGGTCTTTTAACACCCTGTATTATGAGTCAAGTTTGTAGTGGGGGATTTCGTGCGTTTTGATTGGTCAACTCTTCTTTATCCGCCATTTGCTTAGGATTTCAACATAGAGCTAAGAAAATATTACAGTGACCAGACTGATAAAACAAAAAATAGGTGGAATGCGAGTCGGACTCGCGCACTGAGAGTTCCGTACCGCCATACAATTAAAAATATAATTGGTTGTGTATACGCTCATGCATAAGTCCGACTCGCCCTTGGCTGTTTTTTATTATTTGTTGCTATACTTTATAGATCTATACCACGTTTGACGCTTGTAGTATTACCGTTTTTGTGTTAGAGCATAAAGTATAAAATCACGTTTGTTTTATGGGGACACCCCTTATTATAGGTACAGAACCCTAAAAACCAATCTAACTTATTGTGAGTTACATTAAGATCTTAGATATCCTTGCAATAAAGCTTATGATTTCAAAATTGACAATTTGAAAACGGACCAATCATTTATTGACCGTCTGACAATCTAACGTCAGTGAAATTGTCAAGTTATTGGTGCCTTGCAATATCAATGCGTGAGTGTATAGAAATTATTATAAATGAGCCCGTGATATTGTGAGAAATCGTGGCGGTTGAAAATAATCCGGGTAATTGTAATTTTACTAGTTAAATTTTAATATCACTGGTTTGACTATATCCCTGCGACACATTAACTTCAAACATAATTTTCTGTTCTATAACTGTGACTAACTTTTTGTTTTATATTTAAACTTTTAAAGAATAAAAAAGTACTTAATAAAAAAAAACACTCAGACTACAAATTCCTTATAACTTGAATGGGAAAAATTAACTCGTCCGATTTTGTATGGGGACAGATAACGTGTTTAAAAAGGAAACCGACAATTTACTGCAAGGAAGAAAAACTGTTTAACAAGTGACGTAGTGTACAAAAGTAGACTAGAAGTTTCTTACGACTGAAGAAGCAACAAAACAGAAACATTTCATGGCAACGACTTGATCCATAGTTTTCGTAGCAGTCTGCAGCCGTAGTCTGTCGTAGCAGCCTACGGCGTAGCATATTGTAGCAGCCTACGGCGTAGACTTTCGTGGCATACTCTTTTGGTTATAGTTATTCGGGCACTGCCACCGCCGCACCGCCGCTTGAATAGTGTTTATGATTCGTAAGTTAGTACTAGAGTATCACAATACTAATGTGAGTGAAACCTCATAGCGTGTGATAATATCCTCAACTTTTCATAAATATTTAGTTAGAACTCCCCCTCTGAAGAAATGTGTTAGCACTAGCAGCGTCCCAGGAACCTAGCTACGCAAGAAATACCTCTGCTATTATTTTGGCACAACTTGGGTAGTTTCCCAAAATTAATAAAGATATTAGAAGCGAAGTTATCAAGGAAACGTGCCTCATCACAATATGACAAGTAATTACAAGGGAAAGGTTAACTTGACAAAAGAGAAGATAACGGTTCAGTGCCGTTTCGTCGAACGATGTTTCGCTACAATTATGATTAAAGGTACATTTAAATATCTGGTTTATTAACAACTAGCTTTTTCCCGCGACTTAGTGCGCGTTTATATGACACAAATCGTGTCACGCGGCAACCGCGATTTTCTGAAAAAGGGGTCAAAAATGTAAAAAGCTATTAATCTTAGACTAATCTTAGACTAATTTAAAGCGGCACGTGATTGGTTGAAATGAGTTTGACATGAAAATAACATTTCTGTTAGAATACTACTCTTCTACAAACCTTTTTTAAATCTATATCTTCTATATCTATACTTATAATAAAACTCTAGCGAAGTCAATTCTGTACATTGAATATTTTTAGAAAAAAACTAGCAGGGGTTACTAAGTAAACTATACTGAATCCAAAAATGCAAAAAAAACGGTTTATGTCTGTCTGTCTGTCTGTCTGTCTGTATGAACACGATAAACGCGAACAACGCTGAATAGTTTTCAACCAAACTTAATATGGTCGTAACTCACGTTTCTGGGAGTAACTTAGGCTATCCGATGTTTAGAATACATTGCGGGTTGCAATTTTAACTTCGTTTTTTGTAAGAAATATTCATAATTTGGATATGGCTTCTTCAGAAGGTATGTTAAGAACGTGATACTGAACATATTTATGCAAAAAAAAATAATTAAGTCCGACTTTGAACCACATTCTCTCGAAAACCTACATTGCGGGTTGCAATTTTAACTTGATTTTTTGTAAGAAATATCCATAATTTTGATATGGCTTCTTGAGAAGGTATGTTAAGAACGTGAACTGAACACATTTCTGAAAAAAAAAAAAGTCCGACTTTATTATCTCGGAAACCGTTGATTTCCCAGGCATAGTTCCTTGGGCAAAAATGTTCGTTATGATGAGGACTATACGTATACGTGGTCTCCCGCTTTGTTGGCGGTCTTTTAACACTCTGTATAATAGCACGCTACGACTTTTGGCATTTCGGGCGCATATTGTAAATGAAAAATCGGCATTTGTTTTTATTTTATTTTGGCGGAAAATGTTAGTTCTACAAGCGTAGCATAAGGCCGGGTTAGAGCGTATCTATGGGTTTAAAACAAGAGGTATCTTACTCTTTTGTTTGACGTAGAGCGGGATGGACAGAGCCATAGATACGCTCTAACCCAGCCTTATGATGCTTGCTGGAGGGAATTGTGAGTGGTTTTCGGTGGAGGTCGGACAAAGTTTATCGATGTTAGAAATGTAGTACTGTTGCGTCGCGGTCGAAATGTTCTGGGTTTAAACCCACGCGAGGTTGAAATTTTTTTTTGTGCTTTTTTTTAAATATTTACTCTACTGAGCCCAACTTGATATTAAAAAAATATATTTTGTTTGCCGTAGAGCGGGATAGACAGAGTTATATTTGCGGTAGATACGCTCTAACCCAACCTTATGCTTTGCTTGCTGGCTTAGCATGAGAATGGGTAAGACCTTATCTATGGGCTTATAACTTTATCTATCCCACTCTTCGTCGAGGGAGATACATAATAAACCCCCATACTTCCCAGGCAATTCTTATGCTAACCTTCCTGGTATCTTACACGGGCGATACCCAATCTAAATAAAACATATTTTATCACAAATTTATTGTTTAGTTTAGGGCACACACACACAGACAGACACACAGACAGGCATAACCTCATAAACACATAAACAGACACACACACAAAGCTATCAAACTTATGACACCCCTCTTTGTTGGTCGGGGGTTAAAAAAAACCTTCCTTTTGAGTTTTCCTCCACAGTCGAATTTAAATTAAATGTCAAATGTGTAAAAACGCATACGAAGTCGCGGGCACAACTAGTTTCTAAATATAACGTAAAAAAAAGGTCTTAGTCTCATACACTCATTATTAATTAACGAAGTAGCAAGCTGGCACTTAGTTTCGTCTGTTTCGACACATTGACAGAAACTTTCCTCGTTACGTTTAGTTGCTTACTCTGACTGTAGCGCTAACGTGAAGGGAATATTCTCCTAACAAACAATTAATATCGGGTCAAAGATCCCCAAATAATCCGCCGACCACAGATACAGAGAGAGTAGATATCGCATTTATTTTTAAAGTAGCAATACCACTCGCGGTAACTAACAGCATATTTACGAGTAGCTTTGCGCGTATTAATTGGCTTTGCCTTTCCATGTAGCCTCATCCGACTAAGCTAGGCAAGACTACTCCATCTTAACACGTCCACTGCAATCACTCAGTGTAAGTTAAGGTGCCACCGGACGCCTCTAAAACCTCTTATAGTGGGAAGTTATGAAAAGTTTGTTACAACTTCTTCATCATAAAATGACTTGCGCTATCCATTTCATCCTACATCCTTGTTGGCAACGGCTATCGCTTTTTGAGTAAGTAGAATTGACCTTTTTGGGGGCCAAATTACAACTTAATTTCCCAAGAACTGAGGGAACTTACATGTGCTCAGACCTTGCTTTTGATATTTTTACTATTAATATTAATTTCAACAAATTAATATTAATTTACTAAGGTAATTATTTTTACTCAAAAAAGCTCGTAATGTGGACATTAATTCGACAACCTTCTTTGAGCAAAGTCGGACTTGCGGGCTACTTGGATTAGGCGCCAGAAAAGTTGTATGGAATTTCATTAATGTCTTGTGTTTTGCGGCCAGAAAAACATTAATGTCGAGTTTTGTTTCATAAATAGAACTCAAACATCAGGTGCAAAAAGTATTTATTTAGAATTAGGCTGTATGGGTACTGGCAGTCGACACATTGCACAGAAAAAAAAAGCGCGGCCATATTGTTTTCGACTTTTCGCGCGTTGTTCGAAGTGATTTTTTTCTGTGTTTTTGTTGAAAAAGTGAACTCTCAAAGCGACGAATCCTCGGATTTAATGTGTTTAACACCGCCGGACATTCAAAATCAAGCGAAATTAGTAATTGGAAATTTATTGCCACCGAAGTCAAAAGAAAAATACAAGCAAGCTTACCAACAAAAAGTTTGCGGAATGGAAAATCGACAAAAAGTACTTAATCTACGACAAATGGTAAGCTAATTAAATTACTATGTTAATTACTATTCTAATTAATATTTTAATTACTCGCATTGTTTGAGTAAAGCACTATACAAGCCTTGGTCTGCAATGAGTGCGCTTCTGGCCACGCTATGATTGCCTCGAGCTTAGCTTAGCTACGCTCTCGGCCCTCAAGTTTGGTCATCATTGCAGCCCATGCTGGCCGCGCTATAAAGGCCTCGACCTTCGGTCTCGGCCTTCATTTCAGCTTGTCCATCAAGGGCTGCAATGCTGACCGCACTGTGAGGGCCTTGAGCTGCGCTCTGTCGGCCATCAAAAGCGCGCCAGAAACGCACTCATTACAGATCGCGGCAGTAATGTACTATTGTTTTCTTTTCAAGTCCATCCTAAGGTGGGTTGGAAGAGATCGCTTTAAGAAGCGATAAGACAGTCGTCTGTACTTTTAGGTTAAGAAAATTCTTGTAAATTAATTTCTGGTGTACAATAAAGTGTTCTTTCTCTCTCTCTTTCTCTAAAGACGGGCCTATATTAGAAAAGACGAAGCGCCTTTTTACGAAATGAACTATTATTGTACGTATAGTTTGAAAATTAAAAGCTGCTTATCTACCTTTTCTTTTATCAATATACCTTATAATGAATTGACGTGCCTAGCATTTTCGTACCAAAAGTACCACTGAGAAATATGTATTATGTGTGAAAAATATAAAAATTATCTTATTAATTATTTTCCGCGAACGCTTGAAAAGATCTTCGAGTACCTTTTTCATTTCAGTTTCCTCACTGGGTAATTTCGTATCTCTTTTCAGCTTCTTAAATAGCTAAGAGGCGACCTACAAAATTAGCGAGACGATTTGGCGTCTATAGCGTTTTAACGAGGAAGTTTTGCACGGTCAATGCGCTAATTTGGATCCCAGTAATTAATACGTTCGTAGACGGCAATGAAAAGCTTACCTGGCTGGGGTGGCTCAAGGTGGGTGCCGCCTCTCGTTCCACACGAGGTTCTGCGCCCGTCGCTGCGAGCGGCAGTCATCCGCGATACGCGCGTTGGAAGCACGCTTTCTGCCACGCCAGCGATACCGTTTCGATAAACCCTCCTGTCAAAACGTAAACAAATACTGGCCGCGCGCATTTAAAAAAGAAAACTAACATTCCGCGTACGAAAAATAAAATTCAAAAGTGGAAAGAGGCTAACTAAAGAGGTCTTTAGAAAATTAATGGCTTGTAAGTAGTGTTGCGGTGTACGGAGCCAATTTGCATGTTGTTGGTACAATTTGACGAGGGTTGATGATGTTGTTTACTGAACGAAACTAGTTTGTTCCGTCAAATAGACCTTTATGATGACGAGACGATTTCCTACTTCGCGTTACGGGTACACAATTGCTTTGGACATTTATTTATTGTTCGTTTTAATCCCGGCTGCGACTGCCTAGAGCGCTATCAGTTGCTGAACATTTTGGAAACACAGGCTTTTATTATATTCATAAAAACATGCAAGAAATAAACGCAGAGCTCTACTCACCGTGATTTTACGGCATGAAATGTTGACTATTACTTAGGTGATAATAAAACGCTGAAATAAAATGTGCATCTTGCACCTGACTCGACCTGTGCAAAATTTTAAAGGTTTTTTAGTTTTGTAGCTAAACTTGGCTCTTTTTGTGTAGCGATTTTTGTTTCACGGCTTTAAATAGTATTCTTTTCATGATTGTTACCAACAGAACAACAATAATTCATCAGATTGTGTGTTCTGAGTAGCTACCGCGAGTGCGAAAAAGCTGTGCCGGACGTCTGCCGGACGTCTGTCATGTATCCTAATACTAGTGGTTCGCCCCGAACTTTGAACTCGCGACCCCAGTAAAAGATATGTAACTTTGCTTATGCCATTCACCCAGGCGCGCGCGCGCTTTGCATATAAACTGTACAACCCAATATCTCGTCAAACCCTCGACCGATTTGGCTCATGTTCGAACTTAAAAATTCTTTTAATTTCATTTACCCGCCTACCAAATTTCATAACGATCCTACCAAATTTACTTAAGTTATCGTCGAACGAACATTCATACATACAAACATACAAACATACATACATACATACATACATACATACAAACGCCGGATTGTTCCAGTAGACTCGGAGAACTTCGCTCGCTTCGCTCGCTCGTTCAACTATAGTAGTAAGGTTGTTTATCCAACTTATCACTTTCAGTGACAGTGACAGTAATCACTCGTGGTAGCTGCTCTGGTCATAAAAGAAAAGAATACAATTTTATTGCCGTGAAACATAAATCGCTGAATAAAAATATCTCAGTTTAGCTACAAAATTGAAAAAAAAAAAACTGTGAAAGTTTGGACTTTTCCACCACACTACTTGAGTAATAATAACTCGCTACGGTACACTAATGATAGTTAACTTAACTTTAAGTTAGTTCCAAATGTATATTGCACTACAAAAATCTAATTACACTACAATAGTTTCAAACAGTTCATTTAAGGTGAATAAGCACTAGCGACGCCAGTGAAAAAAAAAAAAATTCTTTGATGTTTTATTTGCTCAAAATGGATCATTAAGTTCTCAAAGCGAGGCTTAACTATTTTTAGGACCTAAGGTTTAGATTCCAGATCCTAGAACCTACGTATAAAACCCGCCGCAGCCAAAGGGGCCACTTTTGGCGGCGGCTGGATTTATTCGTATTAAAAAGAAGATAATTATATATTTTTTTCATTAGTGTCGCTAGTTGTGCCTTACCCTTTGCCTTAACTCCTGCTTATTGCAGGCCTATAAAAAATAAACACATACTGAATTTAGTACGGCTTACAAATTGTATATGTTATTTCATATACCTACATACCTATGGGTTTTAATTTGTTTCCCATCTTTTTCTACCCTTTTCCAATATTCTCGTATTTTTACCCAACTGCTCCAGAAGGAGGCTATGTTTTTCGAGTGTATGTATTTTTTTTTGTCAACATCTATCGAGTGGGGGGTATCCTAGCATCTACGAATAAAACCCGCCGCCGCCAAAAGTTGGCCAACTTTTGGCGGCGGCGGGTTTTATTCGTAGGTGTACTACGTTGGAATCTAAAAATTAGGTCGTTGTGCTTAATTTGGGCCTTAAACTACACTTTTAACGGATTTAACACCGCGACCACAAGCCCTGCAATGGACTCGAAACGTTGGCAAAATTTTAAAAAGTTAATAAAACGAGTGTGAAACCGTTAAAAGTGTAGATTAATTATGTATAACGTAAGAAAACATTAGAGACAAAGTTATGATGATTGTTTTATTGCAAGCCTATTCTATCAAAGTCAAAGGGTTTTATTCAATATGCCATAAATAAATTATTTACATTGAACGTCAAAATAGGTATTATCAAAAGTAAAAGGAAGTATATAAATCAAAAACGTATTACGATCTAATACTAAGTAAGTATCTAGCTACTTTTTTTTTCTCCAGCTTCACTAGCTCTGATCGTTCTTGGAGAAGAAGCATGGTAAAGAAACTCCAAGGATCCCACATTGTAGGTACCTAGTGCTTAAAAAAATAATACATATTTTGTAATATAGGAACGTGGGTAGGTACTGAATAAGTATATAATCTTGCCCTGAACTGGTTTAGTGCCAGACATCGTTGTCATTTAAATAATCATTGATCTAAAAACATGTCCCAGGCACTGTAGCTTCCAAGAGGTCACTTCTCTTATCTAGTGTGAGCAAAGTCTCCACAAGAAGCTGTATAAGCCATCTCATTTTCATCATCATTTTACAAAGGCCTTTGTTTTTTTTGTCATTGGTCATTAAACATTGTAACTTTGTAAATACTTAAACTCTCCTAAGTCCGCACATGAGTAGTATATTTCGAATGACAGACCCAGTTAATAAATAAAAGTCAGAAAGGTTTCAAATGGGATGTCAAAGGAGACGATATATCGGGCTCCCATGGAGCATAGCGGGGTTGCAAACAACGCTCACAAGACGATGTGACGCTCCGCTATGTAACATCCCAAACTATGTTAGCGGCGCGATGAAGGCCGCGTCGGGTCGTTGAGCTCTCTTTGATGAAGAATTTGCTTCTTGAAAGCTTCTGTTACATTTTCATCGAGAATTCCCCGGCTTAAATAAACATAAAGTGCCTCCACGGTGAACTAAAGCAAGAAAATTCTAGGGAAATTGTTTCATCTTTTCTTTAGTAGCGCGCACTTTTAAACTTCGTGTCATTTTTATTGCTTTGATACTCTTTCTTCGTTTTCTTTTTCATCGCAATCGTTGGCTGAATAAGATAGTCACTTTAGTTTTTCGAAGTCCATTTTATACTTTCGCCAATTTTCTCGCTAGTCTCGCCGGTTGAAGTCAACACAATTAGCTAATTGTAGCTCGCCGTGAGATGTGCTACGGCACTGCTCTATATCCATCGTAGCTGTAGCTGATTGCAAGCATCAGTCAAGCTAAGTAATATTGAACAGAGAAGATAACTTGCTAGATATTCATAACCACCAAAATAGCCCTGAGGCAACTTGAAACAAAAGAAGCCTTTACTCCCCGCCTGCCAAATTTTAATTTCCATTTCGAAAAATAGAGCAACTTTAGTCGTACATAAAGGCCGTACCCACTATGCTCCAGGTGGCTTTGTGAGCCTGCATCGTTGCCAAAAGAGCCTTGAATAATTCATTGAGATATTTAACCGCGACCCGCCGCCGCCGGCCGTGCGTGACGCCCGCGCCCCGCATCCTACAGCACACTGAAATGATGGAAAGATTACTTGTACCGTAACATAGTCTTTCCTGAACTATCACTCCTCAAGGGAGAAACCAGCGAAACGGTTGCCCGAAGCTATTCCGAAACTTAATTAAACTACAATCCGAAGTTACGAAATGCATTTAAAAGTCTGCTCAAGGACATTGTAATGACTAATACAAAGTCGCCAAGAAGAAACTATCTGAGTAGAATAAATTAAGAGCTTTCTAAAAGAATTATTACTTGGATTGCAATTAAGAAGTTTGTACTTTACCGTAAAATGGACTGTAAAACCTCCATCCCTTCTAAACTCCAGATTTTAAATCAGAAAAGGGTTTTAGGGTGACTTAAACAAACCAGTTTAAGTATTTCATTAAAGCCGAAATAACAAATTGCATTGCACATTACAGTTAATTAACAGCTAAACTAATTTTCAAGCCCCACATTCTAATTCGTTCTCAATTCAAATGTAGAAATAAAATTCTCGGTACTATGCCAGTCTCTGGCACCATTTGAAAAAAGAAAACCTTTCGACGGTTAATGGAACGCAAAGAAAAAAATATGTGACAGTGTAGCGAACGAACCTGTTTTCCATAATGGCAAATACTGTTAACGAACCCAAAAATTATACGCGGAACGTTTGTGATAAATATTTGATGGACGCTTGTGAAAGTGGCTGACTTAAAAAGAAAAGAAAAAAAAACTAAGTTCCGAAGAAAATATGTTGTGCGTCTGCGGAAATATGAGAGCAGTGTTGAGGCATTTGCTGTTGGTTGCCATGTCAACCACGATGGTGATGGGAACCGGCGAGTGGACTGAAGATGCTGAAGATTTAGGTAAGAATATTACAATTCAGTTTTTCCATTTCAGCAGTTGACAGCACTGACTGGAGAAAAAAAGAACGTTCTCTACTTTGCTTCATAAAATAGTTTTCATTTTTAATCGCCCGTGTTTTCAGCCAGCATTCGCGAGGTGTTTTAATATTATTGAAACCATCACACATTACGCGCTGAACCGCAATCACGATTGAACTCCTGGAGCTTCCGCCGATCGATAGCTATAAAAGTTTTTAAGCCCATTCACCCGCATATTTTCATTGAATGAAAAACATGGCCCGGGCGGGTTATGGAAGGCTGAAAGGTGCAGCAGGAATGCCTTTAGTGCGCGTCCACCCGTGAGCTTCGAGCCGCTTTATGAGAAACGTGACACGAACCGCGATTAAACTCTCCGATATTTAAATATGACCTCCGGAATGGACTGAGGAAGCTCGAAACACGTCAATACAGCCTGCTGTAGGGTCAACTATAAGTAGCATGACGGGAAAGCTCAAAATTCACGAGTTCTTCAATTTTGTAGCTAAACTGAGCTATTTTGGGTAAAAGATTTTTGTCTCACGACAGTAAAAAAACTAATTATTGTTTTGTTACAATTTTATTGTCGTGTGAAACAAAATTTGCTAAGTTTAGCTGCAAGAATGAAAAAACTGAAAATTACATACTTAATTCTATCTGTAAGCGTTTACCTGAGTGAGGGTGGTGTTTTTTACAACGTCAAAGATTTTATGGTGTACAAATAAAAATGGCTGAATATTTATGGACTGTCGAGCAAATAAAAAAAGGAATATAAATCAAGCAGCTTTTCGGCCGTTACAACGTCCACCTGCCAGTCCTGCGAGATACCCGTGAATCGACGTCGGCTGGCGAGCCGCCAAACAATTTCTTTGTCTTGTCAAGGATGCTTCAAGTGCAAGATATTTCCATTATTGAAGGAACTTATAGAATTTTCACTCTCCGGTAAAAAGTAACGGCGTTGGGGAATAAAGGGACCGCTCCTTTCTCGCACCATCTTACTGTCGCGATTTATCAGGGAGTTTTCTATGAAATAAAAACTCCCGATAGCACGCCTTTTCTATGAAGATACTTTGAAGCTTTTTTTTTTTGGGTGGGTAATTGAATAAGTCTCTAGAAACCAGCTCTTGAGATCAAACTTTAATTTGCTTCCCAAGAAAAACAAAATATTTTTGCTACCGTTCGCTACGGTACGTTCTATGCCATGAGTAATTGATAGGATAAATAATTCTTCTTCAACAAATGCCATTTATCGACTACATAATAATCGCGTAAATAAATTAATAAACCCCCAAAAGTTTAACACGATCTTTTTAACACATCGCTCCGATTGTGTTTTTAACCTATCCCATGCATTGAGAATATAGATGCAAAGTATAATTTGTATGAGCACCTGTTTTGCACTGGCAAATTATTACATTCACTGAAAGCACCTGACGGTATCTTCTGAAGTCCCAAATTAAAGTGGAACAGAACTATAAAGATAGCAACCCTTAGTGTTGCTCCACACAAGCGGTTTTAAAACCACCAAACAATAACCCTCCTTTGGACAGTCAGATAAAAAGGCGCCGTTGCGTGAACTTCCATGGTGACTTTAAATTTGCATTAACGCAATGTTTTCTTTAAGATAAGATAATAATAATGGCGAAACTGCTATGATAACTGTTTATAATAGCGTGGTAGTATGCCTTTGTGGGATTAAATATCTGCTCTACTGCTATAAAAAAACAAATCTTCCCGATGGAAAATCTCCCCGAGCGACTGTGCCGCTCTTAAGATAGATAGCACAATGCGCTGCTATCTCTTAAGACGATAGCAGCGTGGCGGGACATTCAAATTTTTCACATTTTTATGCATTTTGTAGCTAAACTGAGCTATTTTTGTTCAGCGATTTTTCGTTTGCGTTTAGCTAAAAAATGTGAAAAACTGTGAAAATTTTGAATTTCCCGCCACGCAGCTATCTTCCAGCCTTAAATCAGCTAATTTAGCAAAATAAAACATAATGTCGAAAGGCAACGCTGCGTGAACTGTCTGAAGTTTACGAATGAGGCGTATGATGATGATCGCTTGAAAAACTCACCATAACTCAGAAGCAATTGTTTTAGTACGCTTTTGTTGAGACGAAGATTTTTATTAAAAAAATGACGCTAAGAGTTTTCTCACTGTCCCGCGGGTAGAAAAACGCCCGTTTAGGGGACCCTCTCCTATAGTTTCATCACAGACGGGAATGGCTGTCATATTTGGGCCCACGTGCTCCAACTACTCGTGCTCGGGTCCGGGGTTCCATTCCGTAAATGAATTACGACCCTCCCTTATTGACAATAACACGAATACGTCACTTGCTTTCAGATAATTAGGGTTGATGCGATGAGACGCCCGCCATATAGCGTAATTCAAAATATAAGTGACAGAAGTGTGAAACTAAAGGGCTTTTACATCTACGAAGTACGGAGAAAACAGTTCACAAATCTGTTGCTGTCTCACGTGCGCTCTCCCCCTCAAACACTGAGCGAAAGAGACAATCTGAAGAAAATCTATTTTCACATTTTCTCAAAACTGGCCCAATAGCGAATTTTTTTCATCACTGATATCACAAGTTGTTAAATCAGTTTACCCGACGTGACCACTTTGAAATACGCATTTTTTGTATTTTTGGAAGGTAGCTCCTGTTAACTATAATTTTATCGAAAAAATCTAAAGAGTCCTACACGCCAGGGGTGGACAGGACATGTCTCAGCATACCAAAAATGCATGCTCTAGACTAGAGTCTAATGCCATTATCCAGGGAGGATATCGGAGAATACGTTTGTATGGAGAAAACAATCATAATAATTCATAATATAGATTTGTATGCAGGGTTTAGTGAAACCTCCGCCTCCACCTCTCTAACTCTCTAGGTTATCCTAAATAAAATAAAATAAATAAATACGCTAGCGCTTATCTGCCGGTTTCTGATTTGAGAAATTCGCTAAGCAAGTACTTACATATCGTTCTGCCTCGGCGGATTCCTAACAAAAGAACGTGACAGAACTATAGTTAAGTATTTGCTTAGTAAAATTCTCAATTCAGAAACCGGGCCTTTATCATACTAATTAAGATGAGCATGAGATGAGCTTTTAAGGTATTATGACATTGTTATTGTATCTAGAAACCCTTTTTTCAGTAAAACAAGTTGTATTTACCAGGCAGAGGCACTGCAGCATCCAAGTGGTCACTTCACACGCCTCGAGGAGACTTGTCGCTGTGGTTTTTGTATTTTTATAATTTTAAAACAACCAGAGGCTCTAACCCAAACCGCGATGACAGAGTCCGGGCTCAAACCAGCCACCACCGCTCTTCAAGAGGCATTTCCATACCCATTGGCCGCAGACGCAGCCTCAATCCTAGGTAGTGATGTACGCT
The DNA here is from genome assembly GCA_949319315.1 of Zelleria hepariella. NCBI lineage: Eukaryota > Metazoa > Arthropoda > Insecta > Lepidoptera > Yponomeutidae > Zelleria > Zelleria hepariella. Next base: position 6,775,712 of record OX439386.1, on the reverse strand, counting down.
CGGAAACATTCCCACTCTCGGCAATGTTTCCGAAACTTTCCCAATGTTTCCATAAATTCTCAGTAAATATTTTTTGTTAATTAATGCTAATTCTTATAGTATTGCGTTGGTTATATAGTCACGACGTGACACGTATATTTGCTTAGATAACTTGCCCTTGCAGTGCAACACTGCAGTGCAACACACACAGTCATGGAGACTACATGAAATCGGTATTTCATTAAAAAATCAAGCTTAAATCCGTACTACCTATCAATTTCGTATTAATTATGTGTTTAGTAACTTATTATTTGGTGTATAAAGAATCCAAAACCATTTACAATTCAGTAAACAAATTGAAATATCGAATGTTTAGAGCAAAGTTCCCGTTAAATTCTCAGCTGGGGGAACATTGCCGGCAATGTTTCCGGCAATGTTTCCAGCGATTGGAAATGTTCCCGGGAATGGAACATCAATAATCCTAGGTAGAGACGTGAAGCGGTGCGCCCGAGCCGCGCTGGCAGTCTGGCACCTCGCCAAACAATTACTCCGTCTCGTCAAGTGCGTTTCTTCCTCCTGATGCGACTGCAAACGTCTTCCGCTGCGCTTTTCATTTGTTTCCTCCGGTTTTTAAATTATTTCCAGTGGTTTTCCGTAGAGAGGTTTATCTTAGGAAGAGGATAACTTTTTGCGATTCTTCGAGTTGGTACCTTTTAGTGTCACCCTTCCGTCACATAATATTTACTAACATTAACACACCTATGTATGTAACTTGAGCGGAAGGGTTAACAAACGAAAAGCGAAAAAAGTAGATATAGGTAACCTATTCCTAGTTTAAAATCTTCAAAAGATAACGCAATTTATAACTAAGTGGAATGTAAAATAATCAACCATTGGATTTGAGGGTCTGTTTTTGGCAATAAAAAGTATCCCAGTCGATTTTTAGTCTTAATTTCCTGTCGTTTAAAAAACAAAATAGTTAGTAATACATAGAGATGTAGGATTAGTAGTAGGGTAGAGTGTGACAACCTTCGGGTACGAAATCCTAAAAATTACGCTGTAAAAAATTTTTCTTTAGAAAAAAATATATAGGCCGCGGATTTCCTCACGATGCTAGCGATTTTATTGTTTCAAGCTTCGTTCGCTTCGTGATTTGAATTTATAGTAGCAATATACATAATATTGAGCTAATGGAATTGAAAGTAGTGCGAGACGTTCCGACGTGCGCAGTTGCGACATATTTGCTTATTCGGTGAAGCGATTCTGCGAAATACTATCCCAGGGATCTTCATTCAGACAAACCCCTTCGTATTTCAGAGTGTGTCATTAAATAAAGCGGTTTCAGCACAACAATTTAGCGAGAGGCAAGTAAAATTGAGCTGCGTCGCGCTATGTAAACTACATAATTACAGTGCAGCGAATAATTAATTTCCGGTGGTTGAGTTTGCGCAGTTTCGACAAACATATGCGGCCGCGGCCTGCATGGACTCTGCCACAGCCTGGCAAATTACCTACAGATGGACCTATCAGACTGGTTTAATTCAATTATATTTCTTTTGACGTAGTATTAAGTCTAGGACCACGATGTTTTGTGCGTTCGCATCGATACGTTTTACCGACATGAAAGCGCAGTGTTTTTCTAAACTGTGGCACGTGCAGCCCAGTTCTGATTCAAATGTTGTCGACTTTAATAAAATTCACCCGACTACATGTGGAATTAAAACGTCGAGAGTTTCAGTGCCCATGCCAAAATAATTATTCAACTTTGTATCGCTCTCTGCAAAAAGTTTTCGCCGCCCCACATGAATATGTTGAGTTACATTATCAAAACCTGATTAAAATTTTCACCCGGCGAGATTATTACCAACGAAATCGGGTTGGAAAAATAAAGTTCTTCGTAAAAAAATATATTTCTTTGCACTGGATTTTTCATTTTAAGATTTACTTCATACACAGGCTGGCAATTAAACACCTTGTTGGAGCAAAGGGGACAGTAATATTTATGATGGCTTATTATACCAAAAAGAAACACATATTCATTAAATAAAAAAAGTTTGTTTTTAATACCATCTCCTAATAAGGTAGGTAAGTCTTAAAATTACGTATGTTGTGTTTTTTTAATAACCGTAATAAACAAGTGAAACTGCTTTTTAGAATTCATTATTACAGTATACTTTACATAACATACACAGTGAAACTGAAACTTTCATCAACGGCGCAGCAAAATTCCAACTTTCCTGTATTTGCCTACACAGACAGAGCACTAACTAAAATATGAATACGTTAATCAACTCAGGATTTCTGTCGTTTTTGAGTCGTCCTGTTTGTTTACCTACAGTTTGCAATTAGACACGTAGTTTTGTACTCTTTCACTCTCGCCCTTTAAACAACACAATATCTTTTATGTGATTATTTACTAGTGGTTCGCCCCGAACTATGAACTCGCGACCCCATATAAACTTAATAATAATAATAACCCCCGTGTGGTTCCCGGAAGGTACAGAATTGGACCAACCCATTTCTTCCCGTGGGTGTCGTAAAAGGCGACTAAGGGAATGGAGGGACCATTATGGTTCCTCCACCGCAGGGCAGCTTGTGGGGAGCTGTTGGTATGTGGCGGTACCACGGATCCGAGTCTTCCGAAGGTCGAAAACTGGTCCTCGCATCCAAGTCTTTGTACAAGAGTGGATTGGAATCCAAGAGGACCGGGACCCTCACCTCTGGCTTGCCTTTACCGACCGTCCAGAGTGGAGCGCAAGAGCTATATGCTCGCATGGATGGAAGTGAAAGATGCATAAGACGCGAGTTGATTTCTTTCCTATCTTTCTTATAGTGCTTCTATATCCTTCAGGTCCAGTTCAATATTCATAAAATCCTTTACAAAGTTTGCAATTATCATTTCCAACTCAAACTACGATTTTTCACGTTTCTCGACGCCAAAGAAAACCAAATTTTTCTGTCTAGCATTTTTTTATAGATAGTACAGCCTTTGCTCTTGATTTTCCACTCGTTTTTCAAGATTTTCAGATTTTTCTTCTAGCATTTTTAGTTTTTCGCCAAACATTCTTTGAATGTTTTCTGTAACTTGTTCGCCGCTTTTTCTTATGGATTTTTTGTAGTTTATCTAGTATTTCTTCCATTTTAAGTTTTGTATTGGACTCTCTTGTAGTTTTGAAGTAAAGCGACCTCTATTGTTGAGCATAAGGACTTTTTGGTTTATAATTTTGAACACTAGATGGCTCTGATATTTTTTTTTGTCACGCCCTCTGTTAGGAAATAGAATAACAATATGATATATATATTTTCTAATAGATGGCGCTGTTTTGAATTTTCTAATCTGGTGTACTTTGGATTTTTGGTTATTTTTGGATTTATTGGATTAAAATAGAGTTCTTGTTACGGATTATTTTGCGACCCGTAAAAGTTTATTTTTATTGTTTCCACTGAGTTTTACGTCCGATATCCACAATATTGTTTCCAAACAGAATTTGTATTTATAGTTCACTTTTGTTAGTTTTTATCACTGCTTTCACTGTTTACTGATTAGATTTACGTTTTTATCACTTTTAAAATAACTTTTTAGCACTATTTTAATGTTACTGAGAGGCAGCAGTGGCGCCCTCTCTCATCCCATATAACCTTAACAACCCCATATCTCGGCAACCCCTCGACCGATTTGGCTCATGTTCGAACTTAAAAATTCTTTTAATTTCATTTACCTGCCTACCAAATTTCATGACGATCCGACAAAAAATACTCAAGTTATCGTCGAACGAACATTCATACATACAAACATACAAACATACAAACATACAAACATACAAACATACAAACATACATACATACATACATACATACAAACGCCGGATTGTTCAAGTAGACTCGGAGAACTTCGCTCGCTTCGCTCGCTCGTTCAATTATCCACCTTCGATCAAGGATAAAACTAGATACAACATAGCACTCTGAAATGTGTCTGGAAAAATAGATGCCCAATTGCCTTTGGGAGCTTATTTGCTCGTAGTCCATGCAATTAAAGTAAAACTGTACACTAATGCAATAAGGTTGACATTCGAATATTAGACGTATGGTCGAAATTATGTTTCGTATTGTTCTATTGCTGATATCTTTTGTTTCTGTGGGGACAAGTTTTTATTGTGATTTTATACGTAATGCGGATTCTATGGGATTTAGTTCGGTGTTATCCACAGTATTTTTACACATCACGCAAAAACACACTGTAATATTCTTTTGAACAGTGAACGCAAATCTATATATCCTGCCTATAAGTATTTAAAGCCTACTGCTGGATATAGGTCTCTTCCTTTTTACGCTAACCCATTGGCTAATCCCCTCGGTGGAACACCGATCTCGTCCATTGCTTCTTAGGCTCGTAATTTTTGGTTTAAACTGTGATTGATATTACGGGTCTTAGTGCTTGCACTCTATCTAAAACAATGTCCCAGGCACTGCAGCGCCGAGTGGTCTCTTCACCCATCTGTGTGAGTGAAGGTGCCACTGGACGCTGTATAAATCATCTCATTACGTAGATGCAAAGGCCTTAGTTTTTAGTGCCTTCACAATATCATGTCAGATTACTAAATATATACTAGGTACACTTCGATCAAGCATAAAACTAGATACAACATAGAACTCTGAAATGTGTCTGGAAAAAAAGATGCCCAAATTGCCTTTGGGAGCTTATTTGCTCGTAGTCCATGCAATTAAAGTAAAACTGTACACTAATGCAATAAGGTTGACATTCGAATATTAGACGTATGGTCGAAATGATGTTTCGTATTGTTCTATTGCTGATATCTTTTGTTTCTGTGGGGACAAGTTTTTATTGTGATTTTATACGTAATGCGGATTCTATGGGATTTAGTTCGGTGTAGGTACATATTAAACCTCTCATAAAAAAATTCAATGCTAACATGAACAATAACAATTATCTAACAATGTCTTTCATCTGGATAGCAACTGGCACGCTAAGGCAACGCAAGAAAGACAAAATTTAAAGCAGAAAAAAAAATGTAAATAGGTCAAAACGCGCAGTCACAATTTTCACTTGACAGTTCTCTATTTTTCCGGGTCATTTTGATTTCTGCCCGTCGAACTGTGAAATTTGCAGGTTGCTGGTAAAAGGGGATGCGGCACCGTATTCTGCTCTACTGAGTTTTTCGTCGCCTTCTGACCTGGCCTCTGCGGGCGATGTTTACTCCATTTGTTTACACGAAGTATTGACTTTTGGGACCTCATCTTGGAGATTTGGGAAATGGTCCGGTTTCTTGTTTTGCGCTATTTCTCTGGTAGCGCGTACTTGATACATAACTAGAAGACCTTCGGTATTTTTGTGAATTTTGGATATCTGATTTTAAGAGATTTTAAGAAATTAAAAACTAATTTAGTTGGGTGAGTATGGGTAAGTCTCAAAGGTCAATACCATTATGAAGAAAAAAAATCGCATGTGTTTCTTGACGGATTTCTTGACCGCCACTACTATTAATCTGCGAAATAACAGACCACTTTATACAACATATGTGCTAGTTTCAGTGTAGAAAACGCCTGTCAGGTTGCCGAACCCTTAAAACTAGAGTCAAAAAGCTGCAGGCCAAAAAACAAATGGTACCCTCGACAAAAGCACACGCATTTAAGACGGAATGCGGGTAGCCGGCTGCTCCATACAAAAAATACAAAAAGGGAGACCTGTTTCCTCCATGGATAATGATTTTAGAAAAAATATGTTTATGCCATTCAATTTATATGTACCACTGCCATGTCCCTATGATTTCCTTTTTTTATTATTTTAATAAAATTTATTTAAATAATAAAAATAATAAGAAAAGGGAAAACATAGGGACATGGCAGAGGTAAATATAGATTTAATTTCATAAACATATTTTTTCTAAAACAATTATCCAGGGAGAAAACAGGTCTCCCCTTTTGTATGGATTTGAGGTTACCCGCGTTCTTTATTTTAATAAAATTTATTTTATTTTATAAAAATAAAATTTAATAAAATTTAATAAAATTCTATTTTAATAAAATTTATTGAAATAATAAAAAAAGGAAAAAGTAGGGACATGGCAGAGGTAAATATAAATTTAATGGCATAAACATATTTTTTCTAAAACAATTATTCAGGGACGAAACAGGTCTCCCCTTTTGTATGGATTTGAGGTTACCCGCGTTCCCTCTTAATTACCATTCGCGGAACTCTAGCAGCAATCGACAATCGGAACACGGGTCGCAACAAAGGCAGGAATTTAAATCGAAGCTCCGATCAGGTGGATTCAGGTGACGTGTGACAAAGTGCGCTGACCCCGGACTCCAGAGAGCGGCCACCGCAACGTTTTTCAAATGTCACTGACTGCCCATTCTGTACTCTGTGCTATAGCGTGGCTCGTGGTCCACTGATCGACGATTCGATGTCCTGAGGGAATGGTGGTTATAATTCGCGCAACGACATCAACATACACAGTGTGCCAAAACTCACTGAGTGTATCTTGCGCCCATGAGCGTATCTAATGGTAACGGGACATGCTCATTTGCCAACTAGGACATTTAGCAAGGCCTACCTATACCAGAATCAACGTTAAATATGTCAGGTAACTTTAACTAGGGTCTATGAGATGTTCTACAGGGTGTTTAAAGACCGCCAACAAAGCGGGAAACCACGTATTGTGCTCATCATAATGAACATTTTTGCTCAAGGAACTATGCCTGGGAAATCAACGGTTTCCGAGATAATGAGGTTCAAAGTCCAACTTTTCAAAACTTTTTTTTTGCAGAAATGTATTCAGTTTCTAGTTCTTTCTAGTACATATCTTCTCAAGAAGCCATATCAAAATTATGAATATTTCTTACAAAAAACGACGTTCAAATTGGAACCCGCAATGTATTCTAAACATCGGCACTTCAAGCTTAAGTAACATAAACTTATACCTACGCTTGTGCAATATTATTTCTGTGCGTTACACGTCCATTGCGTGATAAAATGTTTTTCAAAATTGTAACCTAAAGAACCAAAATCATTTCCCAGCAATAATTTATCAAAAAAGTAGTTTGTTTTGGTGTCTAATATGCGTGGCTTTCGGGTCTGTTGGCGGTCTTTTAACACCCTGTATAATAATAGTATAAGCAAGCATGCTTGTCCATGAATGTACTGTTTTCGTTTGTTATTAGTTAGAATTTGGCTTAACACAAACCACTCAAACTTGACTCAGCCAATGCGGTGCCAAGTGCTTCAATGCCTCAACTCAGTAAAAATACAACAGTGTATCCTGTTTCTGCTAGGTGACAAAGTGTTTCTGCTGTGCGATCGAAACAAATTGCTAAACTAGCTTTAGACTGCAGCTTTGCTTCAGTGATATGCGGGTTATGACGTCCAGTCATTTTAAAAACTATATTTTCACACAAAGTAACAAAAGGTCGCGAGTTCTATTGTCCATTATCGTAGGAGATATTACGCCGGTGCTACGCGCTTCGCCGTAGGCACATCGTGGAGCGGGCTACGGTTTGCCCAACACTAGCGGGAATAAATACGTTTCTGGTTTCTGGGAGGTGAGCACAACATTAAGGTTGAACGATAGCTACGTGGCGGAAAATTCAAATTTTTCACAGTTTTTTACATTTTGTAGCTAAACTAAGGTATTTTTGTTCAGCGATTTTGCGTTCGCGGCAATGACATAGTATTCTCTTCATTATTGTAAACAACAAAACAACAATAATTCAGCCGATTATGTGTTCTGGTCTATAAAGCTGTGGCACTGCCCAAAAAACTTGCCAAACAATGGTGTTCGCTATTGTGTCCACCCTCGAACACAAGAGGGTGCGCAGCCACTCGATCGGGGTGACCGAGCGGCTGCGATTGAAGGCGGGCGAAATGTGGTTTGCTCCTTCTGTACGGGCCCCGCGGCTTCTTCCGGCGAATGAAAAGTAAAGAGGGGACTAGCTAATATGTTCAGCAATGCAACACTCACCGAAAAGCAGGCACGGCGAACGCATAGAAAATAGTTGTATACGGGATCAAAACAGTGAGGCACAGGGTTGAAACAACAATGATGGTAATGTGTGAAATTGGGCGGGGAAAATAACACAAATACACAAAATACCTTGATAACAATACGAAATGGGTGATAGTGGGTCAAAATATCAATAAATACAGAGAGATGAGTGAATAACAAATTAAAATAAGTGAGCAAAGGGCGAACAATGGGGCGAGAAAAATGCATCTATCAAAATATTCGAAAAGAGCGCGGGGCATAAAAAAAACAAAAGAAAAACGTTCCGAAATTTTGAAGTAAAAAGAAAAGTGGCCAGTACGCAGCAATGCAGTGAGGTCGCATTACCGAACATACCGCCGCCCCTGAAACCACGTATTCAGCATATAATAAAAATAATAAATACAAGGAAAAGGGAGAGGTCAATGACACCATTGCAATACAAAACAAAAGAATACACGAAATAAAACAGCAGTGGCCATAAGGCTCTACATGGAGCAGAAGAGCTACCTTATCTATTTAACTTGCGTGGCTCGAACTTCCACGGCAAAAATTAGAGAAAGAATAAAAATAAACTATATGCTCGGGCAAAACTATTCTCGTAACGGTTTTCAAACTTCACAAGTTCGAAATTAAAACATCATAAACAAAACTGAAGCTTTATTATGTACAAACTTACACAATATTTACACAAATTAAAAGAGCACAGTAGAGACTGTAGGTTGTCAGCGGATTGTGACAACTCAACCGAGAGAAAAATATAAGAGGGCATGGCTAGGTTGTCCTGGGAGCGGACGTGACACTAGCAGTCAAGGGAGTCGAACAAATGCGCAAAATTCAAACAAGGGACACACACAACACAACATGAACAAAATAAAAAATCAATAACAAGTACAATATCATAAAAAGTGACACAATATCGACACAAAATATTGTATTTACAAAATTATTTTACAAATCAAATAGCTTCAAGCTACCTACATGGTTCTCAGAAATGGATCAAGTGGGGCGATATTTTATTTTTGGAGGCTGAACATAAGTGTGTCCCATAAGGGTCCAACCAAAAACAGTTTCAAGTGCAACGGGAGTGCCCGGAGGGCCAGTGATAAAACCTCCTTTCATGATGTCACGATAAACATCGGCACCTAACAATAGGGAGACTTCGGAAGGGATGCCAAATGTCGGATCTGCGAGTTGTAAATCTTTGACATGAGGCCAGAGAGAGACAGGGAGTGGCTGGGCAGGAAGATTACCAGTGATACTTGGGATGCATTGGGCTTGTACAGTAATGGGTTTGCCACCTGATGGATTCAGGATAGACACATCGACAAGACCACCTTCGAGTTGAAGGGACTGTCCTGAAATTCCACAAACAGAAGTTTCAGACTTTTTACGGGGTAAGCCTAAAGAGGAAGCTAAGTTTTCGGTAATGAAGCTTCCTTGGCTTCCAGTGTCAATGAGAGCGCGAGCTTCCCGGGGCACACCTTTGCTATCAGTAACCTGAACCAAAGCAGTCGCCAACAAAACATGGGATTTGTTTTCTGATGAGGCAGAGAAACATCCAACATTTGTTTTGGGGAATTTGGGCTCGTTTGAGTTTGAAAGAGCTTGAAGAGGCAGTGCACACATCGGAGAGTCTGACGCACGGGACGGAGATCGAGTGTGACAGTTTTCACCAGTGTAACTGTCCAAGTGCAAAAGGGAGTGGTGAGTCTTTGATTTGCAAGTCCTACATGAATGTTGAGACCTACATTCTCTCACAAAATGGTCTGTTGCAAGGCAGTTGAGACAGACTTTGATTCGTTTCACCTTATGTAGTCTGTCTGGTGGAGATAAATTCAAAAAATCCTGGCATTGTGCCAAAACGTGATCACCATTACACAACAAACACGGTCGAGGTGGTCGTGAGACGGTAAGTGACACTTGTCTAGAAGGGAAAGCGGGTAAGTGGGAGCGTGGGCGAGCTGTGCTGTGTGGGAGCGTTTGGGACGGCATGCGGGGTGCATCGGTCGTAGGACAGCAGCTATCCGGTACAGCTGCGGACTGAAGAGCGTTCGACCTCTTACGAAGAAAGGCGACAAGCTCGCCGTAAGTCGGAATGTCAGAGGAGTTGCTCAATTCAAACTGGCGACGTGTCTCTGAGTCTAACTTGTCGAGCAACATATTGAGAAGGAGAAAGGACCACTCCTTCGTAGGGAAGTTCAAGGCTTGTAGAGCGTTTACGTTGTCAACAACATCGTTGACAAAAGTAGCCAGGGATTTGGCAGAGGATTGGACCATCAACGCATTAGCAATTCGTCGATAATGGGTAGTAGCTATCAGCCGCTTGTTGTCGTACTTCTGCTCAAGCAAGTCCCAAGCCACGGGAAAGTTGGCAGCGGACAACGGCAAATGCTGTATTGTGCGAAGCGCCTCGTCGGCAAGTGACGAACGTAAGAAGTGCAGGCGCTGTACGTCATCAAGGTTTTCGTTGTTTACTATGAGGGACGCAAACATCTCAGAAAATCCTACCCACTTTGTGACATCATCACCTGAGAAAGTTGGTAGAGAAATTCGCGGAAGCTTTACCCCGCCATCGTTAAAAGGGCTTCGATTATCATGTTGAGCAGGATTGAGATGAACAGAGTCGATGTCATACTTTGGTTTGAGCAGGAAAAAGTTTGAGACATATTCATCAAACATTTCGCACAGATCATCCTTTGAAATTGGATAAGGCGGCTCATTTTCGCCCAAGGGCTCCATTACTCTATCCAGAATATCGTAATGCAGCTCCTCGACCTCGGCATATCGGTTCAATTCTTGGCGGATACGCAGTAATTCACCAGGAGAAGGGTTTTTAATATCAGCTAAAGCATTGAGCGTGCCACACACGTGACGAAATTTCAAAACCGAGCGCGATATTTTTACAGCCATTTCTTTCATTTGACCGCGAGTTCACGTCACGCAAAATATTACACAAAATAATGCACACGTTTGCAATGGAGTCAATATCAAATATAGTTAACAAAAAAACAAACAGAAAAAGTGGGATTTTGGGATGAATTACTGGGAGAATGCTGAATATTTGGCTTTGCAGACACCAAAACGAAGCCACAAGGCCTTCCAAAAGGAGCTAATCCGGCTCAAAGGACCAAAATATGTTCGCTATTGTGTCCACCCTCGAACACAAGAGGGTGCGCAGCCACTCGATCGGGGTGACCGAGCGGCTGCGATTGAAGGCGGGCGAAATGTGGTTTGCTCCTTCTGTACGGGCCCCGCGGCTTCTTCCGGCGAATGAAAAGTAAAGAGGGGACTAGCTAATATGTTCAGCAATGCAACACTCACCGAAAAGCAGGCACGGCGAACGCATAGAAAATAGTTGTATGCGGGATCAAAACAGTGAGGCACAGGGTTGAAACAACAATGATGGTAATGTGTGAAATTGGGCGGGGAAAATAACACAAATACACAAAATACCTTGATAACAATACGAAATGGGTGATAGTGGGTCAAAATATCAATAAATACAGAGAGATGAGTGAATAACAAATTAAAATAAGTGAGCAAAGGGCGAACAATGGGGCGAGAAAAATGCATCTGTCAAAATATTCGAAAAGAGCGCGGGGCATAAAAAAAACAAAAGAAAAACGTTCCGAAATTTTGAAGTAAAAAGAAAAGTGGCCAGTACGCGGCAATGCAGTGAGGTCGCATTACCGAACAAATGGGATAAAACTTTAACCGTGACATTGTGCTCAAATGTGCTCCCCTAACTGGTGTACATAATATAAAGAGATATCTATCTTTCTACGCTGCTTCTTTTGCAACATTTTTTAAATATATGTTTGTTCAGGATGTCCATCAAGTAAGCTGTGCGACAACGTTCAGCAGATCATTACCTAAAAGATTATCAAAACTTGTCACCTAAAAAAATAAAAATAAAAATCGGTTTTCGAGTTATTGGAGCAAATAGAGTTGAAAGTTGGTCTTCAGCGCAAGTAAACCAAACGCGCTACAGTGTGACATGTTGACAAAATAAAGTCAAGTGTCAAGCGATTTGCCGCTTTATTACAGAGTTTTGAAGTTGATTAGCCATTGTTCGGCGGGTCCTCAAGGGCTAACCTCTCGAAAGTGGACGCACCGATAATGAGAGCGAAAATAAAAGGCATAAATACTTATTATACAGGGTGTCCCAAAAAATAGCAGTATCCAATAAAAAAATATTTAAAGTTAAATACAAAAAAAAAGTAAAAAAATAAAAACCAATGATAGGTAATTCTTCCCAAAAAAACCTTAAAAGCCTCATAACTTCTAAACGTCAAAAAAAAAATCGCTGGACATACTGGACATAGGGGTGCTCTAATCTCTGAACTTCCGCTTGACTATTTCTAGGAAACGAGAAGTATTTTACATCTTGTATCTGTAAAATATACACCGTATAATTTTAGTGGCTTTAAAGCCGAAGGTATTTTGTTGCACTGGTGATTCTGCGCCAAATTACAAAATTTCATTCCAAACGCGCGAAAAAAAAAATCACTTCTCCATACAAATGGTGTCGATTGGCGATATAGCCGTTTGTATTGGGAAGTGTTTTTTTTTTCGCTCGTTTAGAATTAATATTTTGGAATTTGGCTCAGAATCACGAGTGCAACTAAATACCTTCGGCTTTAAAACCACTAAAATTCCACGGTGTATAAGTAATATTTGACGCACCACAAATAAAAAAAAAACGCTAACGTTCAATAGAAGCACGTGTATTTTTGTTGAACTTCTAGGTAAATAAATTGCTTGACCGATTATCTCTATTATGCAGAACCTGCATTGCAAGTCATAATAAATAAAATTATTATAATGCAAATTATTTTAGGCTCATATTCAATTAATCGTAGGTGGATCCTAGCTTGATCTCACGCATATTGTTAGCATTATGGCTAAAATAATTTTATTATGAATCTTAATAAAATTATTTTAACATTTAAATCCAGGTTGGTCCTTCTACCCTCGACACTATCGAGTCAAGATTGACGAAGTTTATGCAATGTATTTTCTATGGAGTCACAAAAATCATGTTTTGGTTTCACATAATTTGCAATGCTTATTCTCCATGGATCTTCTAATCCATGGATGAAATATTGAAATATTGCTTTGTATTGAAGAAAAAAAAGCTGGGGTGGATTTCGGTTTTCAACTTTTTTTTTACAATAAATAAAAGGTGAATTGAACAAATTTAACGAATTAACATGTTGTTTTAAATTGAATGCACACTCCAATTTAATACAGAGCCGGGTGACTATTGAAACAATATTTAATTTGGCTGCCGTAGCATTTATGTCCTACAATATTAATTAATGCAGTACAAACAGTCGAATTCTATGCTGTTTTTCACCTCCGAAACAAAATGAGGGTGTTATAAGTTTGACCGCTATAATTATGTGTGAGGGTGTGTCTGTATGGTCTTAAACGGGTGAACTGATTTGGATGCGATTTTTTATTTATTTGATAGCAGGTTTTCTAGCGATACTTTTTAGATATGTTTTATCAAAATCGGTTCTGCCGTTTATGAGATATGCTAATTTGAAGCTAAAATATAGGGGCTATTTTTTTTTTATTTAGTAATTATTTTTATAAAGCTATGGGTTAATCTGTAGGATCTGCAGGAAAATTATTTAGGATGCCACACCACCATTAGATATTTATTTAAAGAATTGCTATATTTTTTCTGGTGTGCAATAAAGTCCTACAAAACATAATTTTATTGCCATGTAAATCCATGCCATGTAAAAGCTGAATTTCATAAATGGCTTGCTCGTAGTTCAGTTGCTTTTTTTCAGTACAGTAATTTTGTGGGTAAACAATATGATTTACTCAAAAACGCTCGTAATGTGGGCATTATTTCGACAACCTTTTTTAAGCAACTACTTGATTAGGCGCCAGCAAAGTTGTATGGAATTTCATTATTGTCGTATTTTTCTGGCCAGAAATTTATTTTGAAAATCCATTATTATCGAGTTTAGTTTAAAAAAAAGGCAGGTGCACAAATATTTTATTCAGAATTTGGCTGTGTAGGTACTGGCAGCCTAGTAAGAAAAAAGCGCGGCTATATTGTTTTTGCCCTTTGCTATGGCAATCTGTGTTAAAAAAAAGATCCGACAATCAAATAACGCTCTAGGGCATTAGCAAAGATCTTCAATGAGAAGCAGGAACAAATTATCACAATTTATTGTCATTTTTACAGGCAGAAAATTATGTGCCGCAAGGTGGCCGCAAGACGTCTCTAACAAGAATGAAGGCTGCGCCGAATAAAACTAGCTAGCAAAAATATTCAAATATCGAATTTAGAATTGTGACTAAAAAGTTTCGAGCTCTTCAATACCTATTATTGTGTAGAGTCCTTGATATCCTATTTTATATTTAATGTTAATGCAGGTTAAATAAAAAGAGAGAAGACTCTACCACATCTCACAGCCTCCGAAATTTTACGCACACAAATACGAAGCCCACCCTTTCGTCAAATAATGACCAATGCATACGTATACACACATAACACAGACGGACGCGGACGAGCAAACTTGTTGTGAGAAATGGACCGTTTACACTAATTATCCATTTGCGACTACATTTCACCGAAAATGTGAACCCAAAATATAAACTGCCAACACTCGAGTGCCATCCCCGTGCACGCGGTCATTTTATCTCTGTTTAAAATGATAACGAAATTAGATTTTACTCTGAGCATTTTATCTGGCCGGGGAGGCGGTAAATATAGCGCTGAAAACAGATAAACAATCTAAGCTCTGCTACTTCGCCGCCGAAAGGCCTGTTTTGTGTCGCCCTTTTTGAGCGCAATTTTCTTTTTCGATAATAAGAGAGTAAAGCCATTACGGTTCGTTTGGAAATTAAAAGTTAAACCTCGGCTCATTAAACACCGTAATTTTTTAAGGAAACGGAAATGGGAGAGCGTCTTATCCAGAGATGTCGTTATAATTTAGAGGGCGAATTACTTAGGTAAATGCGGTATTATTTTATGGAATTATTGTTTATGCGTCTTATATGTTAGAACAGTCAAACTGAAGTTTATTCAATGTACTTTTCCACAAAGTTATACAGCAACAGTAACTCTGCGTGTGACTAGACAAATCAGTTCTAATCACCATTATTTATTAATTAACACGCTTTTATAAGCTTGGTTTGTATGTATGAGTGTATGTATGTAACGGAATCTTTGAACATGATTTTCACCAACTTCCGTATGTCTGATTAATTTGAAACTTTGCATACGTATCAAGGACCAATGACAATGCAATAATTTGATAACAGTTTTGCATTATACAAATATACAGTCCCATTATACATTATACAGATTTTTGAGACGGGGCGGAAGGGCAGGTACCTTAACCGTTTTACAGGAAAACGTTCTTAGAAGACCTTCCATAACTTTTTGAGATATTATGAACTGCATTCACAGATTTTGGAAAAAAATATTACGGTCAGCAAAAAAATGCTAGGTATAACAAAAAATTAAAAAAATATGCCAATCGATTCTTTTTTATGTAGGGATCAAAAGACTCTAAAGAGCCTTTTGATCCCTACATGGGAACAAAAAATTGATAAATCGAACTAAAAAATAAATAACAGTTTAAAAAAACTAAAAAAACACGCTTTTATAGCTAACCGAACTAAAAAGAAGAAAATCATTTTTAATTACAGAGTTCAAAATTATAATATTTAAGTTATTAACAGAATGTAGTTTTTTTAAACTGTTATTTATTTTAATCTAAAGGTGATTTTAAATTACTACAAATTGAGATTACATTGAAGTTATTTTCGGGTTTTCGCAGATTTCGGCAATAGACCGTTACCACGATATAGGAATAGACCAGTAGTATAATTCAAACGTTCCCGCTTGGGTAAAAAAAGAGCTTACCGAGACGTACAATACGTTCCACGAAAGAAGAGATTTGACCGCGCCTGCTCTTACCGCCGCCCCGATGACGGCTGTCCCGCCCGTCCCTTACTCACACCTCATACCGCTAAAGAGACCTATAAATCGTATCGTAAATGAATTCGTAATTGTATTATTTTTTTAAGCACGAGATTCTTGGAGTTTCTTTACCATGCTTCTTCTCCAAGAACGATCAGAGCTAGTGAAGCTGGAGATAAAAAAGTAGCTAGATACTTAGTATTAGATAGTAATAAGTATCTGATTTATATAATTTTTTTACTTTAGATAATATTTTGACGTTCATTGTAAATAATTTATTTATGGCATATTGAATAAAACATTTGAATCTGAATCTGAATCTATCTGTGCATGTCAAACCACGTGGTGTCTCAACTCAAGTCTCTTCTTTCATGGTACGCATTGTACGCGATATATTCGAGCACTTCGAAGCGCATGTTGAGCGCGATTTGGCCGTTTCTACAAGGGTAAAATACTGCCTCTTATACTTTGTCGTTACGAAGCAGCGTAGCTTTCCAAGGCTCATTAACCTCACTCGAGGTGCTAATTGCGAAGTCTATGAACTATTCATTAGCGATTTGGTGCCTTCGCTCCTCCTAGCTCTTGAAACTGGAGCTTTCATTATGCATCTCGAGTAATTACAACCTTTTTGCATACATCATATTTTTCATGGCTGAGCATATGAGTAATAAGTATTGTAATAGACATTGTTTCCATAAAAAAAATACTTAGATACCTTATAATACAACTATACCCTACATAAAATATAATTATGTAAATTTTCAATGCCACCAATTTAGTCTGTGCCCTTTTTAGATTCAGGTACGTCACCATTATAATTATCATTAGATTTAAACAATCGTATAATTAAACATGTACAATTTTCATGTTTGGGGCAATATACACCCTTTTATCTTATCTTATCTTATCTCATCTTATCCCAAATAACAACCTAAAACCTAAATATAAATTTATACGATAATGTAGGTACTCTATTTATCATTATTTAGCTTAAACGAAAACTCCAAGAAAACCGTATCCAACTCTTCATCAGGCTCCCTCAAGACGTTGGTCATGAAAAATTCAATTTATCATCGCTTTTGTGCGCGGCAAAAATAAAATAAATAACGAATCGAGAACTCGTTTCTGGGAGGCCCTAGGCACCACGACATAGCCAAAAGCACAGCTTTGGATTGTTTTTAGGGGGCTTCTAAACGGGCAAAATTTTGCGGCAATATGGCTGCAGTATTTGCAATAATAGCCTGGCAGTGCTCGGCAATATATCACTCGGCAATATTGTCTGCAACACTGGCCCTTATTGAGTGTCATTGTCATTGTGTCAACCTGTCAAAAATAAAACAAGGCACAGAGTATAGGTACTCCACGGCGAATTACATGTCGCTTAGAAAAGTGTGCTCTATGCCACAACAATAGAGAGTGGCTGAAATAACAATATGCCGGCAACCTTCGAAAATGCATCGGTCATACCAAATATTTGTGGCCATACCTATATATGGCCGGGCCATAACTGCAATCTGCCACATTCATAGACTGGCAGTATTGATGTCAATGTTGCCGGCCATTGTATTGCGGCCACATATAGCCGAAAAATATTGCCCGTTTAGACGGTTTAGTAAAATAAAAAAGTAAAATGTAGGCCGTCTCATTAACTTCACTCTGAGAGAGAAATACAGGGTGCACTCTAATTCGATAGCGGAACTTTAAGTAGGCTGTCTACTGATCAATACAAACAACTTTTACTAAGAGGTGAACAAAATTAAGCGAAAAAAAAAACAGCTGTTTCATACATTTGGTGCAGTACTGAGTCCACCTTTTGTATGGAACAGCAGATATTTTTTTCGCTCCATTTTTTTCGCCACCTATTATAATACAAGTGGTTTGTATTGATCAGTAGACAGCCTACTTAAAGTTCCGCTATCGACTTAGAGTGCACCCTGTAGAGAGAGAGGTTAATATAATGGTTCCGTTTTGTCTCGGTACGGAACCCTAAAAAAAGCTCAAACGCCAGATTAAGACACATGCTATAAATTACCTACTTTTGAATATGGTATCTAGATACATCAGGTTTGTATATCGTCAGTCGTCAGTACAAAGATGATTATAATTTTATCCAATTTACTCCCAAAACATCAAATTCAATACACGTAACTATCGTTAACTAGACTACGTATAGCTAAATTAGTGGATCGACTTCATTATCTCTAATTAATTCGCAATTAACCCTATCTGGCGCACCTAAATTTGTCAATAGGCTGGTGCTGAATGGGGTGGCTTATTACAATTTGCCCGATCTCGGATAAAATATAAAGGATACGAAATGTTGAGGTATAAAAGATTCAAGTAGGATTTTAATTTTCAACAAGTTAATAACTTACAGAGATGTTTTGTATGTCAAACTTCCATGCATAATTTGACTGAGCAATGTACGAACTGACCTAAACAATAATAAATTACTTATATTATAATTAGCTTTAGAACGAACACAGGATTATAGGTACCTAGGTGCTTTTGCATAGTTTTAGTTTTAAGTTAACACAAGAAAATACTTTTCTCCCGCCATAGCGCTTACATTTTATTAATTTAAAAATCAACGGAAAATATATTTTGGATGTGATATAACACCGGGTGCTATTAGCCTGTAAAAAGAGTTACGACCTTTTGTAACACCTTGTAATATTATTATAGTGTGATGTAATTTTACGAAATGTGATCTTGGTAACACAGTCATACAGACGCACGGAGGCCATTACCTTATCCCGTCGTAGTAGGCTTAAAAGAAGCGGCCCGTATCTGGGCCCACGCCGGGCATTGTGGAGCATTATCGGCCCTGGCACAAAGAGACACAAAGGGCCCACCAGTCTATCAGGCCACGAGTGACTGGATATCTTCCTGCAGCGCGAGTTTACCCGGTGAACTTCCATCGAAGTTGCTTCGGGGCCCGTATCGCCTTGCGGCCGACTAATTTTTATTTTTATGTGACGGCTGAACGGAATATTTATTTTGGAAAAAAAAAACCCACAAGAGACCCTCAGTTGAGCCAGATATTATGTTACCCTTCGTAAAGGGCTGCGAATGTTGATTTTTTAGCTCTGCCAGTTTCAATTTTTACTTTTATTAATAGCGGATGGTGAAATTAGTCCGCTACCCCGTCAGCAGTTGAAGTAAGCATAAATAATCAATGCAATGATTATTTTGCACGAGTAGTACCATTAATAAATCTATAAATCTTGTCATCAGCACAGCGCACTGCTATACCAGATTTACCTAGTGTCTGTTATTGCCGACGCTGAGACCGACACAAACGTTGGTAGACAATCGAAAGACGGTCGATAGACAATAAGGTAGAAATGTCGACTACTTACGCGTGATGTAGAGGCGAGTGCACCAAAGAGGTTGGTGCGCGCAGTCAAGTAGGCGAACTGGCTGGAGTTTTTAGTAATGTCATTTTCATGATCGTATTTCGTTTTTGTTGAGCAATAGACAATTAGACACTACCTGGGTGAACGGATGTTGTAGTTTTCGTTCCCTCGATTTTAATGTACTTTTCTCTTAGATGAAAACAAAAAAGGAAAGATACGGCACCCACCCATTACGCGTGGTCCTGCAAAACTGAGTCCATGGACTCACTATCATTCAGTCGCCGGTTGGACACTGACCGGTTGGACACTGTTCTTGTCTCGCTCGGGCTTGTTGGTTTAGCGTATCGCTTATTCACATAATGTAAATGTGATCTGAATGAGTTAAAGCTGTGTGAGTTTATGTGCATGAGTGCGTTCGAGCCCATTTTTTCACGGCTGCTAGTAAGAATGTGCCGTATCTTTCCTTTTTTGTTTTCATCTAAGACTTTTCTCTAATATTTCAATAATCTTTGATCCAAAGTAAATTATACCAAGAGTAATAACACCGATTTTAGAGGTTTTCATCAAAAAATTTTTGGTTCCGTGGCTAGCACTGATTTGAGACGCTACCGACAAAATGGCAAACCTGAAGGTGAATTGTATTGAAAGAAATTGTCCGCTTACTTCGAGATTTCCACTGACAGCTGCGTGTTCAAAGACAATTGCGAGAATCCCTCCGACAGTTGCCCCTGATATCGTTGGCGATTATAAAAAAAAGCCCTCTGCAATAAGACTCATAAGTCTAATAACTATTGCACGAAAGCATAAAAACTCCCATAACGCGCACACAATTATTATGGCCACTCTCAGCTTTACAATGCGTATTACACTGTCGTATAAAGGACATTATACACTCGCGCCGAGGCACGCACCATTGAGTCGTAAAATCTCATCCGCGCTAAGCCATTCGAGATATGGTAATCATCCTCGCGTATTCAATTCATGAAGTCGGAAAAATATATAAATACCACCACGGAGATGGTGCCACGATTGCATTTTCGTATAAAGGCACCTGAATATCTAAATGGGTTTTAGCTTGATTCAAACGAACCTTTGGAATATTTTTTTTTTAAACCACGCGAAAAAAGTCACCAGTCCAATTTAGTATGAAGACGCACGCACAAAATCACAGTGTTTGTTTTTTAAATATTATGGTTAGAGAAAAGTAAAGTCATCTTGTCTTTCCTGTGGACTTAGGCGACTGAGCTGCGAGGAATAAGATATACTCAGATGCTGGGCAAGCCTACTCCATCATAAACAATGTCCCAGGCACTTCAACAGACTTTCCGAGTGGTCGTTTTACCTATCTAGAGCAAGTGAAGATGCCACAGAACGGTGTATAAATAAACCAGTCCTAGATGTAAATACCAAAGTTTGTGGTTGGAAAATGGAATCAGGCCTCTGAGGATATATCGCGTCATAATTCGCAAATGAGTACGGAATTAAGTCAGCGTTTAGTAGTTTGTTCAAAAAGCCGTAAGTCAGTTGTGTAAGAACCTAGATAGCAAAAACCCCCCGACAGCGCTGTGAAGAAGTTGTTAGCGAAAGAAGTCATTAGCGAAGTTTCGTCGAAGTTGTCGGCTCGCGGGAGAATAAATATTTTCGAAGGCGCGCGCGAAACAATTGCGTTTTTGTTTAGTCTCTCATCAGCGTAGACTGAGATCCGGAATGGCTGAAGACGGGGACCTTCGGGAAACCCAACTAAATGAATTTGATTGTTTCAAAGGTTAACTTTGCTCAGAATAATTAATGGGTTGCAGTTGCAGCCCAGTTTTCATGCAACTTCGTGAGTCTAGCACAGTGGTTCTTAACCTTTTTTGGACCACGGACCACTTTGATAATTTTTTTCTTACTGCGGACCACCAGATACAATGTACCAGGTAATTTTTTTGTAAAAGCTCGCGCAGCGCGCCTGAAAATTTTACGATTTAACTCTTAAAAATCAAGTTTTCTTTAGCACGTGTAGTAGGTGCGTGAAAAATGCGCGCGCAGCGCGCCCGAAAATTCACAGTTTTTTCCCTTTTTAATTATATGATGAAGATTTATTTAGCTATTATTTGAACAAACGCACCCAGCGCGGCTGAAAATTTACTTATTTAAGTCTTACGTATTTTCATAATGAAGAATTCCTTTGTTTTGAAAATTCAACGATTTTAACCTAAATATAGTCTACGTACGGTTTGACATGGGCTAACGACATTATACTATGAGTGAGCACTGATTACTCGATTTTTAAGGGTTTTGATACTAATACAATTTATTATTTTTTGCGTATTGAACTGAAGATCGCAACTTTACATCGGGGCCTGCTGCAGGTTACGTATAGGCTATTTATTGTATTATCAAAATCTGATATTATCTGACAAAATCTGGCGCATTCGGTAATTCCTTGGCGCGATCTGCAGTCACGCGGAACTTAAAAATATTTTTCAATAGGGGAGTAAGAGCGCGCGCCAGCGCGCACGAAAATTTCAGTTATTTTATTCATTGGGAACTTATTCAAACATGACTTTCAAAATCAAAATTAAAATTTTTTGACAACTATCGGTATGTGCGCTGGAGTGCAGGACCCTCCCGCGGACCACTAGAGAGGCCCTCGCGGACCACCAGTGGTCCGCGGACCATAGGTTAAGAACCACTGGTCTAGCAGAACTTCTATTACAAATATTTAAAATTATGTACGATGAATAATAATAGTTTTTAGGCCCAGTAGGATGCACAATTAGCGCCGCCCATAAAAAAAAAAACAAATCTTCTTTTCGGATGCGTTTTTTGCTAGAAACTCTCCTGCGATTTCTCAACGCGAGACTTGAACTATTTTTAGGACCTAAGGTTTGGATTCGAGATCTTGGAACCTACGAATGCAATCGATTCTCCCCTTAACACAGTACTTTCCGGAGCAACGACATCAGGAGAGGTTTACTGTAGAGAGTCATGGTCAAAATAAGGATTTATTGTATTAATGAATTATCTAGGTACCTGAACCAAGCCATCATCTTGTTGTATAGTTGATTTACTTGATGTCTCCCATTTCAAGCTTCCTCGGTTCTAGGACTTTATTGCCTGAATCACTTTGCCAATATTTCGCGATGTCATTAGTGAGGAGAAAATTCGTAAATATCTCTGAGAGTCAAGAGTGGGGACAAGTGTCGTATCAGACATAATTTCAAATTACACGTGAACAGAAATAATATTTTCTGTCTATTATTTTTAGTTCTCTCTATTATTTTAAGTTTTTTAAAAAGCTTGATTGTATGTATTACGGCTCTGTTCAGAATCTTAACATAGATATATGTTTTTTTTTTTTAGCGCATAGGTAATTAATTATGATACACAAGAGATCAACGCATTTATCACAGAGGGATAAAAAGAGGTATTATTTTGCTTCATTAACAAAATTGCCATGTTACCCCATGGTAGCTCTTATTACGCGCAGCACACCTGTTGCAATCGAACAAAAAGGGGTATCCTAGCGTGTAATTTTTATTAAAATAAACAATCGTCGGGTTAAAATCGGCCCAGACGATAATCATAAACAATTCGAACCCCTATCCACGCCAACTGGGGCACATCGGCAAGTCCTGAAGGTCGTACCTAGCACGAGACCCTAACGCGGCCATTTCTTACTGCCGGGACGTGTACTCGGAGGAAGGAAGACATTGAAGTGACGTTACTTTGATATACGACCGGTGTCTTTTGTGTGTCTGTCGTTAATCCTGAGGCACAATGCGTGAGCCGACAGCCCTTTTGGAGTTGGCCCATTTTGAGTTAGGACGTCGTTCTCTGTAGAGGTGCGCGAAACGCATCAGTGAAAAGAAAAGAATGATATAGTTAATTTCCTTCACTGAACTAGTTCACTCTTTTAGTTCATAGTTAACTTATAGGTCATTCATAGTTCACAACTCATTCATAGTTCATAGTTCATTCATAGTTCATTCACAGTTCATTCACAGTTCATTCATAGTTCATAGCTCATTCATAGTTCATAGCTCAGTAGTTCGTTCACGTATCTTTTGACTCACAGTAGTCCGCGAATGACAATGGTGACAAAGGCGAGACACATGAGTTACAGAAATTTGGTTCTTAGCGTGGTAGATTTAAGAATGTTTCTTGAAGAATGAACTACGTGGACTAGAGTGAATGTGATATGTAAAGATTGGTAGTGAATGAATGAATGAATGGTTTCATATAACGAATGCATTCAATCGAAGCATTCATTCGCGAACTACACACCTCTAGTTCTCAGCCACTGAGAGTGAAGGGAAATTGTTGTGGCCCGGCGTCAATGTCGACGCCCGTCTTCGGAACGTCATATTTTGCGTTGAGATTGTTGTTGTGTCTGAATGGACTGCCATTCTATTGGAATAGAGAAAGGTCTTTTAAATCAGGGTTGGGGTGCATTTTTTGATCGCTCACTGTGGTGTTTCCATCATCTTTTTATCTTCCTTATTACCAGTCGTGATTGCAGGTTAATTTGTTTTTTCTTCTTTTTCGTTTAACGCGTCATTTGGTGCTTTACCTCAACCAGTTAGTCACTAGACTGTGACACCAGAATTGCACATTGCGCAAGTTATTAATTAACGCAAAAAGTTAAATGAAATTAACATTTCGTTTAATAAAAAAGCAATATAATTATCACAGGCACCAGAAAATTACGCTGAAGTTTGCATTTGCAAAACAAACACGTTAAAGGAGGGTTGACCAAAATTCATATTTCATGACCGCACCAGACTCATATTCTTATGCATGTTGCGAACAACAAGAGCGTTGAATGCAGATGAGCGATGAGCTAGACTTTAAGATGAAGCGCTGAACACAACACGTTCACGGGTCGTGCTTTCAGCCGCGGGTGATTCGGATAATGGTAGCAGAAAAAGCAGCACACGAACAAAATGATATCAAGCAACAAACACAAATTTACACTATTTAAGAGGCTTCGAACATTTCAGTTGATTTAGGTAATTTAACTTAATCAAATTCGTTTTCAACTAGACTATTTGCTTCACTGTCTGTTTATACTGGTACACCCGACCGCACGTCAGAGTGTAGGCACACTTTTGTCGTAAAGTCACCCGTAACGTAACCGAAAAGAGTGCTAGCGTCAGGCTAGCGTATAAACTCTTACGTGCTGTCGTGTGTGGGTACAATGTTTAAAAAAAGTAAAACCACAAACCACGCAATTTAGTATGTCATAACTGGAGTTTTTAGCGACTTCCTCATACTCAGTCAGCAAAACTTTCTACTCGATTTCGCGGATAAGTACCTAGGTATGTACAGGTAGGTCATTAATTTAATATGCCGACGCTACAAGCGTTTACTGAATAATTTTATGCACATAATTATTTGTTTGTCACTCGCTTTGTGAGTGAATGCTTTGTGCAAAAGCCTGAATCTCGATTCTACTTTGCGTCCAAAATGCTTCATAGTTTTTGAAGATGCATGCAATTCGAGTTGTTTTGTTTCGTTTTTCGTTACTAAGTAAACGTTTTCGCTTGGTGGAATGTAGAAGTCTGATACAGATGTTTAATTATTCTTTTCTTT
This sequence comes from Zelleria hepariella, assembly GCA_949319315.1. NCBI lineage: Eukaryota > Metazoa > Arthropoda > Insecta > Lepidoptera > Yponomeutidae > Zelleria > Zelleria hepariella. The sequence goes on along the minus strand of OX439386.1, from coordinate 6,750,837 downwards.
TAATGGTTTCAGAAGTTCTCGTCACAGGTTCGTCGGAATACGGCACACAAGCAATATCATCGTGTGTTATTAAATACATTTCCTTGATTTAGATTATTGTGGTGAATCGAATTAAATGGTAGAGTATATTTCGTAATCCAACGTTGTGTGTTTCTCAAAACCCTACTCACACAAAAAGATAGTCGGAAAACTTTATTAGTTAAACATATTTTTAGAAATGTTACGTTCAACAAAAGATCATCCCACGGTCATACTTATAGTCTAATTCTTCATTCAAGATAGTACACTGACGTTTACGGTGTGACCAGTCTCTGGTGAAAATTAAATAGTGTGGTGACAAAAAGTTTGACATGGATCGAATTGCGTAATCGATATAATCGATTTATAGGCCGATTGATTAAAAGCTTATTATATGAAATTAACTAAAAACTTATTAATTAGTAATGAGAAAGTGTGTTTTGGTCCACTTTTTTTTAGGAGTGTTAAATGCATTAAAAATTGTGTTTTTTAAATGATCCATGGAAATATTGCGTTCCGAAGGTTTTTTTTTTCGTCCGGAATTCCTGACGCACGGGCTACCATGCGGAATTTCGTATTTCGCTTTTTTTTGTGACTGAGCTGAATCGCACAACGAGTGGAATGCATCACTATTACAATAAATATGGCAACATTATTTTGCAAAGTGACAGTTAGCATCTGTCAGTTTACTATCCTGAATAAAGAATTTGACTTTTATGGCTCGTCTGAAGACTCGAACCCCCAAACTCAGCATGGAAAAAAACGCCTCAGCATGGATTATTACTGCTTTAGAAATAACTAAAGCTAGATTATTCTCAGATTTATAAGGTTCAGGTAGGTTCATAAGAGACGATCTACCTAACCTTTCACCTTCAGTTACAATAACAATTCGGAAGGCAAAGTTTTTTGTTCGAAAGTCCGTCATTGGCTTAATCTTATCTTTAGACCATATTGAGAAACTAATTTCAATATTTTTTATTTTGGTTCAGTAGTTTGGATTTTACAACGTTTCAAAGATACGGTTTTATGACGTCACGCGACGGTCTGCATACTGTTGGCGGTCATAGGAACAAAACATTTTAGCGCATAAAAACAAAACTACTGGACCAAAATAAAAAATATTGAAATTAGTTTCTCAATATTGTCTAAAGATAAGATTAAGCCAATAACGGACTTTCGAACAAAAAACTTTGCGTACCGAATTGTTTGGCTAATAGATCGGCGCAATGTTCTCTGAGTATCATCATAATAAAAGCATCAACGAAGATCACTAACAAGATCATGAGTTCGAAGAAAAATCACCTTTACGCACCGGTACTTTTTGCTGGTTCCCTCTGGTGTTTTCTTCGGTAGTGGAACGGGAAAAATGATACATCAGAAGGATACTGTGCCTGAAAGAGTTTTAGCTTGTCGACATTAGTGGGTCACTTAAATTTGGTTCAAATAAGTAATGGTTCGCCCCGAACTATGAACTCACGAGTGTAACTTTTTGCTAACACCATTCGCGCAGGCGCGCGCGCATTGCATATAAACTTTACAACCCCATATCTTGGCAACCCCTCGACCGATTTGGCTCATATTCAAATATAAAAATTATTTTAATTTCGTTTCACGCGCCTCCCAAATTTCATGACAAGTAATCGTCGAACGAACATTCCTGCATACAAATACATACAAACAAACATACATACATACAAACGCTGGATTGTTCCAGTAAACTCGGAGAACTTCTCTCGCTTCGCTCGCTCGTTCAATTATGTCAGACATGTTATTTTATCCTTGAAAAGGAACTTCTCCAATCTTCTTGCAAACCCAGCTGAATGAAAAATTGCGTCTTTTTCCTTAAAAGATGTTATTAGGTTCACCTGACGGTGGGTTAATCGGTTTGTTTTTTTTACTTATCCCTCTCTAATATCAGCAACTTAGCAAAGACACTGCAACATACTTTAGGATGTATTTTTGGTTTGGACCAGTAGCGAGTTGAGATTCTGATATCTGATATTGGGTATCTGTGGTGTCAACGACATCTGCCGGTTCCCACGCAGATAAGCGAGCCGAGAGATAACGCAACAACATTCTGTACTCATTTGTAAAGCGGGTTTAATGGTACTTTTTTCCCTTGGCTCCTCACTTTTTCACTGTCAGTTCTTGCCAGCCCTTATTTTAATTGTCTTTGCCTCGGATGAGTAGCTAAATGGACAGGAAATGAGGTCAATGGGCGGCTTAAAATCGAGTTATGGCAATTTAACAGCAGCAGCAGCGTCGTCCGTTAAGTAAAATTTCTTAAGTAAAAAGAAAAATTGTGTGGCTTTTTATTGCTGCAAGAAGTTTTTAACCAATCTACAAAATTAAATGCTGTCTGTTTCGACAGCCAAAAAACATCACAATATGGCAAGGCATTTGACAGGAGAACTTCGGAAGTGTGTATTGAGAAGGAGAATGCTCTTGTCTTTTGTCGAGCTGCCATGAGATATTTCGCATTCACAAACACAGAGAAACAGCGCGCATACAACAACATTATATGCGTCACCAAAAAAACTGTAACGTCAACTTTTTATTTTTCCTTTTCGTACGCTATATAGAGTCGTTCAGTATTTTTTATCGTCACTGAATGATGCGCGCTCAGAAGCACGTACAGGCGGCAATAAAACTGAATGACTGAATCATAAAAAGGGTTGAATTTATTGATTCGCATTGACGATGACTACGGAAGCGTCGCCTGCGACGACCTCGTTTGCGTAGAGGCTTCTATACGAGCGTAAACAATTTACATAATATCACATTACTCCACTGTATCCTAGATATTTATTGGTAGCAAGGGAGGGTGCGGAACTACGACATCAACCGTCTATGGCGCTAACTCTTATAAAGTTTGATGTTGCGGCAAATTATTGTTCGCGGGCGGTGAATAAACATGAGCTGGGTTCTATTGACTGTTTCAGAGGAATCCTTTGCCTTTTCTGAAACTTGCAAATAACTTTAGACAAAGATACTTCTCTGTGTATTATTCATGAATTTGATATACCTACATTATTTGATTTTACTCACTGCAATCAGCGATCAATGAAACAATTAACTAATAAAAGCTAAAACATCGCAAAAGGTTTTACAAAGTGTTTACCTAAGGCGCTGCTATAAGAAGCTCAATTTATGCTTTTTGTCTACTAGTTAGCACACGTGCGTCACATCTCTCTCAGTTTCACTCTCGTTTGCTGTCATGCCATCTTGTTTATTCAGCTTTTAGCATTAGCACCAACACTTTAATCTTTACATTTTTTTTATTGCTACTCCATTTTGTAGCAAAGAGTTACTTGCTTCCTTACTTACCTTATAGGTACATTAGAAAACTTACCAAAAAGGTTAGGTTACTAACCGACCACTCAATTTATATCGAACTAGCCTTTTCCCTCGATTTCGTCCGCGCAGACTTATTTATTTCTCGTGAGTTTACCGTTGTTTTAATGGTTATTCTGCTATTCGGGGGGCGGAGAGAAATCCAACAAATCAAAAATCATAAAAATCGGTCCACCCGTTCTCGAGTTATAAATGGTGTAACTAATAATACTTTGTTTTACATATTAAGAGATATACAATACAATACGTTTTAAAATAAATCCACTACTACGAGCTTCGTCAAACAGAGAAAAACACAAATACAAAACAAAGATTAATAAAATAGGGAATGTCAAAAGCTTTAAAAAACTAAACAAGCCGCCCCCGGCTATTGTAAGTATTCTGACCCAAAGGTCCTAAAAGAAAGAAGACGGTCTTCAAACTGATCTTCTTCTTCTTCATTTGTCACCCCTTAAAGCTGCCACCCGGGGCAAATTTCCTCCTTGCTCCTCCATCATCTACGAGTTACATAGATGCAATTATCCCTAGGCCCTAAGTCATGTGTGTGGTCGGCCATAGTCACAGATACCCCATGGCAGCTCTTACCGCGCGCGGCATAAGGGCGCCAATCGACCAAAAATATGGGTATCCAAGCGGGTGGCCGACTATACATCTTGTTATCTTTGGTAGTCAAGGAAAAATAAACATCAACGTAATTTTTAAAGCGCAATTTGCGCCATAAACGGAAATGGCGTTTCAGATCATCACAGAGATGGCGTCGCTAGATAGAATGCGCGAAAAGGTAATCTATAGCTCGATAATAGCGGCCGACGATCCGACAGAGTACAGATAAGGTAAGCGATTTAACAAGCGTTAAATACATGTTTACAATTCGCTGTGTTTTCTTAGCTCTTCGGGGGCCTATTCTTCAGTTCATTTAATTTTGTTTTACTTGAAATTCCATTCGCTTATTTAATAAATTGTATTTAAATAATGACTTTAGAGAAGGAATATAATCGATAGAGTGTGCATCACCTCTTTGTGACAGGTACATTGCGATATTTTAGTCACGATACAAACATTATACAAGTTGTAATAGAAAGCTCTTGTAATACTTGAAGGTTGTTTAAGATTAAGGGTTTAACTAACTATCCATGAACAACAACTGAACTGAAATTTTTTAATATTTAGCTTTCGCATTTTTTAATGTCGAAGAAAAAATATCTAAGCATATTTAAAGGTATGCTTAGATATTTTTTTCTTTTCACGTTCTTGCTAGCTTCACAAATGTTCCTATTACTCGTTACATACAGATCGGCCAAATTTTGAAGGTACATCTACGGCTTTTATATTCACATCAGCAATATTTACGTAGACACGGACGCCGTAGTAATTGCCATCATAAAAGCGCATTACATCAACCTTAGAAGCAGTCTCAAAGGCAAACTATCGATAATTCAGTCGGCAAGTCAGCTCTAGGAATCAGGATACAATAGGAAACCGCAAAAAGTCAACTTAATGATAAAGCGTTCCATACATAACAGTTCCATGACACCTTGGTATATGAAAAAAGATTCTACGTGGTTTCAAAATATCTTAAGGCCCAAACCTAGGCACAACTAGCGCAGCTAATGGAAACAAAATCATATTATTATCTTCTTTTTGGATGCGTTTTTAGCAAAAAACGCTCCTGCGATTTCTCAACGCGAGGCTTAACTATTTTTAGGACCTAAGGTTTGGTTTTGGTTTGGTTTGAATTTGTTGTGCGTCGTATTTCGTCTTAAGCCACAAAATATTTTTTAAATCCTTTCTGTGGATTAACTCCGTACCAAATGCGAGGTCGAAGTTTAATCTCCATCCGTGATACTGATAATTTTGATGTTATTTCCATTGCTTAAGGGTCAATGAAAGCGCGGCGCAATTTTCACAGTTATTTCATTTTTTTAAGCTAAACTGGGCATTTTTTGATCAACCATTTTTGTTTCACGACAATAAAATAGTGTGGTTTTCATTATTATAACAACAAAACATTAATAATTCAGCTGATTATGAGATTTGCTCAAACTTCTAGTTTTTTGGTCAGTATCACTGGTTCGTCGACCAGAAAAACAAATCAGCTTAATTATTGCTGTTCTGTTAATTAGGATAAGGAAAATACTACTGTTTTATTGTCGTGAAACAAAAATCGCTCAACCAAAAATCTCAATTTAACAAAAAAAATAAATGTTTCCTCCCTGGATAATTGTTTTAGAAAAAATATGTATATACCATTCAATTCAATCTATATTTACCTCTGCCATGTCCCTATGTTTTCCTTTTTTTATTATTTTTATTATTTAAATAAATTTTATTAAAATAATTAAAATAATAAAAAAAGGAAAAGGAACAACAATAATTCAGCCGATTATGTGTTCTGGTCTACGAAGCAGTGGTACTGCCCAAAAAACTTGTCGTAGAACAGAACACATAATCGGCTGAATTATTGTTGTTCTGTTGTTTACAATAATGAAAAGAATACGGTTTTATTCTCGCGAACGAAAAATCGCTGAACAAAAATAGCTCAGTTTAGCTACAAAATGTAAATAACTGTGAAAATTTTGAATTTCCCGCCACACTACTATCTTCCAGCCTTAATGCTCTGCTGTTCTTTCGGTTGTGTTCTGTGGCGCGAGCCATCACGTGACACGAGGCCGTTACACTCGTGTAAAACACATTTATTCTACCCAGCACCTATGGAAATGGAACGCCTTGGGAAAAATAATACATTGTGCCCCAGGCAGAGGCTTTTTTATGACAAACGGAAATGACTAAATCTGGGCATGGCTCAGCTGATAAAAAGATAAAGGGGTAATCTGAATAATAACATGAAAAATTACGTTATATTGTGTAGAGAATTTTCGTAAAGGCTTCCCATTTTTCAGAACCATTTGAGGAGGTTACCCAAGTAACATTTCATTTGGGCCTAGGTTGTAAAAATTGCCTCTAGGTTTTAGAAGGGTTGTACAAAGGTTAATGATTTGCTAGTTGGTTAAATTTAGTATTTGAGAATGATTACTAAGTCCTAAAACTAATAGTTTATTGTTAAAACCTTGAAGTTGCTGACAAGAGTTAACGTTAACGTTATTATGACTTGTGTTTCAAGAGCTTACAGCCTCAGGATCTTATAGTTGTCGTAAGCTACTGATAAGGTTCTGGAAAGGCTGTCATTTAACTTATGTGTGATCTAAAGGTTAAATTTTTAACCTTGATATTACCTTAAGGTTTTGAAAAGTTGAAATTGCTTATAAGTAGTTTCTAAAACCTACCTACAACTTTGAGGTTAGATCAGAGTTGTCTAGGCAAACAAATTAGGACAGTGTGGTGAAAAACAAAACCAATAAGCTGTTGTTTTGAGCTGAAGGCATGATTCAAGTCCTACAGGAATATTTTAAAGCTTGAGAGGCATCCTCAAAACCCGACAGTTGTCTCCGCGACTTCAAAGAATAGGTATACATTGTAAGCATTACGCGTCTTGAAAAATGAACCGACACAGGGTGATACAAAAAAAAGGAGTGGAAATTTTAAGCGTAAAGTGCGTAAAAATGTTATGAATGATTAATACAACGGTAAGTTTTATTGTTTTTATTATTTACTAGTTGTAAACTTCTGTTCTCTGTAAACTTCGTATCAGTTCGATTTCGCTATTTATTTTTTTGTAATTTTCAGCTGTTCCTTTAAATCGATGAAGCCATTTTTTTCATTTAGTGACACTAATGGAAAGCTGGGTATTCAAGATAATAAGTACACACTAAATTAATATGTTTTTTTTTATGAAATAGATGTTTTGGTGAAGGTTTTTTTGGAAAGTATTAAAACATTTTTCACACAAAAAAAATACAAATAGGTACCAATTTTTACAGAATGTATGTGTAATAATGGAGGATACGACAACACATAATAATGAAAAATAAGGGAGGACCATATACCACAAACGTGTTTTTATACTTTTAGAATACCACCCTTAGGCCCGGTTTCTGAATTGAGAATTTCACTAACCAAATGCTTAAGTATCGTTCTGTCACTGCAGATGTCACACAAGAGAATGTGACAGAACGATACTTAAGCATTTGGTTAGTGAAAGTCTCAATTCAGAAACCGGGCCTTAGGGTGGTATTCATGAACGATACTTAAACTGAGATCCAAATTGAACTCAGTTTAAACTTAGTTTAAAGTGAGCTCAATTTTGAACTTACTTTAAACTGAGCTCAAAATTGATCTATGTTTAAACTTAGTTTAGTGAGATCAATTTTGAACTTACTTTAAACTGAGTTCTAAATTGATATTATTATTATTCGAATCGAATCGAATCCAATGGAATCTAATCGAATCGAATCGAATCGAATGTAATCGAATCGAAACTAATAGAATCGAATCGAATCAGCTATTGCTAGATTCATACTGATTCAAGTATCAAAATTTTAACTGCCCATATCTCCGAAACGGCTAATGCTAGACCCATGTTTATGGTACTCTAAAAAAAGGACTTGACGAGCTTTATCTGATGAAAGCAACAAAAATAATAAAAAGTTATTAAAAATTTATAAAAAATAAGTATCAAAACTTTAACTGCCCATAACTCCTAAACGGCTAATGCTAGACCCATGTTTATGGTACTCTGAAAAAAGGGCATGACGAGCTCTACTTTATAAAAGAAAAAAAAAATAAAGTATCAAAACTTTAACTGCCTATATTTCCTAAACGGCTAATGCTAGACCCATGTTTATGGTACTCAAAAGAAGGGTTCGACGATCTCTACCTGATGAAAGCAACAAAAATAATAAAATGTTATTAACTAGTGGTTCGCCCCGAACTTTGAACTCGCGACCCCATATCTCAGCAACCCCTCGACAGATTTGGCTCATGTTTGAACTTAAAAATTCTCTTTACCTTATTTACCTGCCCACCTGACGATCCGACTAAATTTACTCAAGTTATCGTCGAACGAACATTCATACATACATACATACATACGTACATACATACATACATACATATATTCTAACGCCGGATTGTTCCAGTAGACTCGGAGAACTTCGCTCGCTTCGCTCGCTCGTTCAAAAATTAAAAAAAAGAAGTATCAAAATTTTAACTGCCCAAATCTCCCAAACGGCTAATGCTAGACCCATGTTTGTGGTACTCTGAAAAATGGGCACGACGAGCTCTACCTGATGAACGAAACAAAAATAATAAAAAAGAAGTATCAAATCTTTAACTGCCCAACCCAAATTTGTAATTTAATTGAATGGGCGAGCGAAGTTCTCCGAGTCTACTTGAACAATCCGGCGTTTGTATCCATGTTTGTATGTATTAATGTTTGTTCGACGATAACTTGAGTAAATTTTGTCGGATCGTCATGAAATTTGGTAGGTGGGTAAATGAGGTAAAGAAAATGTTTAAGTTCGAACATGAGCCAAATCGGTCGAGGGTTCATGAGATATGGGGTCGCGAGTTCGTAGTTCGGGGCGAACCACTAGTTTAATTTGATTCGATTCAATTCGATTCGATTAGATTCGATTGAATTGGATTTGATTTGATATTGATTTGATTCGATTCGATGCGATTCGAATCGAATCAATTTAAATTAATTTACTAATTTGGGTCTAGCATTGGCCGTTTAGGAGATACTAGTGGTTCGCCCCGAACTTTGAACTCGCGACCCTCTATCTCAGTAACCCCTCGACCGATTTGCCTCATTTACCCGCCTAACAAATTTCATGACGATCCGACTACATTTACTCAAGTTATCGTCGAACGAACATTCATACATACATACATACAAACGCCGGATTGTTCCAGTAGACTCGGAGAACTTCGCTCGCTCGTTCAAATATGGGCAGTTAAAGTTTTGATACTTCTTTTTTATTGAACGAGCGAGCGAAGCGAGCGAAGTTCTCCGAGTCTACTGGAACAATCCGGCGTTTGCATGTTTGTATGTATGTATGTATGTTTTTATGTATGTTCGTTCGACGATAACTTGAGTAAATTCGGTCGGATCATTATGAAATTTGGTAGGCGGGTAAATGAAATGAAAAGAATTTTTAAGTTCGAACATGAGCCAAATCGGTCGAAGGGTTGCCGAGATATGGGGTTGTTAAGTTTATATGGGGTCGGGAGTTCACAGTTCGGGGCGAACTACTAGTTATTTTTGTTTCTTTCATCAGGCAGAGCTCGTCGAGCCCCTTTTTTAGAGTACCATGAACACGGGTCTAGAGTTAGCCGTTTAGGAGATATGGGCAGTTAAAGTTTTGATAGGTACATTTTTTTACTATTTTTGTTGCTTTCATCAGGTAGAGCTCGTTGAACCCTTTTTTTGAGTACCATAAACATGGGTCTAGCATAAGCCGTTTAGGAGATATAGGCAGTTAAAGTTTTGATACTTGAATCAGTACACACGACAGCACGTCGACCCTTACACGCTAGCACTTTGCTCGGTTACGTTACGGGCGATTTTACAACAACTGTCGTGTGTACCATGAATCTAGCAATAGCCCATTCGATTCGATTCGATTCGATTCGTTTCGTTTCGATTCGATTCGATTCGATTCGTTTTGTTTCGTTTCGTTTCGTTTCGATTTGATTCGATTCGATTTGATTCGATTCGATTCGATTCGAATAATAATAATATCAATTTTGAACTCAGTAATACCAGTTGGTTAAAGTAACTTCAAAATTGATCTCACTAAACTAAATATAAACAGAGATCAATTTTGAACTCAGTTTAAAGTAAGTTCAAAATTGATCTCACTTTATACTAAGTTTAAACAGAGTTCAATTTTGATCTCAGTTCATGACCACCCTTAGAGCAGCCTGTAGCTGTTTGTTGAACGAAGGTCAAACGCATGTCCCCCTACAACCAAAACTTAAAAGCAACAAATTTAGGTCAGTGGTGGTTTTCGCAACTGGTAAGTCTTGGACAACTCCTGCTAATAACCTTGAAGCGTTGAAAACAGCCTTGTCGTTTGAGGTAGCTCCGCGAGATTACCTTCAGCTCTTATTTTGGAAAACCTTAAGAGCTCTTAGCTGTTATAGTTCTGAAAAGGAAAAACATAATACTTTCAAGTAATTTCCTAACGTCAGCCATATTTAATATTAAAAAATGAAAAAAAAAACGAAATAAAACCAATATTTTAATTAAATAAAGCGTAATCAAATACCATGCGCTACACGATTTATAACATATATTTTTCATATGAATAGTAGTTTGATTTCTGATGTGACTTGCCACCGATCACCAATTTTTTTTATTTTATTTTATTAAAAATCTTCGAAATGTTTATCTTATGAAAGGCCCGTCTTGTATACAGCACTATTATCGTAAAGTTTCACGATGAAGTGCCAATCGCACTATATTTTGATTATTTCCTGACTTTACCAAGCTACTTATTATTTTTATAAACACTTTGCTTATCTAGCCATTTTGAAAGATGGCCCAGCGAAAAAGGAATGACGCCATTGTAAATAAGTATTTGAATCTGTGTAAAAAATCTTAAACAGAAGCTATTTAAAACTTGTAAGTCCTGGAAAGGTATTTATTCATATCCATCAAAAAGGTTCTAAGTTGTCATAGAGTTACATCCAAGACTAATTTACAACTTATAAGTTGTCTTGCAAGGTTATAATAACGTTAAATTAAGGTTGTGAAGGTTATATTTAGGTTCTATGCAAGTAGTTCGAAAGGTTCTGGATTTGAGCTATAGGTTGTGCTGTAGCTCTCAGAAAGGTTCTAAAACCGGGGCCCTTTTGGCACTCAGAAGGTAATTACAAGGTTAATATAACTTTATTGAGAGTTATAAGACTTACGAGCAGATTTCCATACAAAGGTTCTAGAACCTGTTCAAAACCTTTCTACAACCTAAAATGTTACTTGGGTAGGAACAAAAAGTGTCATTTACACTTTTCCTTTTTCTATCAAATTATTTTGTAATTTTATTAAACATATATGTGTCAGTTATTAGCTAGATTTTAAGGTATTTAAAAGTATTTATGTATACATTTAAATGAAGGAAATATTTAATAAAGTATTTATCAATTGACAAGATTTGGATCCTAACCTGAATGATTTAGTACTTCTGATAAGATTTATAACCGTTTTATCTAATTGTTATAGGTTATGTATGAAATTCCACAAGGAAGTACAAGTTTGTTTACAATAAAGCACTTTTTTCGATAATATCTTATTACACAATACCAAGAAGCTAAGGTAATAAAAAGAGTGTAAAACCGAAATAGCCAAACCTCCCACGACTTAATAACGTAAGTACTGAATTACGTGACTAAAGCCAGCCTTCCAAATGTAATTGTGGCGTAAAGACCTTGACTTTGACAATCTTCATCGACCACCTAAATTTGAGGAGTGAAGTGAAGGAAAAAAATTGAAAACTAAACAGCCTTTTGTCAGGCGAAAAAAACTGTGTTTTGTCAGGCGCTCTTCCTTAAGTTTGGGGCGAACTACTAGTTGGACGAGCGAACGAAGCGTGAGAAGATCTCTGAGTCTACTTGAAGGATCCAGCGTATACAAGGTGTTACAAAAGATGCTAACTCTTTTTACAGGGTAATAGCACCCGGTGATAGGGATCACCACCTAAATATTTTGTTTGCTCTATGACGATCCGTTGATTTTTAAATTAATAAAATGTGAACGCTGAGGCGGGAGAAAAGTATTTTTTAAATATTGTTTTCATTGACTTTCACAATGTTTTAACAACTCAAAGCTATGTAAATGCACCTACACACACAAACATATTTTAAAATTTGAGCTAATAGCAAAAACAAAAAAGTTATGATTTTTTTTAAATTTTGAGGTTATAAAATAAACATTGTTTTTTTCAACTTTTTTTTACAGATTTGATATCCTGTTGACCACTAGGTTACACCCTGTAAAAAAGTTAGGATGTTTTGTAACACGTTGTATATGTACTCGTATAAATGTTTTTTCGACGACAACTTGAGTATCATTGGTCTGGTACTAGCCGTAAATGTGACAAAAATATTTTTTAAGTTTGTACATGAGCCAAATCGGTCGAGAGCTTGCCGGCATATGGGGTCGCGAGTTCACAGTTCGCAGCGAACTACTAGTACCAATCAGTACTCATAATCTCTGGAGTGACAAAGAATAAATTAAAAATTATTCGTAGCACACCGTAGCAGCTCTCGTAGCTCGCTTGCTTGCTACGACGTTGCTACGTCGCTACGAATGGCCTATGCTAATGAGGTATTTAGACAGAAAAAATCAAACCTACTGAGTAAGAAAGAGATAGGTAATTTAAGTTCTAAAATGTTCCTTCACAATAAGTGACCTCTTTGCGTTGGGTGCACCATAACGCGAATCCTCCAACACCTCTAACTAATCAATCAAAATCAAACACAGAAACATGTCAGGTACCTAAATCGGCAGCGGAATGACTGTACGCGTCAATATCCGCGGGATGGAGTGCAAAAACACGCGTGTTTGAAATGAAACGCGGTAAATCACACGCGGTCGTTGGGGCCACGTGCCCTCTACACGATTGCCGCCCCGTGTCCCAGCGGTCTAAAACATTTCACTCTTGAATTGAATTAGCAGCAGGCTTATTTTTATAGGCAGTGTAACACGTCACAAGTTTGCAGTACTTTTAAAATGTTTCATCGATTCAAGATTACTAGTGGTTCGCTCCGAACTATGAACTCGCGAGTGTGTAACTTTTTGCTAACCCCAATAATTGCGCAAGCGCGCGCGCATTGCATTTTTTTTTCTTTAGGACATACGGTACGGACTTATTTATTTTCTTTAGGACATACGCCGGACATTGCATATAAACTTTATAACCCCATATCTCGGCAATCCTTCGACCGATTTGGCTCATGTTCGAACTTAAAAATTCTTTTAATTTAATTTACCTGCCTACCAAATTTCATGATGATCCGACCAAATTTACTCAAGTTATCGTCGAACGAACATACATACAAACATACATACATAGATACATACATACAAACATACAAACGCCGGATTGTTCCAGTAGACTCGGAGAACTTCGCTCGCTTCGCTCGCTCGTTCAATTAATAAGTTGTTAGTAGAAACCGGATGTGTTATAGTTTGGGAGATGAGATGTTTTGATGAAGCGTTTTTGGAGTTGATTGTTGATGCAGTCAATCCCTATTTATGTATGGTACTCGAGTAAACTTAAGATAACTTTGTAAATCAAACTTAGGCTGGTATTAATAGTCCTCTGAGATCACCTACTTGAGATCGGTCTCAAGTAGGTGAACTCAGAAAACAAAAATCACCGACTTGAGACATTGGCTTATTAATAAACCTATCTTAGGCGCGAACTTGAGTCCTCGATTTGAGTAAAGAATGAACTATTTGAACGAATGATACCATTTAAGGTTCAAAATGTGGTCAAAAAGCTTAAACCCAACTCAAAAGTACTAGGCGCCCATACATTATAAAGAGACTATTCGAAAAGGCACAACCTGAGTTTGGCCTCCTTTTGGTCCATAAAATTGTCCATGGTCCGGTGTTATTCAGTTGGCAACTTGTCATTTCTATAATAGTCCAGGATTCCACAAACATAAAAGTGATGTTACAAGATATAACACGAACTCTACTCCAAATAGGTACTCGATTATAATAACTAGTGGTTCACCCCGAACTGTGAACTCAGGATGACTAACTTTTTGCTAACCCCATATCCACTCTTCGTCCGATTTGGATTTGGATGTTAGAATTTTAAAATTCTTTTAATTCCATTAAGCCGCCTTTATATTTTTATGACGACACAATCATTCATACATACAAACATACAAACATACTTCGATCGCTCGTTCAATATGACGACACAATTTTGTAGCGGCACCCTGGTCTAGACAAAAAGGAACAGATCAGACTCGCTTCAGCCATTTTTATTCAGCATTGTTATTCGTTACTTTGGCAACAAAGAGCTTGATCTTGAGTGAGTAACTCAGCATATTAATAAAGCAGCGCTTACTTGAGACCGATCTCAAGTCCTCGACTTGGGTCAAGAATGAACTATTTCAACGACTTGAGTAAAGAATGTACTAGGCTACCATACATTAGAAAGAGGCTAGCCACAACCTCAGTTTCACCTTCAAAGAGGTTCGTAAGGTGAACAACTTTTTTCACTGTTTTCAGAACTGTCGAATAAAAGAAAAAACTTTTTCTATTGTCAAACATCAGTCAAACTACGAAAATAATTATTATAAAAATGTCTCGTAAATTCTTGTGATTTTCAGTATATTGAACGTTTTAGTCGGTTATGGATAATAAATGGCGCCAGAGAGGTTATTTTCAATATTTTGGCCGAAAAATATCATGCCGGAAACTTCCAACAGAGAGCTTCAGTTCATTCGAGCTTCCGTTATTCGAGCTTCCGTTTTTCGAGCTTCAGTACCTAGCGGACCCAGTTGGATGACCTCTACAAACGAGTTGCTGACAAGACAGGTATTTATTCACTATAATTGTATAAAATATACATAGTTCACGATACAAGTTACAGATATCGTCTAGTTTACGATATAAGTTACAGATATCGTCAGTTAGGTCTTTAAAATACCCCATCATCAACGTTTTTTGCGCATTTAATATAACTTTAGAGGTTATGTTTACGTAGAAAAATAGAAGTTAAAAACTAAAACCCGACTACTAAAAGGCTTAAAACAAGACCTGCTTATCCTTAAAATAGACTCATAGATAATTAATCGTAGTCGGAGGCCATCGGTTTATCAAATGCGAATGTGGTGTCCTCCGACTACGATTAATTATCTATGAGTCTATTTTAAGGATAAGCAGGTCTTGTTTTAAGCCTTTTAGTAGTCGGGTTTTAGTTTTTAACTTCTATTTTTTTTTGAGCTTTTTAGTAAGTCAGGGCTATCACCCAGAATAGAACCAAGAAGGGCAAAAAAAACACATTTTGGAATTTTTTGTTCTATTTGTTATGTTGACGCTACATGTGTTATACATTTTTGAAAAGGTCTTTTAAAGCCCTTTCATTTGATACCCATGACGATGGTATCCGATAATTTTAATTTTTAGGCTCACCACTTTAAGGCGCAGCACAGCCGCCATCTTGATTTTTTTCAAAATTAAACTATCCTATGTTACCTGGGTGATTAAGACAAATCCAACGACACCTCATTTGTTGAAATCGGCCGAGTAGTTTAGGCTCTGCGAGGGAACAGATGAACACACAAACATACATACATACATACATACATACATACATACATACATACATACATACATACATACATACATACATACATACATACATACGCTGCTAAAATCATAACCCTCCTTTTTGCTTCGCGTAGTCGGGTAAAAAGTAGTAATTAGCCAAGCGAATTTATAATAAATTATAGAGCGACTGCAAACCTAACGTTTGATCGCTGCGCACATCATTCTACTACATTAATGTTTTATTTTGATTACAGGAAAATCAGAAAGTACCTACTGTCCGACGCATAATCGACGAAGTAAGGGCGTTATGATAGGAGGGATAAAAACCAAGGCAATTTTAAAACACCAGCTTTGGTCCCGAAACCTGGAATAATGTGTGGAGAATGAACACATAAAATGAGGGGAAGAATACTCGACTCAGCGCAAATTCATGTCAGGTGTAGAAATTTTAGATGATGATTAGGAAACAATATTGTATTAATAAATATGTTACAACTCTCCCAGGCTTGTTTATTTTCCAATTAGAAAAAAAAAAGATAATTATGTAACATTAATTAAGGTCTTCCCTATTCAGATTTATCTTCAAGTATCAACTTAATTTACTAAATACCTACTACTCGTCTGAATGATACCACACCCTCAAGTTTTCCCTACTATATCCGCTTTATATTTTATGCATGCCTAGTAACCTCTATGGTCCAACTGGGCTTTGAAAAAAACTAGGTACGAGTAAAGAGGTTTGAATTGTATGTTGTGCTGCCATCTACATGATATGTATCATACTACATGAAGCTTTCTGTCACCAATCGCCATATAAGAGATTCCGGATGTTTATGCACGCCTAATACCTTCAGACCATTGACATGACGTCATTCACGTTATAGCACTCAAATTCTATTGTACACACGACAGCACGTCAAAGTGTACACTTTTGTTGTAAAGTCGACCGTAACGTAAGCGAGTAGAGTGCTAGCGTGTAAAGGTCGACGTGTTGTCGTGTGTACGTGCGTTTCACGAAACAATTCCCTTGGATTGTACAAAATTAGTCCCTATTACATCGTTATAAGAGTTTCGTCAAGGGAACTCTTTTGTGAAACGCAATAGAGCCCGGATTTTCAGTAAGGAAAGAGTTGAAATATACTTTCTGCCTTTTTATTAGTGTGTGGTGTAGTTTCTTACAAGATTATGGGAGCCTGCAAAAAGTAGTTTTTCTTTGAAATTAAAACTTAATTTTGACAACACTTCAGTATTTGGCCAAGTACAAGCTCGTAGCTTCTGATTCTACCATGCCTTTATAGGTAGTATTTGAGTTTTAGATGGTGACGCGGTGGTGGCATAATGGGTAGAACAATGGACTCGGAATCGACGGATCCTGGTTCGAGTCTCGATGAGGGCATGTACCCTACCCATGACATTAATTTATTTCAAAGTCGCATACATACCACTCCCTGACTGTGAAGGAAAACATCGTGAGGAAACCGGAGCGTCTGAGGCTATACAGGGTGTTAAAAGACCGCCAACAGACCTGAAAGGTACGCATACTAGACACCAAAACTTTTGGTTTTTTAGGTTATAATTTTGGAAAATATTTTATTATGCAATGGAAGTGTAACGCAGGGAAATCATACTGCGCAAGCGTTGACATAAACTTTTGTTACTTACGCTCGAGGTGCCAATGTTAAAAAAACATTGCGGGTTGCAATTTTAACGGCGTTTTATGCAAGAAATATTCAAAATGTTGATATGGCTTCTTGAGAAGAAATTTTAAGTACTAGATACTGAGTAAATTTCTGCAAAAAAATTTTTTTGAAAAGTCTGACTTTGAACCTCAATATCTCGGAAACCGTTGATTTCCCAGGCATAGTTCCTTGGGCAAAAATGTTCGTTATGATGAGGACAATATGTGGTTTCCCGCTTTGTTGGCGGTCTTTTAACACCCTGTATACCAAACTAAACTCAAACTTAGTACCAGCTTATTTTTTTAAACCTCAGCTCTTCGGAGTTCTTGCTTGGTAATATGACTGTGGGGCTCTGAGCTGCTGGAGTTTTGCAGCTCGAAGAACTCGGGCTGGTAGAAACACTTTTCTGGCTAGTCATAGCGATGTGGTAGAGGTGCCGGTCGAATGACGACGACAAATTATTTCACACCACAAGGTCCCTTTCCACGTAACTTCCGATGTCGACTATGGTCCTAAGTATATTGTTAAGCTGCAGCTTCTTGCGGTAGGTTCGCTTTGGATGCGCGCTGACTAAACATCATTTTTGTATATTAATTATCAAAGAAAATAACTCCCCTTCTTGCTTTGCGTAGTCGGGTAATGAAAAACACGAACTTGAGTCGGCTATCGCCTGCACTTGGAAATGACAGTCGCAAGTCTGGTCTCAAGTAGGTGAACTCACGTAAGATTGTGTCTATTAATAAGCCAGCGACTCCGGTCTCAAGTAAGTGATCTTACAGCTTCTTAACATTTTATGCATGCCTAGTACTCTAAACCACGTTGTATTGAAATTGAGACGTCACGGACTGTCAAAAGATGAATGACTCACTCAATTCCGAGCTCAAGTCGGCTCTATTAATATGGCGTCGACTCAAGTAAGTCGACTCACTCAAGCAAGTCGGCTAATGTCAATGTCAATCTCAAGATCGTGACTATTAATAAGCAGACAGCTACTCAAGTTTGACATTACCCAAGGCTTGACATTTACCTCCTTGAGATCGATCTCAAGTAGGTGAACTCAGACGACTATTAATACCACCCTTAGTCAATTTAATGTAAGGTTTTTTAACAAATATTAGAATTAGAAGCTAGTAATAAGAGCATAAAGTCTGCCAACAAACTATTTGGTAGTTTGGTTGTCTCTTCACCCATCTAGTGTGAGTGAAGGTGCCACTTGACGCTGTATAAATCATTTCATAACGTAGATACACAGGCCCGTAATTCAACGTCAAATAGGAGCCGAAGAGGCAGAAAAGGAAGTAGAGAGTGAAGCGTGCCCAACGGACTCCGCTGGAATGGTAGAAATGCCCACTTTCAAAGAATACAATAAATAAAAAGTATCGTGCTTTTCGAGTGGAAACCACACTAACCTCACTGAGAAGTAGACGTATTTCAGGAAAAAAGCAATTTTAAAATTGCCCTGACACCTCTATTTTTTTGTAAGCGCTTACCCCTGCTAGCCAGTGGTCGCCGGTTTAATCCTGACCCGAGCAAAAAAGTTTAATCCTTCAATGCATCTTGGTAATATATCTGCAGCTCTTTTATACTAAAACTGAGTGGTGCTACGCTGACTGCACCTGTACGGATCAGCGGATATTTCTTTTTGTGGTTTAAGTGTTAGATACAAGATACAAGTGGTTTACTTGGATGAGAAAAGCGAACTAAGGAGCAGATTCTTTTAATTTTTAACCCGTGGAAGACTTGCCCTTTTTCTCTTTACCAGGGGCCGTAGTCAAGTCTTTATCATTGGCTAACATTGAATAACAGAGTCAAATAATCCGTAAAAGCAATTAATTTTAAATTTTATTACATACAGTCGTTTTGTACCCGTTTAATTAAAATAATATTGTTGTATTATCTAAGTCTCCTTCTCTCTCTCTCTCTATCTCTATCTGTCTGTCTCTAACAACATGAAAAAGACAGACATAAGTATGAACACAGCTTTCAGACTATAATCGCAGGAATAAATCACACAGTCTAATAGACATTGCATTCTATTGAATAAACCTACTAACTAATTTCTACATCTTTTATCAATACCTAAATCGATCTAACTCTGTGTTGCTCCGCATGAGTGTTTTTAAACCACGGGACTACTACAACAAAAGTTACTAGAGAGTAGTAAAAAACGCTCGATTGCTTTTTGACCTCGAGTATTTTAGCCACAAAATGTTACTTTACAATTTCGACTATTATTTAGGTTTATTCATTTTCGCAGTGCAGTTTATATTTACATGTCTGTACTTAATACTTTGAAGTATTCGTGGTTATAATCATAGTAAAAATCCCGCTTTATTTTAATACTGTACGGGCAGCATGGTAAGCCCGAGATAGGCCCTTCTCTATGCAAAACTGTCAACTTGTCGGTCGGGCTCGAGTTGGCTCTACGCCAACATGGCGACCGAGATCGAGATGGCGTCGACCGAGCCTTGTCTGCAACCGGCAGCACGGCGGCATTGCCCGAGATGGTGTCGGCCTAATTTTGACAGATGCGACCGACACAATTCTGGCACCCACGGAGGTGTAGACAAGGCCTCAAGAGCATAGATTAGAGGGGAAATATACATTTTTTTCTTAGTTTTTGTTGTTTTTTCGCTGTATGTGTATTAATGCATACTCGAATAACTTAGAACTATTGACCCACTTATTTTTGCTTTTTTGTTGTGTTAGTAAATAAATGACGGAAATGCGTTTTGTTACTACATTAAATTTGCTTAGTTTCTTGCGTTAGAACGAAACGCAATCCTTCACTTGCTAGTGATGTACCCCAATCGGTAATAATCGGTATCTATTTCAACAGTGTTGCCAGACCAAAATACAACATTTTTATTTAGAATGGCAATAACTACTTTTTGCTCGACATGACCCTAATCTATTGCCATCTCGAGTCCCGCCTGCCATGCCCGCACAATAGACATGGCAAGTATCTCACTAGAGTTCGACAGAGTGTCAAAACAACCATGCTAAGCATACTGTACGTAAGGTGAGAGAACGGCATAATTGCTGGCAAAGCCTATTCCATTGAAACATGTCCCAGGCACGTCCAAGTCGTCGTGTCACCCATCTACAGGGTGCACTCTAAGTCGTTAGCGGAACTTTAAGTAGGCTTAAACTTTTTGGTTTGTGGTATTAGCTCAAATTTATAAATATGTTTGTGTGTGTAGGTGCAATTGCATAGCTTTGAGTTGTTAAAACATTCTAAAAGTCAATGAAAACAATATTTAAAAAATACTTTTCTCCCGCCACAGCGTTCACATTTTATTAATTTAAAAATCAACGGAACGTCATAGAGCAAAAAAAAATATTTAGGTTGTGATCCCTATCACCCGGTGCTACTACCCTGTAAAAAGAGTTAGTATCTTTTGTAACACCTTGTATTAACCACCGGAATATTGTCACAAAAATACAATATTTATTCAGCGGCGTCTATCATCTTCTATTATCTGCGCCCCAGACGTAGCACCGCCGCGGGTATTTTCAAAATAAAACAACTTAACAGGCTCTGTATAGCCCTCGTGAATTGAACACTCTTACCTGGGGACGGACAAAGGGAAGAGGCGCGACTCCACCCTGAACCAGGGGTCGTCTGCCACTTACGGACCCTCGCGTCTGGATTGTTACCTACTTTACCCTTTGTTTAGGCCTGAAATTTACAAAACATGTACAATTCGGTACGCAAAGTTTTTTGTTCGAAAGTCCGTTATTGGCTTTCTTATCTTTAGACAATATTGAGAAACTAATTTCAATATTTTTTATTTTGGTTCAGTAGTTTGGATTTTACAACGTTTCAAAGATACGGTTTTATGACGTCACGCGACGGTCTGCATACTGTTGGCGGTCATAGGAACAAAACATTTTAGCGCATAAAAACAAAACTACTGGACCAAAATAAAAAATATTTAAATTAGTTTCTCAATATTGTCTAAAGATAAGTTTAAGCCAATAACGGACTTTCGAACAAAAAACTTTGCGTACCGAATTACATGTTACGTAAGAAGAGAAATGACCGCGCCTCCTAGGGTGGTATTAATGGTCGTCTGAGATTACTTACTTGAGCTCGATCTCAAGTAGGTGAACTCTAATGTCAAGATAGGTTAAATGCTAATGTCAAGCCTTGGCTAATGTCAAACTTGAGTAGCTGTCAGCATATTAATAGACACTATCTTGAGATTGACATTGACATTAGCCAAGGCTTGACATTAGCATTTGACTTTTCTGAGATCACCTACTTGAGTTCGATCTTGAGTCGTCGACTATTAATGCCACCCCCTCCAATTTTTAAATCGAGTCCATGGAATGACAGTCGCTACAAAGGCTTTATCTGTCAGTAGCATACTAGCAACTGTCATTCCGTGGACTCGATTTAAAAATTAGAGTTTTTTAAATCGAGTCCACGGAATGACAGTTGTTACAAAGGCTTTATCTGTCAGTAGCGTACTAGCAACTGTCATTCCGTGGACTCGAATTAAAAATTAGAGTTTACACTCTTTCCGCCGCCTCGATAACGACCGGTCACACTCAGACCTCATACCACTAAAAGGACGTATAAATCGTCACTGCGCATGACAAACCACGTGGTGTCTCAAGTATCTTCTTTCGTGGCACGCAATTCACGTAGGTAACTTCCAAATAAAATCAAATCATAGGTGCAATACCCGAATATAAAGCCAGAGTGAACTCACTCTACAAAATAACACTTAACTGGTGACAGACAATGGTAAAAGTACCATGGGTTGTCTTCCACTCACGGACCCTCGCGCCTGGACTGTTCCCTAGTTCACCTTTTGCGTATGCCTTAAAAAGGCGAAAATGGAACCAATAGGAATAGAATGGGAGCTGTATTCTGTAAAATAATCCGCATAGTTGAACCGGGTTATTTACTCGCAAATAGACTTTTTTCTATTAAACACGGGATTACATATACGTATACATACATACTACATACAATATACTGCCCTGCGATAGGTAATAAGATTTGCCGAGATTATACAGAGATTCTACTATTATTTTGTTTTGTGATAAAATATAAAAGATTTCTACTTCACTTTGAACTGACACGATAATAAATAGTAATTACTATACGGACTAACGTTCGTCTTTTGCAAAGGTCGGATGCACTAACATGGCAGCTGTAGGATCGGATTCAGTCTACGAACGTAGATAAAAACCAAGTCTACAGCTGTGATCTTAGCCCGGCTGGAAAGGAACCCAAGACGATTAATGAGCCCCTCTTTAACTTACCTCCATTATTTTTAAAACCGAGGCCGCACTTTTACGACCAACACTCGTAACATTACGCCGTTCCGTAATAGCCCCCTTGAATAATCGTAATAGTGGGCGCCATACGAGCCGCGTTGCTTACTAAATGTTACGAGACCATAAAGTGATTTGATATGTAATTAAATGTTTTATAACTGTTATTTATAATATGCGATTATATGTGCCAATTCAGATTGCAGGCGCGGGCGCGGGCGCAAGTGCGGGCGCTTGGGTCCTAACGTATTTTCTTTCACAGTGCCGAAGACACAAACAGATTCTAAGTTCAACTTGCGACACAAAAACATATTACCTGTTCTAAATATTTGGTGCAGTTCCTTTGCCTCTACTAGGCCTCTACCGTATGGAAGGGTTGATTAATTTTTTGCCCCGATTTTTCAGCCTCTTAATCAAAGTGGTTTCTATTGAAGAATGAAGAATGAGCGCTTCTCGTTCAGCTATTGGATTCAATTACACCCTGTCAACGGTAGAAAGAGCACTTTTAAACATTTATAATAAGTTGAAAAAATTCACTCGGGACAGGACTTGAACCCGCAACCTCTCGCACACCGTGCAGGCGCTCTACCAATAATTGAGCTACCGAGTCAAGTAACTGTCGATGCGAATTTCTTCAACTAGTCTCCGTCTACTGGACGGGTATTCCCTAGCACGGGTTAGTGCTTTAGAAAAAACAAAAAGTAGACAGAGCACTGTCAAAGACTGGACTGCGCTATACTATACATTCACCCACGCGCCGTGAGCGCGCCCAACTCAAAGCGGGCGCAGGCGCGTGCCACCACTGTGAACGCTCTAGCATCTGCTTACTTGTGCCCCACGTATAGGTAGATAGAGGGGAAAAGTGCTAGTAGAAGAAAAAACTCGTTGCTAAAAATATGAGAGTAGGTATAGAAAGAAATAGAGAAGAGCATGGAGAGCTGTCGGCCAACCTCATTAGTTGAAAGGCATACTCAAGTAGAAATGGCCTCCCACGCACCCGCGTCCGCAACCGCGCCCGCTCCCGCGCCCGCTAGCACTCTAAAATAGGCCTACCCCTCAAATGTGATTTGCATTTGTAATAGTTTCTATTATGTTCTATGGGTAGAGGTGGTGGTAAACGGGCTAAGGCAGGGCAATAACACTTAGCCGACACCAAATGTCAACTACACCTGCAGGTCTAGCATCAAGGATCTCATCTACAGGGTGCACTCTAAGTCGATAGCGGAACTTTAAGTAGGCGGTCTACTGATCACTACAAACAACTTATACCAGGTGGCGAAAAAAATGGAGCGAAAAAAATATCAGCTGTTCCATACAAAAGGTCGACTCAGTACTGCGCCAAATGTATGAAACTGCTGATATTTTTTTCGCTCCATTTTTTTCGCCACCTAGTACAAGTTGTTTGTAGTGATCAGCAGACAGCCTACTTAAAGTTTCGCTATCGACTTAGAGTGCACCCTGAAGTTTAGTAGCACGCAATGCTCTCTCCCACTTTTTTGATCTACTAAGGCCGGGACAGAGTTATTAAGTAGATCAGATAAAGGTCGCTAAAGTCAATTATGCTAGACCGGTTGTGCATGTTGCACCCCTGATAACAGGTGTTGTAAAATATTAAAATCCCGCTGCATGTACCTCTTCTTGGAGACTTGTTTTTAATCTTAACTGAAATTTCGAAAAATGACACTTATGGAAAACAGCAAAAAATTGGCTTCAATTATTAACTTACATAAAGCTAGAAAATTTGATTAAAATCTGCAGATATTTAGGGGTCGCAAAACGTTTTCTCCGTTTGTATTCCCATAGCATTCCAAGCGCCGTCTCTCCTTCATTATTAAAATATCTAGATGGAAACCGAAACTAGTCGCCTATCCCGACATCAAGAAAAATGTAAAAGATCTATCTGTTTGGTCGGGGGCCCCGACCAAACAAGAGAAGTGTTATAAGTTTGACCGCTATGTGTGTCTGTCTGTGGCACCGTAGTTCTTAAACGGGTGAACCGATTTGGATGTGATTTTTTTATTTGAAAGCATTTTCTAGCGAGTGTTCTTTTATCAAAATCGGTTCAGCCATTTATGAGATATGCTTTGAAGCTAAAATGTTAGGGGATTTTTTTTTTTTGTAGTTATACCTTCATTTTCACAACCATTTGAAATGAAACATTTTGCCGGATGTTCTATTCCGGCGGCGTAAGAAACGGCAACTCGGTAGGCCTGTCATAAAGTACACATTACAAATATCCTTCCCGATAATAAAATAAAGCACGTCGCAAACAGCAACGAAACAATAATTTAGTGGACAGTGAAAAGCACTATAAATTAGGAGAAATGCCCCCTATTGGCCAACTAAAGTGTCATAGATTGTCCCAGGGCGAACAGTTTCAGGGATCCACCCACTAATACGTTTTTACAATCGTTCACTGGTAATAAAACAGGAACGGGGGTTGGATTAAACTCGTTTATCATTCGTTTTGATGGCCCTTTTTGCTGTAATCATTCATTTTTCGTTCCGTCGTTTTCTGCGTCCCTTGCGCTTAAATGCCTCGGCGCTTCCCGTGTGCTGAAAAAGTTTTTTTTGTTATCTAGAGGGAGATTACCTTTGTTACCTTAGAGGTTTATTAACTCTTTTTGTTGCGTGCGTCAGTGTTCCTCGAGTAGTTTTTCAGTGATTTTTTATTATCCCTTATGACTCTTACCTCCGATTTATCGTACACTCACGGGCTGTTAATCGACTGTCAACGGCTGTTAGTTGACTTTTATATGCACTTTTGGCAACTGACAGCTCTCAGTCAATCAATTAATGTAAACCCCATTATACAGAGTGCCAGAAATCGGGGATAAGACTCTAGGAGCCCTGAGTAAATATAGCTTTAAATTCTCAAAATTAATTTAAAACTGGCCATAAAAACACAATCCTTTTTAATCGTCCAACTTGCGTTAGAAATGTTTACGTAATAAGATTGCGTGTTCAAAGTACCTTAAGAGTTTTTCCACGTGACGTTATATAAATCAATTAGCCAAGATGGGGGGTGGGGCATCTTAAATGCACATTTACATTTTCATTCTCAAGTTTGGGAACAATTAAATTATTCATTAGGAGATTGCCTGGCGTTGATAAGGGGCTTTGTAAACAATAGTTTCGTTTGACACTTTGAAAGCGTTAATACTGTGGGTGTTTTGGTTTGGTTTTCATTCGTATTTTTCATTTGCTTTATTACTTACTACACTTACTAGCTTAAGACCGCGACTTCGCTCGCGCAGACATTGTTAAAAGAATGCGTAAAAGGTGGCCTGAGTGTTAATCTATTTTATAAGCTTTTTGTCCGTATTAATAAAGCTATTTATCTCTACTTTCATCTCTTCATCTATCTCTACAGCTGTTTCAGGGTGAACAAATAAGAAACACACAGTCACATTTATAAAGTAGGATTAACCGATGGCAATGCAAAGAACGGAAACTAAGTTTTTTTTAAAAATTCAAACAGCATCTACAGGGTGCACTCTAAGTCGATAGCGGAACTTTCAGTAGGCTGTCTACTGATCACTACAAACAACTTGTGGCGAAAGAAATGGATTGAAAAAAATATCAGCTGTTCCATACAAACGGTCGACTCCGTACTGCGCCAAATGTATGAAACAGCTGATATTTTTTTTCACTCCATTTTTTTCGCCGCCTAGTACAAGTTGTTTGTAGTAGACAGCCTTCTTAAAGTTCCGCTATCGACTTAGAGTGCACCCTGTAGTGGCACCGTCACTCAAACTTTAACAGTGAAGGAAGGCTGTGGGGAAGCAATGACTCTGCTCTTCTTCTATAAATAACTTATGACACTGAAATTGTATTACTATACAGGGTGTTAAAAGACCGCCAACAGACCCGAAAGCCACGCATACTAGACACAAAAACAAAGTACTTTTTCGATAAATTACTGCTGGGAAATGATTTTGGTTTTTTAGGTTATATTTTTGAAAAATATTTAATCACGCAATGGACGTGTAACGCACAGAAGACATATTGCGCAAGCGTAGGTATAAGTTTATGTTACTTAAGCTTGAAGTGCTGATGTTTAGAATACATTGCGGGTTGAAATTTTAACGTCGTTTTTTGTAAGAAATATTCATTATTTTGATATGGCTTCTTGAGAAGATATGTTAAAAACTTGATACTGAATACATTTCTGCAAAAAAAATAGTTTTGAAAAGTCCGACTTTAAACCTCATTATCTCGGAAACCGTTGATTTCCCAGGCATAGTTCCTTGGGCAAAAATGTTCCTTATGATGAGGACAATACGTGGTTTCCCGCTTTGTTGGTGGTCTTTTAACACCCTGTACATTGAGGATCTGGGATGGTAAACAAACAGTTAAGCGGTTTTTTTTGTTTGTAGATAGAGATAGAAAACACTTTATTGTACACGAAAAATGTATTATCACTAAGAGTATGTACTATCCATTCGGTGAGGATAAAAAAACTGTTAACAATCCAGTGTGGTATTTTGCTTACAAAGTTATGTTCTTTATAATCCACTGTAGCTGTTACCAAGCAAAGTCCTTAGCCAATATTGTATGTTCCCTCGCAACCAGTCACATTCCATGTCTCAAAGGAAGATGGTTATTAATCAACTCTCCTAGCTACAGCCCTCGGCTTATAATCCA
Source organism: Zelleria hepariella (assembly GCA_949319315.1). Lineage (NCBI taxonomy): Eukaryota > Metazoa > Arthropoda > Insecta > Lepidoptera > Yponomeutidae > Zelleria > Zelleria hepariella. Next base: position 6,723,651 of record OX439386.1, on the reverse strand, counting down.
AGAATAGATTTTTCCCCAATTCTCACTACAGGCACCACACAGGAATATTGCAGTAGTTTTAAACGAACGGCCGCGCGCCTATTAATTTTTTCCCGTCATCGAGGTAAGCGCGGGCGAAGCCGCGGAAAAAAGCTAGTAATGTATAGCCTATGTGTTATTTTGATAAATACCTAGCCACCTCGGTTCCAAATTTCATTCAAATCCGTCCAGCCGTTTCAGAGTAACAAACATCCAAACATCCATCCAGACGTACTTTCGCGTTTATATTATTACGAGCTTTTGCCCGCGACTTCGTTCGCGTGGACTACAGAAAAAGGATAATTATGTGCTTTACTTTACCCCTAAGTGTAAAGGTCTGATAATGTGTAGCTTAAGTGTTATTCTGGTATCTAAGCTATCTCCATTGCTAATTTCAGCCAAATCCATCAAGCCGTTTCAGCGTGAAAGTGTAACAAACACACAACACACACACACACACTCACTCACAAACTTACGCATTTATAATATTAGTGGGATAGTGTGATGTATTGTTTTATTCTACTGCTCTCTTCCCCAATCAATTGTACTACAAGGATATAAAGAGAGGGATCCACACGAGATATCTGACAATATGATATCATTGGAGGCGCTCCGTGCCAGCTAGTTTTATGGCTGACGGGTAACTCGTAACTTCTTATTAAACAGCGAGGGAGACACCGCCGTAATTGATTTAGAATTTGCCAGGAGACGCGAACGTCGCCTTTGTTTATCTTGCGTTTGAAACACAGCTTCTATTATGCCGTGAGAGGCGGGTATTTGAGGTTGTGATAATAAAACGGTACGTATTCGTGGGACGTGGGGGGCAAATTGTTTTCTAGAGGAGCAGGAACCTAACTTAAGATACCTACCCAAAGTCTGTCATTTACTAGGATTTTTTCATTCCTCCTTTTTACGCTATTTATGGCCCAGCCTTCCTGACAATCATGGAAAGAGCCCTATCTTGCCATATCTATCTTGCCATATTATTTACGCATTTTAATAATAAATATACGTGAACAATAAAATTAACAGAATTTACAAAAAAAATACCTGGAAAAAGAACAGCTCCGCATTCAGCCACGATTAATGAGATGAAAGGCAATGTCAGGAATTTCGAAAGAAAAACTAAATCTAATAACGGATATATATTTTTTTTAAACTGGGTTTCCCAAAGTGAGGACCCAGCTCACAAACACCGGAAACTCACGTCATTCGTAGTTAATCAGTCCGCGATTCGCTCCTTTTTTGTTTTCGAGTACGTCGTCGCCCATAAAACGCTCAACGGCCGGACAACGGTAATAACTCTTCATCCCATTCGGATCGGAACTGACAAGTGGGCTGTCACAAATCAATTTGTTTTTACAGTAGGGTCCTCGGCCTAATAAGGAGTTATGGAGTTGAGCCACACCGGAAAAGGCATTTTCCTCTTTCGGGGATTCAGGCACGTGTTGTGGTAGCAAACAATCGTTAGCCCGTCTGGTGGCAGAACGACCAAATTTCGGTCGTCGTCTGCACCACGAGAAGGTCGCTCTGCCAGTCAAGGGATTAGGGAAAAAAAAGTTCTACTTATAGACCTTCGATCAAGGATAAAACTAGATACAGCATAGAACTCTGAAATGTGTCTGGAAAAATAGATGTCCAAACTGCCTTTGGGAGCTTATTTGCTCGTAGTCTATGCTATTAAAGTAAAATTGTACACTAATGCAATAAGGTTGACATTCGAATATCAGAGGTATGGTCGAAATGATGTTTCGTATTGTTCTATTGCTGATATCATTTATTTCTGTGGGGACAAGTTTTTATTGTGATTTTATACGTAATGCGGATTCTATGGGATTTAGTTCGGTGTAATAGACAGATAAATGAAAAATTTACAAAAAGCCGACTTCATTTGGCCGGTTTTTTTGTTTATTAATATTACCTCGACAAGTAAAGCGGTGAAAAGATACTTCGTTTCCAAATGATCTGCTGCTCCCTAAGAAGGTCCTAACTCTTTTATCTTCTGGGCAACAGGATGACTTTCTTTGAAAGTTTAAAGGTTTGGGTTGACATCACTATTATTATTATTGGCCGAGTTGCGGTTGAAAGTTCGTTTTTTATGACCTAGAAAGTGTAAATTTTCAGCGGAGTTTAACAACTAGACTAGTACGCTCCTAGCCCCGTACAAAAATAAAAAGGATAGTCAACCCCAACTTTAAAGTAAAAAAAAATCTAACTTTTAACCGCGAACGACCAAAAAAAATTTCTTTTCTAGACTAATCGGCCTACCAACTCCCAGCCTTGTAAGATAAAATAGCTAAAAATAATAAGTACGTACTACATTTCCCGAGTGATTTTTTCATTACAACAGAAGAACATTGGTACCAATATATCCGCGTAAAACGATGACATTAGACTATTTCACGGAAGCCCCTCAAGGCGCTTAGCTCCAGAGACGTGGAAGCAAGATGCTCTTATAGATATTATAACTGCCTCTACTGGCATACAGTGCCTTCACATCATACAAAAATTGGACGCTTAGAAAAGGCATTTGCTGGGTCCAGCTTTTTATGGTTACGTACCCGAAGGGTGCCAATTTCTCTGCCTACACTATCTGTCTGTCCTAACTTTAAGTGTATCTTTGGAACCGTAATAGGCAGCCAGTTAAAATTTTCACAGATAAGTATGTGTTATTATGGTGGATTAACCAATAAACAATACAAATAAAATAATGAAACAAACGTGTTCTCGTGCTTTTTGCTCTATCGCAAAAACGGTAATATATACAAACTTGGTGTGATTGCATAACAACAAATAATAAAAAACGGTCAGGCGCGAGTCGGACTCACGCACACTGAGGGTCCAAACAACCAGTTTTTTTTTTATTGTATGTCGGTACGGAAACCTCAGTGCGCGAGTCCGACTCGCACTTGGCCAAATTTTACTAAGGAATTATTTTCAGGAAATCCTTTTTAGTGCACCTTTGAACGCGTGCCTTGTCGGTCAGTCAGTAGGTCGCGGTACTGTGTACCTATAGTATATGAGGACAGTACAATTGCATAATTACATTATTCCAACAAGCTGACAGTAATCTATGTAACAAGCTTTATGCAAGTGCTGGTTGCACGTAGTCGAGATTAAGCAAAATGAAAACAAATACGTACTTGCGATTTTTGAAAAAAAAAAACCTGATTCTCTTCTAGTGCACCGAATATTTTAGTATTGTTAGAGGCGAGTTGGTTACAGATGGATAATTAACTGTGCAACATTATTGTTACAGACAGATGTCAAGTTATGCTTTGCTTCGATAATTTATTCGATATCGGGTACTCAACTTATCAAGACCAATAAAATTAAACTAAAGAAATAGTTTTTAAGTACAATAATGTTTTGAATAGTATAATAGTTTTGTCTACTCAGACTATAAATACGAATTTTCATTTTGTTTATTCCCACAGCAGTAAAGATACCTAACCATCAGTCGAAGAATTGCGTTCAGTGTCTAGACTGTGCATTGTGTTGTATAGATCTATGTACAGGGTGTCTCGTAAGCAGTATAATATGGGGTGGTCCGCCATTATGTCGCGTTCTTATAAGGGCTCTTCAACCCGCTTAAGTCCCGAGACAATAGAAGGAACGAGACAGAAACCTGGTTTCACGGGAAGGGCAATAATATTAACAGGTGTGTTAATCAAGTGAGCTGAGTTTTAACCATGATAAGGTGTTTCTAATAAAGTTTGAAACTAGTCGGCAATCCTGACGCAAGTAGGTACTGTAAACTAGTGGTTCGCCCCGAACTTTGAACTCGCGACCCTATATCTCGACCGATTTGGCTCATGTTCGAACTTAAAAAATTTCTTTGCCTCATTTACCCGCCTACCAAATTTCATGACGATCCGACTTTATTTACTCAAGTTATCGTCGAATGAACATTCATACATACATACATACAAACATACATACATGCATACATACAAACATACAAACGCCGGATTGTTCCAGTAGACTCGGAGAACTTCGCTCGTTTCGCTAGCTCGTTCAATAAATGGCAACAACGGTTGTTATTCCTCTTTTCAATGACAATGCATTTTTTTTTTAAATAATTTATTAAAAAAACAAACATAAACTTGTATCGTTTAGTTCATCTGAATAAATAAAAATAGAAAACCGACCAAGTGCGAATAGAACACGCGCACCGAGGGTTCCGTAGAAATATGTAAATGTTTTTTTTTTACAATAAACGTCGTAATTAAAAACATTCTGTTTTAGCTTCTGAAATGAAATTGAAATTGAAAAATTTAATTTGTCTCACAAAGAAAAAAAAAAACACACACAAGTATAAAGTATAAAAATTTAAAAATTACTTTTTGCGACAAAATGGATACTGCTCAGCTTTTTGCTGTGAGTGCGAACATCATCACAGCGCTGCATTTTCAGCATGTCCCTGTTCTCACAAGTTGGTTCATTGGTGGCAATAGATACATGTTAACTCATCATTAATTCAAAATCATACATAAAAAAACACGCAAAGAATACCTTTCATTCAATACCCCATGATATCGGTTGCCCCACTTTGAAAATTTGGACCCCCATATTCTTGTGCAGGGAATATTTTGTGACGTTATTAGAATTTTGCGGGTTTGGATTTATTCCTTTACTTCTGCTATAATAAGATACTGCTTCTTGTCAAATTTGATGATTGTAGTTCAAAAGTGAATCAAGGGAATTAAAAAACCCGGTTTTTGTTTCCCTTGATTTCCCTTGAAATATGCGACATAAAAGGCCGTGTCTTTTGATTGCGTTAACTTAGATAGATAGATAGACAGGCGGACAACAAATTTAATTTTTTCCTTTGGTGGTAGAGAACCCTAAAAGTCCACAACTTATTATTTTTTTATATGACGCTTTACCATAATATGATAGTCCATAAGTTGATCTTCATCAATTTCAACTTTTCAATAAATAGGTGCAAATACCACTTAAATTAAGGCCAAGTCATGAATGGCAATAAATAAGATCGGAATTAAACATTAGTTCCGATCACGAAGCTGCATATTATGATCAAAAATGCTGGAATGCTTGTCAAATAGATAAATGTAGAGTCTATGGATGGGGAGTGAACCGGGCCTGTTACTCTCGAGTTACAATAAAGTTGGATTCTCGGAAAACTGCTCCCTCTAAAAAGTATTAGCTCTGAGATTGTTTATTCTGTACAAATTCACAGACTAAAACGTGTATGGGGCAATTTGATATCGGCTTTCTTCTGTTTTGTGTGTGAAGCTTTCAGACTATTTGTTTCCGAGTATCCCCAAAAAATAAATGCTAATTTACACAGGCTAAGTTACTATGTAAATTGACTTGGAGCGCGACGCGAACTACTTACCCTGTGAAATTCGGATAAACAATCGTGTTCTCGTCTTTTTATCTGAGGTTCAAACCTATTAGCAATTCTCTAGAAGTTGCACGTTTGTCCCACTGTACCTACCCTTCAAATGGCATTGTGGTGTAAGCAATTACCTATTTACGAAAAAGGTTTTTATTTTATTGAAATAATAAAAAGAGCCCTTGCGTTGTCAGCCTCCTATTGTCAGGGGAGAAGTGTCTTTACGTCCGAACTGCGGGTCGGCTTGTGCCGTAATTCTTTGTTAAAACGGCCAAACCCCGGCCCCAGAGGACTAATTGATTCATGACACATAACTTCGAGATAAGACCGTAAAACCACTGAATATGGCACTTTATTTAATGGCGGTTCAGGCCGACACCCCTGTAAAGAAGCGAGGACCCGTATCCTCTCTATCCCCTGTCAACGGTTTAAATAATTCCCGCTCTAGTTTGTGAGTTTAGATTTCAGACCGCTAATCGGTGGTAAATAATAGATTGTCGCTAAAGGCTCGGATCGATCAATCTTTGCGGAAAAACTAACCTTGCTCGGTTAGGATTAGGGCTGGTATTGAGATAAAGACTTTGTTGGGATTTAGTTCTACGTAGTTTAATTTGCCTTTTGGCTGGTGCTGTGAACCAATACGTATCAGGGTTTCCATTTTATTAAAAACATGTCTAGAGGTTATTCTTTGTTACTCTGCAAAAATAGACTTCGTAGAGTTTTACAAAAACTATGTAAGAAAATATCAGTCGTTATGGTAGGTGGCACAAAGAAAAGATTACAATGAATATTACCCACAGTTTTTTTTTGTCAAAGAATGTTCAGATGAAAAGGAATGGGCGCCTCAAAGTGACCCGACCAATGGTTATTTTTTCTTGCTGAATTGGTTAAACATTTGCATATATTTAATTAAATCCCGTTATTTACATTGCAACGCTAATGTTCTTCTTGAGTCTTTAGGATAAACATACAACAACACCTTCTAAGAAACGCCAAAGTAGTGCGCGAAATAAATCACGTAGGTAGATAAATACTGAAATGCTCTGCAATCCGATTTTATCGGTTTAAAAAAATTCTAAAATACCGAAATAACACCACAAACATTCCCTACGGCTATAATTTCGCTAAAAGTCCCGCTAGTGTTGGAAACTGCGTGCCGTGGTCACATAATGAGTGCCCTAAAATTAATGCCTATTGGCCAGTTACATAGATGGCCTCCAATCAAAGCGAATATATTGCAATGGATGTACTTTGATTAGCTTGATTACACGCCTGTGTGATGTTCCATCTACCACATATTGAAGTTTCGGAGGTTGGTTCATTATTTCCATATTATGTCCTCCACCGAGTTCGCTACGGATGCTCGACCAAAGAAATATTTAATCACCATGGCTCGAATGAAAACGTTAGCCCGACAATCGCAAACCTGAATGAACTACAGCTCGACAAGCAAAATCTCAATAGTAATCAATCTTCTCGTTTGACAAAGCAGTCTTAATGAGAGTAAATTTTTTCCGGATACCAGTTGGCGCCACTGTCGAGTAAGGTCTCAAAGTTAGTTATTAAAGGCGTGGAAATAAAGTTTACGTTAAAAACATACAAAACAGATCGAGCATGCCGCAGTCTTGCACAGTCCCGTTTGTCGGAAAAAAGAAGAACACAAGTTTCCGAAAGGTAAAACTGTCTCAAAGCAGTGGTTAGCAGCGGGACAGCAACTATTTGCTATCATAATTGAACGAGCGAGCGAAGCGAGCGAAGTTCTCCGAGTCTACTGGAACAATCCGGCGTTTGTATGTTTGTATGTATGTATGTATGTTTATATGTATGTATGTTTGAATGTTCGTTCGACGATAACTTGAGTAAATTTAGTCGGATCGTCATGAAATTTGGTAGGCAGGTAAATAAGCAAAAGAGAATTTTTAAATTCGTATATGAGCCAAATTGGTCGAGGGGCTGCTGAGATATGGGGTCGCGAGTTCATAGTTCGGGGCGAACCACTAGTAAAATTAATTTCATCATCATCATCGTCATTCATATCAAAATATTCACAACATTATTCTAATAATTAGAAAAAAACCGGCGCATACCAACAGTAACATTTCTGACCTCACGCTTCACTAGCGCCCCTAATAGCCAATTCATACGCCTCATTCGTCGCACACATCAATATAAATAACATCTAGACTTACTTCCACGTAAAATGCTTTGATTAAAAAGCACCCTAGACAATTAAAACCAAAACTAGCTCTTGAAAAATCCAAGCTAAAAAAATAATCTGCTTTAGACCTGCACATGGAACGGATGATATTTTTTTTAAGATTGCAAGCTACTTTGCTTGAAAAAAAATAGGCGGCGCACTTTTTTTCAAGGAAAATATCTTACAATCTGTTATGGATATCAACACAAAACTGGTTGTGTTAGATAGGTCTCAACTAATTCTAGGGTTTGATATGTGAACATTTTCGTTTTTTTTTTGTGTATTTGATACACGAATCGACTTTGTGAATTTTTCTTTGCGCGCGGGCTAATTCACTATGCCCACCGCCTTAAGGGTATATTTCCCATGTGGTCCCATAAAACAATTGTGAAGATCTGATGAAGAACTTTGGAGATGGAGAGAGGAACTCCTCAACAGACTGCAGCAGATCACTCGAAATCAGTGCATTAGCTTAATAGGTACCTATACCTTTTCCACAGTGAAGTCGGTTTTGATTTTTTTTGTTAATTTTGTATTTAAATTATGTCAATATATGTACACTTTTTGTATTTTCTAAAGCACTAAGCCGCGCTAGGGAAATTATAAAGATTTTATAAGGTTAAGACGGAACGCGGGTAGCCAGCTGCTCCATACAAATTATTTTAATAAAATTTATTTAATTAATTAAAATAATAAAAAAAGGAAAACATAGGGACATGGCAGAGGTAAATATAGATTGAATGGCATAAACATATTTTTTCTAAAACAATTATCCAGGGAGGAAACAGGTCTCCCCTTTTGCATGGAGTTGAGGTTACCCGCGTTCCCTCTTAAGGTTTTTTAAGAGGTCGCGGGTTCAAGTCCTGGCCTGAGCGAATTTTTTAACCTTAATAAAAATATTTATGTCAATATAGTCAACGGTAAGAGCCCGCCCGTAAGTTTCACGTTTTGATTTGATCTCGAACTGTAGTGGTAAACTTTTAATTAACTGCCCTAGTTGGATAGGCAACGAGACTGCACACCTTTCTCAAGGCGAGTAATTTAAAATCAACTTTACTCGCATTTAAACGGTAACAAAACAATACCACTTTTCATTTTCACACTCGCAGTCACCGCGCCGCCGCACCACCGTCCCGGACTCCTGCAACTTTAAATTTTATAGAGATGGTCCAGTTATACTACAGGGTGCACTGTAGGGGTGGTATTCTAGAACGCTACTTAAAATCAGTTTAAACAGAGTTCAGACTGTCGATAAAACAGTGCATGTTTTGATATGAAGGGAGTGATATTCAAATCAAAACATGCACTGTTTTATCAACAGTCGACACTACTAAACTCTACTTAAACAGAGTTCAAGGAGCTTTCTAGTTTGAACTGAGTTTAAACAGAGTTTAAGTAGCGTTCTAGTTTGAACTGAGTTTAAGTAGCGTTCTAGAATACCACCCTAAGTCAATAGCGAAACTTAAAGTAGGCTGTCTACTGATCACTACACAAACAACTGGTACTAGGTGGCGAAAAAAATGGAGCGAAAAAAATATCAGCTGTTTCATACATTGGAACATGGAACATGGAACAGCTGATATTTTTTTCGCTCCATTTTTTTCGCCACCTAGTACAAGTTGTTTGTATTGATCAGTAGACAGCCTACTTAAAGTTCCGCTATTGACTTAGAGTGCACCCTGTAGTGGCTTTGTGAGTGAAGGTGCCACTGGACGCTGTATAAATCATCATTGGTACTCGCAACACAGGTTTCTTGCCTACCGTGAGTACCGTGTCGCACAACAAAATGTAAAGATAGATAGAGAACACCTTATTGTACACCAGAAATCTTGTATCTTGTATTTTTTTGGAACACATTAATAAAAAAAATCATTTCGTATCTGAAAAGGCCTTTGTTTTTTTTGTGAGCTTTATAGACCTCGCGAGTCTGGCAACTCTGCGTTTTCCTATTATTTTCCACCCCCTCACATCCCCGAACCCTTGAATTTTATGCGTCTTGTTAAGGGTAACAAAAAAATTTGTGACAATTTTGATAATTTTTCGAAATGGCTGAACATGTTTTTTTTATTTTGTTTTTAACCTCCAAAAATTATCTTCGCCAGTTTAATAAAAAAAGTTCAGTATAATTAATTATCGAACCTGCTTAGAAAATTCCACGAGAATCGGTTGAGAAATGCAATCTGTAGAGGAGAACAGCCGAACATCCGGACATCCGGGCATACTAAAGCATTTTTTCCCACGCTGAAACGGAGACGCTTCGCTCGGTTCACTCGCTCAGTCAATTATACCCTAAATAATATTGCAGCAACTATAATAATGTTTTTCGATGTTTTTGATTCGCTCTTGTTTCAATGTCATTTGAAGAGTCGAGTCATACCACCTGGCTCGCGAATAAGAAGAATAATAGATCAACAATGGCTGCTTGGACAGATCTGTCTATCTTGATCGTCAGGTGGACCGAGTATAAAACTAACAAAATAAATTAAACTTAGGTACGAAAGGAATTTTGTGTTATTAGCTTTTGGCAACGACTTCTCTCTTAGGGTGGTATTAATAGTCGTCTGAGTTCACCTACTTGAGATCGATCTCAAGGAGGTAAATGTCAAGCCTTGGGTAATGTCAAACTTGAGTAGCTGTCTGCTTATTAATAGTCACGATCTTGAGATTGACATTGACATTAGCCGACTTGCTTGAGTGAGTCGACTTACTTGAGTCGACGCCATATTAATAGAGCCGACTTGAGCTCGGAATTGAGTGAGTCATTCATATTTTGACAGTCCGTGACGTCTCAATTTCAATACAACGTGGTTTAGAGTACTAGGCATGCATAAAATGTTAAGAAGCTGTAAGATCACTTACTTGAGACCGGAGTCGCTGGCTTATTAATAGACACAATCTTACGTGAGTTCACCTACTTGAGACCAGACTTGCGACTGTCATTTCCAAGTGCAGGCGATAGCCGACTCAAGTTCGTGTTTTTCATTACCCGACTACGCAAAGCAAGAAGGGGAGTTATTTTCTTTGATAATTAATATACAAAAATGATGTTTAGTCAGCGCGCATCCAAAGCGAACCTACCGCAAGAAGCTGCAGCTTAACAATATACTTAGGACCATAGTCGACATCGGAAGTTACGTGGAAAGGGACCTTGTGGTGTGAAATAATTTGTCGTCGTCATTCGACCGGCACCTCTACCACATCGCTATGACTAGCCAGAAAAGTGTTTCTACCAGCCCGAGTTCTTTGAGCTGCAAAACTCCAGCAGCTCAGAGCCCCACAGTCATATTACCAAGAAAGAACTCCGAAGAGCTGAGGTTTAAAAAAATAAGCTGGTACTAAGTTTGAGTTTAGTTTGGTATATAGCCTCAGACGCTCCGGTTTCCTCACGATGTTTTCCTTCACAGTCAGGGAGTGGTATGTATGCGACTTTGAAATAAATTAATGTCATGGGTAGGGTACATGCCCTCATCGGGACTCGAACCAGGATCCGTCGATTCCGAGTCCATTGTTCTACCCTTTATGCCACCACCGCGTCACCATCTAAAACTCAAATACTACCTATAAAGGCATGGTAGAATCAGAAGCTACGAGCTTGTACTTGGCCAAATACTGAAGTGTTGTCAAAATTAAGTTTTAATTTCAAAGAAAAACTACTATTTGCAGGCTCCCATAATCTTGTAAGAAACTACACCACACACTAATAAAAAGGCAGAAAGTATATTTCAACTCTTTCCTTACTGAAAATCCGGGCTCTATTGCGTTTCACGAAAGAGTTCCCTTGACGAAACTCTTATTACGATGTAATAGGGACTATTTTTGTACAATCCAAGGGAATTGTTTCGTGAAACGCACGTACACACGACAACACGTCGACCTTTACACGCTAGCACTCTACTCGCTTACGTTACGGGCGACTTTACAACAAAAGTGTACACTTTGACGTGCTGTCGTGTGTACAATAGAATTTGAGTGCTGTAACGTGAATGACGTCATGTCAATGGTCTGAAGGTATTAGGCGTGCATAAACATCCGGAATCTCTTATATGGCGATTGGTGACAGAAAGCTTCATGTAGTATGATACATATCATGTAGATGGCAGCACAACATACAATTCAAACCTCTTTACTCGTACCTAGTTTTTTTCAAAGCCCAGTTGGACCATAGAGGTTACTAGGCATGCATAAAATATAAAGCGGATATAGTAGGGAAAACTTGAGGGTGTGGTATCATTCAGACGAGTAGTAGGTATTTAGTAAATTAAGTTGATACTTGAAGATAAATCTGAATAGGGAAGACCTTAATTAATGTTACATAATTATCATATTTTTTTTTCTAATTGGAAAATAAACAAGCCTGGGAGAGTTGTAACATATTTATTAATACAATATTGTTTCCTAATCATCATCTAAAATTTCTACACCTGACATGAATTTGCGCTGAGTCGAGTATTCTTCCCCTCATTTTATGTGTTAATTCTCCACACATTATTCCAGGTTTCGGGACCAAAGCTGGTGTTTTAAAATTGCCTTGGTTTTTATCCCTCCTATCATAACGCCCTAAATTCGTCGATTATGCGTCGGACAGTAGGTACTTTCTGATTTTCCTGTAATCAAAATAAAACATTAATGTAGTAGAATGATGTGCGCAGCGATCAAACGTTAGGTTTGCAGTCGCTCTATAATTTATTATAAATTCGCTTGGCTAATTACTACTTTCTCTACGTAAACATAACCTCTAAAGTTATATTAAATGCGCAAAAAACGTTGATGATGGGGTATTTTAAAGACCTAACTGACGATATCTGTAACTTATATCGTAAACTAGACGATATCTGTAACTTGTATCGTGAACTATGTATATTTTATACAATTATAGTGAATAAATACCTGTCTTGTCAGCAACTCGTTTGTAGAGGTCATCCAACTGGGTCCGCTAGGTACTGAAGCTCGAAAAACGGAAGCTCGAATAACGGAAGCTCGAATGAACTGAAGCTCTCTTTCGGCCAAAATATTGTAAATAACCTCTCTGGCGCCACTTATTATCCATAACCGACTAAAATGTTCAATATACTGAAAATCACAAGAATTTACGAGACATTTTTATAATAATTATTTTCGTAGTTTGACTGATGTTTGACAATAGAAAAAGTTTTTTCTTTTATTCGACAGTTCTGAAAACAGTGAAAAAAGTTGTTCACCTTACGAACCTCTTTGAAGGTGAAACTGAGGTTGTGGCTAGCCTCTTTCTAATGTATGGTAGCCTAGTACATTCTTTACTCAAGTCGTTGAAATAGTTCATTCTTGACTCAAGTCGAGGACTTGAGATCGGTCTCAAGTAAGCGCTGCTTTATTAATATGCTGAGTTACTCACTCAAGATCAAGCTCTCTGTTGCCAAAGTAACGAATAACAATGCTGAATAAAAATGGCTGAAGCGAGTCAGATCTGTTCCTTTTTGTCTAGACCAGGGTGCCGCTACAAAATTGTGTCGTCATATTGAACGAGCGATCGAAGTATGTTTGTATGTTTGTATGTATGAATGATTGTGTCGTCATAAAAATATAAAGGCGGCTTAATAGAATGAAAAGAATTTTAAAATTCTAACATCCAAATCCAAATCGGACGAAGAGTGGATATGGGGTTAGCAAAAAGTTAGTCATCCTGAGTTCACAGTTCGGGGTGAACCACTAGTTATTATAATCGAGTACCTATTTGGAGTAGAGTTCGTGTTATATCTTGTAACATCACTTTTATGTTTGTGGAATCCTGGACTATTATAGAAATGACAAGTGGACAACTGAATAACACCGGACCATGGACAATTTTATGGACCAAAAGGAGGCCAAACTCAGGTTGTGCCTTTTCGAATAGTCTCTTTATAATGTATGGGCGCCTAGTACTTTTGAGTTGGGTTTAAGCTTTTTGACCACATTTTGAACTTTAAATGGTATCATTCGTTCAAATAGTTCATTCTTTACTCAAGTCGAGGACTCAAGTTCGCGCCTAAGATAGGTTTATTAATAAGCCAATGTCTCAAGTCGGTGATTTTTGTTTTCTGAGTTCACCTACTTGAGACCGATCTCAAGTAGGTGATCTCAGAGGACTATTAATACCAGCCTTACTGTGTCTGGTGCGTCTCTATGGAGGTTCATGGCGGGCCAAGCCAACTGCAACTCCTCTATATTATGACTCTGGGCAACTCGCGTCAACTTCCACAAAGCTTTTGAATAAAGACTCTTCGGCCTTTGTGTTCTTTCCGGTGAAACTTTTAAACGGCCTTTTATGGATACATTCTTTGTAATAAATTACTGCACGGGAGACCTTCGCGGCTTAAACGAAATTCAACCCAGTTATGAAAAATTAAAGGTTTAATAACATTTCAGTTTGAACCTTTTTTTTCTTCTTTAAATTCTAAGACGCAGCTAAACTGGGTCTTAGAATTTAAAGAAGAAAGAAACCCAGAAATAAGATGCGTGTGTTGAGCTCTACATAGGTAGAGTGAGTAGGTACGTGGGTACGTCTTGTAAGAACTTTTGAGCAACGCGTAGCAGATTATCTATCCTTGTTCATTAATTTGGGACCGTTAGGTGTTCACATTTACAGTCGCTCCAATAGTGAGGCACCAATTCTAGAAATCTTCAAACGACCTGGGCCCTTAGCCTGTAACGGAATGGCGGGTCAATGGCGTCCCGGCAGAAGGACAAAACCGGGCTCTCCTCGTTTTTCTCCTACAACCAGAGAACTAATCCTCTAGAATTAGAATCAAAATATTCTTTGCTGTACTACAAAAACATTAAAAGGACAGACAGCGTTAACAAATCGTAATTGAAGTCGTCACCTGACAGCCCATTTTGGCACCATTGTGTTACAGGCTAAGGGCCCTGCCTCTATATTCCATGCCATTACCTTTTCCCAGCACCTACTAGGAGGTCATAAATCGCGAGCGCAACGAACCGTGACATAGCATCATAAGCACGCGTCGTGTCAGATTAAGTGTGGAAAAGTCACTAGCGAAAGGGGCAGCTAATGTGGCATGACGAGCGACAGAGATCGATATAGTGGCACGGCTCCGACCCCGACTTTAGCACTAAGAGAGAAAATAATAGAAAGTCTCCTCAGTGAACAGGCGACATTGAACTCACAGTACCCCTATCGGTATAATGGAGATCACACAACGCTAGAATTCGCGGGTAAAAGTGTGTACTAACCGCCGTTACCGGCCGCAATGTACTCGTAACATGTCAAAAAGCGAACATTCGTGTTTTACGGGGAATTATAGCTCATTCTCAGTGCTTCACCGTTTTTGCTCGTTAGATTTCCCTGTTGATATGCAAGGGAAACCAAGATAGGAGTGATTTTTCAAAGGGGCTTATACCATTTTCAACAAAAAAATACCTATGAATGCCATCATCATTGTTATGTTAAATTACGAGTCCTTAGTCGAAAATCCAATACAAAACATACATATTTCCCTAAGAAACTGAACGAAAAAAGCCAATCTTTCATACAAAAAGTCACATTTCCTTTTAGTTTTTCTCTATTACTGAAAAAATGATTAACATGGAAATAAGCTCCTTTGAAAAATCACTCCTCTTGACTCCACTAAAAATGGCAGTATCCTGAATGATGCTATGAGAAGAATTGTATTTTATTAGAATGATTCGAAGTTTTTTTTTTACGTTTCACTGTTGGCCCTTTTCTGTCAAAATTATTGAAAGTATGAGTGAAGCAATTCTTCTGTTCTTTTGAATTTCAATAACATGCTTAATGCACCATTACCTGCATGAGGCATACCACATCACCAGGCACAAGCAAGTAGCTCTTATTGCCCTAGACATAGACGCAAAAATAAAACAAAAGGTATAGTTGTAAAGTGAGATATAAAAGACTGAATAGTATTTGAAAGTTTGGAGCAAATCATGCAAACAATGCATAGTCGAAAATCAGTCAAAAGTCGTTGTTTCTATCTTCAGAGATTTCGGCTGTCCGTTCTGTCAGTCAATGTGACACGGTACTGTTTATAATGCTTAGCGATTTTTTTAAATTTAATTAATAAGTAGTTAAATTTCGTTAACTATTTATTAATGAGTGATGGAGATAATGAATACCACCTACCTCTGTAGCCGGAACGCACTCTCTCTCTCTCTCTCTGAGATAGTGGGATATGAAAACTTGTACAGTACAGGCTCTATCTTACCTACTTAAAATACTTACCCACCCTACAATTTAGGTAGACTTTGTATGCCTAGTGCTATTGGCCTTTGATCTGTGAATAACATGCGGAATTTATCTTCTTCTATACTTATAATAAAACTCTAGCGAAGTCAATTCTGTACATTGAATATTTTTAGAAAAAAACTAGCAGGGGTTACTAAGTAAACTATACTGAATCCAAAAATGCAAAAAAAACGGTTTATGTCTGTCTGTCTGTCTGTCTGTCTGTCTGTCTGTCTGTCTGTATGAACACGATAAACGCGAACACCGCTGAATAGTTTTCAACCAAACTTAACATGGTCGTAACTCACGTTTCTGGGAGTAACTTAGGCTATCCGATGTTTAGAATACATTGCGGGTTGCAATTTTAACTTCGTTTTTTGTAAGAAATATTCATAATTTGGATATGGCTTCTTCAGAAGGTATGTTAAGAACGCGATACTGAACATATTTCTGCAAAAAAAAAAAAAGTCCGACTTTGAACCACATTCTCTCGAAAACCTACATTGCGGGTTGCAATTTTAACTTGATTTTTTGTAAGAAATATCCATAATTTTGATATGGCTTCTTGAGAAGGTATGTTAAGAACGTAATACTGAACACATTTCTAAAAAAAAAAAAAAGTCCGACTTTATTATCTCGGAAACCGTTGATTTCCCAGGCATAGTTCCTTGGGCAAAAATGTTCGTTATGATGAGGACTATATGTATACGTACGTATACGTGGTCTCCCGCTTTGTTGGCGGTATTTTAACACTCTGTATAATAGCACGCTACGACTTTTGGCATTTCGGGCGCCTATTGTAAATGAAAAATCGGCATTTGTTTTTATTTTATTTTGGCGGAAAATGTTAGTTCTACAAGCGTAGCATAAGGCCGGGTTAGAGCGTATCTATGGGTTTAAAACAATAGGTATCTCACTCTTTTGTTTGACGTAGAGCGGGATGGACAGAGCCATAGATACGCTCTAACCCAGCCTTATGATGCTTGTGAGTGTTTTTCGGTGGAGGTCGGACAAAGTTTATCGATGTTAGAAACGTAGTACTGTTGCGTCGCGGTCGAAATGTTCTGGGTTTAAACCCACGCGAGGTTGAAATTTTTTTTTGTGCCTTTTTTAAAATATTTACTCTACTAAGCCCAACTTGATATTAAAATAATATATTTTGTTTGCCGTAGAGCGGGATAGACAGAGTTATTTGCGGTAGATACGCTCTAACCCAACCTTATGCTTTGCTTGCTGGCTTAGCATGAGAATGGGTAAGACCTTATCTATGGGCTTATAACTTTATCTTTCCCACTCTACGTCGAGGGAGATAGATAATAAACCCCCATACTTCCCAGGCAATTCTTATGCTAAGCTTCCTGGTATCTTACACGGGCGATACCCAATCTAAATAAAACATATTTTATCATAAATGTATTGTTTAGATTAGGGCACACACACACAGACAGACACACAGACAGGCACACCCTCATAAACACATAAACAGACACACACACAAAGCTATCAAACTTATGACACCCCTCTTTGTTGGTCGGGGGTTAAGTAAACCTTCCTTTTGAGTTTTCCTCCACAGTCGAATTTAAATTAAATGTCAAATGTGTAAAAACGCATACGAAGTCGCGGGCACAACTAGTGTAGATATAAAAAACTTTATTGAAGCCTGGCAGGTAGGAGTTATTCCTGTCATAACTTTATTCGACATGACATTTTAATCTCTATTTTTAAAGGCACAAGGCTTTAAATTGCAGACCACGCGACGTCTCTAATTTACTTGGGTACATGTATACCTATATATAAAATGGTTCACGATCGTTTTCCGGAAGTACTAGACCGATTTGGGCGAAACTTTTTGTCGACGTCAAACTATTTGTGCCCTGCGCAAAACTGTGGGAACGTAAATTTTAGATGCGGGCATTGAATGAAACTAAATTTAATAGCCGAGCCGATTCTCCGGATATACATCGGCCATTTTTGTTAACAGTCAACCGAAAAAGAGGGGTTTTATAAGCTAGCTATGTATCTGTCTGCCTGTCAGGGAGGAAGGGTGTGTGTGTGTGTGTGTGTGTCTGGGTATATGTGTATCTGTCTGAAGTACCTAGCTCTTAAACGGGTAAACCGATTTGAATCAGTTTTTTTTAAAGCAGGTTTTCTAGCGTGTGTTTTTAGACATGTTTTATCAAAATCGGTGCAGCCGTTTATGAGATATGCTTTTTTGAAACTAAAATTTATTCCATTAATTCTATTGGCAGCTTATTCAGTAGGTACTAATACTATTGTGATCCTATGAAATTGTAGCTAATATCGGATTTGACTTTCAGTTATTAAAATACGAGCAAAAAAACCACATTGTTACCGCAAAACGAATAGGTAAACAAGAAACGGGAGCAAACCTGAAGCATTCGACCCAAAAACTCAAACGCTCAAAATGTTCTGACACAATAAATTATGTGAATTAAGCGTAAAATCGTAACAGAATATATAAAACGGAAACATGCGTTCCGTGACCGAAAATGTGTATCAAGTGGCCGACATTTACCGCTCGTGGTCCTTTAATAATATCCCTTAGGGCGTGTGGTTATGGACGGTTTTGGTTTGGTCGTATGATGTGGCTGGTTACATATTTGGTGACACGTCCCGCGACCCCTGTCCGTCACACGTAGCGGTGGACTCTTGCCGTCTGCCCCTTAAACAAATTAGAACTTAATTCCCCATCATGCGTGTTTAACAGTTGGATTATTTTATTAGCCGCCGCGTTCTGACAACTCCATATTTTGTTTCTGCTTGAATTTTTTTCGCACCTTTGACCTAGATACTAACGAGAAATTCGCTAAGCAAATCAGTAAAATTCTCAACTCAGAAACCGGGCCTAAGGCCCAGTTTCTGAATTGAGAATTTTACTACTAAGGCCTTTGCATCTACGTAATGAGATGATTTATACAGCGTCCAGTGGCACCTTCACTCACACTACATGGGTGAAGAGACCACTCGGCGCTGCAGTGCCTGGGACATTGTTTTTAGATGGAGTAGGCTTGCCCAGCACCTATAATATACCATCCTGACAGCTTAGTCGACCAAGCCCACAGGAAAGACAGGTCAATACGTGTGGAGCCAACTGAGCCGCGGTGAAGGAATTTTACTAAGCAAATACTTAAGTATCGTTCTGTCACGTTCTATTGTGAGTAATCTGCAGAGACGGAGCGATATTTAAGTAGGTATTTGCTTAGCGAATTTCTCAATTCAGAAATCGGGCCTAAGGGTGGCATTAATAGTCGTCGACTCAAGTAGGTGATCTCAGAAAAGTCAATTGCTAATGTCAAGCCTTGGCTAATGTCAGTGTCTCTTAAAATGCTGACAGCTACTCATGTTTGTCATTAGCCAAGGCTTTACATTAGCATTGGCTTTTATGAGTTCACCTATTTGAGATCGAGCTCACCTACTTGAGATCGAGGTCAAATAGATCTCAGAAGACTATTAATACCACCCTAAGAGCCGGCTATGACCCTTTGTGATCTAATTGAGCGAAGAAATTCACTTGAATATCGACTCGAATTGAGTGCTTCTTTTAACTAAGAGGCCGTGGGAATAGATGGAGAAGCATTCAAGATTTTGCTCGCTATTCGAGTTGCTTGAGTATCAATATGAACGTTCAATAAAATTGTGTGTAGGAGGCTAATACCTATATCTAGCCTTGAATTAACCTGTATGTTGTATTCCCAACATAACCCAACATTATCTAAAATGGCTAGCTAAAGTAAGGACGTCCTGCGACATGCAACAGTTTGGACTACCGGTGATCAGCCATGTGACGATAATATTTACCTATCATATGAGTGTCTTTACGCAGTAAATAAGTACCTAATCTAAAATGTTAATTGGAAAATTGTTGTAGCCGTCAACCACAGTTTAGAGTTGGAGAGCTGGTGACCAATCGAGATATTTTTTCGTACAAGGCTGGGAGTTCGTAGGCTGATAGAGTAGACTTCGCTGAGTCTGGGAAAAATATTTTTTTGGTCCGGTCGAGGTTGAAAGTTAGATTTTTTCGACTTTGAAAGTTTAAATGTATGGGTTGAGTCATTTCTTTTTTGTCTACAAGGCTGGGAGTTTTTAGGCTGCCTTTTTAGTCTCCGCTGATCACGAAATCACTATTTATTACTAGCCAAACGCGGTAGAAATATTGTTTTTTATAACCTAGAGTGTGAATTTTTGGGTTATAAAAATCAAACTTTCAACCACGCTTGGCCAAAAAAACATATATTTTCTTGTTCAACGGAGTCTCAACAACTAACCTAGAAGTTTCTAGCCTTGTACGACAAAAAAAATATACTGAACCCATACATTTAAACTTTCAAAGTCGAAAAAATCTAACTTTCAACCGCGACCGTGCCAAAAAAATATTTTTCCCAGACTCAGCGAAGTCTACTCTATCAGCCTACCAACTCCTAGCCTTGTACGAAAAAATATCTCGATTGGTCACCAGCTCTCTAACTATTATTTACCAATCTTGATTTATTTTATTTATTTTTTATTTAGATTCTCCAACAGTTTTTCACATTACTTTCATTAAAAATAGGTCTTAAATTATTATTCCGTGTGAAACACCTTTACAGGAAAATACAACATTTTATGTTTACAGACTGCATTAAAGTGAGTTAAATCTATACATTAAATCCGATTCATTACAATATTATGGTAGGCTTAGATCCATTTGAATAAGCTTCAAATCAGAACTAATGAAATTAATTACCATCGTAGAATACTTCGTAAAAGGTCGGTAGTGATAGTCGGTGAGACCATTGTGTTAGCAATTATTATAGAACCTCTTTTCATAGACACTGGCAACCGTTTCGATGTTTCCACTTTTTATTCTGCTCTAAGTACTTATTTGTTTTTCTCAAATCATGTTTTGTTTTTTATATTTTTTTATATTGTCAATTATTATTGTCCTTTAAACCCAGCACAGCAACTATTAGCTTGAGAGTCAACGCTACCTGGCCCTGGAACAACACACACTCTGGAGTTAATTCGAAGCCACCTTGTTAATGAAACTTTAACTAGTATCGTATCCACACCTTGCAGCCGTTTTCTATATTAGTGGTCTGACTTAAATTGTTGTTCTAATTACTGGTTTTGCTTATAAAACAAATGCCTAGCTTTTTCGGTTTTACTGTAAATTTGCCGTCAACTTTGGAGGTCCAACCTCCGCTTATTAGATTTCTTCAACATTATTGGGCGTATTTTGTGGTCGGTAAACCCTAGTATTGAATGGTTATTCAAGCCCAACGTGGCAGTTTGTTTGCACCCCATACAACAAACGTTTTTATAGTTTTTGCTCTATCACAAAAAAGGTAATACCTACAAGCATCAAACTTGGTATGATTATAGGACTTACTTTTTAAGATTAGAACATATAATAAAACACGGCCAATTGTGAGTAAGACTTATGCACCGAGGGTCCTTACTTCTAGATTTTTTTTAAATTTATGGTGGTACTGAACTTGGCCGGTTTTAATTTAAGATTTCGTAGCGGCCCTTTGGTAAAATACCCTTTCTAGAGTATGGCAGGAGCTTTTTGTAACAACTTTTATACTTTCGGTGCAAGTGTGCAATAAGAAGGTATGTTTAGAAAAGAATTGGTTTAGTGTTATGTATTCGTCTTAATAGGATTTTTGAGGTTCTTGCCTAATATACGAAGGCGGCGTGCGGAGGGCGTCGCATCTTTGTGGGCCAATTAACTCCCCGTAAATATGGCGCCTGGTTTTAATAATTGTATAATTAAAACATTGCACCAACGCTGCCGCTGTAGCTTGCTGCAAAAATATATTTCATTACTTAAATTTAAAAAGTACACATTGATTCAGTGAAAAGCTAACCGGAACCGAAGTTGTTTCGATGCTGTTACATTTAATTTGTATTTCTCATTTCATATTAATTAATACTGTTCCGCTTCTATGTGTGTTTTCCAGATGTTTTTGACTCGGCTCTTGAATAAATAATTTAGTGAAAGTATAAATTCCGGGAATAAATGCTAGAAATTTAATTCAAAACACTAGCCTTTCAGCTAAAAAGTAAAATATATACATATTTTTTATTATTTCTAAATCGCCTAGTGGTACCAAGTTTAAGACAAAGGGCTGTAAGAACAGCGAGAAAGGCAACCTAATTAATTAAATATACGTCATGTAGTGCGTAGGTACACCTGCAATAAATTCAGTGAGATAAAGCCAACAGCCCGCATATGGCTCTCAAAGTTTTAAGGCGTGAACCAATTATACCCTACAGGTGCGGCCACAGAACACGCGAAATTATTTAAGCAACTTACGCACCCGATAATAACCTAGTACCCCTAAAAAGTTTTTTTTTTACTTCTATTATTGCTGAGGGCTACCTTTTTTGGTCTCCAACACATCCCTATTTAGAATCATATCTTGTTACGCCGGCAAGTATAAATAGGAATATTCGTTTTCTTTGTATAATACATATATTCGAAAAAAGTACGGCATGTCTTTTTTAAAGGGGAACTCCGTTTATTGAAATAATAAATAATAATTAAATTGTATTTGCATCGTCACATTGCAGTATTGGAAAATAGCTTGTAACCCAATGGCAAAGTGTACTGATTTAGTCTATGATAATGATAAGTGGCAGTAGGCATCATAATATAATTATTATTAACAGCGCATACTCGTAAACTGCTTACTTCGTGGCTTCATGGCCCAACCGAATTCGGAGGACACCGACCGGGGTCTGCGCTATTAAACAAAATTGACTTCAATATAATTTTACATCCACTAAACACTGTAAAACGAGATTTCAGAACCCAACCGCGCCCGTGGATGGATGTGGCTCAGTACTGGTACCACGAGTGCTTACTGTCAATGTCACTGAAAGTGACAAGTTGCATAAACAACCTTACTACTATAGTATTAGGATACATGACAGACGTCCGGCGGACGTCCGGCACAGCTTTTTCGCACTCGTGGTAGCTATACAGTTCACTTGAGAGCGGAATAGTTTCAAGGCTACTTTGGCGGATGGTATACATTAAGCAAAATAAGCTAACCGGCATGTTTGCTGGTTAGTACTTAGTTTGGTGTTCAATAAAGCCCCATCTATAAAATGCAAAATCCGTAACCGGTTTTGAAAATAAAACCCGGCCAAGTGCGAGTTGGACTCGCGTACGAAGGGTTCCGTACCATTATCTATAAAAACGCCAAAAAAACACGTTTGTTGTATGGGAGCTCCCTTAAATATTTATTTTATTCAGTTTTTTAGTATTTGTTATTATAGCGGCAACAGAAATACATCATCTGTGAAAATTTAAACTTTCTAACAATCACGGTTCACGAAATACAGCTTGGTGACAGACGGACAGACAGACGGACGGACAGCGGCGTCTTAGTAGTAGGGTCCATTTTACCCTTTCGTAAAAAATCATACTCGGTTCTGTGTTATTCAAGATTGTTTTGAACATGAATTTCCTTGGACAGTACTTATATTCGTATGTATGCTACTTTGGGGGTTATGACGTCATCGGCTACGTACGACATATTTTTCACATTTTTAGATTGCTACAAGTTGGGAGTGCTACGCACTTGCTACGAGTTTGAAGCGTAGTATCTGCGTAG
The DNA here is from genome assembly GCA_949319315.1 of Zelleria hepariella. NCBI lineage: Eukaryota > Metazoa > Arthropoda > Insecta > Lepidoptera > Yponomeutidae > Zelleria > Zelleria hepariella. Next base: position 6,700,234 of record OX439386.1, on the reverse strand, counting down.
CACCGTAGCAGAGAGACACGGACTCGAGCGACGTGTGCCTTTTTTAAATTGTTTAAACAGCGTTAAGGCTCGGTATAAGGCTAACTAGCGCCACCAATGTTGAAAAAATCATATGTCCCTTCAGAAGAAGTTTCTGACAAAATCCTAAGATGAGCTCATGCGCCATGCTTTTCTAGATTTTTGAGTGTAGGTACCCAACTCAATTTCTAGTCTTAAGCTAAAAATTGTTCGATAACCGCCAAAAACGGCCGAAAATTTTTTAGCTTAAAAGCAAATTTCGAAGAGGGTATCTACACTTAAAAATCTAGAAAAGCATGGCGCATAGGCTCATCTTAGGATTTTTTCAGAAACTTCTTCTAAAGGAAGATATGATTTTTTTAACATTGGTGGCGCTAGTTAGCCTTATACCGAGCCTTAAGTGGAACCTTCACTCATACTCCACTTATACCACTCAGGGTCAGGCCTATCTACTTTACTACAAGCATTTTCTGAGGTATACAATCTCTGGCTATACAAGTGACAGTTTCAGTTGATCGTCACCATCGCTGTCATTTGTTAGGCGTGACGTCACATGTCACCCTTCCCGCACCGCTCCACTACCGCAAGAATCTACTAAGTTAAATGCCTGTACTTTATCGAAATAATCAAAGACATCATACGGTATTTTTTTAGTCCAAACTTTGTACTATCAATGGTAATTGCGTAATAAATAAAGTTTTTTTACGCCCACCAATTAAATGGATTCACAAAAAAGAATAAAGAGCATTTTTCTTTTAACAAATTAATTACGTCCAATGGAATCAAATTCGCGCTGGGACATTGGGAAAACGTATTACTCCCGGCGGTAATAAAACAAGCATAAAAATGTTGTGTAAAAAAAATAATAGACTGGAAGTTGCATGCGACGTAGATTGATGGGTGAAAAGGGCCATTCGCTCGTTCACCTGAACCCTTTTTTGCCTTTTAAACATTCCAGAATGCAAAATTAAAGCCTATTAACGGCATGCTAAGTAAGTCGCAAATGAACTGGTACAAAACTCGCAAGTGCAAGTTTAACTTGAGCATAAGAGCTTCGTTACTATCGTAGGTACCATCATGTATCGGCATCGTGTCATCATCATCATCATCAGCCTGTTGACACCCACTGCTGACTAGAGGCCTCTTCATGCTCACGCCATACCTCTAATCGAATTCTAGATTTATTTTATAAACTGCTACAATTAAAACAAATACCTTTTATCGAAATAAATGAAATGAAAAACCATTATAGTTTCTATATAATAATATGATAGTTAGAGAGCTGGTGACCAATCGAGATATTTTTTCGTACAAGGCTAGGAGTTGGTAGGCTGATAGAGTAGACTTCGCTGAGTCTGGGAAAAATATTTTTTTCGCACGGTCGCGGTTGAAAGTTAGATCTTTTCGACTTTGAAAGTTTAAATGTATGGGTTCAGTATATATTTTTTGTCGTACAAGGCTAGAAACTTCTAGGTTAGTTGTTGAGACTCCGTTGAACAAGAAAATATTAGTTTTTTTGGCCGAGCGTGGTTGAAAGTTTGATTTTTATAACCCAAAAATTCACACTTTCTAGGTAATAAAAAACAATATTTCTACCGCGTTTGGCTAGTAATAAATAGTGATTTCGTAATCAGCGGAGACTAAAAAGGCAGCCTAAAAACTCCCAGCCTTGTAGACAAAAAAGAAATTACTCAACCCATACATTTAAACTTTCAAAGTCGAAAAAATCTAACTTTCAACCGCGACCGGACCAAAAAAATATTTTTCCCAGACTCAGCGAAGTCTACTCTATCAGCCTACTAACTCCCAGCCTTGTACGAAAAAATATCTCGATTGGTCACCAGCTCTCCAACTATGAGTACCTAAACCATCCACATCCATTGTACCTCCAGGTGCGCGTTTCATAAAGTTTATTATGACAATTCAATGTACATTGAGTAGCCGATTAAACATAAAAGAGGTAACGAAAAAGGTTACCTTACCATCCGACTATTCAATGTAAAATATTGAATTGTCCTATTGTCATAATAAACTATGAATTATAGTTTTATGAAACTGGCACGAGCATGTGTTTACCAGATTTTTCACTTTCAAAAAACCGTTTATTTTGGTCACGACTTTGTCTTTCAAGTAAGAAAATTCCAAAAGCGACCAAAAGAAACCGTAACTCCGTGACAATTAAATTGAATTAACTTCACATTGTTTGCTCAACAAGGACTAGAGAAGTTGTATAAGCTTCTGCAAACAACTGTTATGAATGTCAAGTAGTTTTTTGCCGGCAAAGGGAAAAGTTTAGCAGTATAAACTGAGCTTTAAATCTTGTTATTTACGAGGGATTCGTACCAACAAACTCTTGCCGAAAAAGGTATGTGAGCACATGTGTGTATTTAACCGTGTGTGTATAGGTGTAATAGTGACGACTATACAGTAATTTAACTTTGAGTTTAAATTATTTTACACATAAAATATCACAAAATAGTTAGCTAGGCACACTGTTTACAAACAACAAGCCATTTTTTTTACGTAGCCCGTTGGGTGTCCCACTGCTGGGCAAAGGCCTCCCCCCTTTCAGACCAGGTCTTTCGGTCCTGAGCAACATCTAACCACTCCGGCAGATATTGGTCGAGTTCGTCCCGCCATCGTCTTTTTGGGCGACCTCGGCTGCGGCGACCGCCACATGGTATCCACTCGGTGGCGAGTTTCGCCCACCGGTTGCATGCGGCGGACATGTCCGGCCCAGCTCCATTTAAGCTTTGCCGTCTGAGCACCTACGTCGGCTATGCGCGTTTTTGGGCGCAAGGTGGTGTTTCGGACACGGTCGATCCTGCGGACACCCAATATGCTGCGCTCCATCGCTCTCTGGCAAACCTTGAGTTTGGTCTTTTGCTGGTTTGTCAATGACCAAGTCTGTGAGCCGTAGGTAAGGACTACTAAGGACGGGCAGGACACACATATCGACGAGCTTCCGTTTTAAGGAAAGTGGAAGGTTGCCCTTCATGAGATCTTTCATGGACCAGTAGCACTTCCAGGCGTTAAAAGACAAGACTTTAAAAAGTTAAATTATCAATAATTTTTATACTACTTGAATCACAATTGAAATAAGTTTCAATTGTGATTTTCCGTATATCAATGAATTAAACAAAAAAGCATTTAAAATTACGTTTTCAAATCGGAATGATTCATGACGTGGCTTACAAATACCATAAAAACCTGAGAATGTCTTTAGGAGAACGTAATTTTAGTAAATGCCTGTTAATATTGTTAACAAAGTTTACATTGTACTAAGAACAAAGAAGAATTCCGATGATTTATGTTGTCTCGCGTCCAAAACGCGCCGCGGTACGAAAATTACAAAGTTTTCGGGACCAAATTCTAAAATTCTAAAGTGTCTCACTTTAACTCCGTTCTTTCCGTTGTCTCTAAACTTTGGACTTTGACGGTGACTCCGGTTTTATATCACTTTATTTATATTGTAGATAGAAACATTGTCATTAACTTTCCTACACGTGTAAGCAACATACAGTGAACGGAAAATAATCTCTGCCAAAGACACATAACATGACCACACCCCTATTTCCCGGATAATCTTTAATGATTTAGTCTGGGTAATATTATTGTAATTATTTAATCTGACAATGCAACAGAATAGAATAGAATAGGTTTCATATCACATTATGATGAAAGTAAATCCTTCAGTTATTTGTTACTTCAAGGCCCTTAATATTATAGTACAGAAGCCTACGTAAAATTAGCACAATCTCTGATTATTAGCTTGAAGTCTTAGCACTACCAACACCAAAACCCTACTGGAGCAATTATCGCAAGCTCAAGCGTTGAGGCTTGAGTAATAATTCGGGGCAACAAGATTATGCGGTGGGCATGCAATTCGGGCTACAACCAGTATGGTAGAACTGCTATCTGTGTACAGGATGTTAAAAGAGCGCCAACAGACCTGAAAGGCATGCATACTTGGCACCAAAACAAAGTAGAAAGTAGATGGGAAATGATGTTCGTTTTTTAGGTTATAATTTTTTTAATATTTTATCACGCAATGGACCTTGTAACGCAGAAAAGTCATCTTGCTCAAGCATTGACATAAACTTATGCTACTTGTTTTAAGGTAGCAATAGTTAGCAAGAAACTGGCCTCCTAAGAACCTTATTTTCAGTTATCCTTATTAAGCCTTTTTACCCAAAAAAAAGGATGTAGTCAGTCACTTGGACTGTAATATAATACGATTTTAAAAGAAACTCCCTAAGTTTGAACAAAGTGTTTGAATGTGCCGCAACAGTATCAAAATTCAATTCCGACAAAGATATTAGACCGCTTATCCGTTCACTGAGCATTAACCCCGGGAAGGGCTAAAGTGTTAGTTGCTCGCTCTTAGCTGTTTCATTTATTAGGTAGGAAGTTACAGAAGATCCACGTGAGATAATTTAAACACGTATTATATCAATTTAGTCAAAAAGAGATACGTATCACTTTTTGGCGGAAAATGGAATAGAAATGTGAAGAACACAAAAGTACACAAAAAACAGAATACAGTCTGTACTTGCACGTTGTCTATAATTATTATGTTTTTTCCTATTGTTATATGTTGTGAATTTGTGGAACAAAAATTACGAGCAAGAGCAAGCAAGCAGCGCGCGGCGGGGTAGTTTTCTGTGGCAAAACCTCGGCACAGACCAATAGACAGTCTGTGGACAGACTTTGACATTTTTTCTGGCTAAACTCCATTTTCTATGGTGAGAAGAATAGCGCCATCTAGAGACGTCTTCATAAACAACAAAAACCCGAAAAAAGCCTATTGTCATCCACTTTCATGAAATAAAGATTTTTATTATTATTATTATATTATAATTATTAACAGCTACAGTTGATGCGAGTGTATCGGTAAGCATTTAATCATGAAACAGAAACGATAAACAGCTTATAAGCAGTGCTTATAAGCTTATAAGCATAAAAGTGAATGCGGGGTCATGAATTTATCAAATTGTATGCACGATTTTCCAGGTATTCCAACGCAACGTGATACCTTAGTCAATAATCCCGCATTAGCTCTCTACTAGCACTCCGGTCATAAGCTATTGCTTTCACATTCTTCACGATATCATAACTCCTCCGTGGCCTTTTTCTATCCCTCCACCGAACTAAATCCCATAGAATCCGCATTACATATAAAATCACATTAAAAACTTGCCCCCACAGAAACAAATGATATCAGCAAACATCATTTCGACCATACGTCTAATATTTGAATGTCAACCTTATTGCATTAGTGTACAGTTTTACTTTAATTGCATAGACTACGAGCAAATAAGCTCCCAAAGGCAGTTGGGCATCTATTTTTCCAGACACATTTCAGAGTTCTATGTTGTATCTAGTTTTATCCTTGATCGAAGTATCCCCTCATTTCGGCATCCGAGTAGCCTAACATATTTTTCTAGTAAAAAAAGTTATATGTATAAAGCCTGTACAATTCGGAAGGCAAAGTTTTTTGTTCGAAAGTCCGTTATTGGCTTAATCTTATCTTTAGACAATATTGAGAAACTAATTTCAATATTTTTTATTTTGCTTCAGTAGTTTTGTTTTTATGCGCTAAAATGTTTTGTTCCTATGACCGCCAACAGTATGCAGACCGTCGCGTGAAGGTCATAAAACCGTATCTTTGAAACGTTGTAAAATCAAAACTACTAAACCAAAATAAAAAATATTGAAATTAGTTTCTTATAATAGCCAAAAGTTTTGAATAAGCCAATAACGGACTTTCGAACAAAAAACTTTGCGTACCGAATTGTACACGTCCCACTGGGCAAAGGTCTTCTCTTCTAGTGTAGTAATGTAAATGAAATTCGATCGTCTTCAGTATCGATTTTCTCTCCTTAACTTTCCAAGAGACCCCAATATTTCAATGTGTAGATATTAGGTTAAGTCATCCCTCTGCTTAACGTAGTGGCATGTCTTCCCCCAACTCTGATGTTAACTGAAGATACAGCAAAACTATGCAACAATGTACGACGGGCAGATTATTATTTAGCGAATAACCCGTCTGTAGCACTATTTTAGGGATGGGTCATTCTCACCAAACTAAATCCCATAGAACCCGCATTACGTATAAAATCACAATAAAAACTTGTCCCCACAGAAACAAATGATATCAGCAATAGAACAATACAAAACATCATTTCGACCATACGTCTAATATTCGAATGTCAACCTTATTGCATTAGTGTACAGTTTTACTTTAATTGCATAGACTACGAGCAAATAAGCTCCCAAAGGCAGTTGGGCATCTATTTTTCCAGACACATTTCAGAGTTCTACGTTGTATCTATTTATCCTTGATCGAAGGTCATTCTCATCCCGGCGGTCGTCGCCTGTCCCTTCTGTTACCGCATTAAAAGGTTGCTTTCTGTCATTATTTGGTAATCAAATAACATAGCTTACATGGAAAAAGGCACTAATTGGGATAGTTTCGTAAAGATAAGCAGTAATAGAAAAAAAAACTTTTAAATGCGGTAACAGATGGGACAGCGATATGCAGTAGTTTCATTACATACCTACAAACTGCAGAAACGTGCTATAATATCTTGGTACGTCTCAGAACACTGGTATGGAACTTTTTTATGAACAGTAAACCGCGTTATGTAGGCATAACCCGACTGGACCGGATACGTATTGCGTTGCCGAGAGGATAGATGATGGAGCCGAAAAGTCCTGACATGGATTGAGGGCCCCGTACAGGAACGTGAAGTGTAGGCAGGCAATCTGCACAATAGTCTGACGATATAAGGCCGTAGCAGGATCAACCTGGAACACGATAGCCACAGACCGGCTAAGATAAACATTACTTGAAGATGCTGAAGAAAAAGAAGAGGAAAACCCCGACCGAGCGGGTGAACGTAACTATTTAAAGGATACGGTTGATTCAACTATACTGCTCTATTCCTAGACATTCTATCTGAGGCAACAGAACAAGTGGCCGGGCGCAATTCCGCGTTCAGTGTACTCGGTGGCGCTTCACGAGAGTCCGCAAATAATTTCGTGTTGTAATCATGTTTTTGGCTGTATGACGTGTTACAAGAAGAAGGGCTTTTTACACCTAGAAACTATAGATAAGGAAGATGGCCTAAACGCTTCTACATCTACACAAACATTTATGCTTACAGTGGGTAATGAAGAAGGACAGATGACTCCAAAAAGTACAGAGATTGAAATTTTGAAGCTGTGTTATTATAAGGATTATAGGTACGAGTAAGCATCCAGTGCAGCAGCCAGTGGGCCATTTCATAAAAGTACAGTTCATAGTTTACATGACAATTCGATGTACCTAGATTGAGTAATCGGTTAGTAACCTATCCTTTCTAATGCCTAATTCGGTACGCAAAGTTTTTTGTTCGAAAGTCCGTTATTGGCTTAATCTTATCTTTAGACAATATTGAGAAACTAATTTCAATATTTTTTATTTTGGTTCAGTAGTTTGGATTTTACAACGTTTCAAAGATACGGTTTTATGACCTTCACGCGACGGTCTGCATACTGTTGGCGGTCATAGGAACAAAACATTTTAGCGCATAAAAACAAAACTACTGGACCAAAATAAAAAATATTTAAATTAGTTTCTCAATATTGTCTAAAGATAAGTTTAAGCCAATAACGGACTTTCGAACAAAAAACTTTGCGTACCCAATTGGCTACGCAATGTGCATCGAATTGGCATAGTAAATTGTCAATGTCAGCTTTATGAAATGGACCATGGCTAGACAGAGTTAAACACTTAGCCAATGCGTTGGCTCGTCGCAATGAAGTCCAAGCGAGTCAATTGTATGCGGTCGGACTCCACTGTGGGACGCTATTGGGTGTTAATTCACACGACCCAGTGGCGGTATGTGTTCGCACCTGGCTGTACCGTGCTTGGCTAATGGACGACGGCATGAGTTACACGCAAATACGGTAGGTGCAACGGTTAAGTACACGACACTGCCTCTTGTTTGGTTTATTTATAGTAAAATATAGCCTGTACAAGTATACAGGGTATTTTTTAAACAATTTTTCCTTCTTCCTCAAACACGTCAACCTCTAAATGTGATTTCCAACAACTTTTGTTCTACGAATTTTCGAATAGTTTGATTCGTTTTATTTATTGAAGGTTTCTTATTCTTTAAAAGTTCGCATTTTTAACATTTCGGCGCCCCACTCTGTAGAATCTCTTGCTCTTGTTACCGTGGCAAAAAAAAAAGATATAAAGATTTAGTTTTAAGATTAAATTGCGCGTTCACCAAAGTTGTGGAGCAAAAGTTGTTGGAAGTCACATTTAGACGTTGAGGTGTTTTATGAAAAAAGTTATTTAAAAATTACCCTGTACACATGTCCCATAAGCTGAGCGAATGCCTTCTTGTTTTCCAAAGGAAATTGCTGGCCGCAAAACTCTAGAATAATGTTATTCTTAGTTACAATTTAGAAACTTGCAAAATTAACAAAAACTGAAGATTTGGGCTGTCTCGCCACTTTAGGTACTTTCGTTGACCCTTAAGGTCAGGTCAAAGAATTAAAAAAATCGCACTTTTGATAATTGTCCGGTTTAGTTCTTCACTATTTTCTATTTATCTATCCAGCCCATCGTCTTCATGGTGATGATAAAATTGTGAGTAGGTACAATGGTCGGCACTCAATTGAATTTTATTTCAAGGTCTAAGCAGTGGCAACAGACCACTGAATCGTAGACTCGATTTGGGAAGTTAGATTGAACCGACTTAAATCGGTCGTCTGCGCGCGGCATAAAGTGTGACCGAAAGTGCGCTATTTTAGAGCGGAAACTAGGCTTCATTGCCATAACGTCACGGGTACCGGCAAAGGCAAATCGCTTAAGCCTCTACCCCGGTGTTGTACCACCTGCGTCCCTTGAGTGTGCCTCTGTTGCCATTTCCACTACCGAGAAAGACGCAGAAGTTTTCTGCCGACAATTTCTTACTTGTGGACTTAGGGTGGCATTAATAGTCGTCATCTCAAACTCGAGCTCAAGTAGGTGAACTCAGAAAACTAAACCACCGACTTGAGACCTAAGCTAATGTCAATGCCAAGCTCAAGCTAGTGTCTATTAATATGCTGACAGCTACCCCAAGCTTGACATTAGCCAAGGCTTGACATTAGCATCTTTGTTTTCTGAGATCACCTACTTGAGCTGGAGCTTGAGTTGACTATTAATGCCACCCTTAGTTGGTATGAGCAAGTCCATCCATCTAAACATGCTCCACGTTCTACACAACTTTAGCGGTTGAGGCGGTTATAGATTGTTTTAGCCATCGAAGCATCTTACTTCATCTGTAATCTAGCCAATAGTCTTTTGGGATCCGCTACTTTTCACTCTATTTTAATTTGCTTTTACCATAGCTTCCTAGTCTTCCTAGCGTAGATTTGCTCTCAACTAAGGTAAAACTTCTATGACTTTATATTTCCTGACTTTGCTGCTATATCTCTGTTCGCAAACATTAGTGACCTCCGCGAGCGTATATTTTGCGGCAACCGTTCGGGTTTTGTACTATTTGAAACCGTAAATGCATTTCCTTTTGTTGGATTATGTTACCCAGGGCGATGTTATCGTGTCCTGGTTTATCAGGCTACGCGCCAATGTGTGCCTTAAGCTGAAAGATTCAAAGGTGGTATCTGTGTGGATTCGAAACAGTAATTTCTAAGAAACATGTCACATTAGTATCGATCTTTATTTCATTCCAAAAATAGTGCTATTAAGCGAAGGTTGGGGGCCATTAGAAAAAATAACATTGTCGTCAAGTAATTTCCTCATTCATCAGATACATCAATTATTAACGTTAACATACAAACACTTTCAGCATTATTAGTTACTTCTGAAAGTCTTTTTACATTCAACTTTTACAAAAAATAAGAAATCGACTGAAAACTAGGTACTGTAAAGAGAAATTATTTCCACCGAATGCGAAATAAGACCCTTTTACATTGAAAGATTTTAGAGTGTCCCAAAATATATTTAGGTAACGATCGGATTAGAGATGGCCGCTTTGGTGGCCAAGTGCTACAAAGTTCCGGGCACTGAGACAAATAAGGGGCCGGCGGGGGCAAAAAGTGACACGGAAAGAATGGACGCATTAAGTAAAAACCTCTATTAGATCCTGTGACAAACGACCCGGCTCGACGCTCCGTTCACGGCCATTATCAACCTTAAGAGAGGCCAGAGGTCGCCATGCTAGTGTAAATCGGGCGAAATTTCAGTCTGCAATACCCTTTACTTATGACGATTTTTTGCCCTATCCCATCTGATAACCTTGCGACGTCAATGCTGACATTCAAATTTAGAATCTAAGAAGCAGTAACAAGATTTCGTTTCCAAACACCGGCTGGAAGCGTAATAAAAGCACCTATAAAATGTAATTTAAAAAATAAACCTCATCATTGTCATCGTTGGGACGAAGATAAGGGCGGAGATAATCGAATAAAGCGGCTTGGAGGCTTTATCTGTAAGCCAGTTTGTGTAAAAACAAGTCATTAGGAAAGTAAGTACCAACCCAACCCATACGATGGTGATTTTAATAACGTCCTCCTGCTACTGCAATTTTAGCATCTTTTGACGCATTTTGATACTTACTGACTATAAGGGTGAGACAGTTAAAAAGAGATCACGTACCGTCATACAATAATCTGTGCTATCAATGAATCATGAATAAATACAAATACAAAGCACTTTATTGATGCCAACTTAAAAATAGAGCTTAATATTAATATTAATAAGCCATTTATTTCCAAAAGGTTCATGCATAATTTTTTAACTTAACTTTCAAAATAATTTACCATAGCATAATATCAAAATAAACATTTTGGCTAATTAAAATTTTTCCAAAGGAAATTGCTGGCCGCAAAACTCTAGAATAATGTTATTCTTAGTTACAATTTAGAAACTTGCAAAATTAACAAAAACTGAAGATTTGGGCTGTCTCGCCACTTTAGGTACTTTCGTTGACCCTTAAGGTCAGGTCAAAGAATTAAAAAAATCGCACTTTTGATAATTGTCCGGTTTAGTTCTTCACTATTTTCTATTTATCTATCCAGCCCATCGTCTTCATGGTGATGATAAAATTGTGAGTAGGTACAATGGTCGGCACTCAATTGAATTTTATTTCAAGGTCTAAGCAGTGGCAACAGACCACTGAATCGTAGACTCGATTTGGGAAGTTAGATTGAACCGACTTAAATCGGTCGTCTGCGCGCGGCATAAAGTGTGACCGAAAGTGCGCTATTTTAGAGCGGAAACTAGGCTTCATTGCCATAACGTCACGGGTACCGGCAAAGGCAAATCGCTTAAGCCTCTACCCCGGTGTTGTACCACCTGCGTCCCTTGAGTGTGCCTCTGTTGCCATTTCCACTACCGAGAAAGACGCAGAAGTTTTCTGCCGACAATTTCTTACTTGTGGACTTAGGGTGGCATTAATAGTCGTCATCTCAAACTCGAGCTCAAGTAGGTGAACTCAGAAAACTAAACCACCGACTTGAGACCTAAGCTAATGTCAATGCCAAGCTCAAGCTAGTGTCTATTAATATGCTGACAGCTACCCCAAGCTTGACATTAGCCAAGGCTTGACATTAGCATCTTTGTTTTCTGAGATCACCTACTTGAGCTGGAGCTTGAGTTGACTATTAATGCCACCCTTAGTTGGTATGAGCAAGTCCATCCATCTAAACATGCTCCACGTTCTACACAACTTTAGCGGTTGAGGCGGTTATAGATTGTTTTAGCCATCGAAGCATCTTACTTCATCTGTAATCTAGCCAATAGTCTTTTGGGATCCGCTACTTTTCACTCTATTTTAATTTGCTTTTACCATAGCTTCCTAGTCTTCCTAGCGTAGATTTGCTCTCAACTAAGGTAAAACTTCTATGACTTTATATTTCCTGACTTTGCTGCTATATCTCTGTTCGCAAACATTAGTGACCTCCGCGAGCGTATATTTTGCGGCAACCGTTCGGGTTTTGTACTATTTGAAACCGTAAATGCATTTCCTTTTGTTGGATTATGTTACCCAGGGCGATGTTATCGTGTCCTGGTTTATCAGGCTACGCGCCAATGTGTGCCTTAAGCTGAAAGATTCAAAGGTGGTATCTGTGTGGATTCGAAACAGTAATTTCTAAGAAACATGTCACATTAGTATCGATCTTTATTTCATTCCAAAAATAGTGCTATTAAGCGAAGGTTGGGGGCCATTAGAAAAAATAACATTGTCGTCAAGTAATTTCCTCATTCATCAGATACATCAATTATTAACGTTAACATACAAACACTTTCAGCATTATTAGTTACTTCTGAAAGTCTTTTTACATTCAACTTTTACAAAAAATAAGAAATCGACTGAAAACTAGGTACTGTAAAGAGAAATTATTTCCACCGAATGCGAAATAAGACCCTTTTACATTGAAAGATTTTAGAGTGTCCCAAAATATATTTAGGTAACGATCGGATTAGAGATGGCCGCTTTGGTGGCCAAGTGCTACAAAGTTCCGGGCACTGAGACAAATAAGGGGCCGGCGGGGGCAAAAAGTGACACGGAAAGAATGGACGCATTAAGTAAAAACCTCTATTAGATCCTGTGACAAACGACCCGGCTCGACGCTCCGTTCACGGCCATTATCAACCTTAAGAGAGGCCAGAGGTCGCCATGCTAGTGTAAATCGGGCGAAATTTCAGTCTGCAATACCCTTTACTTATGACGATTTTTTGCCCTATCCCATCTGATAACCTTGCGACGTCAATGCTGACATTCAAATTTAGAATCTAAGAAGCAGTAACAAGATTTCGTTTCCAAACACCGGCTGGAAGCGTAATAAAAGCACCTATAAAATGTAATTTAAAAAATAAACCTCATCATTGTCATCGTTGGGACGAAGATAAGGGCGGAGATAATCGAATAAAGCGGCTTGGAGGCTTTATCTGTAAGCCAGTTTGTGTAAAAACAAGTCATTAGGAAAGTAAGTACCAACCCAACCCATACGATGGTGATTTTAATAACGTCCTCCTGCTACTGCAATTTTAGCATCTTTTGACGCATTTTGATACTTACTGACTATAAGGGTGAGACAGTTAAAAAGAGATCACGTACCGTCATACAATAATCTGTGCTATCAATGAATCATGAATAAATACAAATACAAAGCACTTTATTGATGCCAACTTAAAAATAGAGCTTAATATTAATATTAATAAGCCATTTATTTCCAAAAGGTTCATGCATAATTTTTTAACTTAACTTTCAAAATAATTTACCATAGCATAATATCAAAATAAACATTTTGGCTAATTAAAATTTTTTATAAAATTGTAAAAAGTTATAATAAATTAAAATTATTATTTAGTTCAAATCTAAAAATTAAAATCATGACGAACTTTCAGGTTAATTATAAATAAATTTGACCCAAGAAAGAAGAATAAATATAAAATAAAACAAACGGGGTGAGCTAAATAAAACCGTTTAAAATTGGTACCGCTTGGGTACCAGTGTAGTATCCTCTCGCTCCAGCGTCCATCATTCGTTCTTGCTAGGTGACCAGCCCATCTCCATTTCAGCTTAATATTAAAGTAATATTTAATACTTAAACTATAAGTAATATTACAATGTAGAGTATGCTTTGGCATCAAAGGGAGCAGGCTCAGCATTAAGCTAAGCATGCAAAGCGCTATTTTTCAGCAAGCCCCGATTTTAATCTTGTAGATACTTGTTGCTTGCCTGTTGAGGTAACAATATTATTCTAAACTAAAAAAAAACAAAAATATAAAAACTAAATTAGAGAGACTTATTTAAACTTTAAACTTATTCTAATACTTAAAAGAAGCAAAGATATTGACAGCTGAATGCGGCTGTCCCTACGTACATTATTATGTGACATAAGCCCGGTTTCTGAGTTGAGAATTTTACTATCTTGTTCAAAAGCAGGCACCCCCGGCTAAATATCTAACCCATCATAATGAGAGGCTTTGTTTGATGCATAATGAAATCGATACTTTCTAGGGGTAGAGAACGAAGCAGTATCGACATGATGCAGTCATTAAAATTAAAATAACTAGTGGTTCGCCCCGAACTATGAACTCGCGACCATGGGGTCGAGAGTTCATATCTCAGCAACCCCTCGACCGATTTGGCTCATGTTCGAACTTAAAAATTATCTTTACGTCATTTACCCGCCTACCAAATTTCTTAATCTAAATTCTAAATTTACTCAAGTTATCGTCGAACGAACATTCATACATACATACATACATACATACAAACATACATACATACATTCATACATACAAACGCCGGATTGTTCCAGTAGACTCGGAGAAATTCGCTCGCTTCGCTCGCTCGTTCAAATATTTTTTTGGGGCCGGAAGCTGTAAACAAGATTTTACACAATAGGTGAGAGTTTACATTATTTGAGTTTGTGCTTGTATTTAAGTATGCATAGGTAGTAAGGGTTATAATTTTGATAATTAAATTAAAACTCAGGTTTCAAGGGAAAAGAGTTTAATTATGTGCGACATCAACGGTATACGGATAAGAGCGGGCACATTTACCGAAAGTAAAGAAAACCTTCGTTAGAATATTAATCTGTACATTTTATAATTACGTTTTCTTGTCAGTGCAGGCATGTCACAGAATCTCGTTTCCATCACGTTTATGAGATATGCTTATTTGAAGCTAAAATGTCGGGGGTATTTTACAATTTTAATGTAGTAGTTTTAGACTGAAGTAGTTATTTATTACATTTGGACATTTATTTTTTATGCTGTCACATTATTAAACACAAACACTTTATACATTATAAATTTGTAATTTATACAAAATGTTTATAATGCGTGCGGGATGAGAATGGGATGCGACCTTTTGGAACTGAGACGAGCGCGTTAAGCAAACTCGCGTCGAAGCAACCTTGTCAAAGTAAAATAAAGTATATTTTCGATTGACTTCGACAAGGATCCATCCCATTCTCATCGCAAGCGGATTATAACATTCACGATTTCGTTTGTATATTGTGACAAAACGAGTCAAAACAAAAACAGCTGTGCTGCAACATGACGAAATACAGAATGAAGTCACGCAAACATCAAGGCCTTTTATAAATAGGATAATTATTATTGTTGTGTTTTAATACGCTTCCATTTGTATATTTTGTTCCGTCCTCCGTATGTTTTGGAACCATGTAGCTCTAGATTTTTTAAATAAAAACGTTGCAGTACCTATCTACTACATTATTTTTTTTCTAGAACGCAGAATGTCAAATCTATCTTCTATACTTATAATAAAACTCTAGCGAAGTCAATTCTGTACATTGAATATTTTTAGAAAAAAACTAGCAGGGGTTACTAAGTAAACTATACTGAATCCAAAAATGCAAAAAAAACGGTTTATGTCTGTCTGTCTGTCTGTCTGTCTGTCTGTCTGTATGAACACGATAAACGCGAACACCGCTGAATAGTTTTCAACCAAACTTAACATGGTCGTAACTCACGTTTCTGGGAGTAACTTAGGCTATCCGATGTTTAGAATACATTGCGGGTTGCAATTTTAACTTCGTTTTTTGTAAGAAATATTCATAATTTGGATATGGCTTCTTGAGAAGGTATGTTAAGAATGTGATACTGAACATATTTCAGCAAAAAAAAAAAATTAAAGTCCGACTTTGAACCACATTCTCTCGAAAACCTACATTGCGGGTTGCAATTTTAACTTGATTTTTTGTAAGAAATATCCATAATTTTGATATGGCTTCTTGAGAAGGTATGTTAAGAACGTGATATTGAACATATTTATAAAAAAAAAATTAAGTCCGACTTTATTATCTCGGAAACCGTTGATTTCCCAGGCATAGTTCCTTGGGCAAAAATGTTCGTTATGATGAGGACTATACGTATACGTACGTATACGTGGTCTCCCGCTTTGTTGGCGGTCTTTTATTTATTTATTTTAACACTCTGTATAATAGCACGCTACGACTTTTGGCATTTGGGGCGCAAATTGTAAATGAAAAATCGGCATTTGTTTTTATTTTATTTTGGCGGAAAATGTTAGTTCTACAAGCGTAGCATAAGGCCGGGTTAGAGCGTATCTATGGGTTTGAAATAATAGGTATCTCACTCTTTTGTTTGACGTAGAGCGGGATGGACAGAGCCATAGATACGCTCTAACCCAGCCTTATTATGATGCTTGCTGGAGGGAATTGTGAGTGGTTTTCGGTGGAGGTCGGACAAAGTTTATCGATGTTAGAAATGTAGTACTGTTGCGTCGCGGTCGAAATGTTCTGGATTTGAACCCACACGAGGTTGAAATTTTTTTTGTGCCTTTTTTTAAATATTTACTCTACTGAGCCCAACTTGATATTAAAAAAATATATTTTGTTTGCCGTAGAGCGGGATATACAGAGTTATTTGCGGTAGATACGCTCTAACCCGACCTTATACTTTGCTTGCTGGCTTAGCATGAGAATGGGTAAGACCTTATCTATGGGCTTATAACTTTATCTATCCGACTCTACGTCGAGGGAGATACATAATAAACCCCCATACTTCCCAGGCAATTCTTATGCTAAGCTTCCTGGTATCTTACACGGGCGATACCTAATCTAAACAAAACATATTTTATCATAAATTTATTGTTTAGATTAGGGCACACACATACACAGACAGACACACATGCAGGCACACCCTCATAAACACATAAACAGACACACACACAAAGCTATCAAACTTATGACACCCCTCTTTGTTGGTCGGGGGTTAAAAAAAACCTTCCTTTTGAGTTTTCCTCCACAGTCGAATTTAAATTAAATGTCACATGTGTAAAAACGCATACGAAGTCGCGGGCACAGCTAGTATTAAATAAGTAGCTATTTTTAGTGACTTCTCACTTGTGGCAAAAAATCTGGTTGTCACGAAACAAACTGTAATTTGGTATCATGTAGATCCATTACGTGGTATACTTTGTGTCACTCCTTTGAATTACATGATATGCCCTTTTTTGCAATTTTTGTGCGCGCTTTTTTTTATTCAGCGAAAATTAATTATGTTAATTTAAATTTTAATTAAAGGAAGCGGGCTTTGCGTTCGCCGCCGTATTATTTATTAAGTACACATTCATCTATTTGCACTTGAGTTTTGTTGAACGTCCGTGGTTTTATTTCTTTCAAAAGTTAAGATACTTGAGGAAATCGTTTAGTAGCAATAACGGCTGAGTTGGGAATGTTTTGATATTAAGGTGGGATGATAGCAACGTGGCGGGAAATTCAAAATTTTCACAGTTTTTTACATTTTGTAGCTAAAGTGAGCTATTTTTGTTCAGCTATTTTTCGTTCGCGGCAATAACATAATATTCTTTTCAAAATTAACTCTAATCGACCACCAATTTACTACACTGTTGCCTGTAAATGGGAGGCCTGGAGTCCTAAAATACAGATCTTCTGGTCTAGTTTAGGCTCCAGCTTTCCACAAATTTTTGTCTTATCTTTGTGTCTGTTACCCTACCTTTAAGAAATTAGTGGCAAGAAAAATAAATTTATCTTTATCTTTATCTTTATCTTATCTTTAATTTATAAGCAGGACAATAAAGTACCAGTTTCAAAGCAGACAAATTAATTTAAAAAAAAAAAAATGTACAGTCTTATAAAGGATGGCCCATTTTTAGTTGTCCAAATAGATTTTTTTGCTAGGAGGCATCGTAACTGATCGTTTACATGCAAGCTACGTCACTTAGGTACTCTTATTCAATTCGGTCTAGTTTTTACACCATTGTGGTTTTTGTGACAAAAATTTGAGAAAACACAAAACATACAAATCATAGTACCTAAACAATAAATTTTGGTTAAACAAAAGTTTATTTTAAAAAATCAGTTACGTTATCTCCTTAAAAAAAGGAATAAAAAATGGGCCATCCTGTAATAGTATGAGTAGCACTCCTTGGGTTCCGGGTACGGAACCCTTAAAAGCTGTGTTGTATATGTAAAAAAACACTACTAATTACCTCGTGCATTACCTTACAAATTAATTAGTTGATGTTATGACGTCATGCTACGAGGTGCTACGCGCTACGCCCGGTGCTACGCGGGTGCTACGACGCTACGGGAAATGTGAGAATGCGGGTTTTGGTTTTGCGTTTCATCTTTAGGCATAATCCGCGCGCGATGAGAATGGGATGGAACCTTGTCAAAGTCAATCAAAAACATACTTTATTTTACTTTGACAAAGGTTGCTTTGACGCGAGTTTTCTTACCGCGCGCATCTCAGTTCCAAAAGGTCGCATCCCATTCTCATCCCGCGCGGATTAAAACGCCGTCAGCAGTAATAGTTATTGTTTTAAATTGCAGTATACAGCAGGAACTATTTATTTCTTGGAGTGAGTTTCTCTTAATGAGTTGGTGCCAATTCTAATAAATACATCACATCACCGTTACTCAGAAGATTCTTAGAATCAATTCACCAGAAACTTTTAAGTCTTGAGGGATAAAATTAAATTTTGTGACCTCCAAGACACGATAATAATAAAATTCCATACAACCTTGCTGTT
This sequence comes from Zelleria hepariella, assembly GCA_949319315.1. Classification (NCBI taxonomy): domain Eukaryota; kingdom Metazoa; phylum Arthropoda; class Insecta; order Lepidoptera; family Yponomeutidae; genus Zelleria; species Zelleria hepariella. The sequence continues at coordinate 6,681,659 of OX439386.1, read as the reverse complement.
GCCTTTATTTAACCTGCCAACAATGATATTTTATTGTATTAATTAAAGAAAACTTATTCAAAATAAAACTAAAATAAACCTAAAATAATACTAAAATAAACCTAAATTATTTAGAAAAAGTCTAGATCGCTGGTGCCTAATCAAGTAGCCGGAGAGTCTGACTTTGCTCAAAGAAGGTTGTCAAAATAATGACTGCATTACGATCGTTTGTAAAATAATAATATATTGTATTAACACAAATTGTATTTTAAGCCTACAAAAGAAACAAACTGACCCACTTCGATGTGACCTGAGGCACCGTTCGTTCAGTTATCGAGGTATTCACGTTTCTTGGATGTAAGGTGTGTTCCCAACAAATGTAATCGCTGATGGAGCCAAAGTTGTAAAAAATATATTTGACGTACCTATTAATTGATGTTGACCGGAAGCCTAACTGTGGGCGACATTCACGGGCTGGATAAGTAGGTTTTAAAAGATTTAATTTTATTGTTTTGAGATCGATCTCAAGTTGGTGACCAGAGGAAAGTCAAATGCTAATGTCAAGCCTTGGCTAATGTCAAACTTGAGTAGCTGTCAGCATATTAATAGACACTATCTTGAGATTGACATTGACATTAGACGAGGCTTGACATTAGCTTTTCTGAGATCACCTACTTGTGTTCGATCTTGAGTCGACGAATATTAATGCCACCCTAAAAGATATTTGTATGACAAGAATTTACAAAGTTTTATCGAGGGATACAATTTTTATTCGCGTCAGGACCGGAACCCTTGAACTCTATTTAGCGTGCCAGCAATCTTCAAACCACGCTACACAAGAAATACTTCTTTTCAGAACAATTATGCAGATACATCTCTACTCACAAAAGGTATGTACAGTGACCACTCAGCTCAAGCTATAGTGCCTAAGATTTCAGTACCTACTGTGTTCAGAATATTTGAAGAAAGAACTTAATTAAGTCATGTACCTTGTACCTATAAAAATAACCGCTTTCAATCTGATTTGAACCAAATTATGTTTGGAAATCGCGAATCATTAAAAGACAAGCTAAGTTACTGTGTTCTAAATTGATGTGACTTTTGTTTTGATCTACTTTTCAGTCTTCGATCAGGGATAAAACTAGATACAACATAGAACTCTGAAATGTGTCTGGAAAAATGTCCAAACTGCCTTTGGGTGCTTATTTGCTCGTAGTCTATGCAATTAAAGTAAAACTGTATACTTATGCAATAAGGTTGACATTCTAATATTAGACGTATGGTCGAAATGATGTTTCGTATTGTTCTATTGCTGATATCATTTGTTTCTGTGGGGACAAGTTTTTATTGTGATTTTATACTTAATGCGGATTCTATGGGATTTAGTTCGGTGTTTTCAGTGTTCAAATCCAAGTGGTCGGTCAGGAGTGTGCAGTAAAAGCAAAATATCGCGTGATCGGCCCTGTTTCCGTGGCTCGCCATTCGATGCGGTACGGTTACGACGGGCACGTTCACCTTAACCCTCGTGTACATGCAGTCCCTGCTCACTTCCCCTAGCGGTCACTTCATCCAGCGAACATTTGGTAGACTTTGTGCTTGCGTCTTCGCAATAAGCGTGAGGGCAGCCCCTGTATTCTCAAAAATTTGAAATTTGAAATTAATTTCAACCATTTCCCGCAATTATAATTTGACAGTTTTTTTCCCAGTTAGTCTTCCATGCTAAAAGGGCCGCATGTCAAATAATAAAATGTGGTTCAACTGGCGTGAAATCCTCAATTTTAACAGTTATTTTCAATTCTGTAGCTAAACTGAGCGATTTTTGTTTCACGCCTCAGTAAAATAGTATTATTTTCATTATCCTAAACAATTTGCCCAGTTAAGCTACAAAATTAAAATAACCGTAAAAATTTGGTCTTTACTGCCACGCTAATTGAGTTGACCCTAAACGTTACAGTCCAGTGTATCGAATTAGATTATGGTCTTACAAGCTTGAAGAGAAGTGCACTCCAGTCGCAGTGGATGTAAACTAAGCCCGCCGTTACATAATAAGCATCTGGCTTTGGCGCATTTACCCCGAAATCGTTGTTTACATTTTATAGCCTCTCATGCCGCTTTATGTTACTGTCGAATCTACTATGCTAATGTTGTTGCTTCGAAGAGGTGCAATCGTGTCGTGCATTTTAACGGAATGTTGGGTCTGGAATTAATAGCCTTAGAACCAGGGATGAAATCTTTATGTTTTACTGTAGTTTACTGCGCTACGTTGTGGTGTCCTCTGAGTTCACAAATCACTTCTCTTCTAATTGTATCTGTGACTGATTGGGTATGGTATATCGAGGAATCTTCATTTTATGCCAAACTAGCGCACGTCCCGATTTCGCAGATAATTTAAATTTAAAGTCACCATTGGAATAGCATATTTTACAGAAGATATTCCTAAAAAAATATTTCAAACCATGTTCTGACAATTAATTTACAAACAAAACCAAAAGAAATGAGCCAAGAAATCGGTCTAGCCGTTCCTTTAATAGATAATCTGATAAAAATATTCAATCAAGTAGTGCATGATATTATTTGCAGGTAAGGTATTTTTGTCTATGTAAGTGGAGGATGCGACAAGATCGTACCTACCCAACAGATTCATATTAACTACTTAGCGGATCTAAATCAGCCATGAAAAAACACCTTTACCGCTGGCTCTACATAAGTATTATCAGTACATTTAAGATTCTCAACCGCCCATCATACCTTTCCTATCTTGCGCGCGAAATAACAATCGCTGCCAGTCAGGCAGCCAACAATCCATTGTTGCGTACACCGTAGCATAGTGAAGAAGAGAGCATTATCATAATTTGTTCCATCCGGTGGTGCGGTGAGCCCTCACGATAATGCTTGTCGGCACGAGACCCGCCGACAGCTGTGCGCTGATGAATAAACAGCGATCGCTGGGGTGGTTAACATCAAGATTGTACTGTGTTACTCTAGTGTATTTTATTCACCCCTATGTTGCTTGGAGCGGATCTTCGATACGTTATGTTGTAATGGTAGAAATGAAAAGGTAGGTGGAATTGTATTGTTCAAAATGTAATTTACTTGGAAACAATTCAAGCATCATCTAAAGTAAATCTATTGTTAACGGTCCTCCAACATGATGTCATTACAACAACAATATTAAGTAAGCTTAGTATATTTTTTTCTATATTTCCATCTATCTAAACTTATATCTTGTTATTTGAAATAAATGAATTTATTATTATTATTAATTATTATAATTATGATTTCTTTTGTCGATGTTGTTAGTATGAATGAAAAAGTCATGAGCCCAGAGTGATGCCCTTTCCTTGCCTTTGAGCCAGCCAGCACTCACTGTCTCTTATCATCCACATCCAAGAACTCTACCAACTCTACAAGTGACTCCTGTAGAGTCCTGATAGTCTTAAGTCTTCTGATATTTTCTTAATACTTTGCCATCTTCCCGCCTCACTACGTGACGATTTTTACTTCAGGCCCGAGTCTAATGGAAAATTGCTCGTGTGAAATGACATTAATTCGATGGAATGGAATAAATGAAACGTGTGCCACTTTGCGCCTCGTTGACAGTTTTGTTGTAGTTTAGAAAAGCGCTCCGAGGCGGTGCTCTACGTCCTTTTTTCTTCAAATCCATCAAAGCTTTTTAGTGCCGATCTAGACAATACAGAGGATGCGCAATATTTTTAGTCTGCAACTATACCTGAAAATAATTCTTAAAATTTTGAAGTTATTGTCACCGTTAGGTGCTAAAAACTAGGCAAAGCGAGAGCGTTAAAAGGCACTTGGTTTCAATAGACGTTCCGAAGTGAATACGACGTCCAACGAAGTTATAAAAGCCGTTTAAAAAATGGCGAATGAAGACAATGAAATTTTGATCCTTTCAGTTTTGTTCGGAAATTGGCAATTTGTGAATTCAATTCGGCATTTGAATTTGGTTTCAGTAAAATGTGCGCAGAGCGTTTGTTTGTCTCTCAATAGAGAGCTGGTTACTTCCGATTGCTTTGTGTTGTGCACTCTTTGCACGGTAGACCAATTTCCCTTTCAGCAAACAAATAGACAAGTAGCAGTTATCAAATGCCGTTCCATCTATGTTTTCAATTATGATAAAGTTATGGCCATCCAATGTTGTCGTGTTTTAAACGCATTTCAAATTAACGAAAATATTGATCAAATCACAGATCTAATAAATCTGTCAAAAGAAAGGAAATATAAGAATGTAAGGTTACAGAAGTTTTTCAAAAAAAGGCAAGACATGATATCCTGAGTTGTGATGACTTATTTACTTAAAGTGGGCAACGCTATGTTTACAACGATGTGTTTTTTATTTCACTTTTTGTTTTACGTGAACCACAACAGATGCGAAAGAGTTGTTATAATCAAATTAGTATCAAATTTTGTTATAATGATAGCGATTTTTATTTTCGTCTTTATAGCAACCACCAATAGCTAATTTACTTTGGTTTAAAGGGTTAGTATCAAATAGTCGAAAATTAAACCCGAACGTCCCTTTCTGTTTATTATAATACATTGATTTTATTATGCAGTGAGGGGAGATTGGTATACCTTTTTCTAACTTTAGTACGTATGTGTATGCGAGCAAGGGATACGCGCAGTTTCAGGTTAGAAAATTTGGCAATTTGTAAATAATAATAATTCAGCTCTACCTACACCTTTGTATTAGAAATGCTCCTAAATCGAAACTATTGCGCTCAGTGCGCCGTTTCAGTGAACCAGCCCCTAGACAGCAGTAGGAGTGCCGGAACTGTAAACAAATCGAATAACTACAATCATACGCAATTCTTGGCAACAAAGGGCCCCACATCGAATCGGAGTAATGTTGAAAGCCATAGTAATATATTTATTCATTTCGCTTTCGACGCAAATAGTGGCAGCTGCCGCTTAGAAATGATGGAAGAAATAGGTTGGTAGATGAGCCGGGAAATATAGAAAATATACCTCTAAACCGCTACGGCTGACTTTTATGAATCCCCGTTATGGATTTAAATAAAAATAAATTATTAACGTCCTGTAGCACTTGTGTGCTATCCCTAGCTTAATAAAACTAATATTTCTTTGGTAATAATCCTGTAATTGCTATTCTAATAAAAACAAACACTTCAGTCCACGCCTAGTGGCGGATCTAGTCTTAGTCTCTACTTGACAATCTTATTTACAGCCTTCCAACATATAATTTTAAACAGCCTACCTAATTCAAATATTATCATCAGCCAGTAGTCCAACGGAGGTTACATCATTACATCTTCCCCCTTCTAGTTCATTAAATTTTGATAGTGATCAAAATTTAATCAACTGTGGTCGGTCTTGAACATCTCTAAAATCAAAATTAGACAGGAATCTTAACTATCTAACTATACATCAATAAACAACTTAAATATTTCAATTAAATAATAGTACAACACTTCACTGCCACTTCACTATCACCATCCCTAAATACCTGCCTCCCTACTCATAAAATGCGAGAATACTACCCTGAATTCGTATAATACAATCTGGCAAAGCTGGTTAATAATCCGGCTGAGTTAAAATTGGATACTCCAAGCCATCATAATTTACAAGCGAGGTCCAAAGATTACTCGACTTCATTCGATACTATTCCGCCCTTACATAATTGGGCTACCCAATCGTCGACATAAAATATAAAAAACCTGTGCTATTAACAGTTGGGACCTCGGCACTATGTCAGTCAGACCCACCAAAAGCAACCAACTTCCCCATCAAGCTATACTTCTATCTGAGGGGTAAGTCCATCCGACTCATGCCAGTGTCTCCCCTGTCTCCCTTCCTATCAACATAAATGTCGGCCTCGTAACGTATGGCTGTTGGAGTATCCGTCGACACGCATCGGACACGCTGCTGCCGGCAGCTCTCCGATCCACGTCAACCATCCTCAGCCTCGCTGCACTCTGCAGCTGCGTGCTTTGCCGCCTCAGGTAGTATTCCCGTCGAATTCATACATGAAAATATTTACAAGGTATTAGTAATCTATATTATACATCATGTTTATATATGTTAAGTAACTATTTACACTATTACCCTAGCAAAGTACTTCTTCAGCCGCGTAACATGGATTACGGACTCTTTCCTCGTTTCCAAACTTATTATCTTATAATTAACGGGGGAAGTTTGACTAACTACTTTATAAGGACCTATATACATTCTATTCAACTTCTTACTTCTCCCGGTTATCCTCCTAGGTGCAAACACCATTACTAAGTCCCCTTCTCGGAAAACAATTCGCTTGGCCCTTCTATCATGACACCGCTTCTGCCTTTGCTGCGCTCTACGGATGTTTTCAGTGGCCCGACGAATCATTGACCCTATAATATTCATTCTATTTGATGTTTCGGCACCCCAGATCGGACTGTTAATATTAACTTCTGCGTCAGACTGAAATCGCGGTTCTCTCCCATACCATAACACATACGGCGAGTACTTGCTCGACGCTTGCACACTTGTGTTATACGCAAGGCACACCATCGGTAGAAACGTACACCAATCGGCTTGGTCCTCCCTCACGTACATGCTTAACATTTGTTCTAACGTCCTATTGAAACGTTCTACTAGTCCATCGCTCTGTGGATGTAGTGGCGACGTAAAGCAGGACCTAGCCCCGAATGCTTTCACAGTCCCTCGCACCAGTCTAGATCTGAATACGGAACCTCGGTCCGACACCACTTCTTTCACCGCTCCTAAGCGACAAAATACCTCTTCTATTAAAAAAACATTTATTTCTTCAGCCGTGGCCCTCGGTACGGCCCTGCACGTTGCAAACTTCGAAACGTATTCCAGACATACAATTATATATTTATTCCCCCTCGTCGATCTATTCAACGGCCCGATAATGTCGATTCCTACTCTCTCTGCCAGCACTCCCACACTTATCGGTTGCAACTCTACTTTGAACCCAACACCCTTCCTTTCTTGACACAAGACACAACTCCTCACGTATCTTTCAACCTCTTTCACAGCATCTTTTATGAAGTACCTTTCCCTAAATTTCGCTAAGGTCTTCGCCAATCCCAGGTGCCCTCCAGTGCTCGGCGCGTCGTGCAGCTCTTGCATAATTTCGCTGAACAAATTTGTTGGCAACACAGCAGTTTTCCTCTCCTCGTTGCCGCACCTGCTTCTCCTATACAACACTCCCTGCTCTATGAAATACCCTTTCCATGACGCTCTCCCGCTGGACTGCACAGCATTTATCCACCTAGCACAATATTCGTCTCGTTGCTGTTCGTCCGCCAGTCTAACAATCCCTATCCTATACAATATCAATCCATCTCCTTGCTTCTTCTCGCCGTGTTCCTCTTCTTCCAGCGGATTCCTAGATAGAAAATCGGCAACAACGTTATCTCGACCGGCACAATGCACTATATCGAAATCGTATGGCTGGATGCTCAGCGCCCACCGCGCCAGCCGTCCGTTCATATCTTTTCTGCCCTTCAACCAACATAATGCCTTGTGGTCAGTCACTACTTCAAATTGCATCCCCCACAAATAATGTTTGAAATAATTCAATCCCCATACCACTGCTAGACACTCCTTTTCGGTGACCGTATACTTCCGCTCGGCTTCACTCAACTTCCTCGATGCATACGCTACCGGTTTATTCTCAGTCCGACCCTGGGCTTGCATGAGACAACACCCTAGCGCCTCGTTACTAGCGTCCACATAAAGCCGCGTTTTAACATCCCCATCATTTGAATAAAACGATAATATAGGTGGATTACACATTTCATTTTTTAACCCATCGAACGCCCCTTGGCATTCCTCGGACCACGAGAAAACCGCGCCTTTCTTCAACAATTTATTTATTGGCATAACTTTTGCCGCAAAATTTTCAATAAATTTTCTATAGTAGGACAATAATCCTAACATCGCCTTCACTTCTTTAACACTGCTGGGCGGTTTCAAACCTCGAATCGCTTCTATCTTCTTCTTATCTGGCAATATTCCATCGCCAGAAATCTCATACCCTAATACTGTTATTTTATCAAACCCGAAGCTACACTTACTTGGTTTTAACGTCAAATTAGCTTCTTTGAACCTCAGCAATACTCTTTCTAACGCGTCTACAAACTCTTCGAACGTTTTTCCATAAACGATGATGTTATCTACATAAACTATTGCATTTTTGTATTTAATACCAGCCAACACCTTGTCCATGGTTCTCTGGAAAACTGCTTGACTTATGCGTAGACCAAAAGGCAGCACATTAAATTCATACAAGCCAGTTGTCGTGACGAAGGCAGTTTTGTGCTTGTCTGCCTCCGCCATCGCCAACTGCCAATAACCGGAGTTTAAATCTAAGTCGGCGAAGTATCTCGCCCCAGACAGATGGGCCACAATGTCGTCTATTCGCGGGATGGGATAAGAGTCATTTATTACCTTTTTGTTTACTGCACGGAAATCGATACAAAACCTCCATGCCCCATCTGCCTTCCTTACTAGGACTACCGGCGATGCGAAAGCACTTCTACTCTCGCGGATGATACCATTCTTCAGCATTTCATCTACCTGTTCTTCTATAATCTTCCTTTGTGCGTCCGACACGCGGTATGGCGGTTTGTGTATCGGTACTTCATCCGACATTCGAATGCGCACCTGTTCAATATTGCACTTCCCCAGCTCTTCTTTCCGAAATGCAAACACTGATCTCCGATCGATCAATAACTCCCCTAGTCTCTTCTTTTGTTGTTCTGTTAGTGATTCGGCTATATTAAATTTACATTGCGCACTATCTTCCGCTACCACAGAATACAAAAATCCCTCTTTATTTTCACACATTTCCGTAAAGAATATGTATTCCGACTTTGATAACGTCATCGCGGTTTGACAAGTTTGACTTGACAGCTGGCCATTTTTTTCGAAAGGCACATGACAGTTTTTTAAAACTATTTCATTCACACCAAACAGGATCTGCGCCTCATTTTCACGTAAAAAGTCTTGCCCCAATATTACATCCTGCTTCAACCCTTCTACCACGTGGAACGTGCACGGCCACACTCGTGCTCCGATGATCATGTTAACCTTTACTTCGCCCAATATTCGCAGTTTACTGCCGCACACTGCCCTCAGTATGATTTCTGGCCCCCTTTCTATGCGCCAACCTTCCGAATTAGCTATATGAGCTGACAGACACGAGATCGATGCTCCGGTATCTATCAGTGCACTCCATTTCTTCCCCTCTAACAATTCTACCTTAATGAATGGTTCAGACCCACCGGATATTCCGCCGGCTCCACACATCTCTCGTTCTAACGCCGGGGTCTCTTCCCTCATGGGCGACGGCTCATTCCCCTCATTTGTTACTGCCGCCGCCCGCTCGCATTTGGGTTGGGCGGATTCGATTGTCGCCTGTGGTCTTCTATTGGATTATTCTGAAAATGACTGCGGAGGTTATATCTATTTGACTGGGGTGGTCGTCGCCATGCATTATCCCTCTGGTGGGTCTGGTTCACTGGGGAATAAAACATATCGCCTATCGGCATATTAGCTTCCTCTCTCTGAGCCGGGGTGGGGGTAAGAGATTGTGAAGTTGTCGCCCGGTCGAATGTCTGCTCCCCTAGATTTATTACTGCTTTATCAACATTCATCGGGAGGTTGACTTCCTTCGTTGCAATTTGAGTTCCGTAGATCCGATTAAGCTGGATTATTGTAGCTTTCAGCTCTTGTTTATCTTTATATAGTTTTCCAACTAAAATATTCTTCGCACCAGGGATAATGGATCGAAGGAATTGTTCGATGAGCGTGGGTTCCTCAACCTTAGCCTTGCGGGCCACTTCGCACAACTTATAGAAATATCCTAGTAGGTCCTCATTCGCAGCCTGTTTCATCGCAAAGAACACAGGTAGATAATTTATACTTGGGGGAAACTCAACCCTCAATTTCTCGGCAATTTCTGCGAATTCTTTTACATTCCCTATCTCTTCTTTATAGAAAGAGAGGGCGGGCCCTGACAGGTAGGCCGCTATTATGACTAGTTTTTCCTGTTCTGACCATTTTTTTATGGAAGCTATGAGTCCGAATTGGCGGAGGAATTCTTCTACATCTGTAGAGATTCCGTCAAACGTTGAGGATTCCATCATGAGGACTTTAGAATTTCACACTTATAATTTATATAAACCACTTATCTTTTTCGCGAATCACGCCGAATTCCTGGCGTTTATTAAATATTGTATCCTTTCTGCTCTTGATTGGTAGGGCAACTCTGCTTGGCTGTTTGGCACCGTCTAGATCGTCGCGATTCTGTCCAAATCCAGATATGGTGGGCTGAAACCTAGCTATTTAAAAATATTTTTCCCTAATCGGAATTGACTCGCGATTGCGCCTCCACCACTGTAGCACTTGTGTGCTATCCCTAGCTTAATAAAACTAATATTTCTTTGGTAATAATCCTGTAATTGCTATTCTAATAAAAACAAACACTTCAGTCCACGCCTAGTGGCGGATCTAGTCTTAGTCTCTACTTGACAATCTTATTTACAGCCTTCCAACATATAATTTTAAACAGCCTACCTAATTCAAATATTATCATCAGCCAGTAGTCCAACGGAGGTTACATCGTCCCTATTTACTTCAGCGACTCCCAGAATCAGAATCAGAATCAATATGTTTTATTCAATATTCCATAAATAAATTATTTACATTGAACGTCAAAAGTAGCAGGATATTGTATAGAAGATGTACTTTCAACCATAATGGTAAGTGGAAAATTCCAACCATAATGGCCTTTCCTAGCACACGAGGAATGTAAGTAATTTACAGACCGTACAGTAAAAATATTAAAGCGATTGGTTTTTTTTTTAATTCATCGTGTTTAGGTAAAAAAAAAAATTTTACTAGAAACTGTTTGAAAGTGAAACTATTTATGCAATACGGTCTAAATGAAGCCTCTTTCATATTTACAGAGTTATTGAAGGCGAGTCGGACAATTTTCCGTAATGGTCCGTCTGACTTTCAATTAGCTGTGTTAAGTAAATGCCATCTCTAAACTCGTCGCAAAAATGTTAACTAAAGGTACCTAACTCAGTTTTAGACATGACGGAACATTACTGGCAATGCATGTTAACACAATTTGTCACTCGATTATATACCAAGTCTTTTAAAGATATTTTTGTTGAGAAACTTTAAATTTAATATTTTCTTATGTTTGCACGAGCAATATATTACATAATTTACGTAAACAAATTCTAGTCTGCAAAGGCCTCCTCACGTTGGGGAAATGTAAACAGTTAATAAAACGAGTGTAAAATAAAAAAGAACAATAAAAAATATATTTACAAATAAGTACAGTTGGAATCCAAGTGGATGATTACGCTATCCGTCGTACTGATAACTTGACCTTTCCCTCTTGAAGGCCTTACCCAGCTAGACTTGGTAATAGGCTACATCTTACTTACTTCTTGACACGTTGTCATTTTTGGAATTTGGGTTAGAATCACCAGGCGTAACAAAATGCCTTCGGCTTTAAAACCACTATTTCAGCGTGTAGACATCAATCTATGCTTCTAAGTTAAGCTTCTGTAGTGAGTATGCAGCGCTTGACGCGAGTTCCGCCTTGGCGAGAGCGCCTCATCTGTCGTCATGGTTCCCTTTTTTATTAAATTACTTTCTTAATGAATAAATGTATTACACCGGGGATTCCTTTCTTCGCGTTTTTTTTACTTTCTCCCTCTTTTTTATTATAAACCGTACAAAAAATGTACGCCAGCCAGTTTTGCGTGGGGGCCATGAATCTTATTTAAATGCCCCCTTTTCAGAGTCAATTTCAATTGTTAATGTGGCGGCTTAATAGTGTCACCCGTTCGGTGATTTGCATTTAGTGGGTTACCGATTTTTATTTCCTGAATTCCTTTATAGGGTCACTGGCCTGGTAGTCTTTCTTTTATATTAGCCCGTTTATACCATCAAGGATTAACATCAACAATCTTTTTAATGATACACTATGGACATTCTGATTTGATGGATAGTATTGGTTTTGCCAGAAAGCAGTGGCTGCATCTGGTACAGGATCTGAGAGGTGGCGTGAGCATGAAGAGGCCTTTACTCAGCAGTGAGTGTTAACAGGCTGATGATGATGTATTTTGATAATATGGACATTATGTAGGTACCTTAGTACCTACATAAGGTTCGAGAGAGAAGACATGTGCCCAGGGGCTCCTGTGTGTGAGGTTGGTTGTTTTTGTTTTCATTGCACTACTTGCGGTCGTTGGTCGAGAGGACCTAACGTGCTACTTGTGCGCAAAGAAAACATAAATTTTCTATCTATTGGACACAAAGAGTCATGCATGCATGTATAGTTCAAATATTTTTTTCATTTTACGTGTGAACTAATCAAATCAAAATGTATTTATTTGGCAAAAAAAATTTTACAGGTGAAATAAAACTGTATTGCTTGACAAATTAAGGGTATTTGCGTCCCACACACTAGGCTATCCGCGTGACAATTTTGTCAGCCTTCCTTTTAACGAATATCCGCCCCTCAGAGCTATGAATAATTTAATAATTAGGGTTCCTTTTCCTTTGCTCACAGTTTCGACGGTGGACGTGGACGCGGTGCTGGGGCGCACGGCGTCACTGCCGTGTGACGTCACACCGGACACCAACGAGGACCGCGTCTACATGGTGCTCTGGTTCAGAAAGAGCGGCGGAAAGCCCATATACAGGTTGGTTAAGAGATGTTTTAAAAGGTCAATGTAAAATAACTACTAAATTAAATTGTTTAAATACCCCCGACATTTTAGCTTAAAATATGCATATCTCATAAACGGCTGAACTGATTTAAATAAAACATATCTAAGATCACCCGCTAAAAAATTACATCGAATGTTACATTAAATGCGAATGCTCATCAGTCAGGGAAGCAGTATTGTAATGTGATGCTCAAAATAAGTAGAATCTGAAATGTTACATTACAGATGAATGCTCCAAGTGAGGGAGCACCTCAAAACATTTTTTTTCATTATCAAAAACTCATTGGACATTGAACAAATATATAAAAAATTAACAAGTGCAGTGATATACACACAACAGCTTCAGGCTGCTAGTGTATACAGGGTGTTAAAAGACCGCCAACAAAGCGGGAAACCACGTATTGTCCTCATCATAGGGAACATTTTTGCCCAAGGAACTATGCCTGGGAAATCAACGGTTTCCGAGATGATGAGGTTCAAAGTCGAACTTTTCAAAACTTTTTTTTTGCAGAAATGCATTTAGTATCTAGTTTTTAACATACCTTCTCAAGAAGCCATATCAAAATTATGAATATCTCTTACAAAAAACGACGTTAAAATTGCAACCCGCAATGTATTCTAAACATCGGCACTTCAAGCTGAAGTAACATAAACTGATACTTACGCTTGCGCAATATGAATTCTGTGCGTTACACGTCCATTGCGTGATAAAATATTTTTCAAAATTATAACCTAAATAACCAAAATGATTTCCCAGCAATAATTTATCGAAAAAATACTTTGTTTTGGTGTCTAGTATGCGTAGCTTTCGGGTCTGTTGGCGGTCTTTTAACACCCTGTATATATTGTTTTTGTTGTGTAGCCAACTTCTCGCCTTGCTACTTGTATCGCGTGCAGGGCCCTTAGCCTGTAACGCAATGGCGGGTCAATGGCGTTCCGGCAGAAGGACAAAACCGGGCTCTCCTCGTTTTTCTCCTACAACCAGAGAACTAATCCTCTAGAATTAGAATCAAAATATTCTTTGCTGTACTACAAAAACACTAAAAGGACAGACAGCGTTAGCAAATCGTAATTGAAGTCGTCACCTGACAGCCCATTATGGCACCATTGTCTTACAGGCTAAGGGCCCTGTTTAGCCAAACACCGCGAGATCAGATCGCGCGCCGACGCATTTTGACAAACGAGCGTCGAGAGTGATTTAGCTAATGAGCTCGCGCACGTCTTGAGCATAATGTGGGAAAGCCAAGAAACGGCCCAGAAGGTTTGCCTGGGGAGTTTCTCCAATTTTATTAGTTCTTTGAATACCGCTTGAAAGTGATTTCCATGTCATCAGGGATCGGATAAAGATTTCAACCCGCGTTTCGACGCCGAATTGCGATGTCCGCGAAATCACTAATTTGGTCAACATAAAAAACTTTGAGATGTGGTGTTGGTGGAAAATGCTCAAAATCCCGTGGACCGCTTTTAGAACCAAAATATTACCAAAATAACAAAGCGTCTGTCAACAGTCTGTTGCCAGAGGGCCCTCAGCTTTTTTGGGCATATTACGCGGTCACCACATCATAATCTAGAAAAGATGGTGATTTTGGGCCAGTTGGAAGGCAAACGGGCGAAAAGCAGAATACCCAAGCACTGGTCCGATGTCCTAAAGATTGCTGCAGGGGGTTTTATCCAGCAGCACGCATCCCACCGCTCCTATGACCGTGATAAGTGGAGAACTATAATATTGTATGAGATAGAATTGAGAATTGAGGGACCGATTTGGAAGAAGAAACAATTAAGCAGTCAATGTCAAATTCTGTCAAAGACTGTCCAACTGACAACCGGATAAAATTTACAAAAGGATAAAGGATCTAGAATTATCCACATTATTCCACACTGCTTTGCTATCCCGCTGCCGGGTCCGTCTAGTCTTCGCTCACAAGTAATTTCAGAAAATAAAAACGGGCTCTCCACCCTTCGCTGCTCTGTATCTTAAGTGTATTTCGATGTATTTCGATGTAGGTGCGCTGCCGGTAATTGGATCGGCTTCCGACTCCGCCGTATCCGGTTAGCTTCGGGCCGGTTCGTTAGCGCCGGCTCTGTCTTTTAGCGCCGTTCTAATTTTGAATGATGAGAGGCCCGAAGCAAGGGTGAAGTTTTGAAACGTGAAAAGTTATGAAGTGTTTTCAACTTTTTGAAAAATTTAAGTACGTTGAAAATATGCTGTCGGAAAACATAATAATATACCTACATAAACTCGGGTAAGTATCCCGGAGGGGTAGGCAGATATGAACAGAGACGATGCCACTTGTCACGATGTTGTCATACTTTTTGCTTCATCCAATTGGGCCCTTACTCTGTAATTTCACAGGTGTTAGGAAAAAATAGGTTTTTCTCCTACAACGATAAACCTATCTAAGCACGGCTGTGTTATAGACTTGAATAGACTTGTCCTGCATGCATGTTTGCTGTTTATGATAACTTTTTATTTGACTCGTCGCCACCACTTCCTCTATTGGCAAAGGTCATCTAATAAATCACATTTCCATAAAAATGGTGTTTTCTTCTAGCATGTTCCGGAAGTCTATTTAAAAAAATACAATAAGGATTGTTAATTATTGACTTGTTCCGCCGGCTCGGAAACAATATATCGCAAAGTTAGGGCCAAATCGACGAATTTCGATCTCGAAACAGTACTGTTTTCGATAACAATACTGTTAGAATTCTGCCGTTAACGATGAAAGAAAGAAGCGTGGCGGGAAATGCATAATTTTCACAGTTTTTTAGCTTAGCTGAGCAATTTTTGTTCAGTTATTTTAAACAACAATAATTCAGCTGATTTTGAGATTAGTCAAACTATTACTAGTTTTATGGGCAGTACCACTGGTTTTTCGAGCAAACAAAACAATTCAATCTTATTATTATTGTTCTGTTGTTTAGAATGTATTATGAAAAGAATACAATTTTATTGTCGTAAACTGAATGATTGATAGCAAGACGTGTCTGTCTACCCATCTTGCCTATTTAGACCACGTCAATAGGGAATTTTCTGACAGCTCATAAATTGTAGTTCCAAATTTGTAACTAGATGTCGCTGGCAAGACATGTTCTTTTTTTATGCCAGTTCGCGCTCGTTAGCTTTCGTAAGATACTTCCAAACTACTCCAAACATTTATACGAATGCCTAAACTACACATTTAGGCATTAGTGGTGGAGCAACATTAAGTGTTTCCGGTTTTACCATTCACTCATTCAAGAACAATAACAAAGTCGTGCACTTTTTCATGTATCAAAATGGAATGACGTCTACGACGATGAAAGATGAAGCAATGGAGTGGAGAAGACTTTCTCTTTTATAAGCACTAATTTACTATGTGATACACCCCACATGTCGGGTCAACGCCATCTGTCACAGCTTTTAGAACTATTTTTTAGCTGTCAGAGAATCCCTCATTACGTGTAATCGCCGGCTTAAAAACTGAAACGGCTGCGGAAAAATATTGCTCGTAACCTCTTACGCTAAGCCGTGCGCCGACATGGCAACAATAACATGAAAGATATTAACGGTACAATAATCCGGTTAGACGGGAGCACCGACCATATCCGTAATGCCTAATGAAGACGGACCCGATGCCAATATAAATCAGGTTATTAGTGGAACAATAATTCTCCTGGGCTCCATTTTCTTTGTTTGCTACTGCTTTTGGGAACGATGATTTAGTTACATCATCATCATAGACTTTGTGTGTCTAACGTTCTACCCACTAGGCTACCACGGATCTAGTGTGAGTGAAGATACCACTTGATGATGGACAAATCATCTGTCGTAGATGTAAAAATGACTATTTTTTTTCTTAATCATAGACCTTACTTGCATTCGGACTCATGCTCTCATACTTCAATTTCATGCAGCAATTTCAGATACTTTGCAATGTTTGAGGCTATTTTGAGTCACAAAAACCTACAAAGCATCTAAATTCAATGTGCAACATAAAAAATACGCGAGAGATAGAGAAAAGGTACAGGGTAGCACTGACAGACAAACAGCAGGCTGAAGCTAATAGGTTAGGTATCGTTGGGCGAAAAAACCATGCCCAATAAAGAGCTGAAAAACTACATTTTTTTTTTCAAATATCCCCGACTCTTTAGCTTTAAATAAGCATATATCTTGCAAATTATTGAACCAATTTTAATAAAAACAAAGCTAGAAAACACACACACACACACACATAGCGGTCAAATTTATAGCACCCCTCTTTATGGGTCGGGGGTTAAAAATAGGGAGGGACCCGTACAGTAAAGTTGACATGCGACAGTTGACATCTATCTATTCAAGTATCAAAGTAGCTAAAGTAAGAATAAAAGAGCTTAGAGTCACTGTGGCGTGATAGTGTGACATCATGTTTTCGTAGCATGACACAAATTGGTATTATAGCTAAGTAAGTGGGTAGGTACTTTGTAAACGCAGTTTTGCTAGAAGCATTCGGCAAAATTAATTGGAACTACTAAGCTAACCCGGTGAACATCGTATCACCTGAAATTGTTTGCCTGACCGCTACGCAGACGACAAATAACTGATTTTCGCAATTTTTTTATTATATTCTATTGGAGCGTCGGACTCGAGCAAAAGGGTTCTGAACAAATCTGGGCTATTATTATTGATTATATTAATAGACCTAAGCCCTATAACTACACCAAGTACTATTTCTTCTTAACTTGACTACTTTACTAACTAAAATATCATTTTCGATCAGCAATAAAACATTTATAACCCAGACCTTACTTTCGCTATTATCGCATCAGTTACTGATAATCCATAATTTCCAGCGTATGTAAAATGACAGTAACGGCAAAACATTTGGATAAATTATGGTATTATCGACACGCAATTTTTACCAAAACAGGGGTCCAAGGATGAGTAACGTTAACGCAGCTAATATAAAAGCTAAAATGTTATAACTAGAGGTGAGGGTGTAAGCGCACTAACGCGATAATAAAAAAAACTTTTCTTTTTGCAAAAAACGGACATTTTCGTCTATTTCTTTTCGTGTCGATTCGGTTGGGTTCTTGCTATATTGTTTTGGACCAGAATATAGCTACTTCAAAGGCACTTGTTGTAGTCTTCCACAGGTCTTTCCAGGTGCAGGCACGCTGGGCACGAGAGCAGATGTCCTGAGGCGGTTAAGTGACTTCCAGGTGGGCCAAGGCAACCCGCTTCCGGCCTGCAGAAGTTCTGCTGGGCTAATGTAGTTGGCAGATGGTGCGAACTTCTCAGACCACATTCTGCACCTCGCCTTAGTTGGTGGCTCAGGTAGAGGCTGCGCGAAGCGCTAAAAGCTCTTCCAACTTTTCAGACGAGGTCCCCACCTCGTCAGCGTAGCATCCATAGATAGGGTGGTCATATTCCTGCCTGTGTTTTTCTATGGACTTATTAGTTATTAACCAGGACCTAGATCCCAGATAATAGAACCTAATAAAACGTAGGTATAACCGCCAAAAGTGGCCGTGCTAGATTTGTTAATAGGATCTGCCCCTGTATTAGCTAAAATATCCACCGTAAAAATAACCGTTTTTAATTGTCAAATAAAAGATTGTTCATTTCAATAAGGGCTATTTTCGAGTGTTTTGACGCTCGACGGTTGGGTGTTTTTTTTTACATAATAGAGGCGCTGGTATCTACGAGTACATAGTTAAGACTAGAGTTGACTTCAAGGTCTGCTTTTTGCAAAAGAAACGATTTTTTTAAATCGGCAGAGTGTGCTTATACCACAACCCTCTTAACCACATTAAACCGTTATTGAGTGAAGCCCAGCGTGCGAGGCAACGATTACGTGAAATAGCAATTATAAGTATCTCGACGGTAATAAAGGTAACGCGAAGCAAACGCTTTGCGGGGGATAATGCGGCCATAAAAAAGACTTCTTAAGAGGGCTGTATAGCCACACAAGCGCCGCCTATGCAAATAAATATATGTATCTTCTTGTTGGTTTTTTTTTTTGCACAAAACGGGCCTTCAAGTGCTGGACCCTATTAACCCTATTATTATTGAACTATTATTAGGACCTGAGCTCTAGATCCCAGATCCTAAAACCTATGAATAAAACTTGCACAAGTTTTTTCTTGTGCAGGCTTTATTTGAAGGTTCTAGGATGTGGGATCTAGGCCTTAGGTCCTAAAAATAGTTAAGAGTGGTGTTCAGAACTTTATGGCCCGTTTTGGTCCAAAAAAAAACCAAAGAGGCGATAATTATTATATAAAAAAAAAAAATGCATTGGCGGCCTAGAGTGTGCCTTTACCACCCTCTTAAATTGTTAAACCTACCAGGAACAGCGGGGTGCACAATGAAATCATCTATGCCGCAGCTCCAGCCGTATAAATTAGGATGGGAGTCGACGAAATTGAGCGGAAAAAATAAAGAACACAACCTGTGTTCCAAAATTGAAAAACTTTACGGCGGACGGAGTTAAATTTCATTTTAAAACGCAACTTTATTTGCGGACGAATGAGTAATGCGGGGTAAAGATTTGCGCGGGGATGCACAGAGTTGTAAATCTTGCACGAGAGAGGTTCATTATCCGTAACGACTGTGTTTTACCGCCGTAATTAACCCTAAGACGTTTCAAACGAGACCTCTCTATTGTAGTTTTTTAGGGTTCCGTACCCGAAGAAACATACAGAAAAAACCCAAAGGGTGACTAGCAGCATCTGATTGCAAAAAAGCCTACGCTGTTTGTTTTTCTGTCTTAAATATAAAGACTATTTAACACTTTGTTTAATAAACGGATTTAACACTCCTATTAGGTACTGCACCGAACTAAATCCCATAGAATCCGCATTACGTTTAAAATCACAATAAAAACTTGTCCCCACAGAAACAAAAGATATCAGCAATAGAACAATACGAAACATCATTTCGACCATACGTCTAATATTCGAATGTCAACCTTATTGCATTAGTGTACAGTTTTACTTTAATTGCATGGGATAAGAGCAAATAAGCTCCCAAAGGCAATTTGGACATCTATTTTTCCAGACACATTTCAGAGTTCTATGTTGTATCTAGTTTTATCCTTGATCGAAGAGGTACTGATACAATCTTTCTTTTCCCGCAACAGTTTCGACGTCCGCGGCCGCTCGTTCAACAAGGCGCTGCAGTGGTCAGACCCAGGCGCGTTTGGTCCACGAGCCTACTTCGCGACAGTGGCGCGGCCCGCCTCCCTCACCCTAAGTTCCGTTCAGCTGGACGACGAGGGTACCTACCGGTGTAGGGTGGACTTCAAGAACTCGCCCACGAGGAACTTCCAGATTCGGCTGACTGTTATTGGTAAGCTTACGTAAGAGCGCCCAATGAAGATAGACCAAGTTAAGTAGGTAAGTAGTATGCTTCAGTGGACCGCCGCATCCAATGATCGTACTGTATTTTGCATTGATGGTACCGGTTTTCTTTTACAATCTGCTCAGTTCAGCTTCACCCTTGCATTCGGGACGAGCCCGGTTCCACTTCAGTCTTATGCTTGCAAATTACACTGTGATGAACAACCTAATCGGTAATTTTTTTTAAGGTTTTTGGCAGAGGACCAAGAAAAAGGACGTGAAAGCCGATGCAACGACTTAAGAATCTCCTGGAGCTCTGCAGCCCTCTCGCTTGCACTTTTCAACATTTTAATTGATTGTAAGAGAACGATTCAACTTTGGACGATGAAATATAGTTGCAGACACAGATAAATAATTAAGGTATCGAAATGTGGACTAACTTTATTTTTATATTCCTAGTCATAAAAAAAATCACGGAACTTCGTTTAAAAGTAGTAGTTCCGTGATATTTTTTTTATTACTAGGAATATGAAATTAAAAGTGAAAAAGTGAGAGCAAGAGGGCTGCAGAGCTCCAGGAGATTCTTAAGAATCTAGATGGACCAAGACAATGCCCTCAGATATAAGACCTAAAGTCATAGAATCAAGCCAAGTCCAATGAAAAGGTCTCAATTATTTTGTCGGTGAAGTCGATAACCACGCCTGTACTTATTGAACTTGGCTTCTATTTTCAAATTTATGTTTTGACGGGAATTAACTGACTATGAGACGTTGACATTTTAACCTTCGGGTGAACGCCCAGGTACTTGACCTGATTTTTATCTTTGATAAATCCACTCTAGCCACTGAACGACTTAATCCATCAGGCTGCTCTAAATTCGTCGAATGCCTCCGGATAAAACAGGATTATAACTTTTTTTTAATACACCTCGGTGACTCTCGATTCGGCGCTCCACTGCGCATGACAAACTGCCGTCGGGAGGGAATTAAAATTCAAATCTATAACAACGTTTGAGGAAAAATATAAACCTACTGAAAAATAAGAGTGAAGTGGCGAAAAAAGTAGGTATCAGATCAGAAGTCATAAGTCAAAAGCGGTTGTAGACAATTATGTTATAATAATTATTGACGTGTGTTTGGCTTTTCTTGTGAACTTGAAATTACCACGGATTAGCGTCATGCTAATCGTCTAGATAATAACTAATTGCCAAATTTGAAATCACTGGTTATAATAATTAATACTGTTTCTTGCTCTCATTAGCTTGTCGAGTGTTGCAGCTCAAATGAAAATTGTTGCTGCATTGACGGAACGCGGATATAAGGTAGTTAGTCATCTACAATTGAAGGAAATGTGTGAGATAAAATAACAATTAAATAACCAGTTCCAATAGAGAGTCACCTCTTTCAATTGTAGCCGGTTAAAAGAGAGCAATCGCACCTTTCATCTTGATGAAAGTTTTATGAGGCGGTGACAGAGAATCAATTTAGTCATTACGGACCAGTCGCGGAGTCCGCCGCCGGCAGTTGACATCCTGTAGACGTTTTAATTACGCCCCTGTCACAGGCTAGCCGAGTTTGTCTCGCCAGTGACACCGCCCTTGATAAAAAAACCGGCCAGTGCGAGTCGGACTCGCGCGCTGAGGGTTCCGTACCACTATAAAATAGATTCGTGCAATGTATCAAAAAGGTTGTAAACATTCCCGTTGCGTGATTTGGCCCAACTCGCATTTGGCCGGCTTTTATTGTTTGTTAAACAATACCTAGACAGAGAGTAAAATACAATAAAGTTAAAACAACAAAATACATTTTATCACATATTCTGTAAAAAAAAAACAACTGGCTCCGATATTATGATTCCAACGGCCCTTTGAGATAGGACAGACATAGTTACAGCGGTAGGCCAAGAATAGGGTATCGTTTGGCACCTTTCGGATACGGAACCCTAAAAACACCGTGTTCATGGGTGATGACACCGATAAGACTACACTCGGACAGCTCGGATTTAAAGGGAAAATTAGATTTGAATATTATATCAAAAAGCTTTGACGCACCCATCGCTCTTTGAAATTACTAGGAATACCAACAACATGCCTTATTTTTGATGACTTTTATAGCAGTTTGTGGTGTTTGAGACAATTTAATTAAACGAACACCAAAAGCAGCGTGGCGGGAAATCAAGATATCAAAGTTTTTTTTCTAGTTTTTATAGCTAAACTGAAATATCAAGTACAATTTTCAACTATTCACGGTAGGACTATGTCGAATAAAGTTTGTTTATTATAACAATACTTATAACAACTTAACTTAGTTTATAACAGTACTGAGTCGGGTTTTCACATTGAGTAAACAACCAAAATTCGGTCACCGAAAGTATCAGGAAAAACTTACGGTTGGCTCGCAACCGTATTGCTTTTTAACGACTTAAGCGAAAAAGAAAACGCATAAATTGAAAAAGAAAACTAGCGCGTAAATAGCAAAGTGAACTAACGGTGAGCTATTCAAAGAATTTACCTCGTCCGAGGCGTCTAAAGACGTAAAGGAGATGGGGAAGGAAATTTTCTTTGCGGAGAACAAAGCAGTTGAAAGTGATCCTACCCCGCATATGTGCAGTGCAACTCCATTTAAATCCATTATACAGCTCCTTCCGAGAGCTTAGTAATTTTGTGAGCGATCTTTTGTGGCGCAAAGGGACTGCCTCCAACAAAGGACAGCCACTTACGTCGTCGACGAAGGGAAGTGGGTTCCATAAAATACCCAATTAAAATAATTTATGTTTGGGTTGTTCAATTGTACGAGATTCTGTACGACTTTCGTGTGGACTGCTAATACTGTCGCTATGCATTACTCTCTGATGGAATATAATGGTCCTGCGCTTCAAACAATGCACTTCAATATTATTATACTTATCTTTGTAATCGCTGACCAACTGCTTTTCCTACGTCTAACATGACGAAATAACTGATGCTTTTAGAGCCTGTTTAGAACCCATAAAGCGTGAACTTCACTACGTGATAATTCTCGATAATGTCGCATTCGAGATTCTGTTAAGAAAACGTCTCGAGATCACCAAGAATTAGACATAAACTTGGTCAGACCGTCAGACCTTATTTACTTTAATCTATCTCCTCTATTGCAGTGCCTCCACATCAGATGCTGGTCTACGATAAATCTGGAGGCGACGTCTCAGGTGTGGTTGGGCCTTTGGAGGAAAAGTCAGCTTTGGTTCTTGTCTGCGAAGTCCGTGGTGGTGAGTATTATTAAGACAAAATAAATATAAATAACGGATTCAGAGAACAACTAACAAAGTCTATGAGATTTTTTTGTTGGGTGATTATAAAATTTTCAAAACAAAGTTGGTTGTGGTTTCTATAGTTTTCTGATCCTGTGGTTTCTAAGTCTTGTTTGTTTATTTGATGAATCGTTACTTTTATTTATTCGTGCAAGTGCTGATTAAGTTCATGGCCCGTTCATCATGTGTAAAGATGCTTTGACTTTCAACAATAAGATCTTTGACTCAATTTCGTCCCTTATGCTGTCCATGTACAACAGTGGTTCTTAACCTTTTAGTGATGGCGGACCATTTGACAGTATTTCTGTCTTGTCGCGGACCACCAACTGTTTGGAGGTTATACACGTAAATCTAAATTAATACGGGGTTGTTTTATCTCTAATTAAAATACGCATACAATTATTCAAAGCTTAGCATAATTTTTAAATAGTAAATTACTGTACTCATATTCGTGAAAAATACTTTTATCAGGACAAATGCGCGCGCAGCGCGCCCGAAAATTCACCGATGTTACACTTGAGATTTGCTTGTTTGTAAATATGCAAATCGCGCCTAGTGTGTCCGAAAATTTATCGATTATCCTTAAACCTTCTTTGAGTTAATCCTTAACATGAAAGAAATGCGCGCGCAGCGCGCCCGAAAATTCACCAGCTTTATTATATCGGTTATTCATTATAGGACTCGGATATTTACCGATTGCATTTACTCTTTTTCATAATAGAGATTTCCTTTATTGTAAATTGGACAAACGCGCCTAGTGTGCCAGAAAATGTGTAGATTATACTTTAACATTCTTTGAGTTTGGGTAAACTCAAAGTATCTGATTGATAATGGAGAAATGCGCACATAGCGCACCCGAAAATGTATCGACTTTTTTAACTGCCTTTAAATTTGAGACTATGTAATTAAAATAAATGCGCGCGCGGACTCGGAAATCCACTGATTGCCCTACCCTTTTTCATAATAGAGATTCCCTTGGTTGTAAATAGGACAAACGCGCGCAGCGCGTCCGAAAAATTTGCGGTTTTTTTTACACTAAATTATGCCTTCCAAAACCACTAAATTACTAAGACATTTTTCAGGTGGCTTCGCGGACCACTTCGGGTGCCTCCGCGGACCACCAGTGGTCCGCGGACCATAGGTTAAGAACCACTGATGTACAAGAATACCAAAGGAAGCTAGCTATTTCTCCCAGCTGCAATGACGTCCGTCCGAAAGAACCTTTGGCTCTAAAACGGAATGAGGCAGATGCTTAGGTGCCTAGGTAACCTACCAAGCTTTTTGTGCCTTGTGAGTTCACTTACATGTATAGAATAATTTCTGTCACCAATGGAATATGGCCCGGTTTCTTAATTGAGAATTTTGCTAAGCAAATACTTTACTATCGTTCTGTCACGCTCTTTTGTGAGAAATCTGCAGAGACAGGACGATACTTACCCATTTTCTTAGCGAATTTCACAATTCAGAAACCGGCAGTATACCTCTTAACTACCTACGTGTCAAATACCTAAATCCTTATTTCCTAAATGTTTTCTTCGAAAAAAAGGTATAAAAACTAAATCGAGTGTTGTAGGTCACTTTTTCCTAAGCATGTTGACCCTACCGAGGTCTACCATCAGATGGCCTACAACAATAACTAAGCTACTGGCCGAAAACAGAGTCGGCTAACTCCCACCCTGCCGCCAATTTTTTTTAACCGTTTGATTTCTTTTGTGTCAACTCCGCGAGAGATATTCCATTCGAATGGGTTCATTGAAAAGTCCGCAGTATGGCCGGCTGGCTCTGCGCCAGTTCACCAGATTATCTGTGCCCGTGCGCCCATGAGGGGTGATAATACGGCGGCCGAAACGCTACAATGGAAACCTCTGCGGTGATTTACACGAGGAGATATTCTCGCGTACGAGATGCGACCGAGAGGCGAGCTAAAGAAGCTTTCGTTGATTGAATCTATTGCATATTAAAATCTCATCGATATTGGATTACTAACAGCCATTTGCCATATGCAATCCTTGAGAAACATATGCTTACCGAGGGAAAAAAAATACAGATCTTTCATACTATTTGTATACTGGGCAATTTTTAAATAGCTTTATTCCTTAAACACGTCAACTTCTAAGGGTGGTATTCATGAATGATAATTAAACTCAGTTCAAACTAGAACGCTACTTAAACTCTGTTTAAACTCAGTTCAAACTAGAAAGCTCCTTGAACTCTGTTTAAACTCAGTTTAAGTAGTGTTTAGTAGTGTCGACTGTCGATAAAACAGTGCATGTTTTGATTTGAATATCCCTCCCTTCATATCAAAACATGCACTGCTTTATCGACAGTCTGAACTCTGTTTAAACTGAGTTTAAGTAGCGTTCTAGAATACCACCCTAAATGTGATTTCGAACAATGTTTGTTCTTCGATTTGTCGAAAAGCTCAATAATCTTAGTTTATTGAACGTTTCTGTTGCTTTAAAAGTTTGCATTTGTATGTACCATTTCAGCGCTACCTGCGCGGCGAGCTTTCGAGCCCCTCCACTCTCTATACCGCCTTTTCAACCTCTCCTGCTCTTATTTGTTAATCTGCGCCAAAATATATAAATATTAAAAAATGTGCTTTCACTAAAGTCGTAGAACAAAAGTGGTTGGCAATTCCATTTAGAGTTCTACGTGTTTCAGGAATAAAGCTATAAAAAAATTGCCCTGTATATTAACGATTGGTATGAGATGAGTGAAGTGATCAATCAGACGTGCTTTAGTGAAAATTAACTAACCTCCTAGCTCAGACAGCCTACTTAGTTCATAGTCTATAGGAAAGATAAGCTGAAAATATGCGAAGCCACCTAAGTCCCGGGTCAAAAAACCCATGAACTCTAAATCAAAGTTTCACCCGTTGGCATCTTGCAAAACGTTTTTCGCCTCTTAGCTTTCTGATGTAAAAAGCTCTCCCAGAGTAACTGAACCTTAAGGTGGGACGGTAGCAACGAACGAAAAATCGCTGAACAAAAATAGCTCAGATTAGCTACAAAATTTAAAAAACTGTGAAAATTTTGAATTTCCCGCCACGCTGCTAACTTTCAGCCTTAAGGCGACGCCACTCATAACGTGGACTCACACTGGGACCTGCCTGCGATGACGGCCCGCCCAATCAGACCGTCTAGACTGGGATTTACAGCTCCGCCTTAAATGTTATCTTTACTGTTCAATCCAGTGACATTTTTGTGAAACTTTAAAAGAAATCACAGGGCTTTGCTCTTCAATTGCCAAGGACGGTAGATGATAATCAGGAATCTGGACACTAAACGAGATTGTTGGCTATGTTAATTTGTTGTCTGAAGAAAAGGAGAAAGTTCCTTGCGGGAAGTTTCCATGTAATCAGATTAAACGAAAAGTAATTAGCGGACCGTTTGGGGCTTTAATTTCTTTATAATTCTTGCTTTTTATTGCTCTTACTTCTTTTTATTATGATAAAGTAATTTTATGTTCGCTGGAGGGAGACAGATTGAGGCCTTTACATAACTTTTTAAATAATGGCTATACATCGCTATTGAGCATTACGGTTTAAATCCCGCAACAAGCGATCATTGAATAAGTATATGTATACTTTATTTTATCGACAATTCCTGTATCGGCAATCAAGAAAAATAGGTAACTATCCTAGACTGAGGCCAAAGAGAATGTAACCACTGAATGATATCTGAGACCACCAGAATGATTGTGACGATGACTGTTAGTTACTGTTGTTGTTGTTTTTTATAGTAAAATAAAAAGCTTTTTTTTGTTTAACCCGCATAACCCGTGATCGTGCAATGTCTTTTCACAAACTTGGCACTTTTTGGGCACAGACGTAGTGTCTTTTTATGACGTGACAGCGTTCGCGATATGAAAATATATTGAAGCTAAAAAAGAAAGCAATATTCCGTACGTATTGTGAAGCGTATATTTTTTGTTTATTGGGTTATTCAGGGAATCGTCGGGTTTTATTTCAACAACATTTCGCTCAAAATAGGCATTTTTCCTAAATAATAAACCTATAAAACAGGGTATCAATATGTACAAGGCAAGATTAGTCATTTAATTTTAATCTGAGATAATTCTGGAAAAACAGTATTTTTTTCTGTGATCTCTTGGACATGATTATGTTTGTCTGATCCAAGTCTGGTCATATATCATAGACCATAGTGAGTTACCAGTTACCACTGCTAGGCATAGACGTATTCCTTTTCACGATAACCTGCTTCATCAAACGTCCCGTCCATCATTTTCTTCCCGCTTTTCTGAATTATTATCAACATCGGGTCAGCTAGCAACGCCCGACTATATTCGGCACAGATCTTTTGATCTTCTATTGTTTAAAAAAAATCTGTTGCAATCAGTTAGGAGGGCGGTATACGCAATTATTTAAAAACAAAACGAAATATTTGTTTTTTTTTTTTAATTCATCCTTTATTGCTATCTACTCTAGGGTGATTCAGAAAGAATATCAGCTGTTCCATACTAAAATACAAAACTGACATTGTATCTGGTAATGTGCAAAGAAAGTAGGTTTCTTGGTACATAACCCGGTTTTGAACGAAGAATATTTTTTCTTTGTGCATAGCTAGTTATGTAACTCAGTTATGTACGAAGAACAAGGGTAAAATTCGATACCTACTGCACGAAATGTATGGAGCAGCTGGCTATATTTTTTTCGAGATTTCGCACTTGGCCCCATAGTAAAAGTTGCTTCGAACGAGTTACGCGACCCTTTTCAGACCCAGGGCCCACAGGACCTCTCTGAAGCAACCTGTATAAAACTCAATGCCTTTGCGCAGGCCGCCCCGAGCCGGTCGTCAGCTGGCTCATAGACAACGAGCCAGCCCCCCAGTACATCGGCGTGAAGACAGACACCCACGTGATGGTGAACCGGCTGGAGCTGAGCAGCGTTCGGCGGGAAGACCTCAACACCACCTTCAAGTGCAGAGCCGCCAATACGCTTCTAGTGCCGCCGCAGGAAAAGGCTGTCCGGCTTGAGATGAACCGTAAGTTCTGTCTCTTGTCTGCGGTCTGTTGACAGAAAGATCTCAACGCCATCTTCAAGTGCAGAGCCGCCAATACGCTTCTAGTGCCGCCGCAGGAAAAGGTTGTCCGGCTTGAGATGAACCGTAAGTATCTGTTGTCTGCGGTCTATTGACAGAAAGATCTAAACACCATCTTCAAGTGCAGAGCCGGCAATACGCTCCTAGTGCCACCGCAGGAAAAGGCTGTCCGGCTTGAGATGAACCGTAAGTTCTGTCTGTTGTCTGCGGCCTGTTGACAGAAAGATCTCAACACCATCTTCAAGTGCAGAGCCACAAATACCCTCCTAGAGCCACCGCAGGAAAAGGCTGTCCGGCTTTAGATGAACCGTAAGTTCTGTCTCTTGTCTGCGGTCTGTTGATAGAAAGATCTCAACACCATCTTCAAGTGCAGGGCCGCAAATACCCTCCTAGAGCCACCGCAGGAAAAGGCTGTCCGGCTTGAGATGAACCGTAAGTTCTGTCTCTTGTCTACGGTCTGTTGATAGAAAGATCTCAACACCATCTTCAAGTGCAGAGCCGCAAATACCCTCCTAGTGCCACCGCAGGAAAAGGCTGTCCGGCTTGAGATCAACCGTAATTTCTGTCTGTTGTCTGCGGTCTGTTGACAGAAAGATCTCAACACCATCTTCAAGTGCAGAGCCGGCAATACGCTCCTAGTGCCACCGCAGGAAAAGGCTGTCCGGCTTGAGATCAACCGTAAGTTCTGTCTCTTGTCTGCGATCTGTTGACAGAAAGATCTCAACACCATCTACAAGTGCAGAGCCGGCAATACGCTCCTAGTGCCACCGCAGGAAAAGGCTGTCCGGCTTGAGATGAACCGTAAGTTATCTGTTGTCTGCGGTCTGTTGACAGAAAGATCTCAATACCATCTTCAAGTGCAGAGCCACCAATACGCTCCTAGTGCCACCGCAGGAAAAGGCTGTCCGGCTTGAGATGAACCGTAAGTTCTGTCTCTTGTCTGTGGTCTGTTGACAGAAAGATCTCAACACCATCTTCAAGCGCAGAGCCGCAAATACCCTCCTAGAGCCACCGCAGGAAAAGGCTTGAGATGAACCGTGAGTTACTCCCATACAAACGGAGAAAACGTGTTGCTACCCTTAAATATTATCGAGTTTCATTGATTTTAATGTGAACCGTTTCTGCAGATTTTAATCTATGATGTGTGTATGTTTTCTTTTTTTGTAATTCATTCAACCTAGGTCAAAAGTAAACCTGGTAAAATAATGAATTCAAAACAATATGAAAACACAAAGAAATACTCGTAGAGTTTTAAGCTTTAATCCCACATCGTGGCGGATCCACATCGCGAGCTATCAA
The DNA here is from genome assembly GCA_949319315.1 of Zelleria hepariella. NCBI lineage: Eukaryota > Metazoa > Arthropoda > Insecta > Lepidoptera > Yponomeutidae > Zelleria > Zelleria hepariella. Next base: position 6,651,991 of record OX439386.1, on the reverse strand, counting down.
ATAGCAATGATAGCATAGCTTGCGATGGCTAAGGTTTCAACCATAGATTAGGAAATTCAAACTTAGCAGACATACTACAGGGTGCACTCTAAGTCGATAGCGGAACTTTACGTAGGCTGTCTACTGATCAACACAAACAACTTGTACTAGGTGGCGACAAAAATAGAGCGAAAAAAATATCAGCTGTTTCATACATTTGGCGAAGTACTGAGTCGACCTTTTGCATTGAACAGCTGATATTTTTTTCACACCATTTTTTTCGCCACCTAGTACAAGTTGTTTGTATTGATCATAAGATAGCCTACTTAAAGTTTCGCTATCGACTTAGAGTGCACCCAGTATTTACTTTATGATTGTTATGATCCCCTAAAAACTGAAAACTCTGTAGTTCCTGATATTCGCACTATCTTTGTACGATATTTCCTTTTAAACTAATTTCAATTTTCTCTTCTTTGATATAAAAACATGCCTTCAAAAATAATGAGGATGGGGCCTGAGCAAAACATTCATTGTACAAATAGCTCTTACATACTGTGTTGATATAAAATCTCTTTGTTCATGTCTCTAATATTATCCTTTAATTTTTGCAAAGTTATTTCAGCCGCGCGCTCTGTGGCGGGTAAAAATTCGCGCAATGTTCCGGTTTTAAAGGTAGAAAAGGTTTTTAATGTGAGAGGTTCTTTTTTTTACTGGCTAGGAAATAGATCGGATATTCACTTTATACCGTCATCAAGCCAAGTTTCTATTTTTAAATACAAGTTTTCTTTTATCTACATGGATTTCCAGTTTTCTGAATTATTATAATCGTGAACAATCGTGAGTGCTCAGTGGCTTTTCCACAAGTTTACACTTGCTGTGTTTGAGAGCAATTTACTTTCTACACAATGTCTTGACAAAAAAAGAGTATTTGGTTTGCATAAATGGACTGTGGAAATAGGTAGGTATTATTATAATTATTTATTGAAAATACAGTAATTTGTATACAAAGGGGTACTTAATGTTAATGTACGTATACAGTATGTATTAGAGTCCCAGACCTTGACATTTTTTAGCCCCCCAATCTAAACCCACAGCTTGGCCGTAATACTGCATCTAAAGTTACCAGTATTACTTTTTTAAAACTTAAACTTTCGTAAGCACTGCAAATTTTTATATCGCTTTAACGGTTTCACTTACTTTTATTTTGTCGGAATAGCCGACATGTTTCGACTTCGTCCGGACGTCTTAGTCATGGAGGAGGGATGGACGACGCGTTCGTCTTGGCGTTCATCCGCTCACTATTCCGACAAAATAAAAGTAAGTGAAACCGTTAAAGCGATATAAAAATGTGCAGTGCTTACGAAAGTTTAAGTTTTAAAAAAGTAATACTGGTAACTTTAGATGCAGGGTTTGCCTCTGACCTTATACCCTTTATACCCTCTTTAGGACTTTATACCCTCTGAGTGAGGGTTAATAAAGTGTTCAAAACCATACCTTAATTTTCCTATGGGCTGTAACATCTTAGCTCTTTGTAAGGCCTCTTAGACTGCGGTGCAGGCTGTGGTAGACTAAAGGTTAATTTTCCAGTGCCCCCGCTGTCCGTGTCGCTGGTGAGCAAGCCGCAGCAGTTCGTGGCAGGTGCTCCGGCCACGTTGCGATGCGTCGCTGAGGGCAGTCGGCCGCCCGCCCTCATCACCTGGTACAAGGATAGTAGGAGCTTTGAAAAGGACAAGGTAATATTGTGTATTTCAAGTTAGTTGTGAGATTAAGCGAACAAAAATAATAATAAACAAAATAAAAAATGCAATCTTCTTTCTAGGATAAAAATGCGCCCCCATAAGTAAGGCCGCCTCTTTTACGCCAACCCTCTCGATCAAAGGCAAATTTTATGATACTTTGTCTTCCCGCCGTCGTTTGATTTAAAAATTACGTCACTTAACTGTCTTTTCGATATATTTTTTTAAATAGTTTTTCAACTAAGTACGATACTTTGTTCTAGTATAATCTACAAGGTGTTACAAAAGTACCTTAACTCTTTTTACAGGGTAATAGCACCCGGTGATAGGGATCACAAACTAATTTTTTTTTATCTATGACGTGTCGTTAATTTTTAAATTAATAAAATGTAAACGATGTGGCGGGAAAAAAGTATTTTTTTAATATTGTTTTCATTGAATTTCACAATGTTTTAACAACTCAAAGCTGGGTAAAAGCACCTACACGCACAAACATATTTTTAAATTTGAGCTTATAACAAAATTAAAAAAGTTATGAATTTTTTTCAATTTTGAGGTTATAAAACAAAATTTGTTTTTTTCAACTTTTTTTTACAGATTTGACATTCTGTTGACCAGTAGGTTACACCCTGTAAAAAGAGTTAGGTACTTTTGTAACACCTTGTATAGCTACGCTATAATAGTAACAGAAATGTAATAGAACGTGATAATAAGTGTCCAGTAAACAGTTGTTACAAATGTATGTATCAAAACACATTTTCTGTCGTCTCGTCTCTACATTTTTAGATTTCAGCACTGATACCTACATATTTTTCAGATAAGTGACAGATCCAACGAAACGTGGTCTGTAAGCTCGCTTGTCCTCACGCCAGCGCCGGCGGATAACGGGGCAGTGGTCAAATGCGTGGCCACCAACCCCAGCATCCATGGCAGCAGTATGGAAGACACCATACTCATGAACGTCGTTTGTGAGTTTGTTTAACCCATTTACGTAGTTAACTTGTGTTGTGCTTCAAATTAGCTAAAATCAGATACATCAATATTATGATCAGCCCACATTTTCCCACCAGTGCGTATAGGTATGGGCAGGCCACTTGGAAAGAATGGATGACACCAGAGCCGTTAAAACCATTTCCAAGTGGACTCCGCAATAAAAAAGACCCAGAGGAAGACCCAGGAAGCGGTGGAGGGACTGTATCGAGAAAGATCTGCGGCGAATAGGCAAGAAAACATCTTGGAAAATGGAGGCCAGAGACAAGGCAAAATGGAAGAAGATCGTTGAGGACCCCAAGACCCACAAAGGGTTGAAGCTCCGAAGGAAGCAAGCGTATAGGCTCTTTCTCCATCGCGCCATCCTACTCAGTCTCACGATGCACGCATTCACGGACCCTCTGTCGACTTGTAGGTGTCTTCTGACCTTCGGGCTGCTGGTCTGCCCACCGACCGTCGCCGTCCCGTTCTCGGCCGCCACTTGGTTACTGCTTAAAGTGGTGCAAAACCTGGATTTCTATAGAAGCATTAATCGACTTACCAACCGCAATATTAACCTACTTGCAAGAATGCGTAAGCGACAGCTTCTGGATTCGCAGGATAACAGTTTTATTTTTTCGATTGACGCACTAATGCCGCATGCGCATGAGTTGTCCTAGCGATCATACCATTGCACTCCAATAAATGCTGATTCATTCAGTCCTGCCCCTGTATTCTCTAAAATATCCCCCGTAAAAATAACCGTTGTTAAATGTCAAAAAAATATTGTTCATTTCAATAAGGGCTATTTTCGAGTGTGTTGACGCTCGGCGGTTGAGTGGTTTTCTTAGATAATAGAGGCGCTGTTTCTCTTCTAGACAGTCCGCTGGTAACGCTGACGCTGGGCAGCACCCTCAACCCTCACGACATCAAGGAGGGCGATGACGTCTACTTCGAGTGCAATGTGAGGGCCAATCCGAGGGAGCATCGCATCTCCTGGTTCCACAATGTAAGTTTTGATTACTTGCTGGTTCTTTAAAAATCCGAATGCTTCGAATTTGATTGTTGGAAAAAATTATAAATGTTCACCAAATTACAGAGTTTTAAATCAATAGATACTTAACGTTTCGTTAGGTAATTTTTATTATAACTCAAAAAAAATAAAAATATTAACAGCTTATACGGGCAAAACAGCGTTTTAGCTCGATAAATGTCATACTACATAGTTCGATTAGAGATTACAATTAGAGTAATTTGAAGCATAATCTTGTTATTTTCTCTATTAAATTCAAACTCATAAGCTAAATAAGTTAAATTCATAAGCGTATTAAAAAAAAGTTTTGTTTTTTCGCGAAAATGAACTTGTCCTTTTTTCTGCCCTGTTAAAAATAAACACAATACATTTTATTATTTCTATGGTCTATTTTATTACCATTCAATTGATACCAAAAACTTCCCTCTCAATTGGTTTCATTTAAATTAATGAAAGTTTTTCGAAGCCACTGTAACAAAAGATGCTATTTTTCTGATGCTGAGTGTAGTTTTGTTACGAGTATGTTTGCTCTAAATAAAATTTGGGCCTCCTCCGACTGTTTGATTCAAGCTTCTAAAAATATAATATTCGATTCCGTCAGTCTTATTATCATCACCGTCAGGATTTCGACAGAGCGCAAGGAGCAAATGAAATGCTTTCACTGCTCGACCCAAAATACGCCGTTATGAATACCGCACAAACTATGTTCCATTGTGTAATCAACTGTAAATACACCTGATAGGTTGCTCGTTAATTCTAATAGAGTATTGAAATTACTCGCGCACGAATACCTCCTATCTATATCTGAATTATAATTTATACCGTGCAAATATGCGGGCGAGTGTGGTTCAATTTCATATATTAGGTAGGTACCTCACGTACTAACCCTATCGGCATCGGCAGTCTTCATTAGGACATACGGTGGCACAAAATATCCTTCGATGTAATGACGAGTACGAAAATCCCTGTGCTAGGTAGGTACTTACTAATTTAATGTTAAACGTTTATCAAGCTAAATATCGAAACTACGCCGAAAATAAACCACTACAATGACACAGCGCTTGATACCTAGTCAGATTCTGCCAAAATGCGAAATTTATGATAAGGTTATTGCAAAATTCCTGTATTTTACATTTGAGTCCTCAGATCTGATGAATAACTTCAGAGATGGAGAACGGAACTCCTTAACGGACCACAGCAAATGACTCGGAATCAGTGCAACAACAGTGTACCTTCGTCGGAATTTTTATTTTTTTTGTTAATTTTGCATTATTTGTGCCACGAAAGCCCTGACGCTGTACTTGTTCCCAAACTTTAACATTTTCTTGTTTATATTAACCTCTCGGACGTCCCCAGGACAGGCAAGTGACGCAGAACATGTCATCGGGCGTGATCCTGAGCACGCGGTCGCTGGTGCTGCAGCGCGTCACGCGCAAGGAGGCCGGCAGGTACTCGTGCAAAGCGGCCAACGCGCGCGGCGAGACCTCCAGCGAGGTCGTCCGGCTGAGGGTGCAATGTGAGTCATAGATGGATAGATTTTAAGTAGCTTTTTGCACATTCCAACTGCTGAGAAAAGGTTTTGTTCGCTTCTTCATGTTATACTGCAGTTTCCTACAGATGTTTGGCAAACAATATCGCTATCTTGACTTTTGAAGCTGCCAAGCAAAACAAGGAGCTGCGTGATTTGTTCAGACTACACATTTGCGTAAGTATTCCAGTCACAAGTCTCACTGCTGCCTCGTATAACAAGTTGAAGGAGCCCATACATACACGATGCCGCGCATCAATTGATCAAAATACTGAAGCTCTTTTTTAGATCTTTTAACTACGTTTTTTCTCATGCTTAGAATATTCTGTATACTGAATGATATATGTGGTCGAAAAGCGGAAATTTACTGAGGATGTCAATATAGTTTCTTCTCAACAAAAGTAGTTCAGAACCGTCTGCTGGTGAGTGTCTCGTTGAGCGAGATCCTGAGCACGCGGTCGCTGGTGCTGCAGCGCGTCACGCGCAAGGAGGCCGGCGGGTACTCGTGCAAAGCGGCCAACGCGCGCGGCGAGACCTCCATCAGCGAGGTCGTCCGGCTGAGGGTGCAATGTGAGTCAAAGATGGATATACTCGTATTTTAAGTAGCTTTTGCGCGTTCTACTACTGAGCAAAGGTATTGGTTGTTTCTTCATGTAGTGCTGTTTCTATCTTGCCCTTTGAAGCTGCCAAGAAAAGGGAGCTTTTGCAAAATTGCGTAAGTTTTCGAGGCAAAATTTAGGTGTTACAGGTCTTCTGGTATTAGATAACTAATTATCCGTTGTCTCTTCACATATTTTTAGTAATGCTACGTGCAGGAGAGTTTCCAGTGTTCCACTTTCAGCACGTACCCTTTGTTTGCAGAATCTGTATAATAACTACAATCATAATCTACGTAGGTACTTTGAAGTACACAGCTGCATTGATTAATTAGACAGCGCTGCGCTTGTGATGTTTCCTGGCAAATCTCTCGAGCAAGCGGTGACACGACGACTGATTCAGTGACGTCAAATCCTAGAGCTTATCATATCAGGCAGAGCTCATCAATGCCTGCGCGAATGTTATCAAAGGCAGCCGGTGTCCTAATTACGTATCTTACAAGCAGGAAGCGATTTTCTCAAACCGCACCCGAGATTAGGGACAGCGGCTGACAGCGTACGATCAATAAGGGTCCTGATTGCCTTGCAGTGCCTGCAGCGTTCGGTAATAGTAATAGGTAAGGTTGGTTAGACACACTGCACAGTAAAGCGCTAGAGGCAAATTCTCGGGAATCTCGCATTCGACCCATCTCGAAGGAACAATCTCATAGAATAGAATATAATAGAACACATTTATTTATCACCCAAAACACACAATCGAAACACAACAATACAGTAAATTAACACAAATTTAGACAAAGAGCATAAAACATACTTTAAAAAAATAGTAATTATTAAAATTTAAGACATAAGTTATACTTACTTAAAAAGTACCCAACAAGTATTTATAATATAACAAAAATACATAGTTTATATTATCAATTAAAAAAAAAGACAGTCGTGTGACGCTGTGTGTTATGGTGATAAAGCGGTCTCTGGACTCAGTATAATGTTGTGAGGAAACCATCACAACGCTGGTATTCTGCCAGAGCCTTTAAGATGAGGTCACGAGATTCAAGGACCATAGTCCCGATAGACAAATCTAAAATAAAAATAAATAAAAATAAAACAAGAACCGTATAACTCAACACATTTCGATCTCGACTGCTCCCGGCCACTCGAGTCATGTCGAGCGAAAGGTAAACATCTCGCAGAAATCTCGTGCCTTATGTGGAGGATGACTTCGTGCGAATAGGAGATGTGACATTTGCCGCAAAATGAGATTTTTCCTTGGAGATGTGTCGAATGCGAGATTCCTGAGAATTAGCACAATGGTACGATTAACTATTTCAAATTGCAAGATACGTAATTATTGAGAAAACGGGTGTCTTCCAATTTTAGCAACACGCACTTGCGAAGTGAATACTCGACGCACTTGTAAGGTGAACACTCGTGGTTGTTCTTTTTTCAAATTAATTAACACATCAACATGGGTAGTAAACAACCTTTTTGGCGGAAGAGCGATATCAATCAGAGCACGCAATCGGACATTTTGGCGTAGCGAATGTCTTCCTTCCTCTTTGGAGCGAGCGGTCGCGCTCCGACGGTGGTTAGGAAGTGACTGATCGTGCAAACACACATACATAGGTAAGATACATCACCTACATACTGAGAGGAAGTATTATGTGGAGTTGACACCAAATCGTCTGTTGCAACTTGCGAGCTGGAGCGACGTTTTTTCGTCTCACTCTGAGAATGCAATTCCAGCCTCTCTGTCTCCATTCCCTAAAAATCTGTAGTAATTAAATCCTAAACGATCAGCAAAAGTCTTTTGAGAGTAAAGTTGATAAAAAGTGGATTCACTCGGTGGATTTTTAGCTAATTGATACTTGTGCTGGTTGGTGCCCTTCCTCTGGCCCGTTTCTTACTCACCTTACTATTCTTGGGGTTCCGTATTATGTATCCAAAGAAACAGATTCTTTTCTCGGCGTTAAACCGTCTTTGATACTCTACATTTTCATTACAAATAGTAACCTAAAACATTTTTCACTATCATTTATTTTGCATGTCCTGTGTTGCGTAACGTTGCGTACGTTTGAATAGATGCACTTCTTCTAGCAACGCATGTTGCGGATCACGCCAATTCTATATAAATCTAGCGAGCATTGCCGCTGATTTGCATACACCTACCGGCCCTGCTGTATGTTCTATGCTAATGCGGGAACGATGTACAGACTGTTGCTGTGTTTGTTCTGCTCCGCAGTTTGTTTTGAATTATTGAGCCTGTTGCATTCATAATAATAGGTTAGAGCATTATTTATGTCAGCTCAAGTACATTTTGTAGTTAATAACCCAGGCCGTGACAGGCTAATTAAAATAGCTACGCTGAAAAAAGCCTGAAAGCATATGACTTTATAAATCACCTGTCAACGCTTTCTACGTAATTTTCGAGGGGTAAATAAACAACGGCCTACATGAGCATTGCGTCGTACACAAAGCACACCGCACAACCTTCAATTAAGTAAACGAACACACGAATAAATCCCGCTGGTTCCGAAACCGAAATTCGTTCCGGACAGCGGCAACTGAAACGGAGCCATGAATTAAATTGAAGCCCCGAAACAACAGATTGCAAGCCGTTTTCTTCACGAATCGTTGTTATATAGGCAATAATTTTGATGATTTAGTGCCCTCGGCTCCTCCACAGTGGCAATTACGTTGCGGCCGGCTGTAGGAAGGAAGGACGTCGATCCCGCTCGTACAGTCATTTGAATAGGTGCCTATATTATGTGCTGGATACACCGCGGTATTTATGACTGTAATTTATACTCGGCCTCGTGATGTTATGCGGCGTGTTACAGTCTATCATAATGCACGTCAAATAGACTCTTGAATGCCCTATTATTCATAGTAAATCCCTCTAAAGGAGCGGCCAGCCATTCACAAAAAAAGCACAGACTCTACTTTAAATTCGGAACCCAAAGTTTTTTGTTCGAAAGTCCGTTATTGGCTTCATCTTATCTTTAGACAATATTGAGAAACTTATTCCAATATTTTTTATTTTGGTTCAGTAGTTTGGATTTTACAACGTTTCAAATTTACGGTTTTATGACGTCACGCAACGGTCTGCATACTGTTGGCGGTCATAGGAACAAAACATTTTAGTGCCTAAAAACAAAACTACTGGACCAAAATAAAAAATATTTAAATCAGTTTCTCAATATTGTCTAAAGATAAGATTAAGCCAATAACGGACTTTGGAACAAAAAACTTTGGGTTCCGAATTGTACCGTGTTGAAAACAAGTTGAGCAAATTCGGTCTAAAAATAGTCTACCAACCAACCGCGATTCGACCCGTTCGAATACAATAAAAAGAGTCTAAACAACGATAAACAAAATAAAATCTGTAGTATGTCGCCCGCCGGATACCTAGGTTCTGGTTCGTGTCGACTTGAATTTTATTTGAATAAATAAAACTTTTGTTATCTACAAATTCTGTACCATGTTAGGTTTTCAATAAAAGAAAACCATAAAAGGTGGTGCCAGTCTCCCTTAGTATTTTAGACTCGTAAAAATGCATTTATTAATTTCGTCTAATTGTATTTTTTATTAGAACAACAACATGAAGGTATAAATCCAACTAAATACCGGGTATTCCATAAAAAGCACAACATACTGCATGCTGAAGGGTGATAGCTGAGGCTATTGACCGATTTCACCAACTATACTTAATTTTTAAGAACTTCTTAACTTTTTTAACGTAAGCGTAAGTTCTTAAAAAATAAGTACAGTTGGTGAAATCGGGCATTAAACTTACAAATATAGGGTGTTAAAAGACCGCCAAAAGACCCGAAAGGTACGCATACGAGACACCAAAACAAAGTACTTTTTCAATAAATTATTGCTGGGAAATGATTTTGTTTTTTTAGGTTATAACTTTGGAAATTATTTTCAGTATGATGCGGTACGAAGCAGTGGCACTGCCCAAAAAACTTGTCGTAGACCAGGCCCGCGTTTCATATAACTGACATAAATATTTTATTATGACAATTCGATGTTCATTGATAGGTCGGTTTGTAAACAAACCTTTTTTGTAACCTCATGTCAAATCAACTACGCAATCTATATCGAATTGTCATAATAAACTATGAATTGTATTTATATGAAACAGGCACCAGAACACATAATCGGCTGAATTATTGTTGTTCTGTTGTTTACAATAAGGAAAAGAATACTATGTTATTGCCGCGAACGAAAAATCGTTGAACAAAAATAGCTCAGTTTAGCTACTAAATGTAAAAAATTGAATTTCCCGCCACGCTGCTATCTTCCAGCCTTAAAGTCCAAAAACGCTTATCTACTATATGCCAAGAAAAGACCCTCAGCTTCTTTGGACACAGTCATAATGCGGTCGCCCAGGCATAGTCTAGAGAAGCTCATAATATTGGGGCAGGTGAATGGCAAACGCGCCAGGGGACGGGCACCAACCAGATGGTCTGATGCGATAAAAGCAGCGGCTGGAGGAAGCATTCACCGGGCAGTTCATATGACGGAAGACAGCTCCCAATGGAAGAGAGTACGACATGGTCGCGATCCTCAGCCATGAGGAATCGATTAAGAAGAAGAAGAAGTGCTTACAGTATGAAATATCCCCAGATGCCCCAGTGTGCGCCGGGCCGCCCCTCCAAGTAGTGGGCACTGCGCTGGACGAAGCGTTGCGCGTGCGCTGCGCCGTCCACGCCGACCCAGCTGACGTCACGTTCCTCTGGCAGTTCAACAACAGCGGGGAGAGCTTCGACGTTTCCTCGGCAAGATACGGTAACCTAGATGTTTTGTAGAGTTCGCTATGTAGAGTTGTTATGAAGCGCCCACAGCCTAGTTGGACTAGTCATTTTTAATCGATTGGCAAAGTTAAGCAACATCGGCCGCGGTCAGTCCATGGATGGGTGACCGCTAGTGGCAATAATATATTAGCGCTTTCGTGCTTCGTAAGGCACTTTAAGCTGTTGGTCCCGGCTGTTGTTGATTAATAAGCATCGTTAAGCTATGTCAGAGGCCCTTTGGGTGGCCTAAAAAGCTGACACCTGGGTGGCCACTACCTCATACAATAACCTACCCTATGTTGGCACTGGAAACTTCAGGGGTTTGGGGTGAATGGGTAAACCCTTCATTAAAGAGCTAGGATGCCGTTTGAGGTTCACTACCGCTCCGGGGCATTTCTGATGCAAAGGATCTCCTTAGCTTTTCAACGCGGTAACGCGGCAAGCGTTATATAACCCCTTGACTGGCAAGAGCGCCTTTTATTGGTCAAAAAACAAGTTACCTACTCCATAACCTAACGTAACGTTTATTTTATTTAAATTTTTGGCGAAGCTTTTGTGAATTTTACTATGAGTTTTGCACTAGGTACTGAATTTGTAAGCTCTTTTAGGCAAAAAATTACATTTTGTATTTCGTAAACGTTTCAACTTACTTGTATTATATATTTTTTGTCATTATTTGTTTGCCTGAAACAAATAATGTAGAGTTCACGCTTAAGTTCCCCAACATATTGATTACTGAGCGTATCTTGCACAGCGTAATGCCCAAGATTTACTTTTTTTTATGTAGCCTGTATTATATTAATAGCTCACTGCAGGGCCTCTCAGCCCAGATTTTTCGGTCCTGACCTCTGACCACACCAGCAAATATTTAATTTTAATCAAGAATTGTCTTGCGATGTTCTTTCTCGTCTGCGGTGTCCGATACTAGCAGGCACCCACTCGGTGGCAAGCCTCGCTCACTTTGGCTGAAGTGACCACTGTGTTTATTCTGTAAAAAAAATCCGCACAGTTGCTACTCCTCAAAACCGGTTTATTTGCAGGAAAATAGCTCTTATGGAAATTAACTTTTTTTTTTCGACTAGCAGTAGGTACATTCGGCCACACACGGGGATACCCATTTTTGTTCGATTAGCGCCCTTATGCCGCGCGCGGTAAGAGCTGCCATGGGGTATCTGTGACTGTTGCCGACCGTACGTATTTGTCGAAAAAATATGTTATTTTCATTTTTCCGCAAATAAACCGGTTTTGAGGACTGGCTACTTACTGTTCGTTTTTTTTTGACAGAATACGCACTCAGCCCTATTGCATTTCCAACTTACATCGGCGCATACCTACCGCTTTAATTTCAATTGAATCATCAACAAGGCTCAAATAAACACACAATACAAATACAGATTTTAATTAACTTCAGTAAGAACTGCACTTTATGTATTAAACTCGAAGCGTATCCGATACAAAAGATAACATTGTGGCAACGCCCCAGTACTATGAACATAAAAATATTGATTTTGCATCGATGTGGCGATCGATGTGTTGTAATAAAAATAAATAATAATTCGCGTAAGTGAAACCATGTAATTTATTGGCTAAAGAGCTTACAAATTCAGTACCTAGTGCAAAGGTTGAAAGGTTGAGAGTGGCAAATAATCTTAAATGTTTTTGTTGTGGGATGTACCTACGACTATTAAGTGGTTGATTCTGGATATCCCTGAAATGTTCATAATTTAGATTAGTATTGTTTTGCCATCGGTACGCTAAGAAGAAGAAGAAGAATTGACCGCTACCTGACTGGGCAAGCCACCTTACCGAACTGACCAAGTATTTGCCTCGCTTGGCAGCCTCGCAACACTGCCTAGAGCATAGCCAGTCTTTATGGAAACCCTTCCACTACTCAGCACCGGCTCCAATCTGAGGTCGGGAAGCCTTTTCGGTGACTTTTTGCAATTTACGTCACGGATACCCTTCCTGTACTCAGCACCGGCACCAATCTAAGGTCGGGAAACCTTTTCGGATTCCGTTTTCGCAACCTTTCCTCTAAAATCAAAATCTAAAATGCAAAAAACTGTCGGAAACCCTTTCTGAACTCAGACGTATGGATGTGCTGAGTAGTGGAAGGGTTTACATAAACGCCGGTCTGTACGTACCCAATGACAATCCCTGTATCCATCCAGGAACAGTAAACGGCAGTGTGAGCGAGCTCCGGTACACGCCAGCGAGTGAACGCGACTACGGCGCCCTCAGCTGTCGGGGCTCAAACTCTGTGGGCAGACAGGCTCAACCCTGCGTCTTTCAGATAGTTCCTGCGGGTAAGCGACTGCTTGACTTTTTTGCAGGGGATTTTAGAGGCTATTCGCGAAACTTTGAGAGAAAACACATATTTTCTTGGGATGGGCTCTGCTAAATGATAGACAGCTCAAACCTTATTTTCAATTTCCTAAATTTTTGGGCATCAAAAACATGGGCAGGCTCAAACAGGCTCAACACTGCATTTTCCAGATTGTTCCTTCGGGTAAGCGACTGTTTGTCATTTTTTCAGACGCTATTAGCGAAACGTTGGAAGAAAACCTTTATTTTTTTACGCGCTCTACATACTAGAGAGCTCAACTTTCCTCCTCAACTCATGAATCTATAGAGGTCAATTTTTAAAAAGCTCAATTGTGTGCCTTTTAACCGCTGAAGCGAAGTTCTCACATTGTTCTTGACAAAAACTATTCACACTGAAATACGTTTTTTAAAAATGATTTTCGCAGACCATCTTTTTGGATTTGATTTGCAGACCTTAATTTGGGGGAAAGATAAAAATTTTGGCCCCTTTAATCCAAGATGGCGGCTAACGCTCTCACTTCTCGAGGTCGAGAACTTAAATTTTTCATGAGTAGCCCATACCTAAGCAATATCAATCAAAATATTTTCTACTCCACCTTTTGGGCAAAAATCCCCGTTGCTTGGGTTAAAACAAATGGTAGCAGAACAATACGAACAATACGAAACATAATTTCGACCATACGTCTAAATAAAATATTCGAATGTCAACATTATTGCATTAGTGTACAGTAGTAAGTGCCCGTTATGTCCGATACGTTTTGAGAGTTGGCGCTTTATCTTGTTTTATCCTTTATCGAAGGTTTAAACACAATGTTGTCTCTTTCCTCCCCCCAAAAGCCCGGCCCTCCCCGCCCCGCAACTGTTCAATCACCTCCAGCAACGAGTCCAACTGGCTGGACTCGTCGTTCGTCCGCGACGAGGTTGGAGACACCCTGGTCGTGCGCTGCGTGGCTGGGTACGACGGTGGACTGCCGCAACTGGTGGTGCTGGAGGCTGTTGACCTTAGGAGTGGAAGTGTTAAGTTCAACGTGACTGTTAATGAGACAGGTTAGTGCATTTGGTATCCCATGCCTTCCCTAAAGGCGAAGATCCTGAGGAGTAAGCTGAAAGCGGCTTTTGAGATGTTCTTTCACACGAGCATTTTCTAGAGCTGGATGGAACAGATAATATTTTGTATAATGTCATAGTTAAAGTGGATTGGATTAACCTTTAGGGCCCACATAGAGTAAAATGGTTACAAGTATAAAAATGTGCAATAAATCAAGACAAATCAAGATTTGAGCTTGAAAACATAACTATGCACATGAACTGGTAGGTACTATGCAGCAAACATCTTATTGAATAATTGTAAGCCATGTAGAGTGAGAAAGTACAGGAATGTAGTGCTATAAAAGACAAACCAAAAAGCTCATCATGTATCTAATAATTAAAAGCAAAAGATAAGTGAGAAGACAGACGCAAGATTTAGCCGAGACGGCGTAGGCAGTTCTCTATTTCCTGCACTTACTGGTTTTAAGTTCCAATTAAAATTACAGCCACTTGAGTCCGAAACGTCTCAATATACCACCACAAAACTGGGTGTACTAAACGCTGTTTATGTCCAACGCAGATGGCGTAGCGCTATTCTTGGTGCCAGCTATAGCGCTCTGGTCAGGTGGTAGCGCTTTGCGGCTGACCGTCCATTCGAGGAATGATAAAGGTCCTTCGGAGCGAATCACCCTCCACGCCCTGGCCTATCAAGATCCCGAACCGAGGACAGGTAAGTTTTGCGCTATTATTTAATTTTGTTTAACCTCCTCCTTAACTTCTCAGATTTGTTTGTAACCTATCTTTTCAATACCCAAATGAGTTATACAACATGCACATATACAAGGTGTTACAAAAGTACCCAACTCTTTTTACAGTTGTAACTTACTGGTCAACAGGATGTCAAATCTGTAAAAAAAGTTGATTTTATTTTATTATTTTATAACCTCAAAATTTAAAAAATTTCA